>JANAVB010021798.1:13125332-13630332 GCA_029216955.1 Iris pallida | reverse complement strand
AAGGACGTCCCGTTTCCCCCAAAGTACAAAATCTCTACAATCTCTCTGTTCGATGGCAGTACTTTCCCGAGTCAATTCATCAATCATTTTGAGGTAATGACTGTTCAACTTCAGCCAAATGACGCTCTTCTTACCAGAGTGTTCGTCGGTTGTTTAGCCGGCGTAGCATACGACTGGTACAGAAGTTTGCCCGATGGTTGCATTACTTCTTTTTCAGGTCTCAAACAAATCTTTCTGGAACGGTTCTATGAAGGATTTAATGATATGACGATGTCAGCTCTCAACAAAATCAAACAAAAACATAATGAAACTGCTGAGAGCTTTATTGAACGGTTCCGCCGTGAAGCTTTGAAAATGCCTCCAGGGACTCCAGCTGCTGTCACTATTGATACTTGTAAGGCAAATCTTTTACCTATTATCAGTATGTGGACGGGATCTACCCAATTCCAAGATTGGCCCTCATTCATCGTCAACGCCAAAGCCGCTGAAGTAAGTGCCGACAAGTTTAAACAATTGGGGGTACAAATGTCTAACCCTGATCGCGATGAGCATCAGAATTCAGGTGGTGGCAATCGCCAGAACAATCGCAAAGCGAAAGAGACTTTAAACATTAACTTGAACAAAAATAAAGAATCTTTGGCTGTCAATGTGGCCCCACCTACATCTACTCCTACTCCTTCTGCACCTCCACCGAGGGAACCTCGTCCGAAGGTAGAATATTCCTTTGACGAAAATGACACTGCAAGTATCTTTGAGTGTTTACTCAAAAGCAACAAAATTCAACTCCCTGATCCAAAGAAACCTGATGAAGTCAATAAGACTGATCATCCCAAGTATTGTGTCTATCACCGATTCATTGGACATCCTACTCGAGCATGCTATGTGCTCAAAGGTAAGATTCAAGAGCTTGTTAATGCAGGTGTAGTCACTTTGCAACAAGATGAGAAGACTGTTACTGCAAATATGGTTTCAGTCCAATTTGGAGATTTCCCTCCGCAGATGATACAGCATGGTGTCATTCCAATTCCTAAAACAACCCTTGAGATTGAGAATCTCCCGCTTCCATCCAATGAAGATCTTATTCCCTTGTCTCTTGACAACGGTGAAATTATGTGGATCCATCCTGATCTTGCTCCAAAATTTGAGATATCTTCCAAGAAGAAAACTCGTTCTAAAGGCAAAACCAAAATCTGCAACATGGTATCTTTTGATCCCATTGTTGACGAAGAGATTCTGTTAGGCACAAGATCAGGAAAAGCTTATTTGAAAGATCATTCTGAAGGTCAAAGGGATCCTGCTTCTTCTTCTGAACCTACTCCGGCACATTACACCTTTCTCTTTGGTGTATGGCTGTGAAGCTGTCCTTCCTTTGGAGTTACAAATTCCTTCTTTAAGGATTGCTATTGTCAATGAGCTTACCACAGAAAATAATGACCTTCTTCGACTTCAAGAGTTGGAAGCATTGGATGAAAAGCGGTTAATGGCTCAACAGCATATTGAGTTATACCAAGCCCGCATCTCAAAGACATTTAATCGTAAAGTGAAGGTCAGAGCCTTTCAGCAAGGAGAACTTGTTCTAAACGGTCAGACGTCCTATGACTATGACTCATATGAGCAAAGGGAAATTCGATGCAAAATGGGAAGGTCCCTATGTTGTGAGCAAAGTCTTCTCAAACGGAGCTTATCAACTTTCAGAACTTGATGGTCGAGTTGCTATGATGCCTATCAATGACAAATTCTTAAAGAAGTATTATGTATAAATGTAAATATTTGTAAATTATCAGACAGAATCAAGTTCATAAATAAAATTCAAATTTTATTTTCATTATATGATAGTACATATCAAAGGTCACTATCATCCTCTTCTACATTTGGACGAGGGCCACTGCCGTCCTTCTCAAAAATACGGTCAGCAAAAGAGTCGAGAACCTCCTTGCTGGATCCCACAAGAAACTTGCAGGCGGCCATCCTCATGGCTTCTTCTTCTTTAGTCCTTCCAGGTTCAAGCAGGAAGTCCAGAATGTCTCGTGGTGGCTGAGGTGCAGACGGACCTTCGCCCGCTTTTGCCTCCTTCGGCTGGATTGGATCGGCAGGGCGTTCTTCAGTGCCCTTCTCAACCTTCGAGGCGATTTCGGCCTTCTTAGATGCTTCTCCGGACGACATTTTTATGTTGAAGAGCAGAAGTGTTTATTCCTGTCAGATTTCTGCTATATTTATAGACAGAAGTTCCTCAAATAATGAAACGACGGTTCATCCGTTCATTTATTACATTCATCAGACGGTTCATCCGTTCATTAACTTCCGACGGTTCATCCGTTCATTTATCACATTCATCCGACGGTTCATCCGTTCATTTATCACATTCACCTGACGGTTCATCCGTTCATTTATTTACATTCATCCGACGATTCGTCCGTTCGTTAATATCTGACGGTTCATCCGTTCATCTATTGTGACGGTTAACCCGTTCATTTATTATCATTTGACGGTTAATTCGTTCATTTCAACATCATTTGACGATTTACTCGTTCTTTCATTGTTACTTGACGGTATTCCCGTTCACTCATTTTTCATATATATTGACGATTCATCATCGTTCATCTTCTACATCAGCAACTTGTCGTTTTCGATTAAGTTGTCAATAAATATCTATCTATTATTTATATCTGAATAAGATATGCAATAAATAATGGAGCCACAACAAAATGTCTTTTATTTAATCAGAATATAAGACAGTACAAAAATGCTTCCACAGCAACAAAAACAAAGATACAAAAGAGTTTCAATCAAGAGGGAGGAACAATCAAATTGTTGATCTGTTGCTTCAAGGTCTGCAACTCTTCTTCGTGACTAGTTGTTACTCTCATTCTTGCTTCTTCCATCCCTTTTTCTTCATCAAAAACAGGCATATCTATTGTCCTGCGGGTAATTTCAGCACTATGAGTCTCTTCATACTTATTTTTCTCCTGAATTAGGGCATTGAGTTGTTCAATCATAAGTCGTTGATTGGCAGTTTCTTCTTCAAATTCCTTCTGAAGGCGAATAATTTCCGCTTTCAATCCAGTAAGCCTCTGTCCTTTGTTCTCAGCTGCCAAAGTAACTGATTCTATCTTTGAGTTGAATTCAGCTGACTTTGCAGAATGAGCTTCTAAAAGGTTCTGAAGGTTTATCCTTTCAATATCAGCTTCTTGGGCTAGTCGCTCATATTCGGCTTGCACCAGAGAGTCTATATTCTTCTTCTTGAGCTCTTTATATTTCTTTATGGATACTTCCAACTCATCCAATATATGTTCAAGAAGAATGGCTTGAGCCTCATCTCCTTGATCCCTTATGGCTCTTATTAAAAAAGAAGTTGGCTTCCTAACCATAATAAAGTCAGCTCCTTCCTTCTCTATCATCTTATGAGCAAGAGATCCCAACGATTCAAAAAAGCACTTGGTAAATGATTGTACAACTTGCTGATTGATGGCTATAGTTCCAGGAGTCGAAGCTACCCCTGTTGAGGATGGGGTAGTCGGTTGCTCAATCCTTTGCTGCTGAATGATGGGCTCTTTAAACAAGGGAGCCAGAGTGGAACTAGCTGCTCCTCCTGTTTGTTCTTCTGCAAAAAGTAAAATTATTATTTTACTAATTTGCCAATAAACAAAAAGATCAAATTAAAAGCAGTTTTACCTTGATTGGATCTAACAACAACTGCATTTCCTGCTGGAATAGACTCCCGTTGAACGGAAGTAGCTTCAATTGCGACAGCTTGGCTGCTGCCCGCTTCAGAGCCGCAAGATAAGTGATGGCTACTACTAACAACTACTGTCGGAATAGACACCATAGCCAGGTCCATCGGAGGTGTTGGTAGAGTATCAAGATCTGCAAGAACTACAAATGAAGATATTATATATCAATCTATTTTAAAGAAAGAAGATTGTTAAATCTCGTTTTATACCTTGGGGTTCGGTGGCGGGATTCTCTTGCTGAACATCTTCACCAGCCGCTTCTTCAGGAGATATTTCTATCTCGACGTCTTCATCAGGGTTAACAACCTTTTCTACGGACGCCTCTACTTCAATATCCTTTTTAGGATCCGAAGCATCGTCGGCGGTATCAAGAGATATGTGTTCTTCGTTGTCCCCTTCAGGATTCTGTATATACTTATCAACATTTCCAGACGAAGAGCTTTCTTCATCCTTATCTTCTTCTTCTTCTTGGGCTGCATTCCCACTGTCAGTTGCAGTTAGATCCTCCTGCAGGCTATAACAATCTTCTAAAGCTTCGATCATTTCACGCTCTTCTTCTTCACGAAGAGTCTTTGGAGTAGGAGGAAGCTGAGTCGTCTCCGCGACAGGTGAAAGAGGTCGTGTAATATTTAGCTCCTCTTCAATGATGTTTTCTCTGAATGTTTCAACTTCAGTTCTGGGGTCAAGATCTCCCCTCTGTTCAGTCTCTTCAAGGGTTTTACTCCCTGATTCAGAAACAGGTGTGGGAGATGGCATTATAAATCCTGCTGCAGCATCTACTGAAGTCGGGAGTTGTTTGGAAGAAGAAGCTTCTAAATTTCTTCTGGTGACCAACTTCTTCTTCTTTCTGTGTAGAGGTCTGTCGGGACTCTCCACATTTATTGGTGCTGTTTGTTTCTGTACAGAAGTTGGTGTAGTAGCAACTTCCTGATTTGTCTCGGCTAGCTGCCGAGATTGGGATCTTGTAGTAACTTTATCAGAAGAATGCTCCAAGACCAATTTCTTCTTTGCTGCAGGAGCAGGAGGCTCCTCTCTTCTTCTTTTCTTGGCAGGAGACTTTCCCACTCTCAGAGAGATACGCATTGCTGCGTTTACCTCTTGTTGGAACATCATTTCTCTTGAAGTTTCTAGGGGTTCATCCGCCGGCTCGTTCGCCTCATCATTGGCAGGGATTGATAAAGCTATCCTCCCTTTCCTCAATCTTATCGCAGAAGCAAAACTATCGGCGAGATTAAAGTTCTCGGCAAAAGTATTTGCAGATGTGTAAAATACCGAGTATGTGAAGAGCATCCGAGGCCCTTGAGGAGTGCTCTTTGGTGGCATCGAGAAGGTAGCCTTTGTGTCACGGGCATTGTAGTAGGCCCAAGCTCGGGCCCCGTCAATCAAGAAACCCTTGTCCTGAAGGCAGGTGATTGCATTCCCTACATGGAATTGGTCATGTCCAAACTGTCGGGCAAACCGGCTAGGGAGGTATGGTTCCAAAAAGCATTCTTCTTCAAAGCGGTATACTAAATGAGATGGTCGAATTGTCTTCAACCACTCAAAGGCCACACGGTTTAAGGGCTGCAGCTTTGAATCTACCATGTTTGGTGGCATCTGGTCATGACCGGCAGGGAGAGGGGCGCAACAGAAGTTCCATCCTCTGTTCAAATTTAAAACAAATCTGCACTCACTCAGAGAGGTGTACTTCCATTTACCCTGAGAATATCTGCGCAAGAAACTGCCATCTACTGGTCCCATACCAGGGTCCATTAAAGTTGGATAGTGGAGGAGTAACCATCCAAAGAGATAAGTGTACGGCAGTTCGAGACGGGGGAATTCTTTCTCTCCCTTTGCCTTCAGCATCGAGTCAACATACAAACGAAGACTCGCATTCAATCTGCAGGTCATTGCTGATAACAAGTCAACTTTGTAACCAAAGACTAGCTTGACGGCAGCAAAAAGTACACCGCGATGGAAACGGTCCACTGCACTAGATCCCGGGACCACGAATCGTCTGAGCCAGTGTGTCAGAAACCCTGCTAACTGGGCTTCTTTGGACATGGGTCTGTAACCCATTCTCAAAAAACTCTCCAAAATGTCACCTTTCTTTACAGGTGGACATTGATAATCATCCTTCATTTCCTTATCATAATGTTTACTTTCTTCCATCATCTTCATGACTTCCGTGTTACTTAAGGGTTTGAAAAAATTAGGGTAACATTTGTCATTTTCCTTGGTTTTCTTCTCTTCAATATGATTTAAGAACAGATACGGCAACCACTTCGAAGAATAGCAAGTGTTGGCCGTAGCACTCTTATAGTACAAAGAGCAAATCTTGTAATGGCACAGCAGTTCCTCAAACACTGCTACCATTTCTGCATTTTCTTTTCTGAGTTTCTCCAACTCGTCATTTGTGGGAACAAACTCCTCATACGGAGCATCCGCCATGGGCAAGTATGAGATGTACTTCATCTCGTGAAGTGCAAACCCCATCTCTCCACCCGGGGTCATGAAGGTTCCTGTCCTGTAATTGTATCGCTCAGCCAAGGCCAAAAACATACTGAGGGTTAGGAGCAAAGCCGTATACAGTGGCATGCACTGCTTGAAACAGGTTAATCTGTTGAAGTTTGTCTTGGAAGGCTGTCAGAACCCAATTTGCAATGCAATTCCATCGTTTGTAATCTGGATTCACTAATCCAGTCATTCTGATATCCTGTTCAGGGTATCTTCCTTCTTCCTTCGCAAATTCATTTGCGAATATAGGGGTTCTGACGGGCATCAGCATAGAGGAGTTCTCCGGTGGAATGCAGCCGGGTCTCAAACCTCTCAACATAACACTGTATCTGTCAGAAGAGCTGTAAAACATATCTTTCCCGTTAACCTTCTTTACAAAGATCTTCCCTGCACGAGCATCCTGGAGAAGGGTGATGTTCCACTCCATCTTCCTTGGGTAACTCGCATGAGCATACCGCGACAAAGGAAGGCAGCGAGAAATGTCAGGAATGAAGAATGATCTATCTTCCCGGTGGACTACCATTTCCTCCATCCTTGGCCTAGGCTGGGAGATTTTTTCAAAGGCGTCACCAAACAAGAATAAGGGTTTCTTGTGGATAACAGCATCTGCTGATTCCAGAGGCTGTCCATTCATCAGACACATTAAAGTTTCGTTGTCCTGGGAAATCAATATTGCCTGACGAGAAGCCGGCAGATCGTACTGAGGATAATGAACGTGAGACAGATCCTCTTTGTATTCAGACTCTGTGAGAGTTCCCACAAAATGTTCATAGTTTGGATCTTCATTGGTTTCAACTGCATCAAAAAACAGATGAAGATCAGTACAAGTCAAAGACTCTATTTTTCAGACAAACAAAACAGTAGAGTACACAATCCTCAGATTGCGCTGACATAGATTGCGCAATATCAGTTTGCGCATCTCATCAGGGTGCGCAAACCAATCGATTGCGCTGACATCCAGCGCAAACCAATCGACTGCGCTGACATCCAGCGCAAATCAATCGATTGCGCTGAATTTCTGTCGGCACAATTCGATAGATTGCGCAGGATTACAGACTTCATAAAAATGAAGACTGACTGTTTATGCAACCAAAAACCCTAAAAAGGGTGGCGCAATTTGAACTCATCTCTAAAAAGAGGTGAGTTTCGAAGATCGAAGGAAGTCGAAACACCCTAAAAAGGGGTTTTTCGATCGGTTTAACTACCTATCAGTGCGGGGTGCGCGGACTCATGTCGAGATGCTCGCCGTGCAACTCTGTCAGATGACTCGGCCGGAGCTTTTCCCTTCGCCGGCGGCGGCGGCGGCGGCAGCATTAGATCGTCGGGGCGCCATGGCAAGTCGTTGGAGTTGGAAGACAGTAAGAGCTCAGAGGAGATTTTTCGAGATTGTAAAGTAAAGAATTGAAAATGAAAGTACGGCTATTTATAGCCTTTGAAATACGAAACGGCTGCCTTGGATTGCGCCTAAAATTTGGGGGCACTTCACTTTGCGCAGACAGCTCATCATCATGCGCAACTTGATTCAAAATTCAAAAATTCAAAGTATTTCGAAACTTTGAATCAAATCAACTTTCGAAAACTTTGAAGGGGGTCTTGTAGGTCCTAAAAAATCAAGTTGCATCAATCAACAAAGTCTAGAAATCAAGAAACCCATCATTTGGATGAATTGCGCAGACAACCGATTGCGCAGCAATCCGATTGCGCATACTGCTTTGCACACACTTCCAACTGCGCAGACTGACGTGGCAGAAGTCATCATTACCAAATCAAATCAAATCTTTTCTGACAACTGACAGCGCGGATAACAAGGAGTCTGTTCGTTTCCTGCGCCGCACAGTGCTCGAGGGCGGCTGACAGCTGGCAGCGCAAACCAATCCTGCGCAGTTTGAGTCTGCGCAAACCATGTATGCGCAATTCAACTCTGCGCACTCCATCAATATAACTGATAAGTTACACGTGGCATTCATGCCATCGATTGCTCATTACGTGGCAACTGTTTATGCATGATCATGCGCATTTCTATCAAATGATGCCATGTGTCCATGATAGTTGGCCCACGATCCAGTAACTGTCTGCGCAAATCAATGCTGCGCAAACCAATGTTGCGCAAATCATCATCCTGCGCAGTCCCAAAATAACTGAAAGTTAGTTATTTCTAGAACTCTATAAATAGAGTTTCAAGTCTTCATTTCAAGGGGGATCAAGATCAGAGATCAGAAATCAGAGAGTTCAGGAGTTCTTGCCAAAGTGCTGCTGCATTCTTCCGAGACTTTTGTCTTCAACTTCAGAGGCTTTTGCCTTCAGTTTCCAGAGTTGTTTTCAACTTCAAAGGCTTCGTCTTCACAGTTCACATCGTCCAAGGGATAAAGCAATCGTCATCAAGATTGGATTCCTATAGTTGTAATTTTCCCAGAATTCTTGTAATCTTTATTACAGTTTGTATCAATAAAGTTCTATACATTTGTTTTTGCAAACAATGGGTACTTCCAGGGCAACCGTGGGCTAAGGCAAGGTGACCCATTGTCCCCTTACCTGTTCACGCTGGTTATATAGTACTTTACTTGTTTGATGGATCTGGCAGTGCACCGTGGACGGCTGGTTCCTCTGTTTCGGAGGATGGTCCCCCCAGTTATCCACCTTATTTATGCTAATGATCTGCTAGTCTTCATCCAGCCTTCAATGGAGGGTTTGCAGACGCTTGCGGCTATTATCGAAGATTTGAAGTCCTTTTCGGGTCTCCAGATGAACAGGGATAAGAGTAGGGTCTACTTCAGCTCCTTGTGCCCCCGGAAGGAGGAGCGGGCTGATGTGCTGGGTATCGCGAGGAGTGATCTTCCGGTGCGATACTTAGGAGTGCCTCTCACAGTCAATTATGCGCGGGATCAGGCCATAGTCTGGTGGAGTATGTCCAGAGGAGAGTAGAAGGGTGGCAAGCAGCAGGTCTGTTATTTGGCGGTCGCATTGAGCTGGTCAGATCGGTGATCTCGGCTGTGGCCCATTTTTGGCTGTAGTCCATCCTCCTATCTGTGGCCACTATTCGACGAGTGGAGCGACTATGTGCCGATTTTATTTGGAGGGGAGGTATGCATGCGATCTCCTGGGACCAGCTCTGTCGTCCCAGGAAGGAGGGAGGCGTGGGGCTCAAACCATTGCTGGAGAATAGGGAGGCTTCTGCGCTTAAGCTGGCCTGGAGATTCATCAGCGGGGGTTCTTTCTGGGCGGATTGGATGCACATCAGATACGTGAAGCAGGGCAGCTTTTGGACGTGTTCTATTGACCACAACCATTCAGTCACGTTCATGACTGTCTTGAGACACAGGGGGGTACTCAAGTCTGCTATCCGGAGGGTCATGAAGGACGGGTCGGGTATGGACCTCTGGAGGGACCCTTGGATAGATCGGCGTTCGCTGTTGGACATTAGAGGAGCCCCGACTCATCAGGAGGACAGGCGTGATTTGACGTGCAATCGCATCATATGATATGGGGAGTGGAGGCCGGATTCGTATCGGTTCACTGAGGAGCTGGGTGGGAGCATTATGTCTACTGTCATTGATCCGACTTTGCCTGCGGATCGGTGGATTTGGGAGTCGGCTGAAGCATCGTCGGGGACTGGGGAGTTCCAATTCCGTAGCTGCTACAACCTTATTCGGCGTACTTTCCCGTTGAGTTCTGATTACGAGTTCGTTTGGTGCAAGGGTCTGGCCAGGAAGATGCAGTTGTGTGTATACAAGCTTCTACTGGACCGCCTATTGACTAGAGATCGCCTGAGTTCGTTTGGAGTGTCGGTTCCGGATCCCAAGTATGTGCTTTGCGGTTTGGAGCCTGAATCTATAAAGCATATCTTCTTCGAGTGCACTTTGGCATGACAGATCTGGTCGTAGCAGAGTCGTGTATTGGGAGTGAGCGCCTCCGGGATTGTATGGGGGACATCATCACGGTGATCCGAGATAGCAGGGGTAGAGGGCAGGACTGGTTCCGAACAGCCAGAGTTCGTCTGGCTGCTTCGGTTTGACATGTATAACGAGAGCGAAACCGTCGGATCTTTGAGGGGCTGGTCACCCCTCCGGTTGGCATTCTCCATAACATCGAGTTTGATGTAAATGCTATGGAGAATTGATGAGTGGGAGTCCCACTCTGTTTGTATGTTGTAAGATTATGGCTTTTCCTTTGGAATAAAATTCACCTTTTTCCAAATATATATATATATATATATATATACATATATATATATATATATATATATATATATATATATATATATATATATATAACTGTCCGATGGTTCTCCCGAGCGTTACTAGGGCTTCTGCCCAAACTGCGACCGAGCCCTCCCTACGGCCCCCAGACCCGCTCGCCGGGGGGAGGATGAAGCCAGCGAGGAAGGGGGGGGGGGGGGGGGCGGACGTGTAGTGCCCCGTCCCGCTCAGTCAATCGGAGGAATCGAAACGCCGACGGCGTTCGGACTTAGCCTTGCAACGGCTGCTCGAAGACATCGCTCGGTCGAGGCGACCGCTCGCTCAGGTGGGATAGTTTCGGTAAACTCATCTCATCTTTGCCTTCACATAATAAATCGCATGTTTTCAACTTGCACAAGTAGGCTTAATAATAAAAGAGATGAATCCACATAGCTAAGGGAATAATCCCGACAGGTCGAATTGAGTTAGAATATGGAAAAGTCCAACGGTCGGCTTAGAATTGGTGCACGGCGTGCTTTGAAAATGACAATCGGCCCTTCGTCCCGCGGCTTGGGAGAAGGAAAGTTGGTTTGTGTTGGCAAAGTTATGAATGTTGCCTAAGTCATAGGCGTCGCCGGCATAAATGCTTCATAAAGCATGTACGGTTTCTTCGCCCAAGGCGTGGCATAGCCTCTGCTCGCCGACGGGTTAAGTTGTATTGCACGGCTTGTGGCATAAGTCTAGGCACCCCAAATAACTTGGTTGTTCAAAGTCGAACGCGTGCACGACACGTTCCCACGACGCAAGGCTTGACGCAGCCTTTGCTCGTCAAGTTGTTGCAAAGTAAGTTAGACAAGTTATGTTAAGCTATCAGGAGTAGTGGCAGGCACGACCCTATGAGTTCTACGGCTGGATATAACCACAGTCTCACGATTGTAAGGCCCATCATATAGAGAATGACTTGGGCGGTGGTGTCACATAGTGTTTCAAGTTGGTTTAAGACACGATGTTACAGACTTAGTGTTTTAAGGCACGGGCCACGGTTGAGTCATTGAGTTTGGAAAGTGTTTCAATAGTTCTTGAGTTGAGTGAAATGATAGGGCAAGAAAGAAGAATGCTCGCGACTGGGTCGTCGAGGCAAGAAAGAAGAATGCTCGCGACTGGGTCGCCGAGGCAAGGTCTCAGATGTGAGAAGTATTGAACTTAGCCCTGAAAGAGATGGTAACACTAGAAGTAGATTGACTGTGTGAGACGTCAGTTCGAGTCGAGTCTTGCATGGTCATTGGACAACTTGTACAAGGTAAAATAAACTGTTTCTCGAACGGCGACCCAGGCGGCCCATGGGAACCGTTGCGATAGAGGCATTCGTAGCTGTGCTGGATGACCGCACGGGTTAGCGGGGACTTGCAGCGGAGCTAACTACTCGCGCTGGCAAGGAGCGTCCGTCTAATCAAAAGCTCAAAGGGAGTCCATTATAGCTGGGCGCTAGTGACTAGTTCATATAGATGAGTCGGCATGGGTGGCGATCCGCATGTATGCCTTTGGATTGAGTCGAGTATTGAGTGTAGTATATCAAGGAAGTCGAGTTGAATGTGTGAGTATAGTTGGAACACAAAATGTTGTGTCTAAGATTTAGTTGCAACGTAGGCGACGTGCTTCGGCACGAGATGTGACGTCGAATCTTATGTTGTCGGCATATAAGTTGTATAGTTTGGATGTGAGTTGTCTTGAGTTTAAGTCAGAAAATGCTGCAAGGCAAAGTCGGTCGAGTGACACTTAACCCACAAGTCTTGATTGGGTCGGATGATGATTTAGTAGCAAAGGGCCGCGAGGCGGCAGGGACCGCGAGGCGGCAGGGGCCGCGAGGCGGCGATATGATTGAGTCTCGTTAAGTTGCGAGGCACGGCCTCAACAAGGATTTGTAGCACGGTCACACGGAAATGGAGTCTATCGTGTAGTTGCGTCTCTGATTTGGGCCGTAAGGCAAACACGATTTGATAGGTTAATGTTGTTGGCACGAGAAGGGTCTAGAGGTGAAGTATGAGTTAAAGTTGTTGTTGCAAGCACGAGATGGTCTAGAGACACGAAATAGGCCAAGGCGTCTGTCCTAAAACCGATTCTAAGGAAATAGTAGAAAGACAATCATAAAGGGACTATGTTACACACAAAGTAAATTAACGTATTGGTTTTGTATGGGTGGGCGAGGAGCTCATTCCATCAGTACAGTTGAGTACTGACACCCACATAGTTTTCATATGCAGGCACAAGTAGAAGCTCGTGGCGCGGAGCTCGTTTGGATGCGTCGAGGCACGGAGTTCCTTGGCGATTCGAAACGTGCGGCCGCATGTATTCAAGACTTATACAGGACATAATGTATGGACGTCGCCTTCCGAAGCTTCCGCTGGCTCAAGACTTGTATTGAGAGATGAGAGAGAGCTGAGTGACTTGTAATGTGAGATGAGTGAGCTTGAGAGACTTGTAATCTTGGCCTTGCGTCCCATTGTAACCTTTTGTTTCAATATCAATAAAAGAGTGTTTTGCAATGACTTGTGTTTGCTTTCTAAATTCTGCTGCTATTATTCAATGTATCTGCTTGAGACTTCTGTGCGACGACCCCGTCGCAGCCGCTGAAATCGGCCGTTATGGAAACAGCCTTGCACGAGCGCAATCTAGGCTCGTGCGGCATCACGCCTTAGCGATGACGATCGCTCCTACGGGAGTGGGGCGTGACATAATGGTATCAGAGCACGGCTTTACGTCCTCGGATTACCGATTGAATTCTTGAACTCCGTTATTTTCGCAAACTCTGAATTGTGCTTCCGCAAGTTGATATCGTTGGTGCGCTCTCTCTCAAATGTCCCACGGATGTCCATACAATAAGTCTAACTATTTTGCAAAACATAGAAGAACAGTTTTTGACAAAACAAAAAGATGGTTTGCGTAAGCACGGTTGGCTAAGTCGGGCTGGGCATATACACCAAAGTTGCGTCGACCTTAGAAAAGTCGAGTGCGGGAATTAAATAGTGTTGAGCAAGAATGAGTTGGACTCAATTGAGTAAATGAGATGACTATCGATATGGGTGCTATCGAGCGACGATAACGTCGGTGCGATATAGATGAGCGTGCTTAGAAGTAGAGGAATGGTTCGAACGGGATTCGAAGAAGTCGATTTTGATTCGAAAGATTGTTTGAGGATTTGTTGAATGACTTCATTCCTGAGTGGTGTATGCGATAGTCTCAGGAATGTCGATCGATCGATTGAGGATGTGGGGTGTCGATGAGTCTATCAGCAAGCGTCGCGTGGATGCAAAACCTTAGATTGAATATGATTGAGCAAAATATAGTCTTGAAGATTTTGATGAGTCGATTCGAACAACTTAGAAATTGATGCGCACGGAACGTGCACGGGATTGAGGATTGTGCGAAGTATGAAACGCGAGAATGATTGAGTAGGTGAAATCAAATCGAGGGAAAGTTAGGGTGTAGCGAACGGATGACTTGATAAAGGAAATCGATAGGTGAGATCGTATAGAGAAAGTTAGCACGATGGGAAGATAGCGTGCATGAAAAAGTTGAATTTTGAAGTTACGCAATGACTCTGAGGATTGGAATGGATGTCGTTCGATGATTGAGTTAGCAAGAATGATGCAAATTGAGGAAATATGTTGGTCGATGACTTAAGATAAAGGGATAATGATCGAACTTGAATTGAATGTCGAGGAGATTATCCAGTCGGATGATAGCATCATTCGCACGACTCGAAATTGGTTGCAAAGGAAGATCGTCAGGTTACACATATCGTCGATGGTATTGAGGCGTATCAAAGATCGATATGCGATAACTTGGGGGTACTCTGACTCGGCGAATGACGATCGTGCAAGTGTTATTGTTCGGTTGGATGCTATACTTAGGATTTTGATGGAAATGAATGTTGGATAAAAACAGAAGTGTCTTGAGGGTTATGCGGATAACCACAGCGTCGACATTCTTGTCTTGCGCGAGCGCGACTCCAGCCTCGCACATGCGTTGCGTCGGATTTGGGGCGATCGTTCCGCGTGAGTGCTGACATGGTGATTCATGTCGCGGGAATGATCTAACTCGGAAAATCAGGATGTGGCAACTTTGATTGTCTCGACTTGTCGGTTTGATGCGAAGGAAAATTTGAGGTTGTTAGGACTTGCGATTGATGAATGAAATAAACTTGAGAATTGAGTAGGTCCAATCTGCGCATCGAAAATGAATTAGTCTAGACTCAAACAAGAGTTACGCCCCGATGAGAATGATCATTCCACGGGAGCGTCGCATGGTGATTTCATGCCCACCGTGGGTAATCGGACTCGCGTGAGATCGGAGCGTGGCATATTGTTAAGTCAAACGACCTTGTGATCGATTACGTGAATTTGGAATAGATGACTTAGAGAATGTTGAATGTGAAATTTTGGTTTAGCGATGAATCGTGTCATAGCGTGCTTGACTTGAGAATGATTGATAGGCGGATTATGTCGAACGTGTTCGAAAGATAGACTATGCAATATGGTTTATTGGACGAGTGATATTGATACGTCAAGGAGTTGGTTGAAACGTGACTTATCATAGGATGGCTTTGCTGAATGACTCGGACCCCGTGCGACGAACGTTGGGATGTGTGTAGGGAATCGATGCTCGAAGTTTAGAAATCGGAGTGATGCGAGCTTGGGTAGAAAAATCCCGTACTATCAACTTGGTTTGACCTTAGGATGGGGTTAGTGTTGATATTGTTGTTTGGGAACTATGATTCCAATACTGACGGAAAGACAGCCTAGCGAGTAGGTAGACGTCCGAGTGCGAAGTGGTAGGATTTGTGGAGGCACCACTCGCTAGTATCGGTTGACATGCACGTATATCAAGGACGTCCAAATATGTGCACGATCCGACTCGAGTGGTGATGGCGGATTCTTTATCATGAGGCTTGGCTGAAATGCATGTATTTTGGGGACACCTAGAATACGTGCACGATCCAACTAAGTGATACGTTGAATCAAGTGAGACTAGAGGAATGGAAAAAAGGGTCTAGTATTTTGAAATAGTGTTTCAAAGAAAAGATTGAGGGTAGTGCGAGCGTGGCTCGGATGGAGAAAACACATAGGCGTAGTGTGTGCGAGAGTTCTTGAATGTTGAGTAAATTGATAAGTCAATAAGTAAGTACTTAGTTAGTTTCGAGGACGAAACTTTTTCTGAGTGGTGTATGATGTAGTGCCCTGTCCCGCTCAGTCAATCGGAGGAATCGAAACGCCGACGGCGTTCGGACTTAGCCTTGCAACGGCTGCTCTAAGACATCGCTCAGTCGAGGCGACCGCTCGCTCAGGTGGGATAGTTTCGGTGAACTCGCCTCATCTTTGCCTTCACATAATAAATCGCATGTTTTGAACTTGCATAAGTAGGCTTAATAATAAAAGAGATAAATCCACATAGCTAAGGGAATAATCCCGACAGGTCGAATTGAGTTAGAATATGGAAAAGTCCAACGGTCGGCTTAGAATTGGTACACGGCGTGCTTTGAAAATGACACTCGGTCCTTCGTCCCGTGACTTGGGAGAATGAAAGTTGGTTTGTGTTGGCGAAGTTATGAATGTAGCCTAAGTCATAGGCGTCGCCCGCATAAATGCTTCATAAAGCATGCTCGGTCTCTTCGTCCAAGGCGTGGCATAGCCTCTGCTCGCCGTCGGGTTAAGTTGTATTGCACGGCTTGTGGCATAAGTCTAGGCACCCCAAATAACTTGGTTGTTCAAAGTCGAATGCGTGTACGGCACGTTCCCACGACGCAAGGCTTGACGCAGCCTTTGCTCGTCAAGTTGTTGCAAAGTAAGTTAGGCAAGTTATGTTAAGCTATCAGGAGTAGTGGCAGGCACGGCCCTATGAGTTCTACGGCTGGGTATAACCACACAGTCTCACGATTGTAAGGCCCATCATATAGAGAATGACTTGGGCGGTGGTGTCACATAGTGTTTCAAGTTGGTTTAAGACACGATATCACGGACTTAGTGTTTTAAGGCACGGGCCACGGTTGAGTCATTGAGTTTGGAAAATGTTTAAATAGTTGTTCAATAGTTGTTCTTGAGTTGAGTGAAATGATAGGGCAAGAAAGAAGAATGCTCGCGACTGGGTCGTCGAGGCAAGAAAGAAGAATGCTCGCGACTGGGTCGTCGAGGCAAGGTCTCAGATGTGAGAAGTATTGAACTTAGCCCTGAAAGAGATGGTAACACTAGAAGTAGATTGACTGTGTGAGACGTCAGTTCGAGTCGAGTCTTGCATGGTCATTGGACAACTTGTACAAGGTAAAATAAACTGTTTCTCGAACGGCGACCCAGGCGGCCCATGGGAACCGTTGCGATAGAGACATTCGTAGCTGTGCTGGATGACCGCACGGGTTAGCGGGAACTTACAGCGGAGCTAGCTACTCGCGCTGGCAAGGAGCGTCCGTCTAATCAAAAGCTCAAAGTGAGTCCATTATAGCGCTGGGCGCTAGTGACTAGTTCATATAGATGAGTCGGCATGGGTGGCGATCCGCATGTATGCCTTTGGATTGAGTCGAATATTGAGTGTAGTATATCAAGGAAGTCGAGTTGAATGTGTGAGTATAGTTGGAACACAAAATGTTGGGCCTAAGATTTGGTTGCAACGTAGGCGACGTGCTTCGGCACGAGATGCGACGTCGAGTCTTATGTTGTCGGCATATAAGTTGCATAGTTTGGATGTGAGTTGTCTTGAGTTTAAGTCAGGAAATGCCGCAAGGCAAAGTCGGTCGAGTGACCCTTAACCCACAAGTCTTGATTGGGTCGGATGATAATTTAGTAGCAAAGGGCCGCGAGGCGGCAATATGATTGAGTCTCATTAAGTTGCGAGGCACGGCCTCAGCAAGGGTTTGTAGCACGGTCACACGGAAATGGAGTCTATCGTGTAGTTGCGTCTCTGATTTGGGCCGTAAGGCAAACACGATTTGATAGGTTAACGTTGTTGGCACGAGAAGGGTCTAGAGGTGAAGTATGAGTTAAAGTTGTTGTTGCAAGCACGAGATGGTCTAGAGACACGAAATAGGCCAAGGCGTCTGTCCTAAAACCGATTCTTAGGAAAGAGTAGAAAGGCAATCATAAAGGGACTATGTTACACACAAAGTAAATTAACGTGTTGGTTTTGTATGGGTGGGCGAGGAGCTCATTCCACCAGTACAGTTGAGTACTGACACCCACATAGTTTTCATGTGCAGGCACAAGTAGAAGCTCGTGGCGCGGAGCTCGCTTGGATGCGTCGAGGCACGGAGTTCCTTGGCGATTCGAAACGTGCGGCTGCATGTATTCAAGACTTATACAGGACATAATGTATGGACGTCGCCTTCCGAAGCTTCTGCTGGTTCAAGACTTGTATTGAGAGATGAGAGAGAGCTGAGTGACTTGTAATGTGAGATGAGTGAGCTTGAGAGACTTGTAATCTTGGCCTTGCGTCCCATTGTAACATTTGTTTCAATATCAATAAAAAAGTGTTTTGCAATGACTTGTGTTTGCTTTCTAAATTCCGCTGCTATTATTCAATGTCTCTGCTTGGGACTTCTGTGCGACGACCTCGTCGCAGCCGCTGAAATCGGCTGTTATGGAAACCGCCTTGCACGAGCGCAATCTAGGCTCGTGCGGCATCACGCCTTAGCGAGGACGATCGCTCCTACGGGAGCGGGACGTGACAGGACGGCCCCCCCTAGGCGACAGCGACGGCTTCTCAGGCGGAAGGGGGCCGGGCGACCTGGCTGGGGTGTCGGGCGGACCCCCCATATGCCGTCGGTGGCCTCCCCAGGCGGGAGGGGGCCGGTGATGACGTCGGGGGGGGGGGGGGGGACGGGCAACCCTCCCCGTGTGGAGGCGGACGGCCGGGCAGCCCCAATGGCGGCGGCGACTGCTGCCATGACGGCGGGAAGCTCGGCTGGAGGTGCACGGGCGAAACGTGGTGGGTCGGGCGGACCCTCCCAAGGAGGTGGGTCGAAGCTCAGCCCTTCGGGTGACAAAAATGCTATGATGTTCGAATTTGGATCTGGCTCTGGATCTCGAGATAGACTGGGCAAGGAGGGTAGCTGGACGACGGTGACGAGACGTCGCCCTGGAGGGAGAAATAGGATCCAGACCCAAGCTATGGGCCGGACGGGGCATGGTAGGAACGGAACTAGGCTGTCTGTACTCCGACGAGCGAGGAGTGGACCGGGGAGTACAGAGACTGGATGGAGACCCAAGGTGACGGTGGCTGAGAAAGGGAAAGGTATTGCGGAGGTAGCCGGGAGTCGGTGTCCGGAGTCCCCTGGGGCCTATGCCCGTACGATCACAGGCGGGCCGAGTCCTAAACCTCGGAAGGATGTGTGTATGTCGGTTGAGACCAAGAGCCCGACGTCGATAGAGTATGTGCCACCGAAGAAGGTGGGTGGCGGCCTCCGGACTTATTTTCCAGCAGAGGAGATTGCTGAGGTAACAAACTTCTGGAAGAACACTCTGGTGATGTATGTGCTGGAGAGTAAACCATTTTACGGCCAGATACGGGGATATGCAGAGCGGGTATGGCGGCCAAAGGGGAGCATGGAGATCTTCTCCAGGGAGAATGGGTTCTATTTTGTGAAGTTCGGTCTGAGGGAGGATGTAACCAGGATTATCCAAGGTGGGCCCTGGTCCTTTGACGGGAGGCTCATTATTCTGAAGGAGTGGACTCCGGAGTTGAAATGTGAGAAGGAGGTCCTCAAAGCGATTCCTGTCTGGATTCGCTTTCCTGAGTTTCCAGTAAAATACTGGAGCATTCCCCTACTCATGAGATTAGCTAGTTTGGTTGGTAGGCCGATCAAGGCGGATGATGCTACGGCTTTCCGCAGTAGACTGATGTATGCCAGAATATTTGTGGAGATAAAGGCTGGGACGGAGCTTCCGAGCCTGCTGGAATATGAGGTGGCGTCTGGGGAGGTTCTAACTCAGAGGGTTGAGTATGACTGGGTCCCCCCAACGTGCTCCCTATGTAAGTGTTTTGGCCACGTGTCTAGTGCATGCACTTCTAGAGGGAAGGAGACTGCTGGGCCCGCGGTAGCACTGATGGAGGTGGTGGAGCCAGAGAAGGCGCACAGGCCTAACCCCGGAGCGGGGACGACATGCAGACAGGAGGAGGAGGGCACTATGATGGAGGTTGCCAGGAGGCTGGAGACAGACACCCAGACAAGTCAGGAGAGTCCGCAGGGCGTGATAGTTCCGTTCAGACACCAGAGGAATATGGTGACCAGGGGTATGACTACCCTTGGTAGCAGTTAGGATGATATGGAGGTTCCTGTGGTGGAGAAGGTATATTGCAGGAAGAGGCATGCACCTTCTCCGCGGGAAGATGATCAGACCGAGGACAATCCGGATTGGACCTTTACACTCTCCAGGATTCAGGCTCACCTTGCCCTCACCTCAGGGGGAGGGGAGGATCTAGATTTGATGGACGAGGCACTTCCCCCGGGTGTCAGTCCAGGTGTTGTCCAGGGGGACTCTACCTTAATTAATTAATGTCGGTCCTCGCTTGGAATATTCGTGGAGGGTGTTCCATTGGGAGATAGAAGGAGATTGGTAGAGTGCTGAACCGTGAGAAGTGTGACATCTCTATTCTACTTAAGACGAAGATTAGAGGGGCGACGATGCTATCTCGCAGGACTCCTGATAATTGGGCCCATATTCATAACCTAGATCTTTGTGATATGACAAGGATCTGGGTTCGGTAGAACAGGGATAGTTGGGAGGGGGATCAGGTTCTGAAGACTGAGCAACTTATTGGCATCTCATTTGTAAATAAAGGAGGATTCCGTTTCATCCTGGGTGCGGTCTATGGGCACAATGATAGGCGGCTACGGGAGGCCCTGTGGGAGGACATTGTGCGTGTAGGACGTATGGCGGAGCATCTGCATCTTTCTCTGCTACTTATGGGAGACTTCAATGCCATACTGCACCGACATGAGAAGGTGGGGGGCCGTCCGGTACCTGACCAGATCTTATACGACTTCCAAAGGTGTCTCCTCCTGTCGAGGCTGAGGGGGCTGGAGAGGGTTGGGCACATATGGACCTGGCACAATAAGGCGGTCCATAACAGGATTGCCTGTCAGCTTGATAGGGCTATAGGGAACAGTGAATGGTTTCGCTGCTTCCCTAATTCTATGGCGGAGGGGCTTGCGGCAGGACCAGTGACCACTCTCCTATACGGGTAGGCTTCTCGGCGAGGCCCACTTGGAAGGCTCGGCCGTTTCGGTACAACAACAGCTGCTACCTATCTGCTGGTTATGAGGAGGTGGTAATGGGGGGGGGGGGGGGGTTGCATCACTCTCGGGAGGGCACGGCTCAATTTCGCATGGTTCACAAACTCAAACATGCTAGGAAAGCCATTCGGAACTGGGTGAAGACGATGCCGTGGTCTTCCCTGGAGGATAAGGAGACCGAGCTGCGGGAGATTCAGGGAGCTTTACAAGCAGATATGTTGAGCGAGGAATTGGCGGCGAGGGAGAAGGTCATGATTTCGGAGGTCAACATCCTGAGGCTCCAGCAGGAGATTAGTGCGGCGCAGAGGGCCAAGTGTTCCTGGCTCAAGGATGGGGACCAGTGCACCGGGTTCTTCTACGATGTGATTCGGACCAGACAGCACCGGAACAGCATACCTAGGCTCCTCAATAGCGAGGGTAGGCTTGTCGGCGACCCGGTGGGTATTCAGGAGGAGGCAGTCAAGTTTTATTCTGACTTGTATCAGCAGACTGATTATCCCACCTTGTTCCCTGAGCTTGTCATGAAGAGGCTGGTGACGCCTTACGGGAATAGCTTGTTGTTGGCCCCTGTGAGATTGGAGGATGTGGAGGCTATTGTGATGAATGCGGATCCCATTAAGGCCCCGGAACCGGACGACTTCTCTAGTGGGTTCTTTAGGCGACACTGGGGTGTACTTAAGTACCCAGTTCTAAAGGCGGTGCATGAGTTTTTTTTGGAAGGGAAGCTGCTGAAGGAGTTGAACCACACTTTCCTGACCCTGGTCCCGAAGAAAGAGGGCGCTACTTCCCTCGTCGACTTCCGGCCTATTGCGTGTTGTAATTATCTTTATAAGATAATTACCCACCTTATGTGCCGGCGCATGGAGGGGATTATGCAGGGCCTTGTATCTCGGAATCAGGCGGCTTTTATCAAGGGTCGTTCGATTGCTGAGCACAGTCTGCTTGCTCATGATATGATCAGAGAATTCAACAAGCCAGGGGGGATGAAGGCCTGTGTGAAGCTGGATCTGAGGAAAGCGTACGGCACTGTCAACAGAGACTTCCTTTGCCACCTTATGCTAGCCATGGGGTTTGACGAGATGTGGGTATCGAGGGTGAGGGAATGCATCTGCTCCCCCACTTTTTCGGTTCTCATCCAGGGTGTTCCTTATGGTTTCTTCAGGAGCAACAGGGGACTTCGACAGGGGATCCCCTCTCCCCTTATCTGTTCACTCTGATGATGGAGTTCTTCACTTGCCTGATGGACCTGGCGGTGCATAGTAGGAAGATTGTTCCTCTCTTCAGGCTGGTAAATCCGGTGGTGTCCCACTTGATTTATGCTGACGACCTCTTGGTTCTTCTTCAGCCTTCTATGCGGGGGATGCGTGCGCTTTCAAATATTATGGAGGAGTTTGGGCGGTTGTCTGGGCTTCAGCTGAATAGGGAGAAGAGCAGAGTTTACTTCAACTCGATTGCTCACTCAAGGAGGAAAGGACTTTCGCGCTGGGAGTGGAGAAAGGTGAACTACCGGTTAAGTATCTGGGGGTACCTCTGACGGTGAATTATGCTAGGGACGAAGACTGCCAAAGCCTGCTGGAGTTTGCCCAAAGGAGAGTGGAAGGCTGGCAGGCAGCTGGGCTATCTTTTGGGAGCCGCATCGAGCTAGTGAGGTCGGTCATTTCGGGCATTGCTATGTTCTGGTTGCAGTCGATAAAAATTCCGGTGGCCACCATCCGGAAGGAGGAGAGCATATGCGCCAATTTCATCTGGCGAGGAGGTATGCATGCGATAGCATGGGAGCAACTCTGCCGAACTAGGGAGGAAGGAGTAGGGTTGAGACCACTTCTTGTGGTTAGGGAGGCCTCTGGGGTGAAGATGGCTTGGCAGTTCATCAAAGGCGGCTCTCTTTGGGCAGATTAGATGGCTAGCAGATACTTGAGGCGGACTAATTTCTGGTCCTGTAGGATTGATAACAATTTCTCTGTTCCTTTTAAGGCTATTCTTAGATGCAGATCGGTTCTTCAGTCCACTATTTGCAGGACCATGAAAGATGGGGCTAACACCGTTCTTTGGCTAGACCCGTGGATGGGTAATGGTTCCCTCCTGGAGACCTTGGGATCACTGATGGGCAGAGTGGCGAGTAGAGGGCTGAAGTGCAATCTGATTATCAGGGATGGATTCTGGAGGCCTGAGGACTATCGCTATACTGCTCAGTTTGGAGAGGAGATTCGTCGAATCACCATTGACGCTAGCCAGCATGCAGATTCCTGGAGTTGGGCTGCTCCTGGAGTGGATGGTGGGGCAAGCCCCTTCCACTTCAAGAGTTGTTACTGTCACGTCCCGACCCGGAATCACCCGAATCATCGTCCTCGCAGGGGACGTGATGCCGCACGAGCCTGGAGTTACGCTCGTGCAAGGCAAGATGACAAGTTCTCAAATGGTTATCTTTGAATTGATATTAGCAACGAAAGGAAAACAAAGTATACGAAACAATTCTCTTTATTGATATTCGAACTGAGATTACAAAGGCTTTCAATAGCCCAACTAAATTTGCAAGGTTGGCTACAACACTCAAGTTCTCTCTTGCCCACAAAGGATTTCACCGTTCCATACATCATGCCTTCTATATCTCGGCCGCATCAATCCTGTTGCAAGTCCGAGCGTCAAAGCGATCGCACGCTTCAATACGCTTCGGCATTCTAAGCCTCAACGCGTCCAAGCGAAGCTTCGCCGCGAGCCATCCATTCCATGCACCCTGCATGAAGCTGGTGGGGGATCAGTACGTTCGTCCTCGCATGTACTGTTGCAAAGACCTTCTTTCTAAACCGACATTTAGTATTTATGTTGAATCATCTTAGCTTATGATCTTGCTATATTCTTCTTAGGGTTGATTTCATGGCATATTCGAAAGCAGTAAAGCATGTTATCATGGCAAGCATGTTATTCGAGTTGAATAGGCAAGCAGACAAGCAATCTCGTGTTTGTTTCGTGGCACGACTTCTTACCAAGTCGACGCACTCGTCCTTGCACCGACGCAAGGTGAATGCGTCCCATTCCTTCCCTGTCATGTTATAAGTGCATCTCTAAGCAGGATCTATGTGTGCAGGTTCAACCCATCGTTCCTTAACTACATGAAGGTCGTTGGCGTATCCGCGCCGGAATGGACTAAAGGAGTTTCTCTTTTATTTTTCTTTCTTTTCTCTCCTTTTCTTTCTCGAATTTGGGTAGCCCGGCGTTTCACGGGTTGGGTTGCTATCCCAAACAACCGAAACTTACCGCTGCATACTATCATTTGCGGCTTTTCACATCTCGCTAAGCGGTTGCTAATCGTCTTACGGATGTGCGCCTATCAAAGATACATTCCCTCCTAGGCCAAACGGTTCCGGCGCCCCGGCACTTAACCGTTCGAGGGAACACCCATGCACGGGTTATTATCTCAATTATCTCAAGTCCATTCCATTCGACCATGCAACGCACTATTATTCAAACAACCAGGCATAGTCTTGAGTCCGAGACTCAGACTTTATCATCCCGTTTTTCTTTCTACTTTCTATGTTCTTACATTTCATACTTCATTTCAATATTCAATGGCATCATGCCTCAACTCAATGTTCGTCAACCGAACGACCCGAAGGTCCTGAACACCTTTCGAGGCATCATGCCACGTCTTACAGTTCCGTCACATTCATGCCACAACTGTATTCTTTCGCAACGAAACCCTCTTTTATGATCTCGTGCACGTAGGCACGTTTCGACACATTTATCATCTATCCTTCGCGTTGTGCACTTGCTGCACGCATCGAAGCCGTATTTCCATGTTCTATGCCTTAGTGTTCAATGTTCGTGGATTGCACGCTAGGGCGCTCGCCTATTGTCTTTCAATGTTCTCGCCTTTCTAACTCGTGCGCGAAGGCACGGAATTGTTCGTGCACTAAGGCACTCGCCGAATACAGTTATCACATGTTCTTGCGGCTTGCGCTCGCCTTTGCGATATCCAATGTTCCATAGTGACTCGTGCATTTGATGCACGTTTTATTTCAATTGTTCTAACTAGTGTTCGACTCACACTACGCTTTATCTTCCAATCGGACCACGTCCGTGGCGTCGATAGGTTAACTTAGCATACAATGATATCTTATGACTTAGGCATGAAGGAGTAAAAAGAAGAGTCAATCCTCCACCTTGAGTCGATGCGCCTTGTCGTTTCGCCGAGCCGATGCGGCTCGATTTCTTAACTTCGTTGAACGGCCAACTCTCCTGACTTAGCCATTCGAGCACTTCGTGCTTCATTGAATTATACGTCCGATTTGTCTTACCGTGTCCAAGTCCCAGCCCGTTGCAAAGCGACGATTTGGTTTTGCGGACCCCTTAACTGAATAAGGCAAAATGTCGACCTCTAATATTTCAGCGTAAACTTATAGCCTGCACATGAAACCAACTAAAATCAATACTTGCATCGATTCGGACTTGCGCCTTGGTTGATTCGATTTTCTTAGAATCTTCGAGCCGTCTCAATGCACTTATCCTTCGGGGCAATGCGGCGCTTCACATCGATTCAACTCGATGCATTTCTTTGGGACAATGCAACTCTTCGCATCGACTTAGTTCGATGCGTTGCTCGGGACAACGTAACTCTCATATCGTTTTGCATCGATACATTTCATTTGGTCAACGTGACTCTTTGAGTCAACGCCTCAGCGTAATGCGCTATACGGAACGGGACATTACAGTTACAATCTGGTCAGGACCCCTCATGACATGATTGCGGAGTTCGATTTTAGGGGAAAGGGGATTGCCCGAAAAATGCAGCTATGTGCATACAAGCTGCTGCTTGGCAGGTTGATGACGAGGGACAGGCTCATCAGGTTTGGGGTGCAGATCCCTGACCCGAAGTGCGTACTATGTTCATCGGCGGCTGAATCTATTGGCCACCTCTTCTTTGAGTGTCCAGTGACTTGGCATATCTGGTCTGAGCAATGCACGAGGTCGCTGGGAGGTGTTGGCAGGCCAGAGATATACGGGAGATCCTCACTTGGATTAGGGATCGCCGATGTATGGAGCTTGGTTGGGCTAGGATGGCCAGAGTTCGACTTGCAGCATCAGTCTGGCACGTCTGGAGGGAGCGTAACAGACGTATATTTGAGGGGCTGATTACCCCTCCCGTTGGAATTCTAAATAATTTAGAATTCGATGTATCTGTAATGGTCCCCTAATCGGGGTGAGAGAGATGTGAGATTGTGTACTGTAATACTTTTACTGAGTTATGCGTGGAATAAAATTTACCTTTATTCCAAAAAAAATAAAATAATATATATATATATATATATATATATATATATATATATATATATATATATATATATATATATATATATATGGTCCTTCTACAATACATCCCATGAAAAAAATTGTATCGATACATCCAAAATCTGAACCATTGGATGTTGATCAAATGGTTCGGATTGAGGTCAAAAGTCAAAATCAGCATTAAATGATGTTCCCTACTCTATTAATCTGAATCAGCATTAATGCTGATTTTGACTTTTGATCTCAATCCTAACCATTGGATCAACATTCAATGGTTCAGATTTGGGATGTATCGATACAACTTTTTCTACGGGATGTATTGTAGAATTTTCCATATATATATACATATATATATATATACATATATATATATATATATATATATATAATAAAAATGATGGCAGGAGCGGGCGACCGAGCGGGCGACCACGCAAGGGCGAACTCGGCTAGGGTTCCTACCCCCCGGCCGCCGGATCCTCTCGCCGGCGGGGGGAGGAAGGTCGGCAAGGTGGGGGGGGGGGCGCCCCCCCAGTTCGGTGGAGGAGCCCCCCTAGGCGGCGGAGGGGGGGGGGGCGGATCTCCCTATCGGGCCGCGGGTTCGCAGGAGGGGGGGTCGGGCGGACCCCCCGGTCAGGGCGAGGGTGGGGGCGCCCCCCATGGTAGTGGTGGGGGGGCGGACGTGCATGGTGGGGGGTCGGCCGGACCCCCCAGGCGGATCGGCGGCGGTGGCGCCCCCTCGGGTGGAGGGGGGGCGGATCTGATGCCGAGGGGGTCGGGTGACCCCCCTCGGGTGGCGACTGCGGCGGGCATCCCTATCGGGAGGGGAGCGGACTCGGTTCCAAAGCCCCCGGCTTTCGAATTTGGAGCGGGCCCTAATTTCCAGGGGAACCAGACGGATGTAGGAGGTTGGACGACGGTTACTCGGCGCCGAGCGGCGAAGACAGGAGGGAAGGCAAGAGGTGTTCAGGGTCGTGTTCGGGATCGGAACCCGGTTGATGGTCGTCAGAGCGGATCAGGGGCGAGGTCCTTGGCTCGTGGCCCGGTGGGGTCCGCGGGGAGATCGGTGGGATGGCGGCCAAAGGCGTCTGCGGCTGACAAAGGGAAGGGTAAGGTGGTGGATCACGGTGCTATGGGATCTGTTACACCTAGTCCGGAGGTTGCCCCCAGGCCACAAGGGGCGACTACTCGGCCGGTTGGACGGTCATGGGCAGAGATTTGCAAACCTGTGGGGCCGGAAAAGCCCCACATCGATGGAGTATGTTCCGCCAATCAAGGCGGGGAGGGGTTTCCGGGCCTCGTTCCCCACGGAGGAGATCGAGAAGGTGTCAGCATACTGGGAGAACACCCTTGTACTTTATGTCCTAGGCAACAAGCCTTTCTACGGACAGATTCGGGGGTACGCGGTGCGTGTCTGGCAACCTAAGGGGAGCATGGAGTTCTTTGCCGCGAGAACGGCTTCTACTATGTGAAGTTCGGTCTCGCGGAGGATGTCGCTAGGATCCTTCAAGGCGGCCCCTGGACGTTTGACGGCCGGCTTATCATTCTTAAGAAGTGGACTCCGGAGCTTCGCTGTGAGCGGGAAGTAGTGAATGCCATCCCTGTATGGATTCGCTTCCCTGAGTTCCCTGTTCGGTTTTGGAGTATTCCTTTGCTGATGCGACTGGCGAGCTTGGTGGGTACACCGATCAAGGCTGACGAAGCCACTGCTTTTCGGTCGAGGTTGATGTACGCCAGGATTTTTGTGGAGATCCGTGCTGGGAGGGAGTTACCGACGGTACTGGAGTACGAGATTCCGTCTGGAGAGGTGCTTACCCAGAAGGTAGAATATGAATGGGTTCCTCCTACCTGTTCACGGTGCTCTTGCTTCGGACACCTGGCCAGTGCATGTTCGGCGGCCGGACATCATGTGGAGCCTTCTATCCCACAGGGTGCGACTCCAGACTCTCCATGTGATATGGATATCAGAGTTGACACCAGAGAGGAGGCCTTGGTGGGCGAGGATACGCCTCCGGTGAGTGAGGGCGGGACGAGCCTCGTTGTGTCTACCCAGCTGGCTTCCACGAGCGGGGCGTTGCCCACTCCCCAGGGACAGAGTAGCATTGTGACGAGAGGCATGGCGGCGTCGGGGATCGTGGTGTGAGGGGGTGGAGGTTCGGCTGAGGGGCAGGTTTACTGCAGGAAGAGACGTGCTGTCGGACTGCTGAGTGACAGCTCTTCCAGGGAGGGGATGCATACTTCTGATAGAGAGGAGGCGGTGTGTGTTGACAATCCTTCCTGGGCTTTGGTTCTCTCTCAGGCCATCCCACAACAGTCCGCCCCGTCTGGGATGGAGGAGGATCTTTTAGCGACGGACGCGGCACCTCCCCCAGGTGCCGATCCGGGTGTTTTGTCAGGGGACCCTTCCTCTAATTAAATTAATGGCTATTATAGCCTGGAATGTGAGGGGGGCGTGTTCGCTTGGGAGGTGGAGAGAGATCTGTGTGGTGCTGCACAGAGAGAAATGCGACATCTCTATTCTGTTAGAAACGAAGATTAAGGGTGACAAGACTCTTGCTCGTAGGACCCCAGCTCATTGGGCCCAACTGCATAACCTGGCTCTGTGTGACATGGCCAGAATCTAGGTTCGATGGAACTCGAAGAGCTGGGATGGAGATTTGCTTGTGATGACGGAGCAGTTGATTGCTATTTCCTTCTCCAACAAGGGTGGCTTCCGGTTTTTATTGGGGGCCGTCTACAGCCACAACGACAGACGAAGGAGGGAATCCCTTTGGAGTGACATTTCCCGGGTCGCAGTTGCAGCTGATTCGGCGTCTCTTCCTCTCCTGTTGACCGGGGACTTCAATGCCCTTCTACACCGTGGGGAGAAGGTGGGAGGTCGACCAGTTCCAGATCCTATCTTATATGATTTTCAGAGATGTCTCCTCCAGGCAGGGCTTCAGGGGCTATCTCGCTCGGGCTTCATCTGGACTTGGCATAACAAAGCTATTCAGAATAGGGTTGCATGCCAGCTTGATAGAGCTCTGGGAAATGGGGAATGGTTCCGTTATTTTCCTAACACTTCGGCGGAGGGTTTGGCTGCTGGGACGAGTGACCATTCCCCCATCCGGGTTGGATTCACTTGTCGGACTCCTGGAAAGGTCCATCCTTTTAGGTACAACAACAGTTGATACCTCTCTGAGGGCTATCTGGAGGCTGTCACAGAGGGGCTTGATAATGGTCAGCAGGGGACGGCCCAGTTCCGATTGGTCCGTCGTCTCAAGGCCACGAAGCAGGCTCTTCGGAGTTGGGTGAAGGGGTTGCCGAAGACTTCCTTAAAAGATGAGGGGGAATTGCGAGCCATCCAGGAAGACATGCACGCTGACATGCTCAATGGGGACTTGGCGGCTAGAGAGAAGGAGCTGATTGAAGAAGTCAACATCTTGCGGTTGTAGAAGGAGATCAGCACGGCTCAGCGTGCCAAATGCTCCTTGCTCAAGGACGGCGACCGGTGCTCCAAGTTCTTCTATGATGTCATCCGGACCAGGCAATATAGGAATCACATCTCCCGGCTTCTGGATGTGGATGGCAATCTTGTGGGGGAGCCGGCTGCGATTCAGGGCGAGGCGGTCAGGTACTACTCTGAGTTGTATTTCCAGACTGACTACTTGTTTGTGTTCCCAGAGATTATTACGAAGAGATTGGTGACTCCGTACGGGAATAGTATTCTTCTTGCTCCCGTTACATTGGAGGAGGTGGAAGCTATTGTCAAGCTGGCGGATCCCAACAAGGCTCCAGGCCCGGATGGTTTTAGCAGTGGTTTCTACAAACGCCACTGGGATACTCTGAAGCACCAGGTCTTGGAGGTGGTACATGAATTCTTCACCAATGGAAAGCTGCTAAAAGAGCTGAATCACACCTTCCTGACCTTGGTGCCTAAGAAGGAGGGAGCAACAGCGCTGGCGGACTTCAGACCTATTGCGTGCTGTAATTATCTTTATAAGATAATTACGCACCTTATGTGCCGGCGTATGGAGGGGATCATGCAGGGCTTGGTCTCCCCGAACAAGGCTGCATTTATCAAGGGGAGATCGATTGCTGAGCACAGCCTCTAGGCTCATGAGATGGTGAGAGGTTTTAACAAACCTGGAGGAGAGAAGGCTTGCGTGAAACTGGATCTGAGGAAGGCGTATGACATGGTCAACCGTGACTTCCTTTGCCATCTGATGACTGCTATGGGTTTTGGGGATCATTGGGTAGGCCTGATACGGGAGTGCATCACGTCCCCCACTTTCTCGGTCCTTATACAGGGCATCCCCTATGGGTATTTCCAGAGTAATCGTGGGCTTCGGCAAGGCGACCCCCTGTCCCCTTACATGTTCACGATTGTTATGGAATACTTCACTTGCCTGATGGACTTAGCAGCACACCGAGGGAGGCTGGTCCCACTGTTCCGGAGGGTGGATCCCCCTGTCACCCATCTCATTTATGCTGATGATCTCTTGGTGTTTATCCGGCCTTCGATGGAGGGTATGCAGACGCTTGCAGAGATTATGGGAGAGTTGCATTCTTTATCGGGACTTCAGCTGAACAGGAAGAAGAGCCAGGTGTACTTCAGCTCCTCATGTCCCCAGAAGGAGGAGCGGGCTTACGTGCTGGGTATCGAGAGGAGTGATCTTCCGGTGCGCTATTTAGGAGTACCCCTCACGGTCAACTATGCGCGGGATCATGATTGCCATAGTTTGGTGGAGTTCGTCCAGAGGAGAGTGGAAGGTTGGCAAGCCTCGGGATTGTCATTTGGCGGTCGCATTGAGCTGGTTCGGTCAGTGATTACAGCTGTTGCTCATTTCTGGCTACAATCCATCCTCCTTCCTATCGCTACTGTTAGGAAAGTGGATCGGATTTGTGCAGATTTTATATGGAGAGGGGGTATGCATGTGATCTCTTGGGATCAGCTCTGCCGTCCCAGGAAGGAGGGAGGAGTGGGGATTCGGCCTCTGCTGGAGATCCGGGAGGCCTCCGCGCTGAAGCTGGCATGGAAATTCTTAAATTGGGGGTCTCTTTGGGCTACCTGGATGCATAGCAGATATGTGAAGCAGGGCAACTTTTGGACGTGTACTACTGACAACAATCATTCCGTCACGTTCAAGACTGTCCTGAGACACAGGGGGATACTCAAGTCTGCTATCAGGAAGGTCATGAAGGATGGGTCTGGAACGGACCTCTGGCGTGATCCCTGGATAGATCGGAGCTCGTTATTGGACATCAGGGGGGCTCAGACTCACCAGGAGGACAGGCGGGGACTGACGTGTAGTCGGATCATTTGCGATGGAGAGTGGAGGCCGGAGCTCTATCGCTTTACCATGGAGCTGGGAGAGATCATTAGCACTGTCGCCATTGATCCGGACCTGCCTGCAGATCGGTGGATTTGGGAGCCGTCTGGTGCGCCCCTGGGTTCTGGGGAGTTCCAATTCAGGAGTTGCTACAATCTCATCAGGCGCACTTTCCCTCAGAGTCCTGACTACGACTTTGTGTGGTGCAAGGGCCTGGCAAGGAAGATGCAGCTCTGTCTTTACAAGCTCCTATTGGGTCGCCTTCTTACTCGAGATCGGTTGAGTTCTTTTGGAGTGCCGGTTCCGGATCTCAAGTGTGTGTTGTGCGGGGTGGAGCTAGAATCTGTCAGCCACATCTTCTTTGAGTGTGACCTGGCTTGGCAGATATGGAAGGAGCAAAGTAGAATTTTAGGAGGTTGTGACTCCGGGAAGAGTTCTGGGGACATCATTACGGTGATCCGAGATAGTAGAGGTCGAGGGGAGGACTGGTTCCGGACTGCCAGGGTTCGTCTTGCTGCTTCGGTTTGGCATGTCTGGCGGGAACGAAACCGTCGGATATTCGAGGGACTGGTTACACCTCTTGTGGGCTTGCTTCATAACATCGAATTTGATGTAAGTTATGAGGTCTTGAAGTGGGAGTCCCCACTTTGATTGTATGTTGTACGATTACTGTGTTCTTTGGAATAAAATTTTCCCTTTTCCAATATATATATATATATATATATATATATATATATATATATATATATATATATATATATATATTTTGGAATAAGGGTGAATTTATTCCTCGCACATAGCGGTAATGGTATTACAATACATAATATCACAACTTCTCATGCCCCAACCTAATGCTATATGGCCATTACTGATACATCGAATTCTATGTTATGTAGAATTCCAATAGGGGGGTAGTCAGGCCTTCGAAAATACGTCTGTTCCGCTCCTTCCAGATGTGCCAAACGAAAGCGGCAAAACGAACTCTGGCTTTTCTGGCCCGCCCCGGATCCCGGCCTCTGTGATATCGGATCCAGCTAAGAATGCTCCTGATGTCTCTATCCACACCAACTCCTCCTCTCAGCTGCACGCACTGCTCAGTCCAAATGTGCCAGGTCGTCGGGCATACAAAGAAGAGATGCCCCATAGATTCGTCCTCCCCATGACATAGCACACACTTTGCATCTGGGATCTGCATTCCAAACCTGAGGAGCCTGTCTCTCGTCATCAGTCTGCCCCGCAGAAGTCGGTAGGCACATAGTTGCATTTTCCGGGCAATCCCCTTCCCCCAAATGAAGTCCACCTCCTCAGCCCGGTCGTGGTGAGTCCGAACCAAGTTATAGCCGCTACGAAAGCAGAATAGCCCACTCCCTCCCCCCGAACCAGGGCCGGCCCAGCTCCAGGAGTCCTCATGCTGGTTATCGTCAATAGTAATAAGGCGTATCTCCTCGGCTAGCTGAGCTGTATAGGTATAATCTTCTGGCCGCCATATCCCATCTCTGATGATCTGACTACATGTGAGCCCCCTACCTGCCTCTCTGTCCAGCTGTCGTCCCAATATCTCCAGCAAGGATCTGGAACCCAACCAAGGATCAAGCCAGAGATCAGTGGTCGTCCCATCTTTCATGTTCCTGCATATAGCGGTCTTAAGCACCGGCCGACACCTCAGGATGGCCTTAAACGTGACTGAGAAGTTATTGTCTATCCTGCAGGCCCAGAAGTTCGTCCGCCTTAGGTATCTGTTCGCCATCCATTCCGCCCATAGCGACCCCCCCTTGATGAATCTTCAGGCCATCTTCACACAAGCTGCCTTCCTGACCGCATGTAGAGGCCGCAGCCCCACTCCACCCTCCTCCCGGGGACGACATAGCTGGTCCCAGGAGATCGCATGCATCCCTCCCCTCCAGATGAAGTCAGCACTGATGGACTCCACTTTCCGAATAGTGGCCGTCGGGATCTGTATAGACTGGAGCCAGAACATCGTGATGCCAGCAATAACTGACCTCACCAACTCAATCCGTCCGCCAAAAGATAGACCCGCAGCCTGCCAGCCTTCCACTCTCCTCTGAGCAAAATCCACCAAGCTGTGATAATCCTGCTCTCTGGCGTAGTTGACCGTCAGCGGGACCCCCAGGTATTTCACTGGGAGCTCACCTTTTTCCACTCCCACAGCGAAGGCTCTCTCCTCCTTAAGCGTGCATCGGGAGCTGAAGTAGACTATGTTTTTCTCCCAATTTAACTGAAGCCCAGATAGCCTCCCAAACACCTCAATAATGTCTGATAGCGCTGTCATGCCCCGCATAGAAGGCTGGAGGAGCACCAATAAGTCATCAGCATAGATCAGATGTGATACCACCGGTCTCACCAATCGAAACAGGGGAACGATCCTCTTGCTATGCACCGCCGTGTCAATCATGCAAGTGAAATACTCCATCACCAAGGTGAACAAGTACGGTGATAGGGGGTCACCCTGCCTCAACCCCCTGTTGCTCCTGAAGAAGCCATGTGGCGTGCCCTGGATGAGGACTGAGAAAGTAGGGGAGCAGATGCACTCCCTCACCCTCGCAACCCACCTCTCGTCGAACCCCATGGCGAGCATCAGGTGACACAGGAAGTCCCGGTTGACCGTATCATAGGCTTTCCTTAGATCCAGCTTCACACAAGCCTTCATCCCCCCAGGTTTGCTGAACTCCCTCACCATCTCATGAGCAAGAAGGCTGTACTCCGCTATCGATCGGCCCTTGATGAAAGATGCCCGATTCTGGGATACCAATCCCTGCATAATCCCCTCCATACGCCTGCACATAAGATGGGTAATAATCTTATAAAGAAAGTTGCAACAAGCAATGGGTCTAAAGTCAGCAAGCGAGGTCGCGCCCTCCTTCTTAGTAACCAGCGTCAAGAAAGTGTGGTTCATCTCCTTCAGAAGCCTGCCCTCGGTGAAGAACTCCTGAACCGCCTCGAAAACAGGGTACTTAAGCACACCCCAGTGTCGCTTAAAGAACCCTGAAGAGAAGCCATCTGGCCCAGGTGCTTTGTTGGGATTGGCCTTCATCACAATGTCTTTCACCTCCTCCAGTCTCACAGGAGCCAATAGCAGGCGATTTCCAAGGTTCGTCACCAGCCTTTTCGTGATAAGTGCTGGAAACGTACTAGTGTAATCCGTCTGCTGGTATAAGTCAGAATAAAATCTGACGGCCTCCTCCTAAATCTCCACCGGGTCCCCTACCAGACGCCCCTCGCCATTCAGAAGTCTGGGGATGCTGTTCCGGTGCTGCCAAGTGCGGATCACATCATAGAAGAATTTGGTGCAACGGTCACCATCCTTGAGCCAGGTGCATTTAGCCCTCTGTGTCGCACTAATCTCCTCCTGTAATCTCATGATGCTGACCTCCTCTATCAGGATCTTCTCCCTAGCCGCCAACTCCCCATCCAGAATGTCAGCTTGTAGAGCCACCTGTATGTCCCGAAGCTCGGCTTCCTTTTCTGCCAAAGAAGTCCGCGGTCTCATCTTCACCCAACCCCTGAGCGCTCGCTTGATCTGCTTGAGTTTATGAACCATGCGGAACTGAGCCGTGCCTTCTCGGAAGTGCTGCATCTCCCCCGTAACCACCTCCTCGTATCCAGCCGACAGGTACCAGCTATTGTTATACCGAAACGGCCTCGACCGCAAAGTAGGTCCCTCACAAAGGCCAACTCGGATAGGAGAGTGATCGCTAGTACCAGCCGCAAGACCTTCCGCTACAGAATTAGGGAAGCACCGGAACCAATCACTATTGCCCAAGGCCCGATCTAACTGACATGCAATCCGATTATGTGTAGTCTTGTTGTGCCAGGTCCAGATATGGCCAGCTCTCTCCAGCCCCCTCATCCCAGACAGAAGCAGACATCTCTGGAAGTCATATAAGACCGAATCCGGAACAGGACGACCTCCTACCTTCTCCTGCGAAGCAACATAGCATTGAAGTCCCCAATGATAAGCAGAGGAAGATGCATGTTGTCCGCCATCTGACCCAGGTGCACAATGTCCTCCCACAGGGACTCCCGGAGTCTTCTATCATTGTGCCCGTATACAGCACCCAAGATGAAGCGGAACCCACCTTTGTTCTCAAAAGAAATGCCAATGAGTTGTTCCGATTTCTGGATCTGCACCCCCTCCTAGCTGTCACCCAGATCCTTGCCATATCGCATAGATCTAAGTTGTGAATGTGGTCCCAGTTTGCCGGAGTCCTACGCGAGAGCATCGCGGCCCCTCTGATCTTCGTCTCCAGCAAAATGGCAATGTCACAAGCCTCTCCTCAGAACTCCTCCAATCTCTCTCCAGCGACCAATGGAATACCCCCTAATGTTCCATGCTATGACCGACATTAATTAATAAATGTGGGGTCCCCCTGAAACTCGTCTGGATCAACACTCGAGGGAAGTGTCGCATCCGCCTGATCAATGTCTGCATCCACCATAGAGGAAGGAGCAAGATGTGCCTGAATCCTGCTAAGTGTAAGAGCCCAGTCAGGATTGGCCTCAGTCTGGTCGTCCTGATCCCTCGCCTGAGGGATGTCCTCCCGCGTGGCCGGAGCATGTCTTTTCCTGCTGGTGTATACCATGATCGCCGTAGAAGCTTCCGTCCCCTTCTGACTACTGCCAGCCGCGCTCATACCCCTGGTCACCATGTTCCTCTGTGGCCTGAAAGTGACCAGCGCGCCCTGCGTACTCTCCTGTCTCTGCTGTGATCCTGTCTCCATCCTCCTGTCGACCTCCATCACCATGTCCTCCTCCATGTGTCTGTCTGTCGACGTCTCCCCAGGTAAGTGGCTGGGAGCCGTCTCCATCCCAGATGCCTCCGCCTGAGCCGTCGGTGGCCTGGCAGCCTCCTTCCCCTTATACTTGCACACACTAGTAGCGTGCCCAAAGCACTTACAGTGGGAACACATGGGGGGAACCCAGTCATACTCCACCGACTGTGTCAGGACCTCCCCGGACGGTACCTGATATTCAAGCGTACTCGGTAGTTCCGAGCCCGCCTTGATCTCCACAAAGACCCTGGCATACATCAGTCTGGTGCGGAAAGCAGTGGCTTCGTCTGCCTTGATCGGTTTCCCCACGAGGCTGGCGAGTCTCATGAGGAGCGGAATACTCCAGTACTTCACCGGAAACACTGGGAATCGGATCCAGATGGGGATAGCATTCAGCACCTCCTTCTCATATCTCAGCTCCGGCGTCCATTCCTTCAATATGATGAGCCTTCCATCAAATGACCAGGGCCCTCCCTGCAGAATCCTGGTCACATCCTCCGCTAGCCCAAACTTGACATAGTAAAACCCGTTCTCCCGGGAGAAGAATTCCATGCTGCCTTTGGGTCTCCATACTCTCTCCGCATATCCCCGGATTTGACCATAGAACGACTTGTTCCCGAATACATACAACACCAAGGTATTATTCCAGAAGTCAGAAACCTCCGCTATTTCCTCTGCAGGAAAGTATGTCCGGAGCCCTCCTCCAACCGCCATCGAAGTAACAAATTCCATCGATAACGGGCTTTTCGTCTCCACTGGCGTGCACACCTCCTTCCATGACCGAGGCCTCTGCTCCTCAGTGTGAGTCCTGATTTGAGGGTTCGCAGATCCCGGGCCTTGCCTACCGGTATCAACAGCAATACCCTTTGCCTTTTCTGCCACCGTCGCCTTTGGCCGCCATCCAGGCACAGTGCGCACCGTACCTCCCCCACGGCGACGGGAATCAACCGAGCCTATCGATGGCCGACTCCCTTAATTCCCTTGAGTCGGGGCCCCTCGTCGTCCTCCAGCCCGTCGTCTCACCACCGTCTGCCAGCCGGCCTCTCCAGTCTCGTCCACCTCCGGCGAAGATCCCGACCCGAACTCGAAAACCGGTGCCGGCCCCACATCCAACCCCGACCCTCCACGCAGCGGGCCTACGCCGGAGCCAGCCGACCCCCCCCCCCCCCCCCCCCCCCCCCCCCCCGCGGATCCGCCAGAACCGCCCCCCCCCCCCCCCCCCCCCCCCGCCTGGGGGGTCCCCTTGCCCCCGACGCCCCCCGCGCTGCTGTCGCCCGACACCCCCCCGCCTGGGGGGGGTCCCCTTGCCTCCGCCGCTGGTGAGGTGTAGCCGCCCACCCCCCTTCCCTCCGTTCCGCCAGACCCCTCCCGCGGGAGGATCCGGGGGGCGGGGGGAGGCGTATTCGCCGTCATTGGGGAAACCCTAGCAGAGCTCATGAGATACTTTTAAAACAAAATTTTATTGTAGTCAAGATTTGAACAAGGACCTCTTAAAAGTAAGTCTAGCATTATAACCACTACACCATGATGCTTATATATATATATATATATATATATATATATATATATATATATATATATATATATTTTGGAAAAAGGGTAAATTTTATTCCACTATCATCGCAATAGGTTACAACATAGAGATACAGTCCCAACTCAGGGGGACATTACTAGTACATCCGACTCAATGTTTTGAAGGATGCCCACTGGTGTAGTGGACAGCCCCTCATAAATGCGCCGGTTCCTCTCCTTCCAGACATGCCAAACAGATGCAGCAAGTCTCAATCTGGCACATCTGGCCCAGCTCTGCTCCTGGCCCCTGCAATCACCAATCCACTTAAGGATTTCTCTGAAGTCCCGCTCCCTTCCAACCCCTCCCAAGTGTCTCCGGCTCTGCTCCGCCCAGATGCTCCATGCCACGTGGCACTGAAAGAACAGATGCCCAATGGATTCATTCTCTGTCTCACACAAAACACACTTAGGATCAGGGACAGGGACCCCGAACCGAAGTAGTCGGTCCCTAGTGAGTAACCGGCCCAGCACCAGTTTATAAGCAGACAGTTGCATCTTCCTGGCAAGCCCCTTCCCCCAGACAAAGTCGTACTCCTCAATATCATCGAAGTGGGGGCGAACAAGGTCGTAGCAGCTGCTAAATCTGAACTCCCCTGCACCCTCCGAGCGGCCGGGAGGGGCCCAAACCCAGACATCAGACAGTGCCGTAGGAGTGATCTGCACCTGTCTGATCTCCCCACCTAACTGAGCAGTGAAACGATACTCCTCTGGCCTCCAGACCCCACCACTGATGATGTGCCTACAAGTCAGACCTCTGTACGCCACACCGTCCCTCTGGGGACCCAGAATCTCCAGAAGAGACTGACCTGAAATCCACGGATCGAGCCAAAGGTCCGTCTCCCCTCCCTCCCTCATCTTCCGCCGAATAGCCGTCCGAAGTACAGGACGGTTCCTTAGGATATGCTTGAAAGACACATAGAAGTTGTTGTCAATATCACATACCCAGAAGTTCCTGCCCCGGAGATACCGACTAGTCATCCAGGCCGACCAGAGAGAATCGCCCTGAAGGAACCTCCATGCCAGCTTGATCCCCGCCGCCTCCCTGACAGATACAAGGGATCGCAGACCCACACCTCCCTCCTTCCTGGGCCGACAGAGCTGCTCCCAAGAGATGGCATGAATCCCCCCATGTCAAATGAACTTGGCACATATGCCCTCAATCTTTCTGATAGTAGCCAAAAGAACCATAATAGATTGGAGCCAGAACAGAGCAATAGCAGAAATGACCGATCGAACCAGCTCAATACGCCCTCCAAAAGATAGGCCAGCCGCCTGCCAGCCCTCTACCCTCCTCTGTGCAAAGTCCACCAGACTCTGACATTCTCGGTCCTTCGCGTAGTTGACGGAAAGGGGCACCCCCAGATATTTCACCGGGAGGTCCCCCTTTTCCACCCCAAGCTCCAGGGCCCGCTCCTCCTTCAAAGTGCAAGAGTTGCTGAAGTAAACTTTGCTCTTGTCCCTATTTAACCGAAGGCCCGATAGCTGTCCGAACTCTTCCATCACTGCCGCAAGCTCCCTCATCCCTCGCATGGAAGGCCTCAACAGAACCAATAGGTCATCCGCATATATGAGATGTGAGACCACCGGGGAGACCCTGCTGTATATCGGTACAATCCTCCCCCGATGCACCGCAATGTCCATCAAACAGGTGAAATACTCCATCACGAGGGTGAATAGGTAGGGGGAAAGCGGGTCCCCCTGCCGAAGCCCCCTGCTGCTGCCGAAGAACCCGTATGGAATACCCTGAATGAGGACCGAGAAAGTAGGAGAGGTGATGCACTCTCTGACTCTGTCCACCCATGTCTCGGAGAATCCCATCGCACCCATCAAATGACAGAGGAAGTCTCTGTTGACGGTGTCGTAGGCTTTCCTCAGGTCGAGCTTCACACAGGCCTTCATCCCTCCAGGCTTATGGAACTCCCGAATCAGCTCATGAGCCAGCAGGCTATGCTCCGCAATAGACCGCCCCTTGATGAATGCCGCCTGATTCCGAGAAACCAGGCCCTGCATAGCATCCTCCATCCTCCTGCACATAAGATGAGTAATTATTTTATACAAATAATTACAGCAAGCAATCGGTCGAAAGTCAGCAAGAGAAGTCGCCCCCTCCTTCTTGGGCACTAGCGTCAGGAAGGTGTGGTTCAGCTCCTTCAGGAGCTTGCCCGTATCAAAGAACTCCTGAACAGCCGCAAGGACCTGGACCTTGAGGATACCCCAATGACGCTTGTAGAAGCCACTGGAGAAACCATCCGGCCTAGGAGACTAGGAAGCATCAGCCTGCATCACAATCGTCTCCACCTCTGCCATCCGGATAGGAGCCATAAGAAGACTATTGCCATACTCCGTAATCAACGTCTTCGTAGTCAGCTGCGGGAATACCGAAGGATAGTCCGTCTGATGATAGAGCTCAGAATAGAACCGGACAGCCTCCTCCTGGATAGCAACCTGGTCGGTCACAAGACGCCCGTCCCTGCCAATCAGTCTCTGAATACGGTTCCGGTGCTGGCGAGCCCGGATGACATCATAGAAGAATCTGGTGCAGCGATCCCCATCCTTGAGCCAGGAGCATTTGGCCCGTTGGGCCGCACTAATCTCCTGCTGGAGCCGCAAGGTGTTGACCTCTGCAGCCAACTTCTTCTCTCTAGCCGCCATCTCCCTACTCATCATGTCGCCCTGAAGATCTGACTGCAGGTCTCTCAACTCCGCCTCCTTCTCCTGTAAGGAAGTCCGGGGGAGAGCCCTCACCCAGTCTCTGATGGCGCGTTTGGTCTTCTTCAGCCTGTGAACCATACAAAACTGGGCAGTGCCGACCGCCTCCTGGCAAAGACCTCCCGCCACAGTCTCCTCATATCCAGCCGATAGGAACCAACTGTTGTCATACCGGAACGGACGGGCTCTCCATCTGGGACTCTCCACGAAGCGCACCAGGATCGGCGAGTGGTCACTGGTCCCCGCAGGGAGCCCCTCAGCCACAGAAGAGGGGAATAGGCGGAACCAATCACTGTTCCCCAAAGCACGATCGAGCTGGCATGCCACCCTGCTCACCATCGCCTTGTTGTGCCATGTCCATATGTGCCCTATCCTCTCCAGATCCCTGAGCCCGGACTGGAGCAGGCAAGACTGAAAATCTGAGAGGATCTGGTCCGGGACCGGCCTCCCCCCCAGCTTCTCCCCCCTGTATAGCGTAGCATTGAAGTCTCCCATAATAAGTAAGGGGAGATGACGATGCATCGCTAAGGAACTCAGCCTGATGATGTCCTGCCAGAAGGTCTCCCGGCGCCTCCTGTCGTTGTGCCCGTAGACAGCACCAAGTAAGAATCGGAACCCACCCTTGTTGGTGAAGGAGATAGCCACCAGCTGGTCGGACATGAAAATCTCCTCTCCCTCCCAACTAGCTCCATTCCATCTAAACCAGATCCTCGCCATATCACAGAGACCAAGGTTGTGGAGCTGGACCCAGTCCGTAGGAGTTCTACGGGACAGAGTTTTCGCCCCCCTGATCTTAGTCTCTAGTAAGATCGAGATTTCACACTTTTCCTTTCTCAGCACCTCACTAATCTCCCTCCATCTCCCCAGAGAACACCCCCCCCGGACATTCCAGGCAAGGGCCGACATCTAAACCGCGGGTGGGGTCCCCTGAACATCCTCTGAAGGGGCACCCGGGGAGAGTGCAACCTCCATATCTCTGGTATCCTCATCTCTATCCCCCTGAAGAAGAAGGGGCAGAGCAGGGGCCGCAGCCCCTTGTGGGTCCCCCTGTGGGGGAGGCTGAGCTAGGACCGCCACCCATTTAGGATTGACCTTCCACACTCTCTCCGTCCCACCCTGTCCGCTGTCCTCACTATGCGACTCCGTAGCCTGGCGCTTCCGACTGTAAACCTGAAGAGCTAGCGTGTCTTTATCTCCATTTTGCCTGTCCTCCTGTCCCATACTCCTGGTGGTCATGGTCCTCGTCCCCATATACTCAACCATCGCTCCAGCAAGAACCTCCGTCGAAGACCCCTCATATTCCCCAGAGATGGGGGAAGGGTCTGCCTCCATCTCATCCTCCATCAAGCCCACCTGGTCAACTACTGGGGAGTCATCTGCACCACCTGCCTCCTGCACTACCTCCTCCGTCACCACCTCAGAAGCTCCTCCACGCCTACAAGCACTCGGGAGACGCCCAAAGCAGGTACACGCCGGACATCTGGGGGGAACCCACTCATACTCCACCTTCTGCATAAGTAACTGGCCAGAAGGGGTCCTGTACTTCAACTGCTCAGGCAGGTCCAACCTGGCATCAATCTCCACAAATACCCGAGCATATATCAATCTAGACCTGAAGGCGGTGGCATCATCCGCCTTAATCGGCTTGCCAATGAGGCTGGCAAGTCTCATAAGAAGTGGGACACTCCAGAAGCGTACCGGGAACTCAGGAAACCGAACCCACACAGGCACCGCATTAAGCACCTCCTTCTCACACCTCAAGTCGGGAGACCATTGCTTCAGAATAATGAGGCGGCCGTCAAACGTCCATGGCCCTCCCTGGAGTATCCGAGTCACATCTTCTGCCATCCCAAATTTAACGAAGTAGAAGCCGTTTTCCTTGGAGAAGAACTCCATGCTACCCTTCGGCCGCCAGACTCTGTCCGCATATCCTCGGATCTGCCCGTAGAAGGGCTTGCTCCCCAACACATATAGCACTAAAGTATTCTCCCAGAATGCCGTCACCTTCGCCACTTCGTTGGCCGGGAAGTCGGCGCAGAGCTCACCCCCAATCGCCATAGGTGCAACATACTCCATCGATGCCGGAGTCTTGGCGACCCCCACCTTGCATGCATCTGCCCAGGATACAGGCCGCGGGCCCGGACTCCGAGGTGGAATCGTCAGGGTTGGCCGGGCACTCATGTTCGCAGCAGTCCCTCTTCCCCCGATAACTGGGACAGCCGTCCCCGCTGACCCCTTCGCACGAGGCCGCCACGCAATCCTGGCTTGTCCCTCCCGTTCCCCCAAGTGAGCCTGACCCACCGTTGGACCCGTTCTCCTGGCTATCCCCGCCCTCCTGTCCGATCCCTGCGTATAAGCTGAGCCTTTCCTAGCCTCAGGGATCTGCGATCGTTGCCCTCCTCCTCGCCTTACCCTCCGATTCTGGACCGTAGTCCAAGCCCCCTCCTCATCCTCCAATCCAGACGATGTCCTTTGGGCGGTGAACACCATCGAGGAGCCCCCGGGGTCCACCGCCGTCGAACACCCAACCGAACCCGTGCTCGGATGAGAAGCCGCCGTCCGCAGCCTTCCCCGGCCACCCCCCCCGCCTGGGGAGGGTCGCCGGCAGCCGCCTGCCCCCGGGGGAGGGTCGCCGGACCTCCCCGGTCGGCCCTCTGGGCTCTTGCTCCCGCGCGCGGGCGAGCAGCAGCTGCTGCGCGCGTCTCCGGCGGCCGGCCGCCGCCGACCCCCTCCCGCCGGTCGCCACCGACCGCCACCGCCACCCCTTGCCTTTCCCCCGGTCCGGGGGGCGGTTGGCCGCCTCCACACCACGATTAGGCGATGCCCTAGCAGAGCTAGGATTTCCGGGTTCTCCCGCAGCCGCCATTTATATATATATATATATATATATATATATATATATATATATATATATATTTTGGAATAAGGGTGAATTTATTCCTCGCATATAGCGGAAAAGGTATTAAAGTACAACATCACAACTTTCCATGCCCCAATAAACTATTATGGGGCCATTACAGATACATCGAATTCTATATTATGTAGAATTCCAATAGGGGGGGTAGTCAAGCCCTCAAAGATACGTCTGTTCCGCTCCTTCCAGATGTGCCAAACAGACGCAGCAAGACGGACTCTGGCTCGTCTAGCCCACCCCGGATCCCGTCCTCTGTGATCTCGGATCCAACTGAGAATGCTCCGAATGTCGCGGTCCATCCCCACTCCTCCTCTCAGCTGTGCACATTGCTCAGTCCAAATGTGCCAGGTCACCGGGCAACCAAAGAAGAGATGTCCCATGGATTCATCTGCATCAGTACATAGCACACATTTGGCATCCGGGATCTGCATCCCAAACCGGAGGAGTCTGTCTCTCGTCATCAATCTACCCCGGAGGAGGCGATAAGCACATAGTTGCATTATCCGTGCAACTCCCTTGCCCCAAATGAAGTCCACCTCCTCAGCCTGGTCGTGGTGGGTCCGAACCAAATCATAGCAGCTACGAAAGCAGAATAGACCTGAACCTCTCTCCGTACCTGGGCCGGCCCAGCTCCATGAATCCTCCGTCTGGGTAGCGTCTATGGGAATAAGGTGAATCTCGGCTGCAAGCTGGCCAGTAAAAGGGTATCCCTCTGGCCTCCAAACTCCGTCTCTAATGATCCGGTTGCATGTGAGCCCCCTTCTCGCTTCCCTGTCCAGCTGTCCTCCCAATATCTCGAGCAGGGATCTGGAACCCAACCAAGGGTCTAGCCAAAGGTCGGTAGTCGTCCCATCCTTCATGCGCCTGCATATAGCTGTCTGGAGCACCGGTCTACATCTCAGGATGGCCTTGAATGTGACCGAGAAATTGTTGTCTATCCTGCAGGCCCAGAAGTTGGTCCTCCGTAAGTATCTGCTAGCCATCCAGTCCGCCCAGAGCGACCCCCCTTGATGAATTTCTAGGCCATCTTCACACAAGCTGCCTTCCGAACCGCATGGAGAGGCCTCAACCCAACTCCTCCTTCCTCCCGAGGCCGACATAACTGATCCCATGATATCGCATGTATCCCTGCTCTCCATATGAAGTTAGCGCAAATAGCCTCCACCTTCCGAATGGTAGCTGTGGGGATCTGGATAGACTGGAGCCAGAACATAGTGATGCCCGCAATGACCGACCGCACCAACTCAATCCGTCCCCCAAATGAAAGCCCCGCCGCTTGCCAGCCCTCCACTCTCTTCTGAGCAAAGTCTACCAAGCTATGACAATCCTGCTCTCGGGCATAGTTGACCGTTAGCGGGACCCCCAGGTATTTCACTGGAAGCTCGCCTCTGTCCACACCTAAGGCGAAGGCTCTCTCCTCCTGAAGTGTACACCGGGAGCTGAAGTAGACTCTGCTCTTCTCCCGGTTTAACTGGAGCCCAGATAGCCGCCCGAACTCCTCCATGATGTCAGAGAGCGCTCTCATTCCCCTCATGGAAGGCTGGAGTAGCACCAATAAATCATCAGCATAAATCAAATGAGATACAACAGGACTCACCAACCGGAAAAGGGGAACAATCCTCCCGCTATGCACTGCTATATCCATCGTACTCGTGAAGTACTCCATCACCAAGGTAAAGAGATACGGGGAGAGGGGGTCGCTCTGCCTCAACCCCCTGTTGCTACTAAAATAGCCATGTGGCGTGCCCTGGATGAGGACAGAGAAGGTAGGGGAGCAGATGCACTCCCTCACCCTCGCAACCCATCGCTCGTCAAACCCCATGGCAAGCATCAAGTGGCACAGGAAGTCCCGATTGACCGTGTCATACGCTTTCCGAAGGTCAAGCTTCACACAAGCCTTCATCCCCCCCAGTTTGCTGAACTCCCGCACCATCTCGTGAGCAAGCAGACTGTGCTCCGCTATCGACCGACCCTTGATAAACGCTGCTTGGTTCTGGGACACTAGACCCTGCATAATCCCCTCCATACGCCTGCACATAAGATGAGTGATAATCTTGTAAAGGAAATTACAGCAAGCTATGGGTCTAAAGTCTGCAAGGGAGGTCGCTCCTTCCTTCTTAGGAACCAGAGTCAAGAACGTATGGTTCATCTCCTTCAGCAGCCGGCCCTCAACAAAGAACTCCTGGACTGCTGCCAGAACAGGTGCCTTAAGCACACCCCAGTGTCGCTTAAAGAACCCCGCAGAGAAGCCATCAGGCCCAGGAGCTTTGTTGGGATTAGCCTTCTTCACAATATCTTCCACCTCCTCCATCCTCACCGGTGCCAAAAGTAGACTGTTCCCATGTCGGGACACCAGTCTCTTCGTAACCAGGGCCGGGAACATGCTGGAGTAGTCCGTCTGCTGATATAAGTCAGTGTAGAATCTGACGGCCTCCTCCTGGATCTCCACCGGGTCTCCTACAAGACGTCCCTCAGCATTCAGAAGTCTGGGGATGCTGTTCCGATGCTGACGGGTGCGGATCACATCATAAAAGAATTTGGTGCAACGGTCTCCATCTTTGAGCCAGGTGCATTTAGCCCTCTGTGCCGCACTGATCTCCTCCTGTAGTCGCATGATGCTAACCTCCTCAATCAGGGTCTTCTCCTTAGCCGCCAGTTCCCCATTCATAATGTCAGATTGGAGGGCCACCTGAGTGACCCGCAGCTCTTCTTTCTTCTCAGCCAGGGTAGTCCGTGGTCTCGTCTTCACCCACCCCCTGATAGCCCTCTTGAGTTGTTTGAGCTTGTGAACCATGCGAAATTGGGCCGTGCCGTCCCGAAAGTGCTGCTCTCATAACGACCTCCTCATAACCTGGTGATAGGTACCAGCTGTTGTTGTTCCGGAACGGCCTTGCCCGCAGAGCGGGTCTCTCACATAGGCCCACCCGGATAGGAGAGTGATCGCTAGTACCCGCTGCCAGACCTTCCGCCACCGAGTTCGGGAAACACCTGAACCACTCGCTGTTTCCCAAGGCCCGATCCAGCTGACAAGCAATACGATTCTGAGTAGCCTTGTTGTGCCAGGTCCAAATATGTCCAGTTCGCTCCAGCCCCCGCATACCTGACATAAGAAGGCACCTCTGGAAGTCATATAAAATCGGATCCGGTATAGGCCGGCCCCCAACCTTCTCTTGACGAAGCAACATAGCATTGAAGTCCCCCATGATGAGTAGGGGAAGATGCATGTTGTCCGCCATACGACCCATAAGCACGATATCCCCCCCACAGAGCCTCCCGGAGTCTCCGGTCGTTGTGCCCATATACAGCACCCAGGATGAATCTGAATCCACCTTTATTCTCAAAAGTAACACCGATGAGTTGCTCAGACTTGTGAATCTGAACCCCCACCCAACTACCTGTGTTCCACCTAACCCAGATCCTTGCCATACCACAAAGATCTAAGTTATGGATGTGATCCCAGGTTGCCGGAATCCGATGTGAGAGCATAGCGGCCCCTCGAATCTTCGTCTCCAGCAGAATAGCAATATCACATGCCTCTCTCCTCAGCACCCCTCTGATCTCCCTCCATCGACCAATGGAACACCCCCCCTAATGTTCCATGCTAGGACCGACATCTAAATAAAAGATGTTGGGTCCCCCTGTAACTCCTCTGGATCGACACTCGAGGGAAGTGTCTCATCCGTCTGCTCAAGAACTGCATCTACCATAGAGGAAGGGGCAAGATGAGCCTGAATCCGGCTAAGAGTAAGTGTCCAGTCGGGATTTGGCTCGGTCTGATCGTCCATCTCCCTCATCTGAGGAATATCCTCCAGAGTGGCAGGGGCGTGTCTCTTCCTGCTGGTGTAAACCATAAGTGCCGTGGAGGCCTCCGCCCCCCTCTGACTACTCTCCGCCGCACTCATCCCCCTGGTCATCATAGTCCTCCGAGGCCTGAACGGGACCAGCGCACCCTGCATGCTCTCCTGTCTCGATGTCAAACCTGTCTCCAGTCTCCTATCAATCTCCATAACTGTGTCTTCCTCCATGTGTCTCTCTGGCGCTGTCTCCTCAGGCGAGTGAATAGGGGCCGCCTCCCTCTCTGGTGCCTCCGTCTGAACCGTCTCCGGCCGGGATGTCTCTGTCTGGCCCGCCTATTGCCTGGCGGACTCTTTCCCCTTATAGTTGCACGCGCTAGTAATGTGTCCAAAGCACTCGCAATTCGAACACATGGGTGGGACCCAATCATACTCCACAGCCTGCGTCAGAACCTCTCCAGATGGTACCTGATACTCGAGCATGCTCGGGGGCTCCGATCCTGCCTTGATCTCCACAAAGACTCTGGCGTACATTATTCTAGTTCGGAAAGTAGTGGCCTCATCTGCCTTGATCGGCTTCCCCACGAGGCTGACGAGTCTCATGAGAAGCGGGATGCTCCAATATTGAACAGGGAATTCTGGGAACCGGATCCAGACGGGGATGGCATTCAACACTTCCTTCTCACACCTCAGCTCCGGTGTCCATTCTTTCAAAATAATGAGTCTTCCATCAAACGACCATGGCCCTCCCTGAACAATCCTGGTCACATCCTCCGCTAGCCCAAACTTGACATAGTAAAATCCATTCTCCCGGGAGAAGAATTCCATGCTGCCCTTTGGCCTCCAGACTCTCTCCGCATAACCCCTGATTTGTCCAAAGAACGGCTTATTCCCTAACACATATAGCACTAAGGTGTTCTTCCAGAAATCGGCGACCTTTGCTATTTCCTCTGCGGGGAAGTAAGCCCTGTGTCCTCCACCAACTGCCATCGGGGTAACATATTCCATAGACATCGGACTTTGCGACTCCACTGGGGTGCAGACCTCCTTCCATGACCTAGGCCTCTGCTCCGCAGAGGGGGTCCTGGTTGGAGGAGTCGCAGTAGCCGGGACTTGTCTACCAGCATCAACTACAACACCCTTTCCCTTCTCCGCCGCCGTCGTCTTTGGCCGCCACCCAGACACTGTGCGAACCATATTCCCCCCTCGGCGATGCGGATCAGCAGTGCCTCTTGGGGGTCGGCTCCCAGGATTCCCTTGGTTTTGAACCCCTCGTCGTCCTCCGGCCCGTCGTCTCACCACCGTCTGCCAGCCTGCCTCTCCAGTCCCGTCCGCCCCCATAGTAGACCCTGACCCGAATTCGAAAGTCGGTGCCGGACCTCTACTCACTCCGGAACCCCCAATCGTGGTAGTCCCGATAGATCCAACCGACCCCCTCCCGCCATGGAGCGCCCCGCCGCCGCTGCCCGACCCCCCCCTTCGCCTGGGGGGGTCTCCCTGCTGCCGCCGCCACTAGGACGGGCCGCCCCCTCCCTGCCGGTGTCGCCCGACCCCCCCCCCCCCCCTCCGCCTGGGGGGGGTCTCCCCGCAGCCGCCGCCACCAGGGTGGGCCGCCCCCTCTCCGCTGGAGTCGCCCGACCCCCCTCCCCCCCCTCCGCCGGGGGGGGGGGGGGGGGTTGCCTTGTCTCCGCCACCGCCTGGAGGGGTGGATCCCCCCCTCCTAGGGTCGCCCGACCCCCCTCCACCGCCTGGGGGGGTCGCCCCCCCTCCACTGCCCTTCGCAAGGAGCCGCCCGCCCCCCCCTTCCCACCTTTCCGCCGGCCTTCGAGGGGGTCGGGGGGGGGGGGGGGGGGGAGCCGTCGCCGCCGTCTCGATCAAATACCTGGATGCCCTAGCAGAGCTAGGGTCGGGAGCCGTCGCCATCTCTATATGCTTATATATATATATATATATATATATATATATATATATATATATAGGGAAGGCGCATCCTGCTCAATATTATGGACAATCCCAATGGTGGAAATCACCGACCCCTCAAAGATACGATTGTTCCGCTCCTTCCAAACATGTCAGACCGCTGCAAAAAATCTGATTCAGGCCTCGTTGTACCAAGCAAAACCTCTTCGCTTCTCTCTTCTGATGACCTTGATGATTACCCTCCAATCATAAAACCCCCTATATATATATATATATATATATATATAGCAAATGACCTCTAGCCTAGTGATTAAGAGAGATGCATGCGGCCCGAGTGGTCAGGAGTTCGAATCCCAGTGGGAGCGATTACAGAAACAATTTACCTGGTTCCAAAAAAAAACAATATATATATATATATATATATATATATATATATATATATATATATATATATTTTGGAGAAGGGTAAATTTTATTCCAAAGGAAAAGCCATAATCTTATAACATACAATCAGAGTGGGACTCCCACTTATCAATTCTCCATAGCATTTACATCAAACTCGATGTTATGGAGAATGCCTACCGGAGGGGTGACCAGCCCCTCAAAAATTCGACGGTTTCGCTCCCGCCATACATGCCAAACTGAAGCAGCCAATCGAACTCTGGCGGTACGGAACCAGTCCTGCCCTCTACCCCTGCTATCCCAGATCACCGTGATGATGTCCCCAATTCCTTTCCCGGAGACGCACACTCCCAATACTCGACTATGCTCCGACCAGATCTGCCATGCCAGAGTGCACTCGAAGAAAAGATGCTTTATAGATTCAGGCTTCAAACAATAAAGCACACACTTGGAATCCGGAACCGGCACTCCAAACGAACTCAGGCGATCCCTAGTCAAGAGGCGGCCCAGTTATGAGTTGCTTTGTTGTGCCAAGTCCAGATGAAGCCTGAGCGAGACAGTCCCCGAAGCCCCGCAAGCAAGAGGCATCTCTGAAAATCATTGAGGATAGAATCTGGGACCGGACGACCACCCACCTTCTCCCCTTGGTGCAAAAGGGCATTGAAGTCCCCGATCAAGAGAAGAGGAAGGCACGACGAATCAGCAACAGAGGAAACACGGGCGATGTCGCTCCATAGGGACTCCCGTCTCCTTCTGTCATTGTGGCCGTAGACCGCCCCCAGCAAGAACCGGAAGCCACCCTTGTTCACGAAGCTGATGGCAATCAACTGTTCCGTCATCACGATCAAGTCACCATCCAAACTCTTCGAGTTCCAGCGAACCCAAATCCTGGCCATGTCACATAGAGCCAGGTTGTGCAGTTGGGCCCAATGAGATGGGGTCCACCGAGCAAGAGTCTTCTCACCTTTGATCTTGGATTCTAATAGAACAGAAATGTCACATTTCTCTCTGTGGAGCACCCCACATATCTCTCTCCACCTCCCTAGCGAATACGCCCCCCTTACATTCCAGGCGATAATAGCCATTAATTAATGCGATGTAGGGTCCCCCTGGAAAACTCCCGGATCAGCACATGGGGAAAGTGCCGTATCCGTCGCTAAAGAATCCTCTTCCATCCCTGTCGAAATCGCCTGTTGGGGAGCGACCTGAGATAGAACCAACGCCCAGGCAGGGTTGTCAACACATACCGCCTCCACTCTGTCCGTGGGATGTCCCTCCACCCTGGAGGGGCCATCCCTTAACAGGCCGACATCGCGTCTCTTCCTACAGTAAACCTGCCCCCCAGTCGATCCGCCATCCCCTCGTGCCTCAGTCTCCGACGCTACCATACCTCTAGTAACTATACTACTCTGCCCATGGCAAGTGGTCATCGTCCCACTCGTGGGAGTAAGCTGAGTCGATACAACGAGGCTCAACCCACCATCACTAATAGGATGAGTAACCTCCCCCTCCAAGACCTCCGCTCCACTATCATCTCTGAAATCCATGTCGCATGGTGCTTCTGGAGCCTCACTAAGAGGGATTGTAGACTCCACCGGAGGTCCAACCTCCGAACACGCACTGGCCAGATGTCCGAAGCAGGAACATCGTGAACAGGTAGGTGGAACCCATTCATATTCCACCTTCTGGGTAAGCACCTCCCCAGAAGGGATCTCATATTCTACCATCTTCGGTAGCTCCCCCCGCTCGAATCTCCACAAAAATCCTGGCGTACATCAACCGCGACCGAAAGGCAGTGGCTTCATCTTCTTTTATCGGGGTTCCCACCAAGCTGGCCAGCCGCATCAGCAAAGGAATGCTCCAGAACCTGACAGGGAACTCAGGGAATCGAATCCATACAGGGATGACATTCAGAACTTCCCTCTCACATCGAAGCTCCGGGGTCCACTCCTTGAGAATGATAAGTCTGCCGTCAAACGTCCAGGGGCCGCCTTGGAGGATCCTAGCGACATCCTCCGCAAGTCCGAACTTCACATAATAGAAGCCGTTCTCGCGGGCATAGAACTCCATACTCTCCTTAGGCTGCCAGACCCGCGCTGCATACCCCCGGATCTGTCCGTAGAAAGGCTTGTTGCCGAGGACATACAGAACAATGGTATTCTCCCAGTATGCTGTCACCTTCTGGATCTCCTCCGCAGGGAACGAGGCCCGGAAACCCCTCCCTGCCTTGATCGGCGGAACGTACTCCATCGATGTGGGACTCTTCGGCCCCACAGGTTTGCAGATCTCCGCCCAGGACCGCCCAGCCGGCCGAGAAGTCGTCCCATGTGATCGGGGGGCAACCTCCGGCCGGGGAGACCCAGACCCCTGAACATCGAGATCCACCACCTTATTCTTTTCCTTGTCCGCCGCGGTCGCCTTAGGCCGCCATCCCACTGATCTTCCGGCAGACACCACAGGACCACGGCCCGATGGCCGCGCCCCTGCCCCGCTTTGTCGACTGTCCGCAGGATGGCGATCCCTAACGTGATCCTGTCCGCCACCTGCCTTTCCCCCGGTCTACGCCACACGACGACGCGTAACCGTCGTCCATCCCCCTCCCTCCATCTGCCCCCCCCCCCCCCCCCGAGATCCAGAACCTGCTCCGAATTCGAAGGTAGGCGCGTTGGAGACACCGCGCAGGATACGATCCCCGTCCGGGGCCGAAACCGACCCCCCCCCACCGCCGTAGGATGACCTCCCGACTCCCCAGCCTTCAATCCCGCCTCCTCCCCGCCGACTGGGGTGACGCCGCCGCGCCCGTCTGACCTGGGGGGTCCGCCCGACCCCCCCTCCTTTGTTCCCAGCCATCCCCAGCCACCTGGGGGTGCTCCGCCACGCGCGTCTGAACGGGGGGGGGGGGGGGGGGGGGGTCCGCCCGACCACCCCCTCCTTTGCTCCCGGTCCCCCCTGCTGCCTGGGGGGACGCCGCCGAACTCGCCGGGTCTGGGGGGTCCGCCCGACCCCCCCTCCTTTGGTTCCCCCCCCGCCGCCGCCGCCTGGGGGGGCACCACCACCGACCTGGGAGGGCTTCCTCCCCCCGCCGGCAAGAGGATCCGGTGGCCGCGGGGGAGGAGCCCTAGCCGCTAGGTCACGATCGCCTGCTCCCGCACGAACGACTTCCATTATATATAGCCGCTAGGTCCTGATGTCCTGGGTATCGCGAGGAGTGATCTTCCGGTGCGTTATTTAGGCGTGCCCCTCACAGTCAATTATGCGCGGGATCAGGACTGCCAGGGCCTGGTAGAGTATGTCCAGCGGAGAGTAGAAGGCTGGCAAGCCGCTGGTCTGTCTTTTGGCGGACGCATAGAGCTGATCAGATCTGTGATCTCGGCTGTGGCCCATTTTTGGCTACAGTCCATCCTCCTCCCGGTGGCCACTATTCGGTGAGTGGAGCGTCTATGTGCTGATTTCCTTTGGAGGGGGGGTATGCATGCGATCTCGTGGGAACAGCTCTGTCGTCCCAGGAAGGAGGGAGGTGTGGGGATCAGGCCGTTGCTGGAGATCAGGGAGGCCTCAGCGCTCAAGCTGGCCTGGAGATTCATTAGCGGGGGGTCTCTCTGGGCGGACTGGATGCACAGCAGATACGTGAAGCAGGGCAATTTTTGGACGTGTTCTCCTGATAACAACCATTCTGTCACGTTCAAGACTGTCCTGAGACACAAGGGTGTGCTCAAGTCTGTTGGTCCCTTGACGAACATTCGATAAAAAAAAAACACGAGTTCAGAAACAATTGTAAAGACAATGTTTCTGGCAACAACACCCTAAAGAAGGTGAAGTTGTTTTACGAGAATCTAAAAAGATTATTTCGTAATATTTCTCGAAGGCAACAGAACCGTATAACTTCTAAAGAGAAGCGACGGTATTCTCGAAGGCAACCGAACCGTATTACTTCTAAAGAGAAGCGACGGTATTCTCGAAGGCAACAGAAAGAGGGAGGAAGAAGAAGAACGGATCTCGCTGGGGTGTAGAACACCGGCGCTCAAAGCTATACCCGCAGTACGGATAAGCTCCCAGGAACCAGCAAGTTCAGGAGAACTTCTGGAACGCTCGTAAGTCAATATTTGAGACTTGAACGGGCTTCCTGGACTTAACAGACTCCCTCAACTCTCTTCTTGGTGCATCTTTCAAAGGAGGCCAAGGGGCTCTATTTATAGAGTGGAGTTGAGACTTCACCTCTTCTCCTATCCGATGTGGGACTAAAATACCAATACTCAAAAATAGAGTTTGATATTTTAGATCATCCCACAATCAGCATAGAAGTGTGCCAGTCCACGCCTACCCTCCGAACACTCCCGTGCATGCACGAGACATCCTGGAGTCCGTGTCCGAGTCCGAGTCCGCATCCGCACAACAAAAATTAACTTTCATCCTTGTTGGATTTAATCCTTTTTCCTTCTAGAAAATACTTCCACATGGCACAAACTTGTGCCCCACTACACCTCATGTGCACACCTCAACACAAGCAATGCATTATATTGAGATAATCACCATTTGGTGTAGCCGATGTGGGACTATCTTTTCTAGTCCAAAGGCAAAAACACCAACAATCCCCCACATATCTCAATATATGGGTTGAGCGTTCCCCACAGTGATTGTCCATCATGCATTAGGAGAGATGTCGCTACGACTTGAATCTTCCCGCATAGGTTAAATAACAGCATGATACAAGAATGGACTAAGCCTTGAATTCTGCACCATAACTGCAATTCTTCCTACTCACATAATGACATCAACTGTGCTTCTGGCTGCACATTGAAGGCCTTGTGCCAGCCTGGTTTCAGTGTATAATTTTGGGCGTCTACAAGCTTACCCTCAAGAGACGGCCTGATATCTCTTTCCATACACTATAGGTGAGTTCTTTATAAAGAGTCATGGCATGAAGCATTGCGCTTCTTTGCGGTGCTACGCCGCTATGACATGGCTTAAAGCCGAGGCTTTACCCCACCTGGGTACCTCATCGTAGTGTCATACTACTGTAGCATGAGGTCACAAGCACTTTGTAGTGCCAAACTACCCAGCATGAAGCCTTGCGCTTCCGTGCGGTGTTACGCCGCTATGACATGGCTTGCGAAGCCGAGGCTTTACCCTACCCGGTACCTCTTCGTGGTGTCATGCCACTGTAACATGAGGACATCGTCCTCTTTGTAGTGCTGTCTACCTCTCTTTATTACGATTATCATACAGCATTAGGCTACCTGCCTATTTGCGGTGCTACTCCGCTGTGACTTAGCTTGCAAAGCCGAGGCATTATCCCTACCTGGGAACCTCATGGTGGAGTCACCCCACTGTAGCATGGAGTTTCACTCCTTGTAGTGCTGCTCTACCGTGCTTCCTGTAAAGCACACCAGGCATTCACTCTGCCTGAGAACTCATTAAGGCGTTTAAGCCATCTTTCCCACAGGATCAATTTTCCGCAGAAAATACATAGTAGACAACAGTGGTTATGGGTCCGTAACCCTTCCATGTTCCGCAGAACAAGTACCCACTGTTAACTGATATTATTCTAGTCAATGATCCTCCTTTGAACCAAAAATTAAATGTCTAGTAGATTTCTCTTTGAACCAATAACATAAAATTTTATGGTAGGATTACAATAACACAATATCAGAAAGTCTTCAAGCCCATCTTCCTTGCTGTGTCCTCGACCAGCTGACGCTTGAGACCCTTCGTGAACGGATCCGCCAGGTTTTCCTGACTCCGAACATCGATCACTGCAATGACGCTCCTTTTGATGAGATCGTTCACTGCTCTGTGCTTCAACCGCACAGTCCTCTTCTTCCCGTTGAAGAGTTCATTTGATGCCACTGCTGCTGCCGCCTGGTTGTCACAGTATATCGGAATCGCCGGTATCTGAGCCCCAACCATTGGAAGGTCATATATGAGCTCCCGAAGCCACTCTGCTTCATCTGCAGCAGCGTCCAATGCAAAGAATTCAGATTCCATGGAGGAGCGAGATAACATAGTCTGCTTCTTCGACTTCCACGATATAGCAGCTCCACCCATGGCGAACACATATCCACCTGTGGAATATTCGCTCTCCACCTCTGAACACCAGCTAGCATCACTGAAGCCTTCCACTACTGACGGATCTCCGCTGTAGTATAGTGCATATGTCTGAGTCTTCTTGAGATATCTCATAACACGCTTCACAGCTTTCCAATGCTTTACGCCTGGATTGCTCGTAAATCGACTCAGCATTCCCACTGCAAAGGCTATGTCAGGCCTTGTGGCAGTAGTAACGTACATCAAACTTCCGATGACGCTAGCGTACTCCAACTGCCTGACGCTCTCCTTCGAATTTGGCTCCAGTTTCAGATCACTCCTGTACGGTGTATCAATAATAGGAAGATCTTGATACCCGTAGCGAGAGAGCATCTTCTCAATGTAATGAGACTGTGACAGCGCTATTCCAGTGCCTGTCCGGATGATCTTGAGCCCCAAGATTACGTCGGCATCCCCCAAGTCCTTCATACTGAACTTGGTCGAGAGGAATTTCTTTGTCTCTGTGACGCAGCTTAAATCCGTACCTAGGATTAGCATGTCGTCCACGTATAGACAAACGATTACTCCTCTTCCGTCAGCAAACTTCGTATAGACACACTTGTCTGTTTCACTGACCCTGTAGCCATTTGACCTTATCACCTTGTCAAACTTCTCATGCCACATTTTGGGAGCTTGCTTCAAACCATACAGAGACTTCATCAACTTGCAGACTTTGTCTTCCAGACCTCTGACGACAAAACCTTCTGGTTGTTGCATGTAGATCTCTTCGGTCTGCTCGCCATTAAGGAATGCCGTTTTCATATCCATCTGATGTATCACCAGCTTGTGTATTGCTGCTAAAGCAATTAACAATCTGATAGTTGTCATCCGAGCTACTGGAGCATAAGTGTCAAAGTAGTCGATCCCCTGCTTCTGAGCAAATCCCTTGGCCACTAGCCTGGCCTTGAACTTGTCAATGGTTCCATCTGCTTTCATCTTCTTCTTGAAGATCCATTTGCATCCGATGGGTCTTGCTCCTTCTGGTAGGTCGACCAATACCCATGTGTTATTGGAGGTGATTGAGTCAATCTCGTTGTCAATCGCCTCCTTCCAGAATATAGCATCTCTGGTCTTCATCGCCTCATCATAGGTAAGCGGATCTGCTTCCACATGATAGGTGACGAAGTCATCTCCGAAGTCTTTCGGCCTCCTCGCTCGCTTAGTTGACGGCTCAGCGAGTTCTGGTTCAGCTGATGTCTCCTCGACAACAGCTCCATCTTGGACTACCGGTTCGATAAAGACCTCTGTCTGCTTCGCACCCTCATTATTCTCCGGAATATCCGCGAGAACAATGTTCTTGTGCCTTGCAAACTTTTCTTCAAAATATTCAGCATCGCGAGATTCGATGATATGATTTGACTCGATATCAAGGAATCTCCGAGCATCACTCTTCTTGGCATACCCCAGGAAGATCGCCTTAGTAGTCCTTGTCCCCAGCTTCTGAATCTTCAGATCCGGGAGCTTCACATAAGCCAGGCACCCCCACACTCGAATGACATTCAGGTTGGGTCTGACTTTGAACCAGAGTTCATGAGGAGTTATGTCGGAAGTTGCATATGGCACTCTGTTCAGAATGAAAGTGGCCGTTAATGCAGCTTCTCCCCAATAGCACTTTGGGAGACCCGCAGTCAACAGCATAGAGTTCATCATCTCTGTCAACGTTCTGTTCTTCCTTTCTGCTACTCCGTTGGATTGTGGAGAATACGGAGCCGTCGTCTCGTTGATGATTCCATGTTCTTTGCAGAATGATGAGAATTCGTGAGACCTATATTCCCCACCTCGATCACTCCTCAGCCTCTTGAGTTGTTGTCTAGTTTGCCGTTCAGCCTCGGCCCTGAACTCCTTGAACTTCTCGAATGCTTCGTCTTTAGATTTGAGTAAATAGACGAAGGCATACTTGGAGAAGTCGTCTATGAAAGTAATGAAATACTTCATCCCGGCCTTTGTAGAGAATTGTTTGAAGTCACAGATATCTGAGTGAACCAACTCCAGAAGATCTGTGCTTCGATTGACCCTGTGAAAGGGTTTCCTTGTGATCTTCGTCTGAGCACATATCTCACATTTCTCTACCTTACCCCCACACTTGGAGATAAGTCCTAGACTAGACATTTTGTTTATTCGCTTACAATGAACATGTCCTAGTCTATTATGCCACAATTCAAGAGAGTAATTCAAACTAGTGATAGCATTAACATTATTATGCTGGGTTACAACAAGCTGAATTTTGTACACTCCTTCAGTCTGAAAAGCTTTCCCGAAGAAAGTACCCTTCTTGGACATCACCATTTGGCCAGCATTGATGTCCATCCTCAAGCCTGCGTTGCAGAGCAGGCTCCCAGAGATCAGGTTCTTTGCGATTGCAGGAACATGCTTCACACCTTGAAGCGTCAGAATGTTCCCTGATGTAAGCTTCAGCTCCACCGTCCCGATCCCCAGTACTTCAGCTTGTGCCTGGTTCGCCATCATGACTTTCTCGGAAGTAGGCTCATAGGAGACGAACCAGTCCTTGTCTGAACAGACATGACATGTCGCGCCAGTATCTATCCACCAGTCCAAGTCTGCCCCCACAGTTGCAACCTGTGCTATCATGGCAACCTGATTAGTAACCAAAGAAACCTTGTTAGGCTCACCTTGCTCTTTGGGCTTGGACTTGCATTCACTTTTATAGTGACCCTTCTTGCCACAGTTGAAGCAAGTCACATGGGACTTGGACTTCTGTTGCTTGAATCCTGGACCCTTCACTTTCAGATTCGAGAAGTCCTTCTTCTTGTGGTGAGAAGCCGCCTGCTTCCCTTTGTTCTCTCTGGTGGCTTGAACCAGATTTGCCGTTGCTAGTTGCTTGGATAGGGCGTCCAACTTCTGTTGAGAGCGCATTTCGTCCTCAACATGAATCTCACTGAGGAGATTATCCAGGCTAATCTCCATCTTCTTCCTATGCATCCTTGCATAGATGTTGCTCCATCCTGGAGGAAGTTTTGCCACGATCCCTCCAACGACGAACTTGTCGACGAGGGGCATGCTATCATCCTCCAGTTTCTGGCGCAGCTTCAGGAACTCTTTCACTTGGGGCAGCATGGTCTTCTCGTCTTCAAAGACCCATTTGTGGTATTTTTCAACCATGAACATCTTCGACCGGGCCTCGTCGTCGTCATACAGCTTCCCCACGGACTCCCAGATCTCTTTGGCAGAAGTCTTCTTTGTGTAGGACTCGGCCAGAGAGTCTTCCATGGAATTCAGGATCAGCAGCCTGCATATGCTGTTATCCTTTTTCCACTTCGTCTGCTTGCTCGTAGCAGCGGCCAGAACAGCAGCAGATCCTGTTGCTGGAACGATTGGTTCTTCCTCATCCAACACGTGATCAACATCCACGAGTTGAAGGTTCAGAGTCACCTTTCGCTTCCAGATCTGGAAGTGTTCACCGTCGAATTTCTCCAACTTGTTAAAGCCGGTATCGACAAGCGAAGCACGAGTGTTTTCCATCGAATCGTATAGCTTTGAGATTGTTGGTCCCTTGACGAACAATCGATGGAAAAAAACACGAGTTCAGAAACAATTGTAAAGACAATGTTTCTGGCAACAACACCCTAAAGAAGGTGAAGTTGTTTTACGAGAATCTAAAAAGATTATTTCGTAATATTTCTCGAAGGCAACAGAACCGTATAACTTCTAAAGAGAAGCGACGGTATTCTCGAAGGCAACCGAACCGTATTACTTCTAAAGAGAAGCGACGGTATTCTCGAAGGCAACAGAAAGAGGGAGGAAGAAGAAGAACGGATCTCGCTGGGGTGTAGAACACCGGCGCTCAAAGCTATACCCGCAGTACGGATAAGCTCCCAGGAACCAGCAAGTTCAGGAGAACTTCTGGAACGCTCGTAAGTCAATATTTGAGACTTGAACGGGCTTCCTGGACTTAACAGACTCCCTCAACTCTCTTCTTGGTGCATCTTTCAAAGGAGGCCAAGGAGCTCTATTTATAGAGTGGAGTTGAGACTTCACCTCTTCTCCTATCCGATGTGGGACTAAAATACCAATACTCAAAAATAGAGTTTGATATTTTAGATCATCCCACAATCAGCATAGAAGTGTGCCAGTCCACGCCTACCCCCCGAACACTTCCGTGCATGCACGAGACATCCTGGAGTCCGTGTCCGAGTCCGAGTCCGCATCCGCACAACAAAAATTAACTTTCATCCTTGTTGGATTTAATCCTTTTTCCTTCTAGAAAATACTTCCACATGGCACAAACTTGTGCCCCACTACACCTCATGTGCACACCTCAACACAAGCAATGCATTATATTGAGATAATCACCATTTGGTGTAGCCGATGTGGGACTATCTTTTCTAGTCCAAAGGCAAAAACACCAACAAAGTCTGCTATCCGGAGGGTCATGAAGGATGGGTCGGATACGGATCTCTGGCGGGACCCTTGGATAGATCGGCATTCGTTGCTAGACATCAGGGGATCCCCGACTCATTCGGAGGACAGGCAAGGTCTGACGTGTAGTCGGATCTTACGAGATGGAGAGTGGAGGCCGGAATCTTATCGGTACACTGAGGAGCTGGGAGGGCTCATTATGTCTACAGTCATTGATCCGGCTTTGCCTGCGGATCGGTGGATCTGGGAGCCGACTGGAGCATCTTCGGGCTCGGGGGAGTTCCAGTTCCGTAGTTGCTACAATCTTATCCGGCACACTTTCCCTCTGAGTTCTGATTACGAGTTCGTCTGGTGCAAGGGTCTGGCCAGGAAGATGCAGTTGTGTGTTTACAAACTTCTTCTGGGTCGCCTCTTGACGATGGATCGTCTGAGTTCTTTTGGAGTGCCAGTGCCGGACCCCAAATGTGTGCTTTGCTGTTTGGAGCCTGAGTCTATTAAACATATCTTTTTCGAGTGCACTCTGGCATGACAGTTATGGTCGGAGCAGAGTCGGGTATTGGGAGTGTGCGCCTCTGGTAAATGCATTGGGGACATCATCCAGGGGATACGAGATAGCAGGGGTCGAGGTCAGGACTGGTTCCGCACAGCCAGAGTTCGTCTGGCGGCTTCGGTTTGGCATGTTTGGCGGGAGCGAAACTGCCGGATCTTTGAGGGACTAGTCACACCTCCGGTTGGCATTCTCCATAATATTGAGTTTGATGTGAATGCTATGGAGAATGGATGAGTGTTGAGTGGGAGTCCCACTCAGATTGTATGTTGTATGATTATGGCTTTTCATTTGGAATAAAATTTACCTTTTTCCAAAAAAAAAATATATATATATGGGATTTTGGATGGGTTTGCTTGCAAATAGGAATATATATATATATATATATATATATATATATATATATATATATATATATATATATTACATCATTTTCCCTTGTTCGTTCAATAAACATGAATTTCACAGTGCTTTAAATATTACATGTGTATTCGAAAGCATTTGAAAGAATCAATAACAACATTACTCAGAAGACCGTTGAAAAATATTAGTACAAGACAAAGTAAATGCATTGAAAAGTGTTTTGTTCAGATCTTATAAAGTGCTCGAGATGCCTAGATTGATAGGAGATGTCCAATTCAAAATATGGAAGATCAATACACAAGAATTGGAAACGAAGAAGCAACTCTAAAACCATCTTCTCAAGAATTTGATTTGGGGTGGCAATCGGGTCGGGGTGGGGCGGGTCTGGGTTACGTCAGAAACGGGTCGACCCGGTTTGGGATAACCCGAACCTGACCTGTTTATGCATTATTGTTTAGACCAAACCCGAACCTGACATGTAGAAAGAAATGGCTCAACCCGACCCGACCCAATTCCCCGTTAACTAATGGGCTTGGTTGGGACCTAAGTGTCGATAACCAAAAATGAAACTCAAATTTATACCCAACATTTCTGGCCAGATATTGGGAGTGGAGGCGGCGAGAAGAGGCACGATGAAGATCGTTATGGTGGGGTTCAACAACATGAAGAGAATCCGGCTATAAGCTGAGGCTTCACTGCATTCTTCTCTGCAGGACAAGATCGTCAAGGAGTGACGGAGCAGGTGAAGCTTAAGGGGATCTAAGAGTGGTTTAAAATCATATAATTTATTTTGGTTACATAGATAGCCGGATTGAAGAGCTGAGGACTTGCAGCAATGGAGAATGGATGTGAAGAGGAAATAGGGATGGAACAATACTATTTTACAGTTAGAGACCTCACTTTTGAGTTATTATAGGTAGCCATGGTGTCTGTGAATAATACACAAAGTCGCATTTAATTTGGTTTGCTCTTGGCACAAAGACTAAGTATTAGCTTGCACATGTGGCAAGTGACATTTTTATTTGTGGGTTTGCTAGTGTCCCGGCACGAATAATAATACCATCATGCATGTAGGGGAATTAGGAATCACTCGATTTTATTAAACGGGTCAAAGGCGGGTCAAACAGGTTATCCCCTAAACTCGTACCGAACTGTTTTTTATTTGACTGGTTGCCCGTTCAGACCGGAATCCGTTTAGGCTTGACTCAAACCCAGTCTATGGTTGGCTGGTCAAGCCCAAATTCCTCCCTTAATTTTAATGTTATAAGCCAGCACCATGACATTAGCTAGGAAAGGGAAGTGTTAATGAACCAAACTCATCTGAATGCACCTAAAGACTTGGTAGGGCACATAAGAAGGCTTATGTTAATTGTTTCTGTAGAATAGAATAATGGATGATTTGTTTATTGATGAGAGACTACATATATATAGGAGAGGCTAGCCTCCTCTCCTATTACTCTAAGCAATGTGGGACTAAAGCCCAATTACTAATAACTCTAATATAACACTTATTTCTAATATAACTCTTAACACCCTCCCTCAAGCTGGAGCATAGATGTCAATCATGCCCAGCTTGTTACATAAAAATTGAACCCGGGGACCCAGGAGAGGCTTTGTGAAGATATCAGCTATCTGGTCGCCGGTCCGCACATGTTGAAACCTTATCACTCCTTTTGTATATTCATCACGAACAAAATGAATATCAATTTCAATATGCTTCGTCCTTTCATGAAATACTGGGTTGGTGGCAATGTGAATAGCAGATTGGTTATCACACCATAGGTCTGCCACTTGAGATTCTGCGTCTTCTCCCAGTTCTTGTAGGAGATGCTTCATATATAATATTTCTGACGTGCCATGAGCAATAGCTCGATATTCTGCTTCTGAGCTTGAGCGTGCTATCACACTTTGTTTCTTGCTTTTCCACGATACAAGATTTCCGCCAACAAATACGGAGTAGCCAGATGTAGACCGTCTATCTGCCAGACTTGCTCCCCAGTCAGCATCAGTAAAACACTCAATGCGAGAATGTCCGTTATTCTCCATTCGAATTCCTTTCCCTGGATTCTTTACTAGATAACACAGAATTCTGAGAACTGCCTGCCAGTGTGGAACTCTTGGAGAAGCCATGAATCTACTCGCGATGCTTACTGCAAAAGAAATATCCGGACGCGTCATGACTGCCAAGTAGTTGAGTTTACCAACCACTCGACGATACTGATCTGGATTGGTCATCAGGACCCCTTCGTCTGGAAGTAACTTCGCCCCTGGATCCATAGGTGAGTTTGCTCCCTTTGCTTGCATCATGCCTGCATCATTTAGTATATCCAGTACATATTTTCTTTGAGACATTACAATGTCCCGCTTTCCCCGTGTGACTTCAATACCCAAGAAATAGTTCAAGGATCCCATATCTTTGGTTTGAAATTGTTCTCCAAGAAACTTCTTGAGATTTGCAATACCCTGTCTGTCATCTCCCGTGATTACAATGTCATCAACGTAGACACCAAGCAGTATTCTTCCAGCAGATGTGTGTCGATAGAAGATTGAATGGTCCTTCTTCGACTGACACATTCCAAATTGAGTAACCACCTGTGTAAATCTACCAAACTACGCACGTGGTGATTGTTTCAGGCCATAGAGAGCCTTCCTGAGATGACACACCTTACCCTCCCTTGCAACGAACCCGGGAGGTTGCATCACGTAGACTTCTTCGTCAAGATCCCCGTGGAGGAAAGCATTTTTGATATCTAGCTGAAGTAAAGGCCAGTCATAGCGAACGGCCAACGCCATGAGAACACGAACGGACGTTATTTTGGCCACAGGAGAGAAGGTCTCAAAGTAATCCTCACCATATGTTTGAGAGAATCCTTTGGCCACCAGACGAGCCTTCAATCGATCAAGAGTGCCATCCGGTTTCACCTTAATCGTGAACACCCACTTACAACCGACAGCCTGTTTACCAGTAGGTAAATCGACTAAGTCCCAGGTATGATTCTCCTGGAGAGCCTTTATCTCCTCGTGCATAGCAGCACGCCAACCAGGATGTCAGAGACCCTCCTCAGCGTTCTTGGGGATCTGAATCCCATCAATAGTAGCTACCAGAGACTGAGTATGACAACTAAGACCTTTATAGTTGTCAACATACAAGGGATGATCTCGACATGCACGACGAGGACGTGCTGGAGGCAGAACCCCGGAGCTGCGGGCGGAACTGGTGGAGCTGCGGGCGGAACTGGTGGAGGCAGCTCATTGGAGCCGGAGCTACTGGTGGAACCAGAGGAGGATGATTCTGTGGTGGACGTCGTTAATGGCTGACTTGGTGTATGTGGACCATCATCCTGGGTGACTGGCTCGGTAAGAGAGGGCACCTGTACTGGAGGCTGTTGTGTTTGAGGAGGAAACAGCAAAAAATCTTCTTCTGGATAAATTAGGGGTGCCGGACCTATTGATTGGGGAAACGGTGGAAAGTTTGATTCGACAAAGGTAACATCCCGAGTGAAAAAATATCGCTTTAAGACAGGAGAGAAACACCGATACCCTTTCTGATCTTTAGGATACCCAAGAAAAATACATTGTATTGCCTTAGGATCTAATTTAGAAAGGGTTGGTCGGGTATCCCGAACATAGCATAAGCAACCAAAGATACGGGGAGGCAGAGGAAACGGTTCTTTTCCAGGAAAGAGCCGAGAAAAGGGAGTGCTACCATTGAGCACTGACGACGGCATGCGATTAATAAGAAAACAAGCCGTAAGAACCGCATCCGACCAAAATCTCTTGGGAGTACGTGCTTGAAACATAAGTGCACGTGTTGTTTTCAATAAATGGCGATTCTTGCGTTCGGCGACACCATTTTGTTGGGGTGTATACGCACAAGAGGTTTGGTGGATAATGCCATTGCTGGCCAGATGTTTAGCAAGATCACGAGATAAATACTCACGGCCATTGTCACTTCGAAGGATTTTGATTGGGAGACCAAATTGTGTTGTTATCTCGGCATGAAAGTTGCACCAGATGTTAAATAATTCAGCGCGACTTTTCATCAAATAAAGAAACGTGACACGTGAGTAGTCATCGACAAACGTGACAAAGTACTTAAAACCCATGACAGATTCAGTCGGACAAGGTCCCCAGATATCAGAATGCACCAACTCAAAAGGAGCGGATGCAAGATTATTAGAGCTTACCGGATAAGGAACCCGATGATGCTTAGCCAAACGACATGACTCACAATGAAAAGAAGAGGGAATAACTAAGGACGGGTACAATTTCTGGAGAACTTGGGACGACGGATGACCTAACCGACAATGTAACTCGACCGGATCCAGTTTCATGCCTGCACAAACAACCGGAGAAGTAGCGTCAAACAGGTACAAGCCTCCAGCCACATGCCCCTTACCAACAGTCTTCCCAGTTGTCAGGTCCTGAAAAACATAACCATCAGGAAAGAATGTTACTGAGCAATGAAGTTCACGAGTCAGTTGACTAATAGAAAGTAAACTGAATGGGTTCCCAGGAGTAAGTAGAACAGAGTTGAGTGATAATCCGGGAGAAAGAGTGGCACTTCCACGGCCGCGGACTGTCAGGGAACCGCCATTTACAACAGTAATGCCAGAAGCACGACGGACAGGTACATAATTATGTATCATACCTGCGTCACCAGTCATGTGAGCGGATGCACCCGAGTCAATTATCCACTGCTTGGGATTGACAATGCATGCTGCAGAGTATCCAAATGTTGATGCCTCACCACGACGTTGAGCCTGGAACTCAAGAAATTCCGCGTACGAATCGTCGCTCAATGGAACCGAGCGAATGCTATTATCAGGAGCATCCGAAGTAATATTGGCAACAGGAGCTTTAGGACACTGCCACTGAAAATGTCCTTGTTGGCCACAGTGAAAGCAGGTCCGTAGTCGTCCCCCATCACTACCACCATTGTCTCGTCCGCCATCACGTCCATAAGTCCGACCACCTCGTCGTCCACCACGTCCACCACGAACGCCAGGACGAGCAGCGCTACTAAGAGCAGATCGATCGGCAGGAGCATCCCCCGGAGTGGTCTCAACCACCTTTGCGGCCCTTAGAACACGGAAGTGGGCCTCCATCAAGGATGGAACATCAGATCCAGCAATGATCTGGGAACGAGCCGAGTCCGCATCAGGACGAAGAGATGCAAGATATGCCATAACATGAAGCTGCTCGCGTTGAGTCCGAGCTTCATTGATATCTGACGTCAGAGGAAGAATACGATCAATTTCATCCACCATCGCCTTGAAGGATCGGAAGTGGTCCTTATGAGACTTGTCTCCCTGATTAGCTCGGAAAACGCCAACAACCGAATCATATATGCGGGACAAGTCGCGCTTTCCATCAAACGCCGTTGCTAGGACCTCCCATAGCTCCTTGACTGTGTTCGTGTTTTGAACCATATCCTCGACGGACGGTTCCATGGAGTTCATCAACTGTGTAAACAGTCGACTATCATCCGTCTCCCACTGTTCAAAAGTGGGATCAGTCGTTGCCGGAGGGTTGTCAGTTAAATGTTTAGACAGCCGCATCCCACGGAGTGTTTTTTCAACCTTCTTACGCCATGTTGAGTAACCATCGGGACCGTCCAATCGACGGTCGACAAGTCGAATCGAAGAGACCGTCGTGCCAGTACTTATCATATTGCTGACACCGGTACCATCATCGGTCTTCGGATCTGTCATCGTCGCGAGTTCTTCCAACCCCAAATATCACACCAACTTTACGAATGCGCTATAAACGTGGCCACCGCCGGTGCGCGCATGTAAAGTAAACACGTCAGGACACAGGAGAAAACACGACCATTCTCTGTGTAGATCCTGATGTGATGCTCGGGGTAGGATAAACAAAATATAGCATTTGTTAATTCCCGACGGCGTAATCTAGGAACAGAAGGTGCCCAAATAAAACATTTGGCGACAATCTGTCTTCGAAATACGCCGTTCCCTTCCTTTTTTTTTTCTTTTTTTTTTTTTTTTTCAAAAGGAAAGACGGCTAGGGTTAGGGTTTGGATGTGAAATAAGTAACATAATGGCGGCTAGGATTAGGGTTTGGATGGGCTAGGTTTAGAGTGGAGCGGGGGGGGGGCGCCGACGGGGGGGGGGGGCAGTGGCGGGTGCAGGGGGCGCTGGTGGGGGGGGGGGCAGCAGCAGCAGCAGCGGACAGGGGTGGGGCAGCAGCAGCGAGTGGGGGTGGGGGGGGGTGCAGGATCGGGGGGGGGGGGGCGCTGGTGGGGGGGGGGGGCAGCAGCAGCAGGGGGCGCGAGGGGGGGGGTGCAGGATCGGGGGGGGGGGGGCGCTGGACAGGGTGGAGGAGAGGGGGGGGGTGGTATCGGGGGATGCAGCAGCAGCGGGTGGGGGGGGGGGGGGGGGAGGCGGGTACTGTAGGACGCGGGGGGCCGATGAAATTTTTTTTTTTTTTTTTTTTTGTGGAGAGAGGGGTGGATGGATTATGGCTCTGATACCATGTAGAATAGAATAATGGATGATTTGTTTATTGATGAGAGACTACATATATATAGGAGAGGCTAGCCTCCTCTCCTATTACTCTAAGCAATGTGGGACTAAAGCCCAATTACTAATAACTCTAATATAACACTTATTTCTAATATAACTCTTAACAGTTTCAAAGCTCAAAAATGCTTTTGACCTTTCAACTTATGTACTTGTTTTTGAGGATTCCTCGAGTTTAGAATAGTCTTTTGATTAGATATTTATTGTTACCCAAGTAACATGCTTTCACTAGCTATAATATTTAAGAATGATACACTGTATGCTTTTCTTTCACAATGAAAATTGAGAATCCATACCCTATAGGTAGATATTATAACAAAGCCTTCATCCCAAAATTTGGGTCGGTTGTTTGAATCCTTTTCTTCACATCTAGATGTTGATACTACTACAACAACAACAATATCTTTATCCCAAATTTCTGGGATCAGCTGTTTGAATCCTCTTCTTCTGGCTCTCTTAAGGGTCGTGTCCTCTCCCACGCTAACAAGATCAATATCCTTCTTAAATACTTCAAACCATGTTAGTCTAGGCCTACCTCTAGTCCTAGCGGCTCCATTAACTACTATATTATCACTTATCCTTATCGGAGCATCTATTTGTCCGTGATGCATATGTCCAAACCACCTAAGTCAATTCTCCCTCGTCTTGTCATATCAACTAGCGTCACCTCTAACTTCCCACAGATACACCCATTTCTTATGTTATCCTTTAATGTATTGCCGCTCATCCATCTTACCATTCTTATTTCAGCTATACCAACTTTCTGGACTTTGAATCTAGATGTTGATGTTAATATGAATTTATTTAAATAGATACAACACCAGAAATTAGTGGGTATAGGAGCTCATATAGCATAGTCAAAGCAACTTGCTATTAGAAACAGCCTATTTGTAAGTAGCCAAGTGATGCATAAATAGATCCGGTACATTTGTTTTTTTGTAGGTTTTTACATGATGGATATTGCGATTGGTGGCAGTGATCTCTATTTGAGGTGCAGATGTAGTTTGGACCAGTTTGATCTGAGGTTTCTTCAATTTATGTTGTGGCCTAATTTGTTTATAGAAGACTAGATCATTTTATCCTTACAATATCAGCATGAGGTTAGGCTATTAACCTGTGAAGTTTTCTGGTTGTTATACCATATATCTTGAGATGCTATACATCTTTCATATGTTTTACTGTACCCACTGGAAAGGTAATCTCAGTTCATGTTTCATTTCTAGAGGTCACATCATAGTTACCGGGATCCCTCTACCTCCTTGGAGCCACGTTCTGGATCCCACAACCCCAAATGCTCTGATCAGGATAGCCAAAAGTGGTGATCCGGACGATCAGGATTTTACAAGATGAAGTTCAGGAAAGGTATCAATCAAATGGTAATAGAGAAGACAATAAAATCAATTAGTTGTGCGATGAAGCATACAAGAGCAGGTTGTTGTAGGAGTCGGTATGAATTCCTCCCTGGTAGGCACAAAGATTTATATACACACACAAACTAACCACTCTTAAGCGAGCTGCAACACTAGTTAAGCCTACCCTCTCATACTACGAACCAGTGAAAGTAGCGTACCTCGTAGCCGTACTCATACTGCATACCAAAGCAAACCTGACCCGGGTAACTATGGATCACATGCTGCATGTTTTGAACATCTGCAACTATTGGTTATCAAAATATGTTGTAGTTAAGCTTCTGTAAACATCTTTTGTGTTACCTTAAATGCAATAAAAAGTTACATTTCCTTTTACTTTTTTTGATATTCTATAACAGGCATATTCATTTCGCAAAGTGCTTCCTGTACTCTCTGAAGATTATCATGCCATTGCTGTCGATTGGCTCGGTACGATCATTACATATATTTACAGCTAGTAGGGAGTGCGATTCCAGATTGAAAACATGCATGGTGTTTGAAGAATTTGTACTTCTTTATTGTTAGATTTGTCACATCGTTAATATTGGTTCTCTAATTGCTGTAATGTTCATGTGGTGATAATATAATTAACCTCTAATGCCTATATTTTTTTGAAAAGAAACTTTTTTCCAGCATCCATTTTCTACTTAGAGAAGATCATATATTGGCAAAAATTGTAAGACTCCTCATTTCTCTTATGGTTAATGTTATTTTTATTGCACGCTTTATGTCTTAGACTTGGATAGTGTGCTAGTTATAGTGAGCATCAGATTATATACAGATAAGGTACTTCAAATAATGAAACAGAATCAGGTCAAATGTTCATGTGGAATGGGGGAAGTATCTGAGGATAAAGGAGTCCAAAATTAGTAGAAGGAAGTATATGAGCAATTTGGTTTCCATGAAAATGAAGTTATGATTTGGTGTTATACTGCAAGTGGAAGATGAACAAAGAACCAACTAACATTGGAGCTTGGGCATAATGGATTTGGATGTTATATTGGGCATGACTTGGTAAATAGGGGTGAAATTAGGAACAGCAAAATGGCGAGGCACAAGTTATGGTGCTAAGTGGACTATAGAAAGGATAAGATGTGGAATTCGTGTTTTGAGGAGCTGTAGGGACAGCCCCAATATGACAAGGTGATGGAGGAGACTGTTTAGACGCTATAGTGGATAGAGAAAATGGCATGACCCATGAGATAAAAGTCGGATAGAAATATGAAATTGCTACAAAAGAGGTGCAGGAATTCTCTAGGAAGAAAGAGACATACTTTTACTGCAAGAAGATCTATATAATATGTTACAGTTCCCACCATTATAGAGTCCAAAGAATAGATTCCTGTCCTAAAGGCCTCGAAGTATACTAAATCTACAGCTAAGATGAATGAGACGGCCAATTTGTACCAGTAGGAAATTTAATTCGGATCTGAAGTTCAGACTTAAAATATCTGAATAATTCTTTACAAAGAAAGTCTCAACTTTGAACTTGTAATCACCCCCATCCAGGATGTCCTTATTTCTCAAAATCAATAACTGGAAACTGAAAACCAAAGCAGTGTAATAATTCTGGGATACCCGTCGATGCTATGTGGGTATTCCAAAACACTAAAATTTGATATCTAATTTGCGAAATTAACTACAACTCACACTAGTCATTTTTTTGACTTGATTTAGTAATTCAAATACTTGACTGCAGTGCACCTCCTTTCTTTTCCTGCATCAAGGACGTAGAACATGATGGCAGAATTGGCAATAGGCTGGCCCCAATTTGACTGATATGGCTTTAGTTTTGTCTGTCACAAAGTCCATTAATACTTGTTTATCTTGTCATTTGTTAGGTCCAAACAAGTAAACAACTAGGTAGGCCTTGCTCAGCTAGGGCCTGTGTGGGATGCGTATAAATACTTATACGACGAATATTTCAGCAGGGGAAGCAGGTCAGGAGTTTTAGTGGATTCCTTCAGATCAGATTCTTGCACAGGGTAGAGAAAGAACTGCCACTGAATCTTCTGGAGGGGTTGTGAGAGAATCCGTGATGGATACGTTAAGTTTTGTGGAAGGAAAACTGAATTTCTTAATTTATCATAACCTTCAGTTTTTGCAATTTAAATTGGAAAATAGAAACCAACTTACTACATAAAAATAGGAACGGAATAGGAACTGAAATCTGTTCCTAACAGAATAAAACCATAAAAGGAATAGAATACAAACAAACTACTCAAACTTCCTAACAAACATCCTTCAATATTTCCTACACCCCCCTCAAGTTGGTGAGTAGATATTTGACAATCTCAACTTGCTAATTAATGTATCAAAAATCGGTTTGAACAATTCCTTTGTGAATATGTTTGTTGTTTGCTAAGAAGATGGAACGAATGGCATGCAAATGGTTCAAGATTCGAGCTTTTCCTTGATGAAATGTCGGTCGACTTCTATATACTTAGGCCGGTCATGCTGAACTTGATTGTGAGCACTACAATGGCAGCCTTGTTACCACAATACAGCTTCATGGGTGTTATTGAAGGTCTTCTCAACCCTGAGAGTACTCGTTTCCAGAGTAACTCGCATACTACGTTTGCCATAGATCTGTACTCAGCTTCGGTACTGCTTCTTGCCACTACGTTTTGCTTCTTGCTTCTTGGTTCTCCAAGTCACTAGGTTTTTCCACACATAAGTGCAATATCCAGTAGTTGACTTTTGGTCTGTTTTTGAACCGGACCAATCTACATTTGTAAAAGCTTCAACACTTCTCTAATCACTCTTCATAAACGACAACCCTCTTCCTGGTGAGCTTTTTAAGTACTGCATTATTCTGTATGCTGCCTATAGGTGTTCATCTCTAGGTAAATGCATGAACTGGCTGATGAGACTCACCGCAAGTGCTATGTCTGGTGGTGTATGGGACAAATAGATTAATTTATCCACTAGTTTTTGATATATGGTAGTGTCCACCGATTCTCCTCCCTTGACTTCTCCTAACTTGACATGTGGGTCAATTGGAGTGTCTGCTGGGCGACACCCCTCATCCCAGTTTCGTTTAGTAGATCAAGGATGTACTTCCTTTGTGTCGCCACAATACCTTTTCTAGACCTTGCAACCTCCATACCCAAGAAATATCTCAAATGCTTTAAGTTCTTATCTCAAATTCCTTAGTTGGATATTTTTTTAGCCGGTTTATCTCTTCAATGTTATCTCCTATCAGAATAATATTATCTACATAAATAATTAAGACTGCTATCTTTCCATCTTTAGAGAACTTCATAAACATGGTATGATCTGTTTGAGTCTGTGCATATCCTTGGCTTTTCACTGATATAGTGAATCTTTCGAACCAAGTTCAGGGTGATTGTTTTAAACCATATAATGACTTATTTAATCTACATACTCTATTTACAAACTTTTCTTCAAAGCCCGGAGGTGGAACCATGTACGCCTCTTCTACTAGATCTTCGTTGAGGAAAGCATTTTTTGTATCTATTTGTTACAGAGGCTAGTCTAGATTAGTTGCCAGGGATAGCAAAACTCTCACGGTGTTGAGTTTGGCTACCGATACGAATGTTTCCAAGTAATCAATGCCACAAGTCTGTATGAACCCTTTGGTGACTAGGCGTGCCTTGTATCTCTCAAGAGTTCCATCCGAATTATACTTCACCATAACACCACTTGCACCCAACATGAGTTTTTTCTCTAGGTAGATCCACTACTTCCCAGGTCATGTTCTTCTCAAACGCACTCATCTCCTCAAGAATTGCCTTCTTCCACTCTGGAACCTGTGAGGCCTTCTGTACCGTTTTTGGAATCTCCACAAGGAAAAGTTGAGTGATAAATGATGAAAAGAATGGTGCCAATTTCTCATAGGACACAAATTGAAACATAGGGTGACGAGTACATGATCTAACTCCTTTACGAAAAGCAATAGGAATATTCAAATCAGCTGACTTAGATCTAATTGGGTGGTACCTGATGAATCTTGGACCTGCTGTGGTTCGGATTCTTGGCATAGAGGTTTCAGCCCTATTTCTTTGACATGGATAATTTTGAGAAAAATTTGCCCAAATATCTTGTCCATATTCACGTTGCCTCTTCTTTTTGAATGATTAATCATATGTGGCAACATTATAGATTTCAGTTTCTTTTTCCCTTGAAACATTCGAATTTTGGTTCAAAATTGCTTCGAAATTATCTAGTTGGTTTGAATTTTAATGTACAATCAGATTTTTGTTTAGATTTAAAACCAAATTTTCATTCAAAGCATATTTGGTTCCATTCATAACAGAAATCCGGTTGCAATTCTTTTAAATTCAAACTCGAATCTTCACATACATTCTCCCCTAAAGATGAGATTTAAAAAAGATTTCTTTTCAAAAAACGTAGCATCTATTGTTACAAATGTTCTTTTTGAAACTGGAAACCTTTTTGAGTTGGGACATAACCCAAAAACAAATATTTTCTTACCCGGGGTCTAGTTTTCTACTATTTTTTCATGAACAAACACAAGACAGAAAAATTTTAATCGGCAAGTTGGTTGATATGTTTGAGTGAGGAAAACAGTTTTAGCTAATGGAGTATGAAAATTTAGAATTTTAGAAGACATTCAATTTACCAAATATGTGGCTGTTAGGATGGCATCTCCCTAAAGATATTTTAGGCATTTTTTTGTGAATATAAAGCTTGTGCTACCTCGATGAGGTGTTTATTTTTTCTCTTAAGCAACACCGTTTTGTTAAGGGGTACCATTACAAGAACTTTGATGAATAATTCCATTTTCTAAGAAAAAATGCCATAATATTTTGTTAAAGTATTCTTTGTCATTTTTACTTCGAAAAATCTAGAATTTTTTTTGTGGTATTGTGTTTGTACCATGATATAATTTTTTATTTTTGAAAGTTCCTTATACTTCAAAATTTTCTTTCAGCAGAAAGATCAAACTTAATCTAGAATGATCATCAATGAATGTAACAAACCATCTTTTCCCTGAAATTGTGGGAGTCCTCGAAGGCCCCCACACGTCACTATGTATTAGTGAAAAAGGTTTTGATGGTGTGTAAGGTGGGGGGGGGGGGGGGGGGGGCAGACTCTTATTGTTTTGCTAACACATAAAATTAACATTTGAAGGAACATAAACTTTTATTTCGAAATAAAGTTGGAAACAACCATCTTAAATTTTGAAAATTTGGGTGGCCTAACCTATAATGCCACAACATAATGTCTTGAACACTAGAAACGTAGATAGATTCGAAACAAAAATTTGAGGCTAAGGTACTTGAATTTGATCCATCTTCGAAAAAAATAGAGACCTCCACACTCCTTAGCATTGCATATTGTCCTCCCCGATGTTAGGTCTTGAAACTCACAAGATGAAGAAGAAAAATTAACACGTCAATTTTGTGCACCGGTTAACTTACTGATAGACAACAACTTGCAGGAAAGATTGAGAACATGGAGAACATTATGGAAAGTTAGAGAGGTGACAATTTTATGGAACCTATTCTGGCTATTGTCGAAAAAGATCTATCTGCAATCTAAATTTTCTTATTTCCTGCACAAGGACTATAGGAAAAAATAATTTTGAACAACTTTTCATGTGATCAGTTGTTCCAGAATCAATTATCCAGGAACATTGAGACTCGGTTTTAGCACTAGAAAGGACGATTTGAAAAGAATTACTTTGGTGGGCTAAGGAACAAGAGGAGTTTGCAGGAAATTGTGAAGATTAGTTGCTCCAGAATCAATAATTGTTCTTTTTTAAATGGAGACGTCTTTGAATTGCTTGATTGTGCTTGAGAGGTTCCAGTCACTGATTGAAACTCTCTGCCTCCACTCTTCTTCTTCTTCTTCAGATGGGTTGGTTTTTCATGAATTTTCCAACAGTTTTCTCGGGTATGTCATGATTTCTTGTAGTAGTCATACCATGGTTTCTTCTTCTGTGAATGGAGATGCCTCTGAGTTGCTTGATTGTGCTTGAGAGGCTTCAGTCACTGATTGAAACTCTCTGCCTTCCTTCTTCTTCTTCTTCTTCTTCTTCTTCTTCAGATGGGTTGGTTTTTTATGAATTTTCCAACAGTTTTCTCAGGTATGCCATGATTTCTTGTAGTAGTCATACCACGATTTCTTCTTCCTCTCCACTTCGCCATCAGCTCCTCGGGAGACCGTACCAGAGCTTTGGGTTTTGAATTGTTGGTGGCCCTTAGTTCATTATCACCCTCTTTCATCCCTTTTCTTGTCGGACCTCAGAGAAAACCTCACGAATGGAGGGTAAAGGTTTTCGTCCAAGTATCCACCCTTTCACCTCATCAAGACTTGTATTGACACCAATGAGGAATATGAACACTCCGTCATTCACTTCTCGTTATTTGAGTTGTGCATAGTTATTAGGATTTTTCTTGTAGTAGGCTGTCACGTCCCTATCCCCTTATTTGGATTGCCATAGACTTGATTTCAGTTCAAAGACTTGAGAAGTATTTTCCAAATCTGAGTAGGTTTCTTGCACAACACCCACCCAACATCCTTCGTAGTTAGCATGAACATATACAATTTTTCAATAGATGGCCCCATCGAATTGAGAAGCCATGCTATAATAAGAGAATTCTTTGATCGTCATGAGAATTCTTTGATTGTCATATTTTGTAGGTTGGATCAGTTTCAACTGGTCTTCTCGTCTCCCTCGTTAGATGCCCTAATCGTCCACGACCATAAATGGCTAGTTTGATTGATCGTGACCACTCTAGATAATTTTACCATTCGATTTAGGGTTATTTACACAAACTGTCCCTAAGTTTTGGGTTTATAACACGGGGTACCCCTACTTTTAAACTAATTACATTAACAACCCCTCCCTTTAGAAAGAAAATTAAAAATAGGGGTAGGTTTATAACTTTTTATTTTTATTTTAAAGTAGGGGTACCCCGTATAATAAACATAAAACATGGGGTGGTTAGTATAATTAGTTTATAAAAGTAGGAGTATCCCATGTTATAAACCCAAAACTTAAGGGTTGTTAGTATAAATAACCCTTCAATTTATGAACAATAATCTGCAAAGATAGGGCAGTCAGAGAATTAACACAGCCTGTAGTCACTGAAGGAGTCGCCGAGGTAGCATCCTAAGCCTGGGATGTGTTTGCCCCAGTCATTGCCGTTTTCATGGCTTCGATACCATGTAAGTTTTGTGGAAGAAAAACCGAATTTCTTTATTGATCATAACCTTCAGTTTTTACAATTTAAATAGGAAAATAGAAACCAACTTACTACATAAAAATAGGAATTGAATAGGAAATTAAATCTGTTCCTAAGAATAGGAACTGAAATATGTTCCTAATATAATAAAACCATAATATGAATAGAATAGAAACAAGTACTCAAACTTAACAAATTTCCTCTAATACTTCCTATAGATACTATCCTTTATTATGATTTCATTTTGGGAGGAAAACGACACACATCTTTATCATTTATGTTGTTTTGGAAATATAGACCAACATATCGGACTTGATATGTGTCAAATGTCACGTGTCATGATCCGCTCCCAAATAATTGGGTACGAGTGCGTTGCTAAGTCCAACCTTCACAGCAGTATTGGCAATAATACGCTATCTATGCCTTAATTACAATCTTCATTTCATATACTCAATATTTAATCACCACATACTATCTCTAGCTCATTCACAATAACAATACAACCATAGAATTAGGAGAGAACAAGGCATAATTATAACTGTAAGAATCCAACCATACATAGGAAGTCAATAATACAAACCCGCTAAACAAATAATAAAGGTTCTAAAAGAGGCGAACTTGACTATACATCAAGGTTGGTCTCCAAAGGCAGTCATATCTCCATCGTAGAAACCATGGTGCATGGAGTAGCCCTTGGCTAGAGCTGAAAAATAGATATCGAGTTAGGATTGCAACAAAGTAAACATGAGTTAAAGTGTACTAAACAATTTACCACTATCATAAATAACTCGGAAAAACCAAACCATATGACAAGTGATAGAACAAGATGACATGTTTGACGAGACAAAAGTAACATGGTGATAACAATAGTGATTTAGAACTAGAGAATAAGAGTATACAATACGTGTATCTGTGTGTTTTAGAATAAACTGTTTGGTACGTAGACTACGAGTGGCTAAATCCGGCATGCCGATGCGTTTGGGACATCAACTAATATTTGACGGGCAAGTAGGGGCTAATGGGTGTACGAGTAGCCGTCCACATGCTTAGCAATGCATTCTCCCATCCCAATTATTAAGATTCGTAGTATCGGTATCGGACCATTCTTATGAGTATCGGGATCGATGGTATCAGCGGTTTCGGATTGGAGTATCGGATTTTTTGTATCGGAAATCAAATAATAATAAATTATTAACATTTTAGAAAATATATTTTATACATTTATGCACAATTTTAAGTATCTTCAATGTTGTTTCTTAGTAGTTTTAAAATTGAATAAAATAGTAGTTACCCTTGTCGATTGGTTTACATGCGATAGATAAGTTTACTTCTTTTACAACCTTAATATGCTTTTTTACATCCTTGTTGATTTGTCTTTTTCGTTCAATTTTCTTTATCGAATTGACCATAAAAGCGACCACAATTGTCGGTATCGGTCACTATCGGATCGGGACATGCCAAATCGTATCGGCATCGGCCGTATCGGATCGGTATCAGCCGATACTGCAAAATATGATTATAATACGATTCAAGTAAACTACTTATACAAGTTGAACATGTAAAACGAGTAATGTAAATACAAGGAGTAGCATGTATAATTGAAAGTAGATAGAATCATACTATAAGGCACATTTTCAGTAGATAGAATTCTACAAAATACAAGTGATATGAACATAAAGATGAGTTGTTGTGCTTATAGGGCATTGAAAGGGAGGCTACTAATAAAAGATAGATCCACCAGATTTGGGATAACCACAAGTAGTAGTTGTGAATTATGCAATAGGGAGGAGGAGACCATGGACCATCTGTTTTTCAACTGCCAATATACCGAACCAGTATGGGAGGACATGAGGTTGAAATTATAGATGGGAACCAAATCAAGTTACACCTTTCAGGAAGAAACACATCATATCAAGCAGAGATTTAAGAGACATGATTAGATACATACTTTGGCAAGGCACATTTTCAGTGCTACTTGTTGGCAGGAAGGAGAGGAACAAGAGGCTTTTTCATCAAGAAGGAATTGTGCATCAATGGCTGCACAAGAGGATCTTTGCACACATAAAAGAACTGATGAATACATGTGTAGAGTTGAATAATGAGATGATTCTTATTGATGAGAGAGCTACATATATATAGGAGAGGCTAACCCCTCTCACTATTATTCTATCCGATGTGGGACTAAAGCCCAATACTACTAATACTATTACTAATACTTAACACCCTCCCTCAAGCTAGAGCATAGATGTCAATCATCCCTAGCTTGTTACACATAAATTGAACCCGAGGACCCAAAAGAGACTTCGTGAAGATATCGACTATCTGATCATCGGTCCTCACGTGGTAAAACTTTATTATCCCCTTTTTGTACTCATCACGAACAAAGTGAATGTCGATTTTAATGTGCTTCGTCCTTTCATAAAATACATGATTGGTAGCAATATGGATAGCAGACTGGTTATCACACCACATATCTGCTGCTTTAGATCATGCTTCCTTGTAAAAGATGCTTTAGATATAATACCTCTGCTGTGCGATGAGCAATGACTCGATATTCTGCTTCCGAACTTGATCGTGCTATTGTGCTATTACACTATGCTTCTTGCTCTTCCATGATACCAAGTTTCTGCCAATAAATACCGAATAGCCAGATGTAGATCGTCTATCTGTCAGGCTTGCACTCCAGTCAGCATCGGTGAAATACTCAACACGAGTATGTCTATGATTCTCTATCTGAATTCCTTTATCGGGATTCTGAACTAGATAACGTAGAATTATGAGAACTGCTTGCCAGTGTGGAACTCATGGAGAAGCCATAAATCTACTTGCGACACTTACAACAAAGGAAATGTCCGGACGAGTCATGACCTCCAAATAGTTGAGTTTTTCAACCACTCGACGATACTGATCCGGGTTGGTCATCAGAACCCCCTCGTATGGGAGTAACTTTGCCCCTGGATCCATGATTGAGGTTCTCTTGGCTTGTGTCATTCCTACATCATTTAGTATGTCCAGCACGTACTTCCTCTATGACATTACAATGTCTCGCTTACTCCGTATGACTTTAATGCTCAATAAATAGTTCAATGATTCCATATCCTTGGTCTAAAATTATTCTTCCAAAAACTTCTTTAGTCCTGCAATACCGTATCTTCTCCCGTGATCATAATATCATCAACATAGACACCAAACAGTATCTTTCCAGCTGATGTCTGTAGTAGAATACGGAATGATCATTCTTTGATTGACACATGACAAACTGAGTATCAACATGTGTAAATCGACCAAACTATGCACGAGGTGATTGTTTGAGACCGTGGAGGACATTCATCAAATGACACACTTTACCCTCCCATGCAACGAACCCGGGAGGTTGGCACTATATACACTTCTTCTTCAATATTCCCGTAGAGAAATGCATTCCTGATATCCAGCTGAAGCAATGGCTAATCATAACGAACAACTAAGGCCAATAGTACACACACAGATGTCATCTTGGCAACTGGAGATAAGGTCTAAAAATAATTTTCACCATAGGTCTGAGAATATCATTTGGCCATCGAACTGGCCTTTAGGCGATCAAGAGTGCCATCCGTTTTCATCTTGATCGTAAACACCCATTTGTAACCTACTGCCTGCTTACCAGTAGGCAAATTTACAAGTCCCAAGTATGATTTTTTTCGGAGCGTTCTCATCTCCTCTTCCGTAGCAGCACGCCAACCGGGATGTTGGAGACCCTCCTCGGTAGTATTAGGAAATATGAATCCCATTAATAGTAGCTACCAAAGACTCAGTGTGGCTCGTAAACCTTTTGTAGTTGTCAACATACAAGGGATGATCATGACAGGCACGGTGAGGTCGAGCTGGTGGAACAGGCAGAGGCGAATCAGTAGAATTAGAGGAGGATGATGTCTCTGTAACTGTAGGTACTATTTGAGATGTTCGTTCGAGCGACGTCGAAATTGACTGAACCGGTATTTGCGGACTATCAGACGGGATGCTGGCTCGGTAGGGAGGGCACCCTTACGGGGGGATGTTGTGATTGAACATAAAACAACAAGAAATCATCTTCTGGGTAAACTTGGGAAACTGGATTCGTAGTTTGTGGAAGTGGAGGAAATACGGTTTCAACGAAGGTAACATCCTGAGAGAAAAAAATACCTCTTCAAGGTAGGAAAAAAATGTCGATATCTTTTCTGATCTTTAGGATACCCAAGGAAAAATACATTGGTTTGTCTTAGGATCTAATTTAGAAAGAGTCGGTCGGCTATCCCGAACATTGCATAAGCAACCAAAAATTTTGAGAGGTAGAGGAAACGACTCTCGATCGGGATATAACCGAAAAAAGGGAGTAGCACCATTGAAAACTGACGATGTCATGTGATTAATAAGATAATAAGCTGTAAGAACCGCATCTGACCAAAACCTCTTGGGAGTACGTGCTTGAAACATAAGAGCATAGGTTGTTTCCAAAAGATGGTGATTCTTGCGCTCTGTCACACCATTCTGTTGTGGTATGTAAGGACAAAAAATTTGGTAGATGATGCAATTGTGGGACAGATGTGTATTGAACTAACGAGATAGATACTCATGACTATTGTCACTTCGAAAGCATTTAATCGTACCACTGAATTGTGTTTTGATTTCGGCATAAATTTGCACCAAATTTCAAATAATTCGGAGCAATTTTTTATCAGATAAACAAAAGTGACACGTGAGTAATCATCAACAAATGTAACAAAGTACTTGAAACCTATTATTCATTCAATCGGACAAGGTCCCGATACATTAGATGCACAAACTCGAAAGGAGCGGATGCAATTTTCTTATGACTTGCCGGATAGGGAACCAGGTGATGCTTAGCCAAACGACAAAACTTACAATGAAAAGAAGCATGAATATCTAAAGATGTGTACATTTTCTGGAGAGCTTGGATTGATGGATGGCCTAACTGACAATATAACTCGAAAGAATCGAGTTTCACGCCGGCACAGACAATAGAAGAAGGTACGTCAAACAGGTACAAGCCTCCTGCCATATGTCCCTTACCAATAGTCTTTCCAGTCTTTAGGTCCTGAAAAACACATTCATCAGGGAAAAAAATGTTACTGAGCAATGCATGTCGTGAGTAATCTGACTAATTGAAAGTAAACTGAACGGATATTCAGGTGTATGTATTATGGAATTGAGTGACAGTCCGGAAGAAAGACGAGCACTTCCACGTCCACAGACTGTTAGTGAACCACCATTGGCAACAGTAATGTCGAAAATATGACCCATTGATACATAATTGCGAATCATATCTGCACCGCCAGTTATGTAAGTAGACGCACCAGAGTCAATCATCCACTGCTTCGATCTCAATATATATGCCGTCGAGTACCCGGCTGTGGATACTTCACCACGACGTTGAGCTTGAAAGTCAAAAAAATCTATATATGATTTTGTAGTCATCTGAACAGATCAAATGCTATGATCAGGAGCATCTGATGTAACATAGGCGACATGAGCTTTAGGACACTGCCACTGGAAATGGTCTTGCAGACCACAGTTGAAGCATGTGCACGATCTACCTCCATCACGACTGCCATTGTCTCGTCCACCATTACGGCCAGCATTACGTCCACCATGTCGTCCTCTACGACCACCACGAAATCTAACACGAGCAACACCAAGAGTAGATCGATTAGCAGGAGCATCACTCGGAGTGGTCTCAACGACTTTTGCTGCCCATAGGACACGAAGTGAGCTTCTAACAGAGATGGAACATCAGATCCAACAACGATCTGAGAGTGAACAAAATTCGCATTAGAACGGAGAGACGTAAGATATGCCACGACATGAAGCTGCTCATGTTGAGCCATCGCTTCATTGATATCCGTCGTTAGAGATAATACGCGATCGATTCCATCAGTCATAGCTTTTAAGGCTCGAAAGTGGTCCTTATGAGATTTGTCTCTATGATTTGCTCGGTAAACGCCAGCGATCGAATCATAGATACGAGACAAATCGCGTTTTTCATCAAACACCGTTGCTAGAACCTCCCATAACTCCTTCACCGAATTCGTATTCTAAACCATGTCTTCCACCGATGGCTCTATTGAATTAATCAACTGTGTAAATAGTCGACTGTCATATCTCTCACTGCTCAAATATGGGATCAATCTCTATTGGAGGGTTGTCAGTCAGATGTTTGGACAACCATATTTTCTGAAGCGTTTTGACCTTTTTTTGCCATGTCCAGTAGCCCTCTGGTCCGTCCAACCATCAATTGACAAGTTAAATCGATGAAATTGTCATGCCAGTGCCCGTTGGTCCCGCTAGTGTTTCCGATACTAGTATTTGTAGCACTACTATTTGTCTCAGTGCTAGTCATCCTTCAGTGTTCCTGATTCGACCATCGATTTGATCTGTCCAACTTGATAATCATATCAACTCTGCCAATGTACCAGAAACATGGTCAGAACCGGCACGCGCATGGGAAGCAGAGATTGAATGTGGATCCCATAAGCCATGACAGAGAGGCAATCCAGGTTACCTTCTGTTAGATCCTGATGTGAAGATCAAGTAAGGATAGAAACAAAGATTCACTTAAAACAAGTAACTTGTCTGCTCTTTGTTAATTCCTGAAGTCGATGTTGAGAGTTAGAGGTTCCAGCAAACAAACTATTGTTTACTCTCTGAGGATCCCAACATTTTTTCTCTTTTATTTATTTGTTTTGGATGTGGAAGGACGACTAGGGTTTGGGGTAGGTGGCGCATGGGTTAGGGTTAGGGTTTGTGCATCTTAGTGTAGGATGGGGGGGATGATTGGGGGGGGTAGTAGGGGGGCTGGCGAGGGGGGGGGGTGGGTTGCAGCAAGGCAGCAACAGGAGGGGAGGCGGGGAGGCAGGGTGGTAGCAAGGGGGCGGCTGGCATTAGGGGGGCAGCAGGGGGGGGGGGGCAGCAGCACGGGGGAAGGGGATGGCAGCAGGGGGACTGGTCAGGTGGGGGGGTAGGTTATCTAGGGTTAGGGTTTTGTTTTGTGGAGAGAGAGAGAGGAGGGGACGGATTATGATTCTGATACAATATAGAGTTGAGTAATAGGATGATTCTTATTGATGAGAGAGTTATATATATATATATATATATATATATATATATATATATATATATATATATATAATATAGGCTAACCCCTCTCACTATTATTCTTTCCGTTGTGGGACGAAAGCCCAATACTACTAATACTACTACGAATACCTAACAACATGTACCAAGAGAACATAAAAAGATATCAATCATCAAATTCCGCTTGAGTGGGATACTCAGCTTAAAGAGAAAGGATAGGAATATTCATGTATCTAGAGAGAACAAAAGATATGGGCATAGCCTTCCATTGTACTATTTTACCTTGATTTTTTAATATAATTACCATTTCCAAAAATACATAAGGTTTAAAAGTATCTAGAGAGGACAAAAGTTCTCCATAAATTTCACAAAACATAAGGTTTAAAAGTATTTCAAGATGATCACAAATAAGGAGAAAGGGATACAGGTCAAATAAGGATGGAGAAAAAAAATTCTTATCGGATTTTAAAGTTTAAACCCGCAAATAATAAAAATTGGATAATTTTCTATACGGTTTTAAATCCACAAATATATTTTAATTCCGGTTTTTGAATTTGGTCTCCTATATTGTGGTTTCACTTCAAAACCAATACACCGGCCGGTATACCGGTCAAACCACCTGATATCCGCAGTAGTTTTTTTAATACCTCTGGACATGAATAGGTTGGGCCAGGGGAGGGAACAGGATGAGGTGCTGCTTAACAATTTTTCTATTGAAGTTTATAGGGATCCTTTTGTAGTAAGCAATGAGAAGGATGAAAATTTTGATGTCTAAAGGAAAGCAAGATGGTTGTCAAATACAGAATTTGCAGTATAGCGCCTATCATTCTGTACCTTAACAAGGGTTAGACAGGATCAAAGCTCTTGTTCTTAGAAGTTAGATCCAGTCCATTTTGGTAGTCAGCCCTGGAGGGTTAAGTTGAGGAAGAGATGCATGTAGGGCTGCAAATGAGCCAAGCTGTTCGCGAGCTGCTCGAAGCTCGGCTCGATAAAAGCTCGTTTGAGCTCAGTTCATTTAGTAAACAAGCTGAGCTCAAGCTTCATTTTTTAGCTCGTTTAATAAACGAGCCAAGCTCAAGCTTAGAAGTACTCGGCTCGTTTGAGCTCGCGAGCTAGCTCGTTTATGAGCTTGCAAGCTGGCTCGTTTAGGAGCTTGTTTAGAAGCTCGTTTATTCTTTGTTGAATTCTAATTTTATATATGCTTGTATCACAATATGGTTGTGTGCATTATATATTTATATGTCCTTAATATGGAACTTTTGTAATTAAATTTTTATAAATAAATTGTTAATATTACACTTGAATTCAAACCTAACTTGCTTGAAATCGAACTTGTTAAGCTTGAAATCAAGCTTAATGAGCTTGAAATAAAGTTGAGCAAGCTTGAAATTAAGCTTAACGAGCATGATTTTGAGCTTATCGAGCTTGTCTATCAAGCTTGAATCAAGCTTGCTTATCAAGCCAAGCTCAAGCTCAAACCAAGCCAAGCTCAAGCTTAATATAAACAAGCTCGAGCCAAGCTCAAGCTCTAAAATAAAAAAACTTATCAAGCTCAAGCTCGAGCTCGATTAATTCTAATCAAGCCAAGCTCAAGCTTACAAAAGCTTGGCTCGGCTTGGCTCGTTTGCAGCCCTAGATGCATGTGTATTGGAGGAGTTCCACACTGGTAATGATTGTAGAGTTCATGCTAACTATTATACCTTTTGACATCTGAGAAACAAAAAGGGTTATTTAGTAATAGGGTCTCATATAATGTGTGATATTATATGAGACCCTATTACTAAATAACCCTTTTTTGTATTTCTCTTTTGCTTTTTTGCATTTCTACTATATTTATCATCAAAATATCTTTCTCCCTACGCTCATGTTTAGGGTCAATAATAGTGAAATGTGGTTTTTCCATTCCTTATAGAAGAGCACTCTTAGATGTTGAAATTTTGATTTTGTTTAATTAGAACTTATATAGAGCATGTTTTTGTGTATAGCATGCTGATGTAAGTAAACAATTTTTTCCTTTCTAGGTTTTGGGTTCTCGGATAAGCCTCAGCCTAAATATGGTTTTGACTATACTTTGGATGGTAAACCTATTTAGAACTACAGTCATACTGTTCTACGGAAGATTAGGATATTTCTTGCTTACAGATATGTATTACATGAACAGAATTTGTATCCTCTTTGGAGTCACTTATTGCTAAGCTTGCACCAGATGAGGTTTCCCTTGTTGTCCAGGTATTTTTCAAAATTTATTCTTCCCATATGTTCAGCATATGGAGAAAAGTTGTGACATGACACTTCCAGTATATGTAAAATTAGCAGGGTTATTTTGCTCCAGTAGTCGTGAAGTATGCCAGCAGTCATCAAGACAAGTTGAAAAATTTGATACTCGTCAACCCCCCTGTAAGAAAATCAAAACCAAATGATTTACTGAATTTCAATTTCACGATTTGTGAATCATACTAATTGCATCTTTAAGTTTTCCTTAAGTTACTCTCATGATAACATGCTTTTGTAGATAATTCTAAGTAACTTCTATTGATGTAATTTGGTCAAACTATAGTTAATGGAAAAGCATGCAAAGCTACCATCAAACTTGTCCCTATTCAGCAATTTCTTGTTGGGTGAGATATTTTCTCAGGTTAGTCGAATCAGTAATCGTTCACTTACGCTCTATATTTTTATCTTTAAGAGGATCAAAAAATATATTTAATGCTTGCTATTACTTCAGGATCCTCTCAGGGCTAGTGATAAGACTTTGACCAGCTGTGGGCCTTACAAGATGAAAGAGGAGGATGCAATGGTTTATAGAAGACCATACCTCACATCAGGTTCTTCTGGTTTTGCATTGAATGCGATAAGTAGAGCCATGTCCAGGGAGTTGAAGGTGAGTGCTTTTATTCGACTATTTGTTTGTTCTCTTTTCTTAATTTCTGACTACTTCACACCTATACTCTCCAATTTATTTAGAACATCTTACATTTATTTCATGGCAGATTGTATGTAAGGAAATGATTTGTCATTGAATACTTGATATTGCATGTCTTTCAATTTACAATGATCTATAATCATCAGATGTAGTGTTATACCATTATTTTTATTTTCCATTCTGTATTATTATCTATTGTTGTTTTATATATAATGTATTTTGTAGGAAATATAATACTTTGAACTGTACTGGAGACCAAATACAGTGAAATAAATGTGTTTCAATTACTCTATTATGTAAGATCTCTCTTCTTTTACCAACTTATGCAGATCAGTTGCAATTGGTGATAAATAGTAAATTTATTGATGAATACGAAGTTGCACATTGAAGGCGCTACTAGAAAACAAACTGGTAAAGTATATAGGACATAAGCTACATAAAACCCAATTGAAGAAAGATGTAGGATAGTTTCCAAAGTGAACCCTAACTGCAATTACCTTTCATCCTCTTTGATTTTCCAGTTTGTTCGTGCACACAACTGTACACAACTGTACATAATAAATGGATATATAGGAATGATTTCAGGTACTGATAATAAATATCTGCTATTATCTGATACATAGACATGCAACAATACAATTACCGACAACAGAGAAGCTACATATAAATAAAGCAGCCAAACAATCAGGGGTGTAGCCAGCTGGTCCCGAGGGACCGTGGCTGCACCCCCGGAATTTGAAAATTCTTGATACATATGCAACTATAGCATAGTAGAAGTCTTAGGATGCCACTAGCACCTCTTCTTCTCTGAAGTACCAAGAGTCGAGACCTCTTGTAATTTCAAACGGGAAAAGTCATCCTGGAGGCAGCCATTCTCACCACAGTGGTGGTTGTTAGTCACATTGTATACACAGTCTGGACATCAAAGAGAGGCCATGACTTCAATTTTCTTGGTCCCTTCTTGTTTGGTGCTATCATGGTTATATATATTTATCAATTGAACTTTCGAAAGTTATGCACATGGATTTCGATCAAGTGTCGACGTTTAGGCCGATTAGACTTAGGAAGATATTTATGCACAAATAGTTATAAGTAGATTATGTCGCCGCCCTCGTCGCGAGCTTGCACACCAGTGGCCTGCCCCCTCCTCCTGTCAGAATCTCTGCCAGCAAAAGATCAGTTATTGCCTACGACAACATCAGCTCAGCAGTAGCAGCGGGCCCTCGCTTGACCATACTCGACCCTCAATCAAAGTCCCATACTGCCAACCAGGTCGTTGGAGTACAATATGAGAAGCAACAGAGGAGGAAGGAGAAGAGAGAGGGAGAGAGAAAGAGCATGCACAACGTGAAAATTCAGCGTTGAGAGGGGCTGACCGCACAAGCAAAATTTCATAATTGCAGCTCGAAATTTCAACGTTGTTCCTTGATCTTGATAAACTCTTCTTCCTTTATGTTAAATTTGATCAATCATCCTGATACTCGAAGTGGGCTACGTAAACATTTCTGTTTTAATTAAAAATTGTGGGTTGACTATCGTCCCATTGACGAACCATTGCACCGAGAGGTGCGTGCGATCATTGCTAACGTATGGAAATAGACAAAACTCGAATTCGTCGGCTGTGTGTGACAAATTTGGCCTATATCCGTCGAAAACGTTGAACTTGTCTTACTACATAAGTTTTGCCTAGTTCTTGGACCGTCGATCGGATCACCATTTTACGGGCCCACCATTCGTTGCAGGATGACACATTATCGTTGCGCCCCCTAGATAAAAATTATGGCTACACGATTGCATACAATTCTTATATAAAATGATTTCATCATCGTCTCCAAATATGCTCTTTTCCACCTTGTGCCATCAGTAGTTAGGGGTTCGGTTACCGAACCGACATTTATGAAAGCCGAAATTGAACAGATCCGTTTTGGATAACTATCGAACCAACCCGAATTTTGAATTTTGTGAAAACCGAATCAAACTGCAGTTTAGTTCGGTTAATTCGGTTGAACAAGGCTCCTTTCATAATTGGCTGGGCCAGGCTTTATAGTCGATTTTTCATAACAAAATTTTCTACTCAAATTTTAATAACAAAATTTTCTACTCAAACTTTATGACAAAATTGTCCTGTGAAATGATTCACCCAACACATTCCGTGCAACACAAAATTTTCCAATCAAATTTTCCACTAAAATGAATCTTCCAGTCAAATGATCCACCAATACAAAATTTTCCAATCCAAGGCATACATTTCACACTGATTACTTACACAGCATACATTTGAATATTGACATATTGTACTAAAAGTAACCTTTCCAGTTGCCAACTTTACAGAAAATAGTACACATGCATTTCACCCTAAGTAATGTACTCAAAAGTCAAAAAACTGAGAACAACTCAAGAAAATTCCAAACTCTTAAGTTCTCAACCCCAACCTCTACATTGCATTTGTATACATGCTCTCCCTGCATGAGCTGCCTCTCCATGGACCATGCTTCTATACTAAAGTGTCAATATGCACAGCAACACAGCACTTTAATGAAAAAATGCATAGGGCTCTACAAAGACATAAGATTATGAGCTATCAATTTTCTTCAAGTGTTCATAGTAATTATAACATTAGTATCTAAACAAGCTCTCAGACTGCAAGTCTTAGCATAGGACCCTGCATTATTATCTCCAATAGTCTACTCTGAAACTGCAAGTCCCGAAATCAACAGACTCCAAGTATATGCTCTTATCAGTTAAAACCTGAGGCAGCCAACAAACCAAGGAGAAATAATATGTGGTTTAGACATGGCTGATTTATTCATCATAGGATGATGCCATGTAGTATCAATTCGCCTTGTCAAGCCACCATCATCATTGCCACTTTCTCATATAACATGTTAGTAAAATTTTCAAGAAGGAACAAGAAATTACCAGAGTAATATCAGTTCTCTTATCCAAAAATTAGGCAAAAATTACAATGTGCACTATCAGTTCTTAATAGAGAATAAAGAGCATATAGGGAAGCTCACAGAGATGTAAAGATAGTAGCATTTGTACCAATAAGCAATATCAATTATGAAACCAACAGGCAGTATATCAGTTCTCCGCATTCAACATTCAGCATTCTAGGTAGTAGAAACTGCAAGACGCAGAGACAGATATATAGCATGTTAGCAACTTAGCAAGCTAACAAGCTACAAGCTACAAGCCTACAACTGAAGTTCAGTCCCTATATTTCAGCATCATCATACCAACAACATCTTTTTGTACTCGTTACCTAAAAAACAATACCTAAAGCTCATACTTACAGTGGGCAATATCCCAAAAAACTCATAATTTAAGAAGCTACATCATACATGCTAGAAAAGAGCACAAGTAAACTGAACGATATCCCGAAACAAAGCATAAGTAAACTTAGGCATATATTTACAACCACCCACAAATTCTTGCAACAAGTACAACCCCCAAAGCCATGCCTAATTAATAGGCATATTAGTTGCAACAACAAACAACCCCCAATGTTTTTGTACCATTTGGCAAATATTACTCAAATATGAATGAGAGCAAAAAGTAGTCAAACCTTACTTGATGTTGATGTCATCGTCATCTTACCCAAATCTAAATTAAAATGAGACATTAAAAAAAGTTAAAAACAATACAAGTCTAAATGAGAAAATGAAATACAATTTAAAAAATATATAATTACCAATTTCAAGTAGATAAAAGGCTTCAAAATTTTCTTCTTCAGTAATAGATAATATAGGTTGATATGAAGGCAAGCCGAAACCAATCTTGCGAACAAATAAGAGCTTGAAAAATCTTTGGAGTCAAAGAGCTCTATGCATCAAGCACACGACCATCCATACTACAAGCAGACTCGGAAGCCACGATAGATACTGAAAAGGCCAACACATCATAAACCATCTTCGAAAGAATCGAAAACTGAGGAGAATTAATATACCACCATACCAAGAGATCAAAATCATCATTCTCGTCATTGTTGTCATAAGCATTATCTACGGTGTTCTCATCTAGCTAACGATCGAACTCCATTTTACTATTACCGCCACTCGATTCCAACTTATGTTTCTTGAATTTTGCTTTTATACACCTTTGTAAGTTCAAGTTGTGTAGCTGATGATTTTCATTCAAAGTTTGAGTGTTCTCACTAGTAGTGCCACCATTTTGATAAGCACCCATGTTTTTGTACTCATTAAACATAGTGTACGCAATACTTTTCACCTTATTTTTCATGAAACCACTCATCTATACACTATAGACATGATCAAGCGCAATTTCACATACTCCTACTTATGACAAGGATCAAGGATCACTGTAATAAATATCACCATATTTATCTTCTCGATGTCCCCAATGCTTCTCATACTTTTTCTCTCATTTTATCGGCCATGATAGACAAGTCAAAGTCGCCACTATCATTTATATTGTGCAAAAAAATGGAAATAGATGCCATTTCATTAAAAAAAATTATAGCAAGTGACATGCAAGAACCTGAGATACGCAAGATGAGTTCATACAAGAATTCTAGATCCTCGCATTTGCCCAATTTTTGTTATAGGACATCCACAATCCTCTACTAGTTCTATCTTGAGCCATAGATCTTGCTCGTTGAATCTCTTAAAGTCCTTTTCAAACCTCTGCGTAGAAAAATATAGAGTTCCAACCGTTGCTCCGGTTGCTCACATCAAAACGTAACTTCTTGCTTTGTATCTTTTCTAAATCAACACAATCTTTGGATTTTTAAAATTGACAAGGAGATTGTCACACATATTTTATCGTATTTTGAACACGAGCAACCGATGTAGGCATAAATTTCAACCTGTCAACCACAATAAGATTGATGATATGTGCAATATATCGCATGTGTAAATATTTACATTGTGGAATGCTATTTTTCCAATTTTGTATCTTTTTGCTCAAATAAGAAATGACAATATTATTGGAACTAGCATTATCCATGATAGTAAATATCTTATCAATATCCCATTCAAGCAAATATTTCTCTACCGCTTTCATAATGGCCTCCCATATGACTAGAGATTGGACAAAAATGATAATTCTTTTCTTCAACTCCTAATCTTCGTTAATGTAGTGTGCCGTAAGACACATGATTAATTTTTGCAACGATGTTCATATATCCATCGTAAAACAAATCGTTTCTTTGGACTCTTTTAGGTATGCCGTGCCGTGCAACGATGTTCATATATCCTTCAAGTTCTTTCACTATAGTAATGATCATAAGAATCCTGTGCCACGGTCCATCTTGAAGAAATATGAAAGCTAGAACATAACACTCATAATGTGTGTTAGAGTTATTATTGTTATTTATCTTATGAGGGTATAATGGTAATTTTGGATGTACTGCATATCAATATAAATAACATGAGATACAACATAAGGGTTTCAAGCCCTTGTAATCTCTTTTCTCATATTCTCTCTTCTTTTCTTTTTCTCTTCTCTCCAAACTTCAGTTGGTATTATAGCATCTTTTGGAGGTACTGTACATCCCATCCACGACTTGGCCGATCGAACTATTTTTCGGCTATTTTTCGTCTACTTTTCATGAATCATCGTTCGTTGTCCGTGGTTCGTTTATGAGATCTAGGGTTTCAACAGATCTCCGTTGGTTGTTTGTTGTTGTTTGTGGTTTGTTGTGAGATCTAGGATTTCTACATATCTCGTCTTTCTGTTGCATCTGCAAGTAGGGTGGTGACCGAATCTTCTGACGAGGTTAATAGTGCTGGTAGAGGTAGCGTAGGTGGTTCTTCTTTTACTGTTATTCATAATGATGAATTGGAAAAATCAATTATAACGGTGAAACTCAATGGGGGAACTACCTTGTCTGGTCCAAGTTTATCAAAGTAGTATTGAGGACGAAGAAGTTGTAGTTTTTGACGGAAGAACCCCCGCCTGACACGTCCGCCGATTATGAGGATTGGATGGGTGCTGATGCATACGTTATGTCGTGGTTGTGGCATAGTATGGAGCCGCATATTGCTTCTAATGTTCAGTGGTGTGAATCCGTCAAACAGATTTGAGCATCTCTAGAAGAATAATATTCATAGAAGCGGAACATGGTCTGTATCTATGAGTTGTACGAGTTATTGTTTAATACAAAGCAAAATGGAAGCCTGTGCATGAATATTTGGCTTCAAAGAAGGCTTTGTGGGAGGAACTGCTACACTATCATTCTGTTACTACTGATTTACCTACGGTAGCAGATACTTTCTTTCGTCTTAATCGTTCCTTTCTAGGAAGAGTTCTGTGGTGCCGAATAATGACTCTTTTGTCCTAGTTACTAGTGCTACTGGTCATGGTGGTGGATGTGGTGGTTGTGGTGGTTGTGGTGGTAGAGATGGTGATCATGGTGGTAGAGACAATGGTCGAGGAGGTCGTCATGGTGGTAGAGATAATGGTCGTGGTGGCCGTAGTGGTGGTAGTGGTGGTGGTGGCCGTAGTGGTCGTGGCCAACTACGGAAGTATAACTATTGTGGAATGTTCGGTCATGTCGAAGACTATTGTTGGGACAAGTGGGATAAACCAGAATATGCATATCAAGTGCATAATGAGAATATGCAGTCTCAAGTCACCACTTCTGCTCTCCGAGATGATACTTAAGGTTTCAATCAGACTTCCATATCTCATACCTCATCTCCCTTGGAACAGATCCTCCAAAAGTTGAACGCGCTTACTAGTATCACCTCTCAACCTACTGCAATCATGGCACATATAGGTAATCCTGCTTTCGTAGCAACCTAGCCACCATCCACCTCTTGGATCATCGACTTAGGAGCAAGTTTTCACATGTCTGGTATAAATTCTCTCTTTCATTATCGTAATCCTATGAAACATAATATTATCTTAGCTGATGGGTCTACTTGTCCTGTGCTTGGGAAATGTATCACTTACCCTACTCAACCAGTCATTATTTGATTCATTATATATGTCTAATTTTCCTTTCAATTTTCTATCTGTGAGCTAGTTAACCAAATCTCTCCAATGTTCTGTAACATTTTTCCTAATTCTTATGTTTTTCAGGACCTCAGGACGAGAAAGATGATTGGTTCGGGGCATGAAAATGATGGACTGTGTTACTTGGATCTACCTGAAAAGGTTTTCACTTCTGTTTCTACTTCTCCGTTGCAGTGACATTATCGCCTGGGTCATCCATTTTTGGCTAAGTTGCGTCAAGTTGTTCCTAGTTCGAGTCATATTTCTGTTCTTGAATGTGAGGCTTGTCAGTTAGGCAAGCATCACCATAGTTCTTTTCCTCGTCGTGTTGAGAGTCGTCAGTTATAGTCTTTTGAAATTGTTCATTCTGATATTTGGGGTCCGTCTAGAGTCAAAAGTTCAAAAGGATTTCAATATTTTTTGGAGTATACTCAATCTTCTGTAAACATATTCTATGTTAACTGTGGTATTATTCATCAAACCAGTTGCTTTTACACCTCTCAGCAAAATGGTATAGCCGAACACAAACATCGACACCTTTTAGATGTGGTTCGAACTCTCATGTTCAACATGCATGTACCTAAACAGTATTGGACATATGTCGTTCTTACTGCATGTTATCTAATTAATTGCATGCCATCATCTGTATTAAATAATTAAGTTCATTTCTCCATATTACATGCATGTCTCTCATTTTTTCTTATCTCCTAGAGTGTTTGGGTGTGTCGCTTTTGTTCACAACTTGGAACCTAATCGAGACAAGTTGCCTCCTCGACCTCTGAAGTATGTCTTTCTTGGTTATTCTCGCACTCAAAAGGGTTATCGTTGTTATAGTCCACAGTTATGCAAGTATTATTTTAGTGCAGATGTTACCCCTTTCTTTTCCTCAGGAGTCCGTCTTATTTCATTTTTATCAGATTTGGTGTCTTCCATACCACTTTCGGTCATTCCTGATCAGTTTCTGTCTCCATTCCTCTTTTACAGATTTATAAGAGATCCAAGGACATGTCAGTAGTTTTGCAGAATTCAGCCCTCAACCAATCAGCTTCCAAGCCTACGGTTTTTGTTCCCATCACCACAGATCCAGATGATATTCCTATTGCTCTTAGAAAAAGCAAACGTTTTTGTACCACAAAGAACAAATATCCCATCTCTAATTATGTTTTCTTACATCGTGCTTCCTCATCTTTTCATGTATTTGCTGTTTCATTGTCTTCAATTTCCATTCCCAAAACTTATAAGCAGGCTATGTCATCTTCTGGTTGGAAAAGTGTAATGGATGAGAAGATGCGTGCTTTACAACAAAATCAGACTTGAGAGCTTACATCACTTCCTGTTGGAAAGCAGACAATGGGTTGCCGATGGGTGTACTCTGTTAAGTATCATCCGAATGGCTCGGTTAAGCGCCTCAAGACACGGTTGGTTGCAAAAGGGTATGCTCAGACATATGGTGTAAATTATATGGAGACTCTCTCCAGTGGCTCGGCTGAATTCAGTTCAAATTCTTATCTCTGTACCGGTTAATCGCCAATAGCCTATGTATCAGCTGGACATAAAAAAAAGCTTTCTTGCATGATGGCTTATAGAAGGAGGTCTATATGGATCAACCACCTGGGTATGCTGCGGCTGGAATTGGAAAACTTGTATGTCGATTGAAGAAAGCATTATATGGGCTGAAACAGTCACCTCGAGCTTGGTTTGTCAAGTTCATTTCTTATTCAGTATGGGTTTCGACGCACCACAACAAATCATTCAGTATTTTGTCATTCTTTTTCGACAGGTATTATTGTGTTGATTGTTTATGTTGATGATATCATTATATCTGGGAGTGATTCTGCTGGGATGTAGACTTGAAGGTCTACCTTAGTCATCGGTTTCATACTAAGGATTTGAGTCTTCTTCGATATTTTCTTGAAATCGAGGTTGCTCGATCTAATAAAGGTGTTATCTATCACAGCGCAAGTATGTTCTAGACTTGCTCTCAGAGACTAGGATGTTGGAATGTCGGCCAGTTGATACTTCTATGGATTATCATAACAAGCTTGATGCTGACATGAGAGAGTTATTTGAGGATGTTGGACATTATAGATGGCTAGTTGGAAAACTTATATATCTTACTGTTACACGACCAGACATCTCCTATGCAGTTGGAGTAGTTAGTTAGTTTATGCAGATTCCTCGGCAACCATATTGGGAGGCTATCTCTCACATTCTACGATACTTGAAGGGTGCGCCTGGAAAGAGTTTGTTGTACAAACCTTCGCAGTTGCTTACGGTAACGGGATTCAGTAGTGCTGATTGGGCAGACAGTCGCAGTGATAGGAGGTTTACTTCTGACTATTGTACATTTGTGGGTGACAATCTTGTCACATGGCGCAGTAAGAAGTAGAATGTTGTGGCTCGTTCTAGTGCAGATACCGAGTACCGTGCGATGGCTCATACAGCTTCTAAGATGATGTTGGTGCAGTCTCTTCTTCATGAAATGAGAATTATGGTTCCTATTCCTATGGAGATGTATTGTGACAATCAGTCGGCCATTTTCATCGCCAGTAATTCGGTGTTTCATGACCGCACTAAGCATATCGAGGTGAATTGTCATTTTGTTCGTGATTTGTTGCTGAAGAAACAGATCGTTACTTCTTATGTTCGGTCTGAGAATCAATTGGGTGATATCCTCACCAAAATACTTGCTCATGGTCCATTTTCTGATTTATGTAACAAGCTGGGCATGTCTGATCTATATGCTCCGGCTTGAGGAGGGTGTTAGAGTTATTATTGTTATTTATCTTATGAGGGTATAATAGTAATTATGGATGTATTGCATATCAATATAAATAACATGAGATGCAACCTAAGGGTTTCAAGCCCTTGCAATCTCTTTTCTCATATTCTCTCTTCTCCTTCTCTTCTCTCCAAACTCCACTGTGTCTAAAGCCCTCACACTCCACAACATTCATTTGCAAGCTCATCAACTAGTGAGGATATTTATTTTATCCTTACCCTATGCATTCGATTGTAAGCTCAATATTAATTGATTAAAATAATGACTTTTGGATTCAAGGGACATGTACGCCAATGATTTTTGTTACAAGTGGTCTTATTTATTTTACAGTGACAATGATATTCATTTTTGCAATAGTTACACCTAGATTTTGAACTCCCGTCTTCATCATAAAATTCTTCGAAATCTACCAAATCCTGAGCTCTTTTCTTCATTGGCATTTTAGTTACCCTGAGCTTCAAATTATTATTAGAAAGGACAATGGACTTATTTGTGGCTTGGGAACATGTTCCTTCCACAACATTAGTTGGTTGTTGATGTTCATCTTCTTGCGACATCTAAAAAATATCACCTTATATGAAATATAAATAACAAATTTGAATAAAAATTAAGAAATAAGCACGTTTTCATGAGTATGAAGTTGATGTCATTTATTGATGCGACCTAATAAGCATCATAGAATAAAGTGATAAACCAGTCCAAGAAGTGACTAACCTAACCCATTGCCATTTACACGAGCAAAGTATATGCTCTTATCACTTATTACTATTTATTCTTATCAGAATAACCCTACTGCAGCATACTCATTACTGCCTAAGTTTTTATTAGTATGAATTATGAAACGCACAGACAGATAATAGAAAAGTGCACTATCAATTATCAAACTCATAGGCAGAAAATAGAAAGAGAAAAGTGCACTATACCAGTTCTTATCAAACTCATAGGCAGATAAGGCAAAAGAGAAAAAGTGCAGTATCAATTATCAAACCAATAGGCAGATAATAGAAAGAGAAAAGTGCAATATATCAGTTCTTAACATCAGCATTCAGAGAACAAATGTAAATTGTTCAGTATATCAGTTCTTATCAGCATTCAACATTCAGAGAAACAAACCAATAGGCATATAATAGAACATATGAAATCCATAGGCTAGCACTCAAAAGAAAGTATCAGTTTATTTGTGATTCAGTGATGCAGATAATAGAACATGTGAAAATTGCCAAATTCCAACGCTCAAAAGAACATATGCAATTCAGAGAACAAAAAAAAAATTCATAGAACTCTTTGGAGATTTAGGGTTAGTGAGAGATACTTACAGAGTTACAGTGAGTCTGAGAGAGAATAAAACAATACCTGCAAAAAAAACATAAAAAAAAATTACAAAAAAAATTACAGTAGATTTAGGAAGTTACAGTGAGTCTGAGAGATTGTATTTACTCTCAAAATAAGTCAGAACACCAAGAACATTAAATCTGAGATAAACAAATAATTTGTTAATACATAAATTTTTTTTGTAAATAAATCTGAGGGAAGTAAGTTGGAACTAACTCTTACTCTGGAGAGTTGGACTTCCTAGAAGGCTAGAACTGCTCGATTAGGGTTCTAGGCTGCTCTGGAGAGTTTGAGTGCCTAGAACTGCTCGACTTAGGGTTCAATGTTGGATTCCTTGGAGATAGAGAGAGAGAGAGAGAGAGATTTGGGTCAAGTTTGGGAAATTTAGGAAGTTTTGGAAGATTTAGGGTTGGGGTTTAGATCGAGAGAGGCGGCGAAAGTATTTGGGACTCGGTAGAGAATGTTTTTAGTGTTAGGGCTGTGGGAAAATGAGTTATATATGTAAAGGGTAAAACGGTAAATACCTATAGACAATATGGTTTTTGGTTCGAGCCGGTTCCAAAAAATCCGAAACAAGTAAAGCCCGAACCGATAAACCGATTTTGTCCTAACTGGAAACTGCAAACCGACCCGACCAAAACCGACCCAAATTTGTTTTCCGATTCTGTTCAGATTGGTTATCAGTTTTAAACCGTTACATGCTCAGCCCTATCAATAGTAATGTCCCATTCAAAGTAGTTCATATTTTTTGTTGTAGAACTGTAAGATGTTAAGGTGGGCGGACTGTGTAGAGAATTCTTGAGAGATCATTAAATATCATTACATTTATCTTGTGGTTGAGTGATATGAACAGGTATTCATGTTGCACGGAGAAGCTTTAGTTCTTTCTTCTTTGCTTTCATTTTCCTTGGTTAGCCTTGCAAAAAACTATTATATACTTGATCTGGACTTTATTTTTAGCTTAACACAAATTTCTAGTTCAATTTTTGATACTGAAAGACGTTAAATCTTTATTGTTCACAATTTCACATAGTGCAGTTGATGAATTTGTTCTCTTTTATAGGATTATGTTGGATCCATGAGGACAATACTGGCCAGCGAATCTTGGAAAACTAAAACAACAATATGTTGGGGTCTGAGAGATCGTTGGTTGAGCTACGATGGGGTTGAAGATTATTGCAAGGCTTTGAAGCATAAACTGGTAGAGTTGCCGATGGTATGTTCTCTCATGCACATATCCTTTGAGAATGACCATTTTGACTTGCGTTGGTACATTGCTAGGATGACCATCTAATGATAGCTTCTTATACTAGTATTAAATTTCTGTGCATTGATTTAGAAGCCATTTATTAATTTGTAACTGTTTTCACGAAAGAAAAAAAATACTACTAATCACCTTCTAGAATCAGCATTCCTGGCCTTGCATTTCTAGGTAGGGTTATTCTTAGTTTACTAAGTGTACTGAGTTTCTCATGGAGTGAGCTATCTTCAGTACATTTAGACATTTTTCTTTTCCTCGTAGATGTTAGGATTCAAATATCCAAATATGGGAGAGTGCAACAACTTAAATGATGAAAAGTATGCAGCATCTATTTGGTTATACAAAGAATATAAAGTTGGGTCCACAGAGTACCAGATTTTAACTTATACCAAAATGAAGTAAGATGTGAAGATTCTTGGTCATGGTATGACTAATTAATATTGGAATTTTATCAACATAAGAGTATGACCTATTAGTTCATCACAGCTGGCTTAAATTATGTATACTTTTATCCATCTTCAACAGTTATGTTTTGCAGTGCACACTTTTCCAGATGCGACTATGTTGTAGGTGCCTATGAAAAGGGCGTGGAAGTGGATTGTCACCTTAGTGATTAGAATTGGTAAATACGTTAGGTTGTTGAAAGTGGTACTTTAGTAGAGAAATTTATAAAAATAGTAGGCAATTCTTCAAGTTCAAAGATGTGTAATTTAGACTACTAAATTATAAAAAATATATGCTTCTTATCATCATCACTATTTGCTAAAAACTGGGTGCCCATTATAACTTTCAAGTTTTTTTTACTGTAGCTTTCGTAGTCTCATACATTCATAATAACTTTGGTAAAACTTGCCATCTTCCTTGTTTATTACATCCATCTTTCCGGTCACTTTTACATGGGTAAGCTGTATAATCTTATAAAGATCGACATTTATGGTGAATCCATCTGATAGGTACTCAACTGTGAGGAAGGTTTGCAGCCTCGGTATATGGGTTGTGGTAATTTCAAAGTCCTGGTCAAAGACTATCGGATTTCAGTTTCGTAGTTCTGTTAGAAGACGGTGTTAGTTTCGGTGGGCAAGGGATACTAAAGGAAGCTAAAGTCTAAGGTATTGTTTGGGAAGAGGGGAAAATAGGGGGAAGGAAAATGTTGAGGGGAAAATGAGAGAAAAATTAAAAGTAGTGGTGTTTGGGAAGGGGAAGAGAAAATGAGGGAAAGGAATTTGAGAGGAAAATTCATATGGGCCCAACCCAAAAATTTTCCTCCCCAAAGTGGGAGGAAAATGGAGAGAGTTGAGAGGATTGCGAAAGAATTACCCAACTACCCTTCAATAAAGTAAGTATTAATTATGATTTGAAAAAAATAAGGACTAAATGGTAAATATATCTTTCTCCATGAACAAACAAAATATTATTTTTAAAATTTTCCTTCCCCTACTTTTTGGTTATCCAAACAAGTGAAGGAAAAATTAATTTTACCTTCATTTTATTCTCCTCCATTTTTCTTCCCCTCAAATTTTCCTTTCCCTCCTAAAAAAAGTTCCCAAACACACCGTAAGGGAACGTGGATGCAACCACAACAATGTCTAGAAGGTGGATAGTTGAACAACAAGTCAAAGTAGAGATTGTTGTGTTATAGTTAGTATTCAAATAAGGAAAGTCCTATTTGGTTCCATTTTTGGATGTATTTTTCATAGCTAGGATTTGCTCCTAATTAAGGTATTATTATGAGAGTCTATTTTAGGGGTTTTCTAACCCTATATATATAGAAGTTTTAATGAGGGTTGAGAAAAAGAAGAAGAGAGCTTGAGGCTATAAGGAGTAAATGAGGCTTTGATTGTGATTGTGCTCAGAAGCCCTAAGGTAATCTTGAAAAAGAAGGAGAACTCGTTGGAAATCGAGTTAGGAATATTTTTAATGATACGATATTTGTCTGCGTAAACTCTTTTAAAGTTTCTCCTTTAATTCAATGAAGTATTCTCCCCTTTGCCCTCTGGACGTAGATTGGTTTTGGTCGAACCACATTATTATGTCTTGTGTTATTTGTGCTATTTTATTCAATATTTATGCTTGTTGTTCGTCATCGTAAGATGAACTCTCCTATTCCGCGCTTATAAAAGTTTGACACGCCAAAGGTTGTGCGCACCGGATTTCTTTCTCCTTTATCACCGCCTATGATGCCTATCGCGCCAGGAGGTGAATTGCATGTAGTTGCACGTAGTCACAATGGTAGGCTCCATAGGAACATTAAAGGTGTACGTCAACAGACAAGGGTTAGGGGGCTGGTAGGCGTAAGGGTTAGGGGGCTGGTAGGCGTCTGTGAGTGGGAAGAAGAAAACTTAGAATATTAGGTTTACTTTATAGTTAGAATGGACCTATGTTAATCAGGGTTTGCATGTCACATCCAATCCCATAATACTTGGAACCGACACGTGATTTGGCCAGCTGATACATACTAGGACATACTTCCAACATAATGGACCTACCTAAACGTACTATGATGTATCATGAACTCCAGTCCACAACTATACTATACAAATAGATGTGTATTTATATCTCATCCACAAATAAAATAAGAAAAAAACTGATTTAACTGTTATAATGTAAACATGGAGAGTTTATGTCCATAATACAATTGATGTCTGTCTGAACAAACCTACTTGTACAATACTGAATGGAAGTACTGAAATAAAATACAGAAGGAAATATTGTAAAATAGTAAGATAACAAGATTCAAGTATCAACTAACTAGATAATGATATTCGAGTCCCAGGGCGAAGTCCTACCCGAACTCAGGGTTACTCCTCTGGAAGAATCTCAGTATCCTTTATTGGAACAACTTCAGAGTCGGGTCCCAGGCCGTACACCTCTGGATAGTATTACTCGCTAAGGGAAATCGTGTTCTTAGAGAGACAAAATAAGATATAAATAACACACTATAGTGTAAACTGAATACTACTAATAACAGTATGTAACATACATCTAAGCTAATGATTAAGTGAATGCAATGTGGGAGAAGATGCCATAATGTAAACTGAGTACTACTAGTAACAATAAGTAACATACATCTACGCTAATAGTTAAGTGAATGCAATGTGAGGACAACGTTCGTACATATTAGGAACAGCCCTTGGCTAGAGGCCATATGCATAAAAGGGATCATCATTCTCGTAAGATCCTCCGAAGTCTACGGTTTACCGAAAAGTGCATAATAGTCCATATGTCTAGTAACAATCCTTCTCGACCAATGAGATAGTCCAGTGAGTCCACAACTCAACTGGAACCATGCAATATAGTATGAATCCACAACAATAGATAACACAACTCTTATCTCAAATAGATATTGCGAGCTAACCAATGCACGACTCGCTCGTATTGGCTATAGCTTGGATACGGGAGTGTGTGTCCTAATTACGCATATCATATCCGTATCATAGTCCTACATAAGTGTCCATAATCATACGAGATATCATAGTATCTCATTAAAACATTCGGGTAGTCCAACTATCCTTCTAAGTCCATATTGAACTCTATCGATGACTATCGCCGATAGTACTCAAGTCGTACTCAGGTGCATGAAAATCGATACAATAGTAAATAAGTAACATATTATAGCTAAATAGTTTAGAATACATAGAGCAAGGTATCATGTCTGACAGCTGGTTGATGAAGCGTTGACGTACCGACACGAACGTGCAAGATACGGAGTATCATAAAATATCAAATTGAGTAGATGACTCCGAATGCTGAAATATATATGTCCATGAGTCCTGGATAGCACCGACGGTAAAGAAAATGTGCCCATAAGTCCCATTTCGCGCAAATGAAAAAAAAAAGTCACCGCTTCAGGGTCAAACAGTCTAAGCAGACCCGTAAGGTATGGGAAAAGAGAGCCAAATTAGCAAGTATCCAAATTTAGCCAGTTATATATCATACTAAGCTAAAACGACACAACGAGTTCATTGGTACGATCGGATTTCAAATCCAATAGCCGGATTGATGGAACGACATTTGTTCCAAGAGTTTCAAATACAAAAAGTTAGTCTCAAGCACCCAACTTTAGGCTCAGGTTTGATCTATCAAATAATGGAGTTATGTTATGAAATTTTACAAGGACATCGAGGAATATACTAGCAATGGGGGTGGGGGAGTGAAAGTGGTTTGGAAATCGATGTGCGACGAAAGAGTTAGAAGTTCAACCTTCGAAACTAAAGTTCGAAAATAGATTTAATTGCGTATCTTTGGGTCGGATTTGGCCAATCAAACGAAACATTTACCGGTTCAAAATTGACATAAGAGAAGTGTTATATACCGGCTATGGTGCGGAAGAGTCAGATTCGCAATCCGATGGTCGGATTGAGAGTAAATTGACTCCAAAGTCAGCCTCTCGAAATAGAAGAATTTGTGAAGATCCATGTTCGTCACGACGGAATCTGAAAACGAAATTTAATATTGGCTTCGTCGGAGCGTCGGGAATGTTGAGGGACATGTTGTGGTGGTTATGGAGGTCCGACGAATGCTAGGGAGGTGCTCGGCCGGTGGTTCGGGCTTTACTCCAGCGTGAGAGTGGTTGTCACGCCCCGGTCCCGTAGGACCGATCGTCCTTGCTAAGGCGTGATGCCGCGTGAGCCTAGGTTGCGCTCACGCAAGATGGGTTCCATAACGGCCGATTACATGCTAAGCGACGGGGTCGTCGCACAGAAGTCCCGAAGCAGAAACATTGAATAAGCCAGCGAAAAGTTAGAAGCAAAACCCAAGTCAACAAAAGAGGCTCTTTATTGATATTGAACAAGGATTAGAAAAGTAGCACGAGGCCATGATTACAATCACTCAGTCTCTTCTCTCAAGATACAAGTCACTCTGCTCTCTCATCTCTCATTTACAATTTGACGAGCCAGCGGATGCTTTAGAAAGCGATGCCCATATATTATGTCCCGTATAAGTCCAGACTCCATGCGTCCGCACGCCTCGAAACGCCAAGGGACTCCATGTCTCGACGCATCCAAGCGAGCTACACGCCAACGAGCTTCTACCTGTGCCTGCACATGGAAACTGTGTGGGTGTCAGTACTCAACTGTACTAGTGGAGTGAGCTCCTCGTCCACCCATACAAAACCAACATGTTCATTTACTTTGTGTAATATAAATCCTTTATGATTGTCTTTCTATTTTTGCCTTATAATCGATTTTAGGACAAACTCTTGTCCTATTTTGTGTCTCTAGACCATCGTCGTGCCTTCGCACCGATAACTTATCTTGTCTCAGATCCTTCTCGTGCCAACAACGTCAACTTATCGACTCGTGCTTACCCTTCGGCCCATACTTTAAGACTCAATCACTTAGTCGTGCCATAAACTTCGTTTGTGTATTCACATCGAGGCCGTGCCTCGCAACTCAGTACCACTTGACCAACTTTGCCTTACGGCCCTTCCTAACTTAAACTCGAAATGACTTAATCCAACTTATACTTTTGTGTCAACGACTCACCAACTGACGCCACTCTTCGTGCCATAGAGCGGTGTCTTCGTTGCAGCCAAATCTTAGGTCCAAACATTGTGTTGCAAGTCGTGCACACATTCAACTCGACTCATTGGTACTGTGCACGCAATACTCGACTTAGTCCAAAGGCATGCACGCGGATCACCGCTAATATGCCGACTCATCTATATGAAAGGGTCACTAGTACCACAAACTATACTTGGATTTATAGCTTTGTTATTCGGCGACCCTTTCAGTGCAAGTAGCGAGCCCCGCTGAAAGTTTTCGACTAATCCAGTGTTCTAAAAATCGTCCAACTCGGGCGCCTAGGCGCCGCCTAGGCGCTAGGCGGAGCCCCAACGAACCGATTATGCTAAAATCGGCCAGAAAAATCGGTGGCGGTCAAAATCGGCGCTAGGCGGTCAAAATCGGGTCTAGGCGGTCCCTAGGCGGCCCTTAGGCGGCCAAATTTTTTTAAAAATTCAAAATAAAAAAATAAAAAAAATTACATACTTACCTGCCGCCGCCGTCGTCGCCATCGTCGTCGCCGCCGTGGTCGTCGCCGTCGTCGTCGTCGTCGCCGCCGCCGCCGTCGTCGTCGTAGTCGCCGGTGGTGGCGGCGGCTGCTGGTGGTGGTGGTGGTGGTGGCGGCTGCTGCTGCTTCTGTTGGTGGTGGCGGTGGTGGTGGCGGTGGTGGTGGTGGGAGGGGAGGAGGAGAGGTGTCACGCCCCAGAACCAGAATACTGGAGAGCGGGGGCAGACATAGCCAGCTACGTATAATAAAATGGAATCCATCTCACCATACGGTCACGGCTGTCTAGATATATGAGGGTTTATCTACAAGCCAACAGTCTCCTAGGGTCAAGAACAAGCCTAGTGTCTCAATCACAAGTAAGCAGATAAATGTTACAAGATGTAAGATCACCAAATATACAATAGTAATGCGTCCCAAACATTACATATTCAGCTGATCATGAAGCTAGTCGTTACAAAATGTGAGGACTAGCAAGAGTTTTAGTCATACATGATCAACCTTAGGTTGCCAATCATGTTACAGCCCGTAGGCAGACAGTAAGTAAAATGTACACGAGCTAACACTTGCTCGACGGCTAAACGCCTCAAAAGAATAATTTTACAATAGAGTGGGAGAGCAAAAAATAAACCCACTCGTTGCCCTGGTTACGCCTGGTGTTCACCATCGGGCTGGAAAACCGGTAGATCCTCTGGAGCTGCTCTGGTATCTGGCCATACAAAACCAGCTGGGTCAGACCCCAGAAAGAGCAAGTACCACAAAGGAGGCTTCACTTAGGAACTAAAACCAGCAATTAGCACAAAACATAATTACATAATAAGAGACAGTAATTTAAGTAAAGCATGACAGGTGAATATAAAAGACAATCTTGTACCGAATCAATAAAGACAGAACATATGGAAAAGCATAACAGGATGATATACGATGAGACAACCATGGGACTATTCAGATAACCAGGTTACAACCCGTAAACCAAACAAGGACCGGGGTTGTAACCCTTCGTCTGAACAGAACTTAGAATTCTCACCATTTATCGGTAAAATAAGTACAAGCATTCTGGTCATCCAATAATCTGGAACAGGATCATGGCAAGACTAGACTGGTTAGACTCCATCCAATCATTTCACGGCCAAGCAAGAATTACGGCTTGATACTTTAACTAACTAGGGTTGTCACAAGCCTAATTACTAACAAGATGCAGTGAGATTATTCCACAGCCACAAGCCCTGCAGACCATCCAAGTTACCCGGGTTAAAGATTAGAGTTGAATTCAGGTGGGTACATCGTCCAGAAAACGAATGTACCCTTAGGTAGCTTGAAGGGTGCAACACATGACAGTGTGCTGGAAATGTGCCCTACTCGACGACAGGCTACAGATCCCAAGGCGTGCCCAGGTAACGGGATTACCTGTAGCTGGAAAATCTCGTCATGACTAATGTATTAATCTAGTTATTAGCCTTAGTCCATTTTAGTAGGTACTCCTGACCGTGGTACTCAGGAGTCCCTGTCCTAGACATGATGCAAGATAGGACTGGTTTATTGTACAAGCACAATCGCCCACGGTGTCCAGGTTATTCATACAGGTCATGTCATGTCAGGTAGCCGTCGCAACAGCTATTCGAGATAATTATGTCAGGTTTATCATATCAAGAGTGCGCCACGGCGGGCCACTATCAAGAATCATCATGTCAAGTTATCATGTCAAATTTGTCAGGTCAAGTTATCATGTCAAATTTGTCAGGTCAAGTTATCATGTCAGGTTTATCATATCAAGAGTGCTAGTCAGGAGTGCGCCACGACGGGCCACTATCAAGTCATGTCAGGTTATTATGTCAGGAGTGCACCACTACGGGTCACTATCACGTCATGCTCAATTATCAATTCCAAACATATCAAATGAATTCATGATTTTCAAGTTCAGGACGAAAGGCGTAAGGATATAAAATGGACGTTAAATATCTAATAAAATATCAATATACAGGGCTATGCGGCTAAGGCACATGCGGCCAGGATGGATCTCATGCGACTGGGGAAGGAGTCGGGTTCATGCGGCTGGGGAGAGATTCATGCGGGTCGGGGAACTAAGGACCCATGCGGCTCGCAGGAGAGGGATTCTCATGCGGCTGGAATAAATCGAACTCATGCGGCCAAGAGAAGGGCAAGACACATGCGGCTCAATTAGGTGAGCGCATGCGGCCAGGGTCACTGGAACCCATGCGGCCAAGACAAGAGGGGCGCATGCGGCTCACGGGGACGAGGGCGCATGCGGCTAGGAAATAAAGGATGCATATGCGGCTGGGATTAATCAGGGTCATGCGGCCCGGACTAAGAAATCCATGCGGCTGGGTCTGGGGGTTCTCATGCGGCTCGGGGATCCAGACAGTCATGCGGCTGAGAGGACTCGAGTCCTCATGCGGCTGGCGAGTAACTGGTCTATGCGGCTCGCGGGGAAAAGTTCATGCGGCTGAGAGAGCACTTGCCGCACGAAGTGTTCATGCGGTCAAGTCAAGTCCATGCGGCCAGGACTGTCGTATGAAGGCTCATGCGGCTCGGAATCACTTGTCGCATAAAATGCGGTCAAGTCTAGCACTGTTCTTCTTCTCCAAGCTTCCGAGAAGAAGAACACCAAGAATCCATGCTTCCAAGCTCCATGAAACCTTCATCCGAAGTCCAAATTCGAACTTCCATAGGTCAAAATGGGGTAGAACGAGATTCTCTACAACATGGAACCCTCAAAACTCAAAAATAACAGGATTAAGTAGATCAAAACCCAAGAATTTCGAAAATAAAGTAAACTTAGATCTAGAAGAATCTAGCCATGGAAAGTGAAAATGCCAAGTTCTAAAGTAAGTTAAAATGCTGTAAGGAAGAGAATGAAGCAATAAAATTAGAGTTCCTCCATGAAGCAAGTTGCACTTGCCTAGACCTCTCTCTCCCTCTCTCTGGTAGGTAAGGAAGTAAAGATGGAGAAGAAGAAATGAGTAATGAGTAATAATGGAAGAGAGAGAGAGTAGGAAGATATTTATGGTGGGAATGGTGGTAGGTGGGAGTGGTTCTCCACATAAAACCAAACCAACCCACAAAACCGAACCAAACCAAGCCAATGCAATCCCATGATGAACCATGCTAATGCAACATGCAAAATAAAACCCAAGGCTAACTAATTATGACAAACCAAAAAAATACGCGCCCGAAATACGTACACGTATTCCCAATACGTAATACGAGATATGAGCATTACAAGAGGGGAGCGGAGGAGGAGAGGAGGAGGAGGAGAGGAGAGGAGAGGAGAGGTGGTGGGAGGGGAGGAGGAGAGGAGGAGGAGAGGGGAGGAGGAGGAGCGGAGGGGAGAGGGGAGTGCTCAGTGCTGCATCTGCTGCTGCTTCTGCTGTCTCTCTCCTCCCCCCCCCCCCCACATATATATACATATATATTATTACAAAAAAAAAGAAAAAAAAGAAAAAAAAATCGGCGCCTAGGCGCCGTCTAGGCGCCCTAGGCGCTAGTCGGCCCTCCGGCGCACCGACTCCGCCTAGCGCTTTTTACAACATTGGACTAACCTGAGCGGTACTCCCAGCTCGGCTATACCGTATTTTTCCCTAGGCCGGAATGGTCCTGTGGCCCCAGGTTTGCCGTCCGAAGGAAACTTTTTCTTGTCGACAAGTTGTCCAATGACCATACAAGACTCGACTCGAACTACCGTCTCACACAGTCATTTTTTTTCTAGTGTTACCATCTTTTCAGGACCATGTTAAAGACTTCTAATATTCGAGACCGCTTCGACGACCCATGGTTAGGGGTGTAAAATGGACAAAGTAGTCCGTTGTCCGTACGTGTCCGGCTCGATAAATGGTTCGACCGCGGACCGTCCGATTGATTAACGAACAAAACATGGACTATTTTTTTGGTCCGTTTAAAAATCGGATCCGGACACGGTCATATCCATGTCCGGTCCGCATTTGTCCGCGAACCGTCCGATAGTGGAGACTTATTTTAGTTTTGCATCAATTATGTCATATTATTTTGGTTTTGCATCATTTTTTTGTTGTTCGGTCTCGATTTTTGTTAACCTTTTACTATTATTTGTTGTATTCTATAACCTTCAATTGTATTTTCTTTCAACTTGATTTTTTGTACCAACTATCAAGGTATCTTGATAAAATAATGGCTTTTGGTAATATATTTCATTTGTCCACGGACCGTCCGATTGAATTAACGAACAGTGGTTGTCCGTGTCCGTCCGGTCCGAACTCGAACAGTGGACTGTCCGTGTCCGTCCGTCCGAACTCATTTTCATTTTCGGACCGAACATGGACAGTGGACTGTCCGTGTCCGTCCGGTCCGTTTACACCCCTACCCATGGTCGCGAGTATTCTTCCATGTTGCCCTATCATTTTACTCACTCAGGAACGACTATTTGATAGCCCTTTTTCCAAACTCGATTTGAATCAACCGTGACGCGTGCCTTAAACACTAAGTCCATGACATTGTGCCTTAAATCAACTTTTGTTTTGTACGACACTACTACCAAGTCATACTTTACATGACGAGCCTTGAGACCGTAGGACAGTATGGCTACGACTAGCCATAGAAATCGTGGGACCGTGCTTGCTACTACTTCGATAGTCCAGCAAAACTCTTGCCTAACTCAAATCGTGCAACAACTTAATTCGTGGGACAAGCAAATGCTATGCCAAGCCTTGCATCGTAACGTGCGCTAAGACTGGAGGGACACTTTGGCTATGCCAAGTATCAGACGATGGGATCGTGCATGCTTTATCAAGCATTTATACGTGCGACGCCTATGCCTTAGGTTAAGTTCATAGCTTCGTGGCAACAAAGACCAACTTTCCTTCTCCCAAGCTACATGACAGGACCGAGTGTCATTTTGAAAGCATATCGTGCAACATTTCTAAGCCGATTGTGGGACCTTTCCATATTCTAACTCCTTTTGACCAAACTTGGAATTATTCTCCTAGCTATGTGGATTCGCCTCTTTTATTATCAAGCCTACTTGTACATTTGAAAATTTTTGTTTTATTAGTGTGAAGGCCAAGCTGAGGCAAGTTCATCGAAGCCACCCACCTGAGCGAGGAGTCGTCTCGATCGAGCAGGACTTCGAGTAGGCCGTTGCGTAGCTAAGTCCAAACGCCGTTGGCGTTTTGATTTCTCCGGTTGAACTGAACGGGACGGGACACTACAGTGGTCCTCCTGAGCGGTCGAGCTCGAGATGACTGTCGGGTTTTGGGACGGGCTGCTCTAGACGCAATGACTCATGGCGAGACAGATTCACCAGACATGTGGCGAACCAGAGGGGTCTGTAGTGGAGGCCGGCCTCGAAGCTAGAGGCGTAGAGGAGACGGTGATGTAGTCGAGTGTAGGGAGTTGTCGACAAGAGTGTGGTGAATCAGAAGGCTGGTTGGATGGTGCAGGTGGTTTCCAAAGGTGGTGGCGAGTTCGGGGAGGTTGGCCGGAGCTTAGTGCACTGGAGGAGATTGGTAGTGGTGTAAGGAGAGGCAGTAAAGAACTAGAGTTGAGGATGGAGGACGAGGATGGAGAAAATGATTAAAGAGAGAAGAAAGGTGGTGTTGCATATAAAAATGGAGCGAAAGAAGGAGACAGACGTTGGCTCTTGCATATGGAGGATAAGATTGCGATTGTGATTAGGGGGTTGTCGGGGTTGTGCAGAGGGTATGTGAGGCGGTCTGAGGTTGCCAGGAATTTGGTAGAAAAAAGAATTGTTGGAGCAGATTAAAATAAAGCTTAGTTTTTATGCGGATAAGAAGAGGAGTTAGTTTACGTTAGTTAAGGAAGGAAGTTAGGGATTTAGTTACTTTAGGAATTAATTAATTGGGGAGGGGGGTTTAGGATAATTAGTTAGGGAATTAATTAGTATAATATTTAATTAATAAATAGAGTTTATTAATATAGGATTTAACAAATAGGGATTTTAGTAAAAATGAGATTATGAATTAATAATAATTCTAATATTATCAATAATGATAACAATATGAACAGTAATTAGCATTCACAATAATATATCTTAATATTGATTAATTCAGAAGTTCGAAAAATTAAGAAGGGGGTGGGGTTTATATTGCAGTATTGATTTCAGTATCGGTTTCATCCCTCTTCTCAAGTATCATTTTTGACACTTTTTTTGTGTGTGTGTGTGTGTGTGTGTGTGGGGGGGGGGGGGGGGGGGGGGGGGGGGGGGGGGGTCCACTTATTTCAAATCTATCATTACGGTAGTTTTGATAGTTTCAGTATTGGTTTCGGCCAATATAACAAACCTTGATTCTAAATGCAATAGGTTGGAGTTCCAGGTAGGGCTTTATGAGTTTATGCTACAAGGGCACCTAATAATTTCTCCTTAATATCATATAGCATATTCTAGAAACCAGATCACATTCTTCTTTTAAGTTTCAGATGCCCCACCCTTTAATCTTCGTTGACTAACAACTTTCGCTGACCCAATCTTCAAAAGAAGCGATAGTCCAAAGGATCAAACTGACCTCTTTCCTCTTATGGCTCCTCTTTCTCTATTCTATTTACAACACTCCATCTCTGCTCTTCTTCCTTGGGTAAGAACCACCGGCCACAATACCAGAAGGTGGCACGCAATGGTCTTAGCCTCCTTTCACCCCTAAAGAATTCTCAACATGTTGACACCTGCAACATATTAGAGCAATCCATATCCATTGTATAACACACTCCCACATTGGACTCCTGTCATCTACAGTGTCATGCGACCTTGTCGGCAACGACAATGGAAAGGGGCATCTAAGGGATGCCAAGCACTAGTAAGCGCACATTTTCAGCCCCATCGATGATATCAAAATCACTGCATCTTTGTCCACATCATCAACTCGGCTCCCTACGAATATCAAACTATAGCCAACGACAACGAGATCTTCATCCACAATATGAGGGATATTTGGATTGATCATTACGACTATCACACTATAGTGTATGACGACGATTAATTTAAATGATTCTAGAGTGTCGGACAATGCCCCACTTAACCACTTCGAGGCTGCATTGGTGCAAAGGATGTCGTGGTGTAGGAAAATCACATTAATGTTGTCAACAATTACTATATACAGTTGGAGATGTATGCTATTGAAGAAGTGGCAATCTGAACATCAATAGTCAGGAGAATGAATACGTGGTTCAGTTGAATTCCCATTCCAAAGGTGTGACCAAGTTGAATCCAAACTCCAAAGAGGTGACCAAGTGGGTGGATGTCAAGGATGGTGAATGGACAAGGTGAAAACTGGATATAATGGTCAATTAATGTCGCCTGGGTGTTGTTGAGAGGGTGGAGAGCCTGGAGTCCATGCGTTGGCCAGCAAGTGTTTCACTATGGTGGCCAGCTCAGGGGGTGTATTGCGGAGGTAGTTTAGACATCCAAGTCAATAAAGATGTTAGTTTTTTCTTTTTCGTGTTTATTTTTTAATCTAAATTTCCATCTTGGGGAATGAAGCTGTTGGAGAAATTCGAGCCGAAAGGGGTTAGAAATGGATGTTAAAATGGGATAAGGGGACCAAGTTGATTACTTAATAAGGGGCAAATAACACTCTCGGACATACCAAACACATTTTTGATGGTGTTATTTAAGGATGGGGCCATCATATCATGATTGTGATGCATTTGACTAACACGTAGGTAGGGGTACCATGAGATTAGGGTCAAATTGTGGTCGAGTTTGATGAATTGGAATGGAGCATATCAAAGGTCAAGACTGGACTCTTTATTGTCTTGTGTTCCTTGGTTGCATAAGCTTAAATTGCAATCCAAAAGTTATACTGACTTGCCAATTTGCACCTAAGTTTTATGGCATGGTTCTCTCATGTTTATTGCTACCTTAGCTAGGAATTTACTATTTAGCACCATATAGAGGGCTGGCATGACGTCAACAACTAATCATAAACTTTGTTAAATCTTGTATAGTGCTTTCTTATGCTTCATACCAGACCCCATGATGACATCAAACGTCCAGGAAAATTGGGAGTTTACAAGGGTTTAAGGTTTGATGAATGGGAATGGGCCACATCAAACATTGAAGAATTTCTATTGTGAGTTCTTTGTGGTGTTCTCTCATGGATGGATTTTTGAGTGCTGGTTTTCACCAACGATGATGAAGAACACTTCAAAATAGGTGTTGTGCGTCATGTTGATATATGTATGTTTTTTTAATCTTTCATCATGTTACAAGAGTAATCTTCTTTGGTAAGTAGACTTGTTTTGTTAGTTATCTTTAATGGAGAGAGAGAGAGAGAGAGAGAGAGAGAGAGAGAGAGAGGGTGGGGGTTATTTCCATGGTTTTATCTGAAGAACTGGTTTTCACCAACGATGATGAAGAACACTTCAAAATAGGTGTTGTGCGTCATGTTGATATATGTATGTTTTTTTAATCTTTCATCATGTTACAAGAGTAATCTTCTTTGGTAAGTAGACTTGTTTTGTTAGTTATCTTTAATGGGGAGAGAGAGAGAGAGAGAGAGAGAGAGAGAGGGTGGGGGTTATTTCCATGGTTTTATCTGAAGAAATCAATAAAAAAAAACATTGTTAATATAGTAATATCCCGCTAAGGAATTCTTAAATTCAGCTTGGTAATAAATATTCAAAGTTTGAACTTAATATAGTATTTTGGCTAAGTAGAAGAACTTTTTCCCCCTATAAATAGACTAGTCCTAATGGTTAATTATTCTATGGGATTTGGCAGGCAGGTCATCATGTGCAAGAAGATTCAGGAGAAGAACTTGGGAAGATCATTGCAGGAATTATTGGTAAATGATGATAAATATACCCATTTCTTTCAGAAATTAAATTACCTACTCTGAGAGACGGGTAAACTGTACACACATGTTTGACATGATGTAAGATGATTTGCTTGTTAATTGAATGTATTATTTTCTTTTATCGTTCCACTTTAGATCGTATTATGAACGACAAAGTATACCACATTTTCCAATTAACATTCTAGATCTTGAAAACTCTCCAACATTATGTGAGTCTGAGTTGTTTTTCTCTTGTGGAGGGTAAAGAGCTCAAGGCATGTACTGGGATGTCAGTCATTTGTTATTTGTTTCCCCATCTGGATCAGGGTTGGGTCATGAATTTCAGTGTACTGCCAGATAAGTAGTTTTGTTCTAACGGATACCTACATCAAAGACACAAGATTCAAACTTGTATCCCTTTTCTCTAGAGAGAAATCTGTTGACTAAATGTGTGTGAAGATGTAGGAATTTGATTTCATTATTTTCTTAGAGCATCTCCAACCCTATTGTGAGTTTAGAAAAAATGGTTGTCACATAGGAATGACAAGCATTCATTTCAAAAATCATTCTCCAATACAAATGTAGAATAGAATCAATAGATCATGAAGTTGACATGGCAAGGACAATGTGAAGTTGGTTGTCTAGATCTAGACAATGCACTTTACAATGACTTTGTCTCCACATCATCAATTATGAATAGAAATATTTAGGCTAATTCTAAGGGCACCACACGATTTACTTGGGGGTATCCCAAAATTTTTTGAAAAAATTACAAGTTTGCCATCAAAATTTTTTGCTTGGGGCTAGCCCAAGAATTCATATAAATATCAACTTAATTTTATTTCCCTACTCTTCTTCTCTCTCTACTCTTTCCTTCTCCTCCACTCTTTTCTTCTCCTAAGAATTTCTAGGTCATAAAATTGTAAACCCTAAGCCAAATTGTCTCCCACCCAAGACATTGTGAAGATTTAGGGTGCAAATTTTTGTTATAGTGTCATCGACTTTATCCATTAATGGGTATGTCATCTAATTAATATATTTGTAGACTTTCTCACAATAATTTCACATATAAATAATAATTTATATGTGTTTAATTTAGAAAAAAGGAACATGGAAGAACCCGGGTCATCGAATGTAGTAGACTTTCGTCCCGATATGTCCGAAGAACACATTCTTGCTTCGGATGCACTCTTGGTAAGCCAATTTTAACATTCATGTCGGGTGAAATTCGGGGCTGTTACAGACAGGACTGCCACTACTCTGGCAGTCCACCTTTACATACAGGACTGTCCAAACATCTGCAGTCCTTCAAAACATAAGGACTGCTAGAGTTGGGGCAGTCCTTATTATTGATAGGACTGCCAGAGTTGTGGCAGTCCTGATTATTGAAAGGACTGCCAGCGTGATGGCAGTCCTGATTATTGCAAGGACTGTCTTGCCTTCTGCAGTCCTACATTTTGGCAGCAGTTTGCACATTTTTGGTGTTGTGTTATTTACTTTTATTAACTTTAAGTTATATTGTAGGACTTATCATCTTCCGGTATCGAGGTAGCTGCTCCAATTGGCGTCGATGTAGGCCATTTATTCAAGACCGATATGTGTTTTGAATCATACGAAGGTGCGCTAAATTGGTGCCGAAAAGTTGGACGGGCAAACAACATAGTTCTTGTGATATCTAGATCGGCCCGAAACCGTCTGGGACAACAAACCATGGTGGTTTCATGTGAACGAGGTTGTGTGTTTAGAAGCCATAAGAAAGATAAAGTTATCCAAAGTAAAGTTTCAAAGAGAAATGTTGGAACGAGAAAATGTGGTTGTCCGTTCAAAATCTATATTAGAAAGGATGAAGAAGCGAAGTGGACAGTCCAAGTCATGAATGTAATCCACAACCACGAGATTGCCGAAACACTATTGGGTCATCCGTATGTCGTACGGTTGAACAATACGGAGAAGAAGATAGTGGAAGACTTGTCCAATTCCGGAGTTGCACCGAGACAAATATATTCCATCATACGACATGAAGATGAGAAGAACAAGTCTACAATGAAGTCAATATACAACGCCCTATCTTCTTCTAACGCCATTCGGTCGAAATCGAGAATGGCGATGCAAGAAGTGATGAAGCTGCTTGGAGATAATCATTATGTTGAGCACCATAGAAGACATCCCCAGAGCAATGAAGTCATTTCACTCTTTTGGGCTCATCCCGATTGCACACATTTGGCTCGGTCTTTCGCCGACGTGTTAGTTCTTGATTGCACGTACAAGACCAATAAGTTCAAGATGCCTCTCTTTCATGTTGTCGGCTTCACCTCTACATGGAAAACATTTCCAGTTGCTTTTTGCTTCATGAAGAGTGAGAAAGTTGAAGACTACACATGGGCGTTGGAGAAACTGAAAATCCTTTACACCGGTCAAAGAGAGCCCTCGGTTTTTGTTACCGACAGAGAGTATGCTCTAATGAATGCTATTCGGATTGTGTTTCCTCAAGCGGATACATTGCTGTGCACTTTTCATGTAAATCGTAATATACAATCCCAATGTAAGTTGAAGTTCGGGAAAGTGGATGGTAAACTTGACATGCAAGTTTTTGACGAATTCAACCATGACTGGAATTGTGTATGGCGAGCTAGCACGATAGACAGTTACGCCGCCGCATGGTACTTGTTCAAGGAGAAGTGGGAGGGGAGGGAGCCGACATGCATTTCTCACATCAAGGAGACATGGCTTGAACCGCACAAAGAACAATTCGTCTTAGCATGGACGAATGTGGTGAAGCATTACGGTACGACAACTACCAACCGTGTCGAAGGAGCACACTCAGTATTAAAGAGGCATTTAAAGTCATCCCAAGGCAACTTTGTTTCAGTTTGGCAAGCGATACATCTATCAATAGATCGGACGGTGAACGAAATTAAGGCATCATTTGAGATGAGCTTAAATATTGTCAAGCATGAGCATAGAAAGGAAGTCCTCTTAGATTCTTTAATACGTGTCATTTCTCACAAGGCATTGGATTTCATATTTGAAGAGATTGATAGGTCAAAGTTTGTCGGCTTTGATCCTCAGGTTTGCGGGTGTGTACATCGACATACACTGGGCCTCCCTTGTGGCCATGAGATTAATTCATATCGTCGTCAGTCCATTCCTATTCTAGTTGTTGCTGTCGATGAACGTTGGAGGCAGTTGTCTATAATGCCCGTGGTGAAGACAGACGGTGATTTCTTCTCTTTGCCACAAGTGAAACTTCTCCACGCACGGTGGTGTGCCTCAGCAGGAGCAGAGCAGGAGTGCCTTGAGGTTAAAATCCAAGAACTTGCATGTCCGATGACTACTATAATGCATGAGCCGTCCGTTATTTCCAATCCTAAGGGCAGGCCTCAAACAAGAATGAGTAGTTCACAGAAGAGAAGGCTTGAGTCAACCAAGAGAGATCCATCATCCTTTGAGCATATTGAACGAAGCTTAGAGCAAGCTCTGCCTGCACGGAAGAACAAGCTTATCATTCGTCGGAAAAAAGGAGGAAAACAGATATTGCAAACGAAGCTACTGTGGAAAGTCAAACGTTGTGTTTGTATATCCACAATTTTCATCCTGAGATTCACAGTTACATCTAGTCTATTGTTGATGTCTCGGGGGATGGCCATTGCGGATTTCATGTGCTTGCAATACATCTCGGTTATTCTGACAAAGACGGATGGAGGCAAGTGAGACAGGAGCTGTACGAGGAATTAGAGAGTCGTCTTCCATTATACTCCCGCATCCTAAGCGAAGAAACAGTTGCAAGTTTGTTGACAAGTATTCCTTGTACTGACAGTGTTATCAGGCCAGACCACTACATGTCCGTCCCGTCCGCCTTGTATTTATTTGCTAATCGGTACCGGATCCCTGTTGTACTTTTTTCGGCGGGGATTCGCAATACTTTTTTTTTCGATGTGCGCTCCTCCGGCGGAGCACAGACAAACTAATCTATGTACTATAGGTCAAATCAAAGATCACTTTGTCATGCTAAGGATGATCGGTCATTCTCCGATTCCTCCACCTACAACAGTTTGGTACAAACTAGCACCGGCAGAAGCGAAGTCCTGGACCGGGCCTTTTGATCATCAAATCAATCATTGTAGGAAACCGTTGTAGATGGAGGAGCCAAGAGATTTACCGGTTGGCCACTACGACGTCGAAATCGACTGAATGAAGTTTTCACATTTTGTATATGGATGCCCCATTTTGTAAACATTTTGTATATGGATGACCCATTTTGTAAACATTAAAGTATATCATTTTGAAATGTGAAGCCAAATATATGTTTTTTGTTTTTTACTTTTTCCTGTCTGCTATACGTGTGTGTGTGAAATATCCTACTTGTGTAAAATATCCTACTTGTGTCAAATATATGTGAAGTACTTGTGTGAAATGTGAAGTCAAGTATATGTGAAGTCCTGTAAAATATCTTACTTGTGTAAAATGTGAAGTCAAATATATGTTTTTCAACTCACACACAGTGAGTTTTCATCAGGACTGCCAGACCACTGGCAGTCCTAATGTGAATGAGGACTGCCAGTGGTCTGGCAGTCCTGATCAAAACTCACTGTGTGTACCTGTGTGCAAGTATGTGTGGCAAAATATACCAATTTGTTAAAGTATCAGATCCAGTATCAGGACTGCCACCCCCCTGACAGTCCGACATTGAATTAGGACTACCAGGGTGCTGACAGTCCTAATTGAAAGTTGTTGTTATATAAATGACCATTCTCCGTTGTTTTAGCGCGGAGAATGACCATTCTCCGTATAATTTAGCATGGAGAATAGCCATTCTCCGTGTAATTTTCACAGAGAATGGCCAGTATCAGGACTGCCACCCCCAAAGCAGTCCTACATTAAATAAGGACTGCCAGGATGCTGGCAGTCCTAATTGAAACTTGCTGTTACGACAAGTATCAATTAGGACTGCCAGCACCCTGACAGTCCTAATTTAATGTAGGACTGCCAGGAGGGTGGCAGTCCTATTTGTAAGTCTCTGTGATGAGAGTTTTGAAACTCTCTATCACAGAGAGTTTCAATTAGGACTGTCACACCCCTGGCAGTCCTACACAAGAGGAGGACTGCCAGGGTGCTGGCAGTCCTACACAAGAGGAGGACTGCCAGGGTGCTGGCAGTCCTAATTGAAACTTGCTGTTATATAAATGATCATTCTCCGTGTAATTTAGCACGGAGAATGGTCATTCCAGTGTTAAAATGCAGGAGAATGACCATTCTCCGTGTTAGAAAAACGGAGAATGGCATTCTCCGTGTAAATTAACACAGAGAATAGCCATTCTCCGTGAAAATTACACGGAGAATGACCATTCTTCGTGCTAAATTACACGGAGAATGGCCATTCTCCGTGTAAATTAAGACGACGAATGGTCATTCCAGTATTAAAACGCAGGAGAATGACAATTCTCCGTGTAAATTAACACGGAGAATGGCATTCTCCATTTTTCTAACACGGAGAATGGCATTCTCCGTGTAAATTAACACGGAGAATGGCCATTCTTCGTAAAAATTACACGGAGAATAACCATTCTCCGTGCTAAATTACACGGAGAATGGCCATTCTCCGTGTAAATTAAGACGGAGAATGGTCATTCTCCTGCATTTTAACACTGGAATGACCATTTTTCGTGTAAATTAAGAAGGAGAATGTCCATTCTCCGTGTTAGAAACACGGAGAATGCCATTCTCCGTGTTAATTTACACGGAGAATGGTCATTCTCCTGCATTTTATGGTCAGTTGAAACTTTGGAGGGCCATAACTTTTGACTGGGAGGTCGAAACGAGGCCCGGTTTGTCGCAAATGAGCGTATTTTCGAGGAGCCTGAGATTAACTGTTTTACTGTTAGACGGCCTTTCGAAATTTTAGAATCGCAAAAAAATGATGTTTGGACCTCCGTTTTAGCACTTTTGTCGAAATTTTAGAATCGCAAACAAATATTAATTCAATGACTTACAAATAGGACTGTCACCCCCCTGGCAGTCCTACACTTATGAAGGACTGCCAAAGTGCTGGTAGTCCTAATTGAAACTTGCTGTAACAGCAAGTTTCAATTAAGACTGCCAGTACCCTGGCAGTCCTCCTTTTGTATAGGACTGCCAGGGGTGTGGCAGTCCTAATTGAAACTCTCTGTGACAAAGAATTTCACTTTCAAACTCTCATCACAGAGAGTTATAAATAAGACTGCCACCCCCCTGGCAGTCCTATACAAAAGGAGGACTGCCAGGAGGGTGGCAGTCCAACATGTACATAAATAACAACATAAATCACAACTACATATCAGAGAAAATATCAAACTTCAAAAAAACAACATAAGTGTCAACTACATATCATTCAAAAGTCTGCCCAACAACTTAAGTTTCCAAACAACAAATATATTCTTCAAGTTTCAAACAACAAAAACATATTTACAAAAATATCCAGATTACATCCTACTAATGATCATTCCACATCCAACTACATATCATGTCGGGCCTTTGAACGAGACTCCCTATTATTCATGAAGGGGAACTCGACCACGTCGTCGATGCGATCAAGCTCGTTGGCGACCGCGACACTAGTATCACTTTGACAACCTCTCCGGAGTGTCTGGGCCAATTCCTTCACCTTTTGAGACTATAAATGAAAGTATAAGTGAATTAAGTCTACAAACATGGAAATCTTAGTCTAATTACAAATACGGAACTCACCATCCTCACCAACCCAGCATACAAGACATTTTTGGAAGGAAGAGCTCCAATTGCTCCGACGGCCACGGGACCCGGGTTTGTAGGGTTTGACAACTTAGGATGTCCGACCCCCAGGAAGTACGGCATGTAGTCCTCGCTGCAGTCGGCCATCAGGGTGACCGGTCTTCTTTCAGATTTTCGAAGTACATGTCGTTGCCACTCGGAATAAAAGTCGGTCACCCAGTCGAAAATCTGCCGGTTTGTAATTTAAAGGTTGTGTTCCGCGAGGAGGCTCCAACAGTCGTAGTGTGCGCTTCGACACAGTTTGTACGAAGCCAAACTGACGAAGTACTCTATCGGGCATGTACGGCTCCGTAATATCATAGCATGTGATCATGCCATAAAATAAAGAAACTGGTTGGACCTCACGATTCTGCTCACGTAAATCCCGGTATGGATTCCAAAAAATCTGTAGGAAAATAGTTAACAACAAAGCAAAATTAACATGACAAAGTAAGTCAAAATTTAGTACCTCTTCTGGCACCAAATTGTCTAGTACTTCACGAATGGAAGCCAGTGTTTGCCAATTTTTGGTTTTCAGCTGGGATGACCTCCATCGACACACTCTAGGAAGGTGTTCAACATACTCTGGGTTCCGGTCAGCCCGTTTGAGCATCGAAAAGTGCTCGTATATCCATGCCTATTCAATTTATAAATGAATAATCAAAAAATAAACAATAAAATGAAGTATACAAGATTAACTTGTTAGAAGTTTTCTTACATGTAGCAGAGTTTGACAGCCGGCTATTGTCTTAGTCCCGACACGGGATGCGATGCCGAGCTCGCGGTAAAGATTGGCTAGGATACCGCTTCCCCAGGATATATCAATGAAGTCATCCACTTCAGATAAATTGAGCATGTACCTAGCATGTATCGACGTTCCGGACTTGTTCAGAATGCCGATCGTTCCTAGGACGAACAACATGTACGCACGGGCCACCGCGTCGACCATATCATCGTCATCGTCATCCACCTCCATATCCATGAAGTGGTCCACCAGAAATGACAGAGGAATTCCATATGACTTCTTGAAGCCTGGCAGTGTTGTAAAACTCGTAGCCTGAAGTCCAAGGTGACTTGAGACGAAGTTGACGATCTTCTCGTACCATTTCACGGATTTCTCATTGGTGTAATGTTCTTTGGTCATGACGCGCCCGGTCACTGGCAGCTCCAGTATCTGGTAGACGTCGTCAAGTGTAATGGTCATCTCCCATGCTGGGAGATGAAATGTGTTGGTCTCCGGGTGCCATCTCTCCACAAAGGCGGATATGAGGGCACTATCCATTGTCCGATAGGCGTTTTGTGCCAAATTGTGCAAGCCGTGTAGGAACGAAATCGTAAAGCACAATACTCTAGAGGGGGGGGGGGTGAATAGAGTTGGCAGCGGAAAATGCTAATTAAAAATGTTAGCAGCAAGATCACAGAATAATAATCACAACTAAATAATGTAAAGGCAGAGATAAGAAAGCAAACACAAAGACAGCGATGTATACTGGTTTCCCTCTGTTGAGGACTAATCCAGTCGGTAGAACTCTTGCTACCAGTTGAATCCACTATTGGCAAAACCGTAAGTTTTCTTACGAAGTCCTTGCAACTTCTACAATGCGAGCTTTGATACGAAGAACTCGTCCAACTTCAATTTTGAAGAGTTGAATCTTCTATCAAGCCTCTGATTTCAATCACTCTGAAACTTCTAGACCGTACCGCACTGGCAAATCGACTAGAGGATTGTAACTAGCTTGGGATCTGAAATTTGAAGCTCGAGAAAAACTCTTTGGAAGACTGAAAGCTTTTTAGAAGAGAGAAGATTGAAAGTGAATGAGTGAGTTGAAATGATCGAAATCCTTCTCTATTTATAGGAATTCCAAAGACAGAATTCTGGCAGAATTCGGACAGAATTCGGGCAGAACTCGATGAGAAAATCTCGGTCAAATCCGCAACTGCAGGAGGACCAAGTTCCAAAGAATTCAAAAATCAAAACGGCCACTAACCGAACTCTGGCCGAGTTCTGTCAGGGTTAGGTTAGGTTTTTAAAAATAGTTTTTGGGGATTTTTGAAAACCTTTTTGAAAACCTTTTTGAAACTTTTGTTAATATGAATGTTTTTCAAAACTAAGGATATTTTAAAAATATTTTGAAATCATTTTGGAATAGCCTATTTGCCAGTACGACTCGGTGTACAACGTATTTCCTAGACTCAATAAAATAAAAAATACATTGCTCAAAGAAATACAGACTCGAACAGGCAAACATTACTTCGGTCTTGAACTGAGTAGATAGCTGTTCTTGATCATGTCCAAGAGTCTGAGATATCCTGACTAGCTTCATATATCCAGACAGAGTTTGATCAATTATTAAAATCAGTTTGACCATATGACCAATGGGCCAACAATCTCCCCCATTTTGATAATTGACAGACTATGAATGATATAACATCTTTGCTTGGAATAAAAATAAAAAAAGGTAAAATTGTTCATATTTCTGCATTTTCTCAAAAAGAATGTTAGATCCTATTTTCTCCCCCGTTGTCACTTAGCAAAATAATTGCAAAAGAGAAAAACTCCCCCGCAATCAATGCATAAATAACAAACAGTGAAGAAACACAAAATAAAAATTATGAAAAATTATGACAGATGGAAGAGACAGTAAAAAAAATAACATCACATGCATGTATTTGTCTCAGGCAGTTTATAACAGAGAATTATTTCACAGGCAGTTTATAATAAAGAAGCAGATAAAGATGCTATAAATAAGTAAATAAACTGATGTGAAACATAAACTACGCATCTCATAAAGATAAAACGATGTCCAAGAGACATAAAAAAATATCCAGTACAAGTCCTCAAAAGAAATACTGATAATAAAGTCTAAAGACAGAAACTTGGAATGTCGGAGCATTTCCAAGTATATAGTAGATAATGTCTAAGTCTCAAAAATCAACTAATATATCACATCTCCTCCTCATCATCATCATCAGCATGACCGGCATATCCAGAAGGACCAGCTGCAGAGGTACCAGCTCCAGAAGGGTGAGGAGGAGCGCCAGTGTAAAACTCACCGACATAGTCTCGAGGAACCAGCTCCAGAAGGGTGAGGAGGAGCGCCAGTGTAAAACTCACCGACATAGTCTCGAGGAGCATGGTCAGAACGGTACCAATCATATGCGTTACCTGGCTGAAAGTAGGCATGAACAGCCTCATCCTCACAGCGGTAACCAGAGAAGGCTGGATCTCTAGGAATAGAACCGGCAGAATGTCCAGTCTGGGCAAATCGGAGATCAGCGAGAGAATTTGCTATTGCCTGATAACGAGTGACATCGCGAAACTCACGCTCGCGAGCCATATCCGTCATCGAGACGTGCAAATCCTAAAGGTGCTGGTGTATGCCCTCAAAGGTCATGGCATACTGCTAAGTAGGTGGAGGAGGTGGAGCAGTAGGAGGAGCAGTAGGAGGAGCAACAGCAGTCATACTACGACGAGATAACTTCAGAAACTTGGGCTCAGGGTCTTGAGTACAAGTTGACAAATCAATATCGAAATGCTGGAAGATGCGTGGGAGAATCATCGCATAAGAGAGATTTCTATCTCTTGTACGACAACGTCCCATCATCTGGATAATGGTCTTAGGGGCAGAAAAAGGAATCCCCTTAAGAATGTGATACATAGCAGATAATTCAAGAGATGTAACATCATCCTTTGAAGTAGACTTCAGAAGGATAGTGGAGTAAATGATACGGTGCAATTCATAATTAAACAAGTTCAAGTTGTTTGCCTTGAACTTTCCAGAGCGAACTCGATCAGGTGCACAGAGTTCCGCTTTGAAACTAGTAAGTGTCGTACCGTCGGGGAATTCAAATTCAGTAATATCAACAAGCGGTTCACCTTCGTTGGAAATACCAAGGATTTTTGCTAAAAGGACATCATTGAAATTGATATCTAGTCCGCCAACACGAGTACTTACGTCAAACGTGTTTAATATGATATTGCAGTAGAACAGTCTAATGGCATTAGTTGCTACTGGGAAACAAAGTTTAACAAAATATTGTAACCCTAATGCCTCAAAATAAGGGCGGTGTTCTGGAAACATAGTCCACTTGATGGAAGCGCCTGTGCATATGGATCTCATGGAAAAGTCTCCATACCACAGTAGGGCTTGATCTAGGGTTTGAAAGTAAAATTCGTCGAACGCGCCATCACTAGATTGGACTGGCGAAAAGAGGGAATCCGTGGGTGGATTCGAAGATGAACCTTCCTCACTAGGATTGGTCGTCTTCTTCCTCTTGAAGGGGTTAAATCCCTTAGGTGCCATTGTGCAATAAAGTAAAATGCACGAAATTGAAAGGAGGAGAAATATGAAGTTATACCTCCCGAGATTCGAATATGTTGTAGAGAACAACGAACTCCGCACGAATCCAAGATTTGGATGGATTTCACCACGTAGATTGGGAGAGAAGGAGTGGTGAAGAAATAGGGTTTTAGAGCTTTTCGTGCGGCTGCTGTGCTGTGTTGGTGGATTTTAGAAGCAATGAAGAAGAAAGGCTCTCGGGTTCTGGTTATATAACCTGATACCCTAACCGAACTCGGGCCGAATTCGGTCCGAAGTCTGGCCGAATTCGCCTGGGGTTAGTTTGGAACACTTTCTTTTTCATTGGCTCATTTCAAATATTTAATTCAAAGATTAGTAATTTCAACCTTCAATTAATATAATTAATATTATTTTATAAATTAAATTTCGTTACACATCGACTGTTTCAGATTAGCTGTAGGAGTACTGTCCCAGCTGGCGGAGGTTCACCGGGGAACTCTTAAATACCGCTTCGCTTCAACCGTAGTTGTGGTGACAGAAAGACTCTTTATTGGCTTGTCTCTAACACAGTTTTTGCATATTGAAATAAAATTATAAAATAAAATTAATTAACATTATTGACGTCCAAAATTCCTAATTCTCGACGTAAATAATTGAAACGATCTTCTGCTAGAGGTTTTGTGAAAATATCAGCTAATTGATTCTCTGTATCTATGTACACAAGGTTAATATCTCCATTCTGATGATGATCTCTAAGAAAATGATGTTGAATCTCGATATGCTTAGTACGAGAATGACATACTGGATTCTTAGTCAAATTAATAGTGCTCATGTTATCACAGAAAATGGGAATGTGTGTGTAAAATAAATCATAGTCTTCTAAGGTTTGTTTCATCCACAAAATCTGAGCACAACAACGTCCTGCGGCGATATACTCAACCTCTGTTGTTGATAGGGCTACAGAATTTTGCTTTTTACTAAACCATGAGACTAAAGCCTTGCCTAAGAAATGACTGTTTTCCATAAAAAAATTCTCTTTATTTGTTGTGTTTCTGGGAAAATTACAACTGTAGGAATCCGATCTAGAAGACGATCGCTTTATCCCTTGGACTATGTGAAAAAGAAAAGCTCTCAAAATTTTGACAGTAGATATCAATGTATCTGTACAATCAATAAAAAAAAGAACTCTATTTATAGAGTCAAAACAGTAACTGAAAAGATAACTACCTCACCACTGGTGCATTTGAAAAGTCACGCAGACTCTAAATACACGCAGGGTTAATGAGTAGTTACTGGACGTGGCCCGTAACTGTTGGACACATGGCATTAGTGCATGAGTCGTGTGCAAGTTACTGGGCACGCGAGAGAGAGATCGGTGGCATAGCTGCCACGTACTCCAGTTGAAATGAAATCCACGCTGTCTTGCTGAAGGCAAAAATCCACGCAGTTTCGTTGACGCAGACTCGTTGAAGGCGAAATCCACGCAAGCTTTGAAGAAGAATACTTCAGAATTCACGCAGACTTTGAGAAGAATAACTCAAAAATCCACGCAAACTTGAGGAAGGAGATGGTTCAGAATCCACGCCAACCGCCAGCTGTCTTAATTTGGCATGCTTCGTCTGACACAAAATCTCTGACATTGATTATATTGTCAGCCGCATTAAATGAAGCTAAGACCCAAAGTCACGCCAACTTGGTGAAGAGTGAGTCTTGCTAAGGAAGATTTCGAAAATCACGCAAAAGACGGCGATGATCTCTCGAGTTCTGTGCATACGTGGCATACGAGGAGACGTTTCTCGACTGCTGTGTTGTCAGTCATTATGATTCTGACGTATGGCTGAGCTGTCTCTGCGTGATTTCTAAAGGAGATGGACAGGCAGAACTTAGCGTATCTTTTGTGCTGCTTCTCGGATCACTCTGCGTGACTTGTTCTGATCAACTCAGCGTGACTTCATTTTTGAGGCCTACAAAACCCCCTTCAAAGTTTTCGAAAAATGATAAAATATTTTCGAAATACTTTGAAAATAAAGATGATGAAATGAGTTAAAGTCACGCTGAGATGGCTCCAAAATTTTTCGGAAGTCAAAAAGACTTCGAAGTTCTTTGAAAACATCCAAATGAACTTATTAAATGTCATAATGACTCTTCGTTCTTCGAGACTGATTGCGTCCAATTTATGGTGGAATATGAACTGTCGACGAGATCTGTTATATAAACAGGAAGAGATTCTCAACTTTGACATTCATCTCTCGAAAATATGACCCCAAAGGAAGCAGCCGAAGAGGAAGCACGCAAATTGGGCTTTTGTTCCCATGGTGACCCCACTTTTGGGGGCAAAGAATTCGAACCTGTCGTCATCGAGCTCAAGGACGACTCCACGCAGCTAGCCAAGAATCTCTTGAGCTACTTTGGATTGGATGGTTCGTCTTCTTCTGATGGGCGGAGCCTTATGGAGAAGCGTGAAATGCTCGAGACTCTATTGCATCGCCTGGGAGTTAAGGGCGTAGAGGAGTTAGGCATCAAACTTAGCCGCTCTGGAAAATAGGGCGTAACTTTCTACACTTTTGTTGCACTTTTTTTGTCTTTTTGTAAGGCCATCAGTGCCTGTTTAAAGAATGAAGTACAACTTTTGTGTTTGATCTGCGTGCCTTTTAATGAAGAATATTAATTAGCACTCTTTGACTGTTTCCAATGTTGTACGGTCTCCCGAAGTACACGTGACACTCATTCCATAATTTACGAGCGCTATTTATGCGGATCTTTTCCAAGAATAGACCTGCACTTGACCCTTTAAATAGATGGATGAACTGAATATCGGGAAAGAATACGTCCCTTCGATCCTTGTAACCATATGCCTATAAATAGAGCATATATTTGAATAGAAGGATCGCATTTTATCCACAATGTCTTTTGAAGAGAACATAAAGAAGGCTGAAGTCGCCCTTGAAGCTACTGAAGGTGTTAAAGAACATCCACCTCCGCAGAAGAAGGAAATGGGCGAAAGCTCGTCTACTCCCAAGCCGCCAAAAGATATCCTGGACTTCCTGGTCGAACCAGGAGAAACCGAAGAAGAAGAAGCAATGAGGCTGGCTGCCTGTCAATTCTTGGTACGGTCAGGAAAAGATGTATTCAATTCTTTTGCTGATTATGTATGTGGTCCTCGTCCCAAATATGAAAGGGATCACAGTGATCTTTCATGATGATGTACTACTTTTTTTTTTCTTGAGGGATTTGTCTCAAATAAACTCCGTTTAAGGAAACTTTGTTTACGATATATCCTTCCCACTTTATATTTTTGCCTTTATTCATTGATCTTTTGACTCAGAAATCAGAAAGACTAAATATCATTTTCATAAATATGATATTGAGATAGAAAATTCAGAGGTAATGTGGACATAATTTTCTGGATATCAAATTTGTTGAGAAAACGATACAAAGTAGAATACCTATCTCCACTGGGGATAATAGATATCAGAATGATTCTTCGGAAAGAACAATGAAACAGCTGGAGAGTGATGGGAGGACAATCTTGATAGAAATATCAGACGTAGTATTTCTTCAAGAATTTGTCGTTGATGGGCATCATAGTGGCTTTACCATCTAGAGTAGTGAGTTGATAAGCCCCATTAGAAAAGATCTTATTGACAATGAATGGACCTTCCCATTTTGCATCAAACTTGCTCTTACTCATGTGTGTCATAGTCATCGGGCGTCTGACTGTAAGCACAAGTTCTCCTTTCTGAAATGTTCGAATTCTGACTTTCTTGTTAAAAGCCCTTGAAATTCTAGCTTGATAGAATTCAATATTCTGTTGAGCAGATAACCGCTTTTCATCCAGAGCCTCCAATTCTTGAAGTCGAAGACGATCATTATTTTCAGCAGTGAGTTCATTAGCGATTGCTATCCTTAAAGAAGGAATTTGAATCTCTAATGGGAGAACAACCTCAGATCCGTACACCGGAGAGAAAGGTGTATACTTAGTAGCATTACGGACTGTAGTGCGATAAGCCCACAAGCATTCCCCGAGCTTGTCACTCCAATTACGTTTGTTAGTGGAGACAAACTTCTTTAGGAGTTTGATGATAGTCTTGTTGAAAGCTTCTGTCAATCCGTTAGCTGCTGGATTATATGCGGTAGAAGCAACATTATTGATCCGGTGATCGTCACAGAATCGAGTAAATTTCTGGCTGACGAACTGTGGTCCGTTATCATGAACAATGCGTCGAGGAACACCAAATCTGTAGATGACGTGGTGCTTAATAAAGCTGATGACATTAGACGTCTTAACTTCAGATAAAGGAATAGCTTCGGCCCATTTGGAGAAGTAATCGGTTATTGCGAGAATGAACCGATGACCTTTAGATGACGGAGGATTGATCGGGCCGACAATGTCCATGCCCCAAGCTTCGAAGGGCCATGATGCTGCCGTTGGATGTAGAAATTCTGAAGGTTGATGTATAAAATCCGCATGGATTTGGCAAACTTTGCATTTCCTTGCATATTCAATGGCATCTCATACCATAGTTGGCCAATAATAACCCATCCGTCGAATACGATCTTGATGTTTTGGCCCAGGTTGATGCGCTCCACAAATTCTATCATGTGTTTCACGAATAACTTGTTGGGCTTCATCACCGGCAATGCACCGAAGGAGTAAACCATCATAAGCTCGACGATATAAGGTTTTTGTTGTATGATTGTAATAGAATCTGAGTGATCGTCGTCTGATAGATGCTGCCTCACTCGGATCATCCGGAAGAATATTATACAATACAAGATCTAAGAAAGGAAGTCTCCAATCTTTATCCGTATTCTGATTCTCAGTCGAGTTACTGAAGATGAATTCCATGCTGGAATCGGATGAAGATGATATCGATTTACGACTAAATCCAAATCCTCTTGTTGTGTTGACGTCATGAGATGTTGATTCTTCAATGTCAACTGGAAGTCCTAGAGTCAGGTTATTTTCAAGATGAAATAATTCTCGACTATGAACAACAATCATTTGTTGCCGTCTGATTGGGATAGCCAGCACCGCTGCAAGATTAGCAAGGGCATCAGCTTCTGTGTTACATGCTCGCCTAACATGTTCAATAAAGAATTCCTTAAATGATGAGGCCATAGATATGGCCACTCTATGATAAGGAACCAGATCTTGATGGCGAACTTCATAAGTACCCCTGATCTGATTGACAATAAGTTTAGAGTCTCCATACGCCTCCAAATGTTGAATATTCAGATATTTAGCGAGTTGAAGACCAATAAGCAATGCGTTGTACTCAGCTACATTGTTTGAACACGGCTGATCGAGAGAATAAGCTCTTTGGATGGCAAGACCTTCTGGCGATACAAGAACAATTCCAACTCCAGCAACAATATCGCCATTAGGACCAATTCTTGATGCTCCATCAAAGAATAGACGCCAAGTAGGATCTTCTTCAGCAATTTGATTTGAATCTAGGACTTCATCTGGGATTTCATCATAGAGTTTTGAATTTTTTGGAATTGAGTGAGCAGCCAGAAAATCAGCTAAAGCTTGTCCCTTGACTGATTTCTGAGGAATATAATGCATATCATACTGAGCAAGTAGGATTCCCCAGTTAGCCAATCGAGAATTCAAAACACTGGGTTTCTTCATCATGATCCGTATAGGATTGATCTTGGAGATGACATGAATAGTCTGGCCAATGATATAATGACATGTCTTTTGGACAGCAAACATCAAGGCTAGACATTCTTTTTCAACCGGTGAATATCGAGGTTCAGCTCCGGTCATAGTGCGGCTGAGATAATAAATGGCCTGTTCATGGCCATTTTGATTCTTTTGAGCGAGTAATGCACCCAATGAATGACTCATTGCTCGAGTATAGAGGAGGAACGGTATTCCTGAGACGGGAGGTACCAGTACTGGAGGGCTCATCAGATATTGTTTTATATCATCGAATGCTTTCTGACATTCATCATTCCAGACAAAAGAGACACCTTTCTTCATAAGTTTGTTGAATGGTCTGCAGCGTCCTGATAAATTAGAGATAAATCTCCTGATATAAGCGATTCTTTCTTGAAATCCTCGTAGCTCTTTTAAGGTGCGTGGAGGACGCATCTCTTGGATGGCTTTGATCTTCTCGGGATCCACGTGTATACCCTTAGAGGTAATGACGAAGCCGAGAAATTTACCACTAGAGACGCCTAAGAAGGACTTAGTAGGGTTCATCTTTAATTGATGCTTACGCATTAGATCAAATATAGTCTTCAAATCTTGGATATGATCCTCCTTTTGTCGACTTTTGACTGCAATATCATCAACATAGCATTCGGCTGTTTTCCGTAAATGTTCACGGAATATAGTGCTCATAGCTCGTTGATAAGTTGCTCCTGCATTCTTGAGACCGAATGGCATAACTGTATAACAGTATGTACCAATCGGCGTCCTGAAAGAAGTGTGCTTCTCGTCTTTTGGGAACATTTTGATCTGATTATACCCAGAATACCCGTCCATGAATGACATTCGTTCAAATCCACAGGTATTATCAACCATGACATCAGTGATTGGTAGAGGGAATTCGTCTTTAGGACATGCCGCATTGAGATCGCGAAAGTCTATGCATACTCTGATCTTGCCAGTCTTTTTAAGAATAGGAACAATATTAGCTACCCAATCGGGATGTTGTTCCTCTCTAATAAACCCAGAGGTAATGAGTTTATTGACTTCAGCTTCAATTGCATCCATGATGTCCGGACGAAATTGTCGCTGTTGTTGTTTGACCGGTTTAGCATTCGGCAAGATATTGAGCTTGTGAGTTGCAATTTGAGGATCAAGCCCTGGCATATCTTCATAACTCCAAGCAAAGACATCGATGTAATCACGAATGAGTTTGATCATGTCTTTCTTATCAGTTTCTGAAAGACTTTCACTGATGAATATTGGTTTGGGAGACCCCTCTTCACCAACATCTATTTGAACAAGTTTATCTTCAGTCGGAGGTTCTTTTTGCTCGAAACGGAACTCCCATTGATTATCTAATCTTTGGGCCCACTGTTCTGATTCAGGTGAGATTTCAAAATCTTCTTCGTCTTCATCACTTTCTTCAGAATGGTCAATGAAAACCATGTTAGAAGACAGAAGGTTGCAATAGAAGTCACCGATACTCGTATCGGAATCCCAAGAAGTGGTACTAGAAGAATCAGATCTCTTATCTTCGTCAGACTCAAGATCTTCATGGATAATGTTGATGAAAGGAGTAGGAGCAGTATAACCCAATCCGCATTTCGTTCTTCCATATTTCAAAGGAGGAATCCGGATAGGCATTTTTCTTCCTTTTCCATTATTAAGGCCAGTCCTGAAGTCATAGCCCATATTTTTGATGATGTCTCTAGATTGCTGACTATAACGACGTAGTTGAAATCTTCCAGTATCATCATTTTTGTCATCATCTTCAAGATCAGAAGGATTTTGAGGCCCTTTGTAGAAGAATATTGGAATGTCTCCTGGCTTTCTGCTGGGAACTATAAAGTATGAAGATTGTACAGGTTCTAGAGATACATCTGTATGAACAGTCTGTACAACTCCTATGGTTATTGTGTTCAAGTCATCTAACAGATGTAAATAACTATGAACATAATTACACACATCAACGTACTGCAAAGGTGGAGACTTTTCATTAAATGTAAAAGCAGCAATATTTACATTGGGAGAAGGCTGAGCCTTAGAGATTTTAGCCAAGTCAATGACTAAAGCGGGAGAAGAAGAAGAAGCTTTGTTTCGATTAAGATCGATAACAAATGGCTCAGAAGAGGTGAGCTCCCTTAAAGTTTGAGTAGGAAGAGTAGTCCGTCCTCCAACTGGAATTAGCAGAGTATCTTGTGAAGGTACAGGAACTATAGTACGCCCACTGACAGGAATGATCAGTGTATTCTGAGAAGATGACTGAGGTAACGGAGAGATCCGTCCACTCACTGGAATGATGAAAGAATCTTCTCCAGAGGGTTTAGAAGATTGTTGCTGAGTAGTTCGACATTTAACAGGGATTATTAAAGTCTCACTTTGTGCATCTTCTTTCTCCATAGCTTGTATGATCCTTGTATACTCTTCTTTGTACGTTCGGAAATCATTGAAATAAGCTTCAACCCCATGGAAGGGATTTATATCAGCAACTTCTTTTTGTACTCTTCCATTGCTATCAATGTATTTAAAACATTGATGAAGAGTAGAGGGCACCACATTATTTTCATGAAGAAAGGGCCTCCCCAGAAGAAGATTATAGGATCCCGCGATCTCGATCACATAGAAAGTGACTTTAGATCTGAAATCACCTATCTGAAGCTTCAGATGAATCTTTCCCAAAGCCTCACTTCGGCTTTGATTGAATCCCAAGATAGTAGTAACCGTCTTGGAGAGCTTGTGAAGAGGGATTTTTAGTTCATCCAACAAACTCTTTGGCATTATGCTTATAGCAGACCTTGGGTCAATGAGAATACGATCTATCTTCATCATATCAATATAACCAGTGTAGTAGAGAGGTCGGTCATGTCGATTATCTTCCAGTAACATGTCGTCTTGTGTAAAGGTGATATTTGGGATAATCTTCAGTACACTGTTGCAATGTAAGCAAGTGGCAGGTTCCGCATCTGGCTTCTTCAATTGTGCAAGACAAGAGTCAGCTTGTAGAAGTGCTTCACTTAACGTTTCCCGAGTCTCTTTGGAAAGACGTAGAAGTTCAAAAAGGGACATTCTAGCGGGAGTATTAGCAAGCTGAGCCAAAATGTCGAAGTTGTAAGGCTTCTGAAGTCCAAGAGGAGAAGACTTCTTGATTGGCTTATCAAACCGAGCCTGTTGTTTGCCTTTCTCCAGAGCCGTAGGCTTGGGAGGAATAGGTTCAGTAGATGGTTCTTCTTCGGGAGGAACATTAGGAGCATCTTTAGCATCTGAAGGGATATCAGTAGGATCTTCAGGATTTTTAGAATAATCCTTTAGGTAAGGTTTCCCCGTTCGAGTAGCACTAACAAGTGCTTCTTCTCTGTCTTTTGGCTCTGTGTCAGAGGTAGACCCAAGAGAAGTCATATGACATGACTTGATCTTTCCAGCCTTCTTGGATTTTTGAGAAGAAATCTTTTGAGGAGAAGGCGATTCAAAATCTGCCACTAGATCAGGATGGATCCACATGATTTCCCCTGTTTCCAAAGTGATTGGCACTAATCCTTCAGACTGTGGAGGAGGAAGATTCACTATGTCAAGAGTTGCCTTGGGAATAGGAACAATCCCACTTTCAAGGAGTTGAGGAGGGAAATTTCCAAATTGCATAGAGACGACGTTGGAGGTGACGGTCTTCTCTTTTGGAGTAAGAGAGATAGCTCCAGATTTAATCATTTCTTGGATCTTTCCTTTCAATACATAACATGTACGAATTGTATGACCCAGCATTCTGTGATATGGACAGTATTTAGGATGATCTGTCTTACCAGCTTCATCAGGTTTCTTGATCTCTGGTAATTGTATTTTATTACCTTTCAGCAGACATTCAAAGATACCAAGGACATCATCGTCATCAAAAGAATATTCTTCTCTGGGGCGAGGTGTTCTTGATTGTTGAGTTGTAGAGGCAGGAGTTTGAACATTTGATGCATCTTTGCTCTGAAGATTAACTTCAAGAGTTTATTTTCCTTTGCGAGCATTATTTTTATTGTTAGCACCTTGTCCTGTTTCTTTAGGAGTCATCTGCACTCCTAAACCTTTGAAGGTTTCAGCACTGATTTCTGCAGCTTTAGCACTGACTATGAAGGAAGGCCAATCTTGAAATTGAGTGGACCCTGTCCACATACTGATGATTGGCAACAAGTTTGATTTACACGTGTCAATGGTGACAGCATCAGGAGTTCCAAGAGGCATCTTCAGAGCTTCTCTTCGAAACCGTTCAATGTATTCCTCTGTAGATTCATTATTTTTCTGCTTGATTCTAATAAGAGCAGACATAGTCATGTCATTAAGCCCTTCATAGAACCTTTCAAGAAACATCTGTTTGAAACCAGCAAATGAGATAATACTCCCATCTGGGAGACTTCTATACCATTCATAAGCCGTTCCCTTGAGACATCCAATAAATACCCGAGTAAGGAGGGCATCACTTGGTTGTAGTTGATCAGTCATCACTTCAAAGTGATTGATAAACTGACTTGGAGAAGTGGTTCCATCATAGAATGAGATAGTAGGAGGCTTGTATTTAGGAGGATATGATACTTGCTTTCATTCTATCGGATAAGGCTGCTTGATGCCTAACCTTTGTAAACCATCCTTCTGTTTGAATGCCTCGAATTGAGTTTTGAGATTTTTCAATTCTTCAGAGACAACTCCCGAAGATTGTGGAGTTGTGGCTTGTAGAGAATAGTTGGGAGGAGGAACAGCATTATAAGCACTACCCCCAGCTCCAGAGAGACTAGGATTTGGTTGAGCAGGTCCAGGAGTATTGGATTGTACTGCTGGAGGAACTTGTACTGGACTTATATCAGTATCAACTGATATGGCATCTGATACAGTCTGTCGATTTTGCAACTGAGCTGTCATGAGTTCATACATTGACTTCATTGTGTCAGTCATAGACTTTATTTGCTGTTCCAAAGAAGCAATTCTTTGATCTTGAGGAGTCAGGAAAGAAGAAGGTTCATCAGTATTCCCATCAACCATGTAAGTCGTGACTGTATGAGAGATTATTGATGAACTAGTAGATGTTGTATGCTCTGAATCATTGCTTCGTGTATCAAAGTCAACTATAGGAGAATTACCCCCAGTAGAAAGAGGTGGGAAGTTAGATTCTCCAAGAAATTCAGAATCAATTTCAGGGATCAAATTTCTTTGACTAGAAGCCAGGACTCTTGCTCTGGAGTTTTTATATACTCCATCTGGACTATCAACTCTACCCCCGGTGTCCCGAGAAGTCATGTTGACAGAGGCAAACAAAGGCTCATATTCATCAGGCATAGGTTCATACTGAATCCTATTAAAGACAGACTGTCGTTTATTTTGACATCTGCATTGCATTGTGACTCTTGGCTGGAAGTCACATTCATCATCACCATGGTCTTGAACTGTTGATTCACATCTGCACTGAATTATGACTCTTGGATAGAAGTCACATTCAGCATGTTCCTTTGATATAGAATTACTCCTTATCTTCTGTTGAAGATATTCCCGTAAATCTGTTTGTGAAGATTGAGGAATATACTTCCTGTTCTTGGGTCTTGATGGCTCTTGATTATACAAAGAGTGATTAATGTGAGCCACATAATTTCTTGCATACTCTATATCTGGATCTTTTATCTTCATATCCAATTGGTATGGTTTCTTAACACCAGAAGTGCTGAGTTTTGTTCTTAAATCAGTAGAAGGTAACATATTAATTTTGGAAACATGGAGTTTTCCTTCCATTGATCTGGATATTTGCAGAGAAGGAAGAGTTAAACCACTCCCTTGATTAGGAGTTGGTAATAGACCCTCTTTAATGGACAGATTCTGTGCCCAATTTGAAGAAATCAAAGAAGAAGACATTAAGGAATATTTCTTCTTAGACTCATTCAGATGTTGAGACATAGAATGTCCAGAAGAAAGAGTAGTCAAAAGACCATCTCCTTTCCTTTGACTAACAAAAGTATCAGTCAAAGCTCTTCCTGGAGTAAAAACTACAGGAGCAGAAGAAACAACTAAAGAGTTATTCCTTTTCGAAGGGACTTTGTGTGGAAGACCACCCCCAGTTCTAGTAGAACTCGGTGAAGAAGAAGAGATAACTAAGGAGTTATTCTTCTCTGATGAAATACACGCTGAAACAGACTTGGTTAAAGAACCAGAGCTGTTAGCGTGATTTTTGATTTTAGAATTACACGCTGGAACGGATTTGGCTAAGGAGCCAGTACTGTCAGCGTGACTTTTGAATGTGGGATTGCACACTGAAATAGATTTGGCTAAGGAGCCAGTACTATCAGCGTGACTTTTAGAGTTGAATTTGCACACTGGAACAGATTTGGCTAAGGAGCCAGTACTGTCAACGTGACTTTTAGAGTTGAATTTGCACACTGGAACAGATTCGGCTAAGGAGCCAGTACTGTCAGCGTGACTTTTAGAATTGAATTTGCACGCTGGAACAGATTCGGCTAAGGAGCCAGTACTGTCAACGTGACTTTTAGTTACTGTCATCTTCGAGCGCACAAGAGTGTGCGTGCTTGCAGTGGAGTTCTTGCCAGTGTTAGGAGTAGACACTGTGGCAGAGACTTCACCATTGACTGCCAACTGATTCTTAGGGACATAGACAGAGTGTCCCTTCGACTTGGCAGTGATGATGGAGGCTGGAATGGGCTTGCCACCCTTAGCCCGCTGCATTTCTTCATAGGCGAGTTGATCGAATTTGATCGTCATCACCTTCTTCGTCGAACCGATTGACGAAGTGTCGTATTGAGTTGTTACCATCTCAGAAGAGGAGATGGTTTTCCCCAGCAGAGTCGCCAATTTGTTTTCCATAAAGAAATTCTCTTTATTTGTTGTGTTTCTGGGAAAATTACAACTGTAGGAATCCGATCTAGAAGACGATCGCTTTATCCCTTGGACTATGCGAAAAAGAAAAGCTCTCAAAATTTTGACAGTAGATATCAATGTATCTGTACAATCAATAAAAAAAAGAACTCTATTTATAGAGTCAAAACAGTAACTGAAAAGATAACTACCTCACCACTGGTGCATTTGAAAAGTCACGCAGACTCTAAATACACGCAGGGTTAATGAGTAGTTACTGGACGTGGCCCGTAACTGTTGGACACATGGCATTAGTGCATGGGTCGTGTGCAAGTTACTGGGCACGCGAGAGAGAGATCGGTGGCATGGCTGCCACGTACTCCAGTTGAAATGAAATCCACGCTGTCTTGCTGAAGGCAAAAATCCATGCAGTTTCGTTGACGCAGACTCGTTGAAGGCGAAATCCACGCAAGCTTTGAAGAAGAATACTTCAGAATTCATGCAGACTTTGAGAAGAATAACTCAAAAATCCACGCAAACTTGAGGAAGGAGATGGTTCAGAATCCACGCCAACCGCCAGCTGTCTTGATTTGGCATGCTTCGTCTGACACAAAATCTCTGACATTGATTATATTGTCAGCCGCATTAAATGAAGATAAGACCCAAAGTCACGCCAACTTGGTGAAGAGTGAGTCTTGCTAAGGAAGATTTCGAAAATCACGCAAAAGACGGCGATGATCTCTCGAGTTCTGTGCATACGTGGCATACGAGAAGACGTTTCTCGACTGCTGTATTGTCAGTCATTATGATTCTGACGTATGGCTGAGCTGTCTCTGCGTGATTTCTAAAGGAGATGGACAGGCAGAACTTAGCGTATCTTTTGTGCTGCTTCTCGGATCACTCTGTGTGACTTGTTCTGATCAACTCAGCGTGACTTTATTTTTGAGACCTACAATGACATGTGCTGCTGGTACTTTTTCTATCAACTTTGCATCCAGCAAAATCTGCATCCGAGTAACCAATAAGGTCAAAGGACTTAGTTTTGGGATACCATAAGCCAACAGAAGAAGTGCCCTTATGGTATCGAAAGATACGCTTAACTGCGCACAGATGTGATTCCTTTGGCTTAGCTTGAAAACGTGCACACAGGCAAACACTAAACATAATATCTGGACGACTAGCAGTTAAATAAAGTAAATTACCGATCATATCTCGATACTTACGTGTGTCGACTGGCTTGCCTTGTTCATCAATATCAAGCTTTGTTGAAGTTGCCATCGGAGTGCCAATAGGTTTGACATTATCCAGATCAAACTTCTTTAGCAAATCTTTTGTGTACTTGGCTTGATTTATGAATGTCCCATTGTCAGTTTGTTTGATCTGCAGTCCGAGAAAGAATTTCAGCTCTCCCATCATGCTCATCTCAAACTCATTCTGTATACACTTAAAGAATTCTTGACACAGAGATTTATCAATAGATCCAAATATAATATCATCAACATAGACTTGTATTAAGAGAAGCTTGCCATTAAAAGACTTAATAAAAAGTGTAGTGTCAACCTTGCCTTTTGAAAAACCGTTGTCAAGTAGGAAAGAGCTTAGACGATCATACCAAGCACGAGGGGCTTGTTTTAAACCGTACAAAGCTTTCTTCAACTTGAAAACATGATCAGGGTTTTTAAAATCTGTAAAACCTGGAGGTTGTGCTACAAAAACTTTTTCTTTTATAAAACCATTTAAAAATGCACTCTTGACATCCATTTGAAATAATTTAAAATTATGAAAACATACAAATGCACATAACATGCGAATGGATTCTAATCTCGCAACTGGGGCATAAGTCTCATCGTAGTCGATACCTTCTTCCTGATTGTATCCTTGAGCTACGAGTCGAGCCTTATTACGAGTCACTAAACCATTCTCATTCAGTTTATTTCGGAATACCCAACGGGTGCCAATGACCGAATGATCAATAGGCTTGGGAACAAGTTCCCAAACTTGATTCCGTTCAAATTGGTTTAATTCCTCTTGCATAGTATCTATCAAAAAACTATCACTACATACTTCATCAATAGTTTTGGGTTCTAGCTGTGAAATGAGTGCAACACTAGAAACAATATCTCTACTGGATGTACGAGTACTCACGCCTTTGGTAATATCACCAATTACCAAATCCTTTGGATGATCAGCCGTAAATTTCAATCTTTTCGGCAGACTCTGAAGGTAGCTGGTTCCTGGATCTTCTCTAGGAGGATCAGCTAGTGCCGAGCTTGGTTGAGAATCAGCTGTTGTTGAGCTTGGTACAGTTAGATCTTCGTCATTGTCATCGATAGTCATTTGATTCAGTTCATCAAAAGTGACGTTGATTGACTCTTCGATGATCATGGTTCGTTTGTTGAAGACTCTGTATCCTTTGCTCTTGGCCGCATAACCTAAAAATATACCTTCATCGACCTTTTCGTCAAACTTTCCCAAATTGTCTTTTGTATTAAGAATAAAGCATTTGCAACCAAATATTCTAAAATATGAAACTGATGGAATTCTATCAAACCATAACTCAAATGGAGTCTTCTTCGATTTGGGTCGAATTAGAACTCTATTGAGAACATAACAAGCTGTATTGACAGCTTCAGCCCAGAAATATTTGGGTAGACTAAACTAGTTTAACATTACTCTGGCCATTTCGGATAGAGTTCTGTTCTTACGTTCCACAACTCCATTTTGTTGTGGAGTCCTAGGGCAGGAGAACTCGTGTACAAAACCGTGTGTGTCACAAAATTGCTCAAACTCTGCATTCTCGAATTCGCCACCATGATCGCTTCTAATACGAGTGATCATGTAACCTTTTTCATTCTGTACTTTCTTGCAAAAGGCGACAAATTTGGACAATGTATCATTCTTGCGTGTCAAGAAGTATACCCACGTGTATCTAGAGTAATCATCTACAATTACAAAAGCATAAAGCTTACCTCCGAGGCTAGCAACTCTGCTAGGACCAAATAAGTCCATATGTAGTAATTGTAGAGGTCTAGTAGTACATACTGCGTTTACTGACTTGAATGTGGATCTGGTAGCTTTGTTCTTTTCACATTGGCTGCATACCGAATCCTTCTTGAATGTTATGTCCGGTAAATCGCGTACAAGCTTCTTCGTGGATAATCTTGAGATTGTGTCCATATTTGCGTGATCGAGTCTCATATGCCACAGATGACTCTCATCACTTTTAGCCATTAAGCATCTACCTGAAATGTTAGTTTCTTCCAACAAATAGAAAACATATATGTTGTCTTCCCTGATACCTTCAAAGATAGTACTACCAGTTGAGCTATCAACTATAGTACATTTGTCTTTGCCAAAGTTGATGCCATAACCATGATCAGCTAAATGACTTACGCTGAGTAGATTATGTTTCAACTCGGTAACCAGACAGACATTCTTAATCACAGGATAGGGAGACTTACCAACATCACCGATACCAATGATATATCCTTTCAAGTTGTTACCGAAGGAGACATAACCTTCCTTCTTTTTCTTCGACAGTGTTGCAAATAATGTAGCGTCACCGGTCATATGCCGTGAACAACCGGTATCGAGGATCCATTTGCTTTTAGCATGTGAAAGGTGTTCCACCTACAAAACAGTTTACAGACGAAAATTTTGGTACCTATTTCTTGTAGGGTCCTGAAATGTTAGCCTTTGGTATCCAAGCATAAATATTTAAATCAACAAGCTTTCTGATTCTACATGCAGGAGAGATATGACCAATGAGGCCACAATAATGACATTTAGCATGTTGAGTATTGAAAGCTGAGTGGTGTGCATGGTTGGTAGGTTTAGGTTTTCTAGTATAGAAGAAAGCATACCTATAATCCTGTTTGGGCTTAACCTTTTGGGGTAAAGGTTTGATAGGGTTAGGTCTGACAGTGTTTGGCTTGGGAATGTTCCAATTTTTCGGTAAGTGACACGTGTTAGGGTAGGAAGCAGCAGTCTCAGGCTGTTTTCCTAACCTAATTTCTAATCTTTTGGAAGTGTCGTACAACTTAGTATAATCAGAAGTGAGTGTTTCCATTCTGATTTGTGCACTTTGAAGACTTTTCTTCTCTTTAGAAAGTTCTTCTTTCAGTTGGTCAATAACTTTGTCTTTCTCTTCAGATGGCTTGGTAGTCTCGTGTAATAAGAGCTTAATAGAGGAAAGCTCACCAGACACACTAACATTATTTCTAACCTCAGCTAGTAGGTCGATAAGTCTTTCTATTTCACCTTTGTACTCTTTGAGTACCTTCTTAGAGGTCTGATATTTGCTACGCAGTTTCCTGTAATCACTTATCAGTTCACTGAAGGCATCACCAAATTGCTCAAAGGTGAAGTCATCATATGTATCAACTACAGGTTCAGTAGGTACCTGATTGGATGCCATAAAGCATACGTTTGTAGCGTCTTCTGATTGTTCATCTTCTGAGTCGCTGGCTTCACTTTCATGCCATATGCTGGTGTTGGCATATCTCCGAGATGTTGATCTCTTCAGGTTCCCTTTTTCATACCTGTTGCTCTTCTTGCTTGATGATGAGTTTGTAGGACAATCCTTCTTCATGTGTCCCTTCTTCTTGCAGCCGTAGCAGACAGCATCATCTTGATACCAGTTGTTGCTGCTATTGTTTTTTTTTGGCTTTCTTCTCATATCTCATGAATCTTTTGAATTTTCTTGCTAGGAGTGCTTGATCTTCAGCATCAGATTCACTGCGTCTGAATCACCTTCAGCAGCTTTTCTGTGCTGAGCCTTGAAAGCGATCGTCTTTTCCTTTGGTGCAGGCTCTTCAAAATCTTGTAGCTCCAGTTCATGAGTGAGTAGCTTACCCATGAGTACTTCGAGGGACATAGTTGTGAGATCGTTCCCTTCAATGATTGCAGTAGCCTTTGGAATCCAGTTCTTGGTAAGTGCTCGCAGGAGTTTGCAAATATTTTCATGGTTACTGTAATCTTTGCCTAAGGAGGACAAAGGATTTACAATATCCAAGAATCTTTCGAACATCTGAGTAACTGTTTCGTTGGGCTTCATCTTGAACACCTCATACTCTTGAGTAAGTCTGCTGACCTTTGATTCTTTGACTTGAGTCGTGCCTTCATGTGTGACTTCAAGAAGCTTCCACACTTCATTAGCAGTTGTGCAGATAGATACCCTGTTAAATTCAGTTCTGTCTAAAGCACAAAATAAAGCGTCAATAGCACGTGCGTCAAGACTGGCCTTTTTTTTTTCTTCCTCTGTATATCTGTTATGGGGTTTTTCAACTAAAACTCCATCAACATTTATACGAGGTGGCTTTTGATAGCCATCAATAACAATAGACCATAAATCAAAGTCAAGTGATTTCAAGAAGAAACTCATCCGTGTTTTCCAATAGATATAGTTCGTACCATCAAACAGTGGAGGTCTGTTTGTGGCCTGGCCTTCACTTGTGAATTTCACAGTTGCCATATGTTGTGCTGTGATCTATATAACAATAAATTAAATGAATAAATAATTGCAATGTTACCTTGCTTTACCTGTAACACCCGCTCTGATACCAATTGCAGAAACGAAATCGTAAAGCACAATACTCTAGAGGGGGGATGAATAGAGTTTGCAGCGAAAAAATGCTAATTAAAAATGTTAGCTGCAAGATCACAGAATAATAATCACAACTAAATAATGTAAAGGCAGAGATAAGAAAGCAAACACAAAGACAGCGATGTATACTGGTTTTTCTCTGTTGAGGACTAATCCAGTCGGTAGAACTCTTGCTACCAGTTGAATCCACTATTGGCAAAATCGCAAGTTTTCTTACGAAGTCCTTGCAACTTCTACAATGCGAGCTTTGATACGAAGAACTAGTCCAACTTCAATTTTGAAAAGTTGAATCTTCTATCAAGCCTCTTATTACAATCACTCTGAAACTTCTAGACCGTACCGTACTGGCAAATCGACTAGAGGATTGTAACTGGCTTGGGATCTGAAATTTGAAGCTCGAGAAAAACTCTTTGGAAGACTGAAAGCTTTTTAGAAGAGAGAAGATTGAAAGTGAATGAGTGAGTTGAAATGATCGAAATCCTTCTCTATTTCTAGGAATTCTAAAGACAGAATTCTGGCAGAATTCGGACAGAATTCGGGCAGAACTCGATGAGGAAATCTCGGTCAAATCCGCAACTGCAGGACGACCAAGTTCCAAAGAATTCAAAAATCAAAACGGCCACTAACCGAAGTCTGGCCGAACTCTGTCCGAACTCTGGCCAAGTTCTGTCAGGGTTAGGTTAGGTTTTTAAAAATAGTTTTTGGGGATTTTTGAAAACCTTTTTGAAAACCTTTTTGAAGCTTTTGTTAATTTGAATGTTTTTGAAAACTAAGGATATTTTAAAAACATTTTGAAATTATTTTGGAATAGCCTATTTGCCAGTACGACTTGGTGTACAACGTATTCTTAGACTCAATAAAATGAAAAATATATTGCTCAAAGAAATACAGACTCGAACAGGAAAACATTGCTTCGGTCTTGAACTGAGCAGATAGCTGTTCTTGATCATGTCCAAGAGTCCGAGATATCATGACTAGCTTCATATATCCAGACAGAGTTTGATCAATTATTAAAATCAGTTCGACCATATGACCAATGGGCCAACAAGCCGTTCGGTATGATTTTGCTCTAGACGGCCTCTGATAAGCTTGCAAACTGCCAGGACACAGTTTTCTTCCCGTGACTTACAGTCCTAAGGATACGATATGTCCTCTGTATATCGAACAACAGAAAAACATATCAATTATGAAATACATATATATATAGTATACTAGAAACTGGTAGCTTACAAACGTCATGTACATACCGGGTTCTTCCATATTTCATACGCAATGTGGTTCTCAAAAGAAACCAACATTGAGCAACCGGGCGGACGGACAGGCGGCTCAGAAGGACCGGCCTCCTCAGAAGGATCGGCCTCCTTAGAAGGACCGATCTCATCAAATGGAGCAGAACCGCCTTGACGTGATAGGAGTCGGCCAATTGGCACGTCATCGTCGTCGTCATCAGAAGAACGCGTAGGAGTAGGAGCTCGTTGCTTCGATCGAGCTTGACGTGCCGGTGGCGACGTTCGAGACCGAGCTTGGGGCGCCGGTTCGGAAATTGTTATCGGACGCTCGAGAGGACGTCCCGCACGTTCCTTCCGCTTTGACGCGGTGGGCCGTATTCTTTTGTTAGCAGCCGGTGGACTGCATGACAACATACAGTTATTAAATAATAGAAACAGCATGCATTATCCACCCCCATATGTCATAACAAGAGGACTGCCAGGACTCTGGCAGTCCTGATTTTCAGTAGGACTGCCACAGGTCTGACAGTCCTACTGTTATGAGACCCGAACTGCCACAACGATATGCTAGTTTGTCGTGTTCTAGGGTTAGGGTTTCAACATAAAATGTGGGTTTCTTGTGTTCGAAAATTAGGGAAGAGAACGTGAAAGAGATTCTAAACCTATTTTATCAAAAAATTTTAAGAATTAAAAATATTCTAGGGTTTCGAATAGAATGTACAAAATTTTCGAATAAATTAGGGAAGAATGAACCTGGATTCCGTTTGCTTTGACTTGCGTGTCATCTCTTCGAGAAGGTTGTGGAAGAAATCTTGGTGGAGGAATTGGGAGTGGAGTGGTGGAGAAGAAGAAATTAGGGTTTTAGGAGAGGGAGAGGGATAGCTCTTTTTTTCTTCTTGAGGAGAGAGAGTGTAGAATGAAAATGAAAGTGAAAAGAAGGGTTTGGGGGGTTGGGCTGTCCCCTAGAAAATTTTTGGTGCCCCCTAGCAAATTCTCCACCTTCTTGGGCTGTCCCCAAGTAAGTGATGCCCCCTAGCAATTTTGGTAGTGCCCTTAGAAAAAGCCAATATTTATTAAAAAAAATGAAGAAGTGGAGGAGTTGTCTTGGAAGTTGGAAAAGTACTTTTTATTGTCTCCTCAATACTTTTGCATTGGAAAAGACTTATATCTCAATGGCTTTTGTGAGTATAAACTTGAGCATCTCCAACCCTATTGTGAGTTTAGAAAAAATGGTTGCCACATAGGAATGACAAACTTTCATTCCAAAAATTCTTCTCCGATGCAAATATAGAATAAAACATGAAGTTGACATGGCAATGACATGGCAAGGAGAATGTGAAGTTGGTTGTCTAGATCTAGACAATGCACTTCACAATGACTTTATCTCCACATCATCAATTATGAATAGAAATATTCATAAAAAAATTGAAGAAGTGGAGGAGTTGCCTTGGAAGTTGGAAAAAATACTTTTTATTGTCTCCTCAATACTTTTGCATTGGAGAGAGTTTTTCTATCTCATTGTCTTTTGAGATATAATTTTGCCACATAAACAAGACATTGTCTTGTGGCTCATGCCACATAGGAGCCACCTAAGACTCACAACACTTAACAAGACAATAGGGTTGGAGAACCCTAATGTCTTGAAATACAATGTGATTCCTATGTGGCATTAGTCACAAGACAATGTCTTATCTACGTGGCAAGATTGTATTCACAACTCCAATGCAAAAGTATTGAAATGTTTACTTTTTTTGGAACTTGGAAGATAAAGTATTAAGATATTTACTTTTGTTCCAACTTTTAAGACAACTACTCATCTTCTTTCTTTTTTCTAATATTTTTTTTCATAATTGATGACATGGAAAAGAAGACATTGTCAAGTGCATTGTCTAGAACAAGACAATCAACTTCACAATGTCTTCTTTAATTTTTGCCACATAAGCTTCACAATTGACTTGACAATTGCATTGGAGAAGAACTTTTGAATAAAATTTTGTCATTCCTATGTGGCAACAACTTTTTTCCAAAGTCACAATAGGGTTGGAGATGCTCTAAGACTCACATTGTCTTATGTCTCATGCCACCTAAGACTCGCAACATTTAACAAGACAATAGAGTTGGAGATGCTCTTATCAATCAGGTAGGGTGGACTTCATCCACTTATCCCTAAAAAACTACAATAAAATTGGACCCAAATTTCTGAAGTAACAATAAGATATTTGGTCCTACTATTTATATTAAGTGTACTTAAGTAATAGAATGCCCTTTAAATTGATAGAATAATATTCTGCACAAGTAGGAATGTTTGGCAATTAAGAAATATATCCAAAGATCGGGTGGCATGTTTGGAACAGATACGAAACTCAACAGAATAATCTCCCTCCCCGATCGTAAGTAGTCATCGAGTAAAGAACGAACGAACTTGCAAATGTAAAATCAAACATCCACAAACCACAATCACAAACACATATTTTTACATGGAAACCAAAATAAGTAGAAAACTAGGGGATGATATGGAATCTTGAAAAGTCTCTACTAATGGATATAGAAGAATGCACTAGTTGAAGCAAGAACAAATTACAATGGAGAATGATACAATGTTACTAGAGAACATGAAGACGATTTGCTTTGTCAACACTGACAACAAGGATCTCCTTAAACGATCTCCTCAATCAACCGCGAACTCTATCTTGATTCACCTTTCTGCTTCTCTCAAAAGTTGCATTTGTTTTCTTGTTGTTGTAATCCCTTTGATTGGGTTAAGAAACCCTAATATAAACATCCCTTCAATAATTTCCACCTAGAGCCATATGGACTTTCAAATTTTTATCATAAACCCTGACCCGAATCAACTTTCGCCCAGATTGGAAGTCCGATTTGAAGACGAGGTTTTGTCTCTCGAACGCTAAAAATGGGTTAGACAACCAATCAGATTTTTGAAACTCGAAAATTCGACCGGATTTCGAATCTAACAGTTTTGGAGCAAATTGAACATGTACTCCCTTTGTCTCATTATCCGACCTCCTGAGTTTCTCCTATAACTAGGGATGGTGCTCGTCGCACTACGACCTTTCTCCATATAGGATGGAAATCCTTGCCAACGAATCTTCCCCTGCTTGACTAAGCGGAGGAACTCACAATTCTGACGACTTTCCTGCAAAATTCAAAAAAATTCCTAAGTATATTTTTTATGAGCATATTTGCTCATTTTTTATCTGTATGAACATTCTCAAGCTCAAAATCCTTCACCTCCAACACATCTCGTATCCAGTGATACGAAGTTGCGATGTGCTTGGACCTTCTATAAAATATAGGATTTTTATGACGGTGTATCGCGCACTAGTTGTCACAAAGTAACACATATTGCTGATGTTTCAATCATGTTCTCTCAATAACTTCTTTAACTATAGCAACTCTTTGCATTCCTTCGTGGCTACAATAAATTTTACCTCTGTTGTAGGCAATGACATGCACTTCTGCAACCACGACTTCTAAGACGTTGATCTTCCTGTAAACATCATAATGTAGCATAATGTCGACCTCCTGAGTCGATGTCTCTAGTCATATCATTGTCGGTATACCTGATCAACTTTTGGCTCATCACTTCCAAATTTACATCTCTAATTGGAAGTATATATCGTGGAGATACCTCAACACCTACTTGAGCATACTCTAATGTTCTCTCTGCGGATTTGAGAGATACTGACTCATCGTTCCGACTGTATATGCTACATCCGATTGTGTATACACCATGACATACGTAAGACTGCCTACTGATGAAGAATACGACACCATCTCCATATTTTCTTTCTCCTTCTCGAACGATGGACGTTGATCGATGCTTAACATGAAGTGAGATACAAGTGCGTTTACCTTCTTAGAACCATCTATATTGAACATTTGATGTACCCGTCTCACATATTTCTGCTGGGATAACCACAACATCTTCGACTTTCTTGTCCTACTAATTTTTATCCCGATAATTGTCTTTGCTAGAAAGTTATACTCGATGACGCTTCAATTCAGCTATCCTTGAAGTATTAAGATCAATCGGTTGTATGTCATCCATATAGAGCAATATATGATGAATCATCCTTGGCAAAATATTTCACAAACACATAATAACCCGACGTCGTATTCGCATAACTGTGTTCCTCCGTAAAGGACTCGAACTTTTTATACTATTGTTGCGGAGCCTGCTTTAATTGACAAACCATGTGCTCATTTTTCCTAAGGAAGAAGAATAATGCTATTTGTACCTCTAAATTGTATCTCTAAACCGTCCCTCCTTACGAGACAGCTGACATGATATGTTGATGTGGCAGGACATGACAAATTTTAAAATTAACATTAAAATTAATGTTAACATTAACATTAATTTTAAAATTAATATTAACGTTAATATTATTAACAATAATATTAATATTAACATTAACATTAACATTAATATTAACATTAATTAATATTAATATTAACATTAAATTAACATTAATAGTAACATTAATTAATATTAACATTAAATTAATATGGACAAAATTGGGTAATTAACTGTTTGAGTTAAAATTTGCCATGTCATCGGTCGTGTCAGATGCCATATAATATTATTTAACATGCCATGTCAGCTGCCACATAAGGAGAGATGTATTGGAGGGACAATTTGGAGGTACAAATAGCATTACTCAAGGAAGAAGGGTGAGAGAAAGGAAGAAAGCGATGCATAAACAATTTAAGAAACAAATAAGATTAAAAAAAAAGATAGCCTAGTTTATGAATATTATTATCTTGATGAATATCAAGTTAATTGGGAATGGAAAAAACTTAAAGAAGGAAAAAAAAAATTCTTTACTAAAAATGGAAAAATAAAAAAATTGATACATAAAATAAATACAATGATAAATAAGATTATATTCGCCCACCTCCCATACATTTGTTCCCTTCCCCTATAAAAGAACTTGCAAGGCCAACTGCATTTATAATTCCATCAATTATGTCTAACAAAAACTGAATTAGTTCAGCTAATCTTCTTATACCTACAGTGAATATCTTCATTTAAAGAGTATCTTTGTAAGTATGATTTTATATGACCAATTATATATCAAATTTTTTGTTCGATCAATCTTTGAAGTCTCCTTTTAAAAAGGAATTGATTAACTCCAAATCCTGGAGAGACAAATAAACGAATCCATATTAAAATAGATGAAATAAATAGTCCCAAAACTTCTATACTCACATAAAAACTACATTTGTCAAAATATCATACCGATCCGCAGAATCGTTTGAATTTGGGTGGAAAAAATTTGTGGATGGAGTTAACCATTTCGATAAATATAAAAACATCTAGTTCTCCTTTGGACAGAAAAATGAATCTATTATTCATTGTTTTTATTGACTACCATAGGTTCTTTTTTTTTCTATAGGGATATTGAATAAAGAAAACTATTTTTAGTACTAATGTAATATTGAAACTGAACACGCAAATATCCATCAAAGGTTAGTAAATACATTTGAAACATATAAAGTGCAGTTAATCCTATTGTAAAGGAAGCTATTATTGCGAAAATTGGTGAATAATACCAACTATCCTTAAGAATTTTGTCTTTGGACCAAAAACAAGCAAGCGAAATACCACTAAAAGGTGTACGTAATAAAAATATATATAATTCTTGTAATCGGAACTTATGTTGTTATATCATGCATTTGAATTTTTTTTTTTTTTGACTTTTCTCTATTCGAATATCCAGCAATAGGTTCCATTTAATGGATAACGGATCTTGATTCAAAAACAACAAAGCTTTCGAATAGACATGAGTAACTAAATGAAATAAAACAGCTCTATAAGAACCTATACCTAGACGAGACATTGTAGAAAATGCTAAACTTCTTTTAATGTCTCATTGAGCAAGAGCCAAAGTAGCTCCTAATAGCAATGTTATTATGCCTATAAAACAAATGAAATTCATTGTGTAAGGTATCATCACTTTCTCCATGTATAACTTTTCTTCCATGTATTACCTTTTCATTCGATCGACCTCCCCGAACTTCTCCTAACTTCGTCGCACTCCGAGCTCTCCACATAGGAAGGAAATCCACCATATCATGACAAGTATTATGAGAATGTTGAGTTGCAATAAGCTAAAAAGTTAAAATAAGAAATTATTGCACCCATGGCAAGGTGAAAGTGCATTGTTTCATGTCATCATCCATACATGAGCCTCGTGTGCATCATTACTTATAGCCCAGATGATATGTTGCATGAATATGGATAAGGATAAAGTACACATACGAGATACATACATTTCAAGTAGGTACTATGTAGTTGCATATATTTGAAGAATTTGGACACAAATATGGGTATGAACATGTACAAATATGAATACATTTATGTGTCAGTCTGAATGTATACATAAGTATATATAAATCAATCAAATTCTTCTCTCATATTCAAGAAATTATTTATCTCATACCCAAGACGCGACGTCCTCGTCGTTGCCAAGGTAATGACTCAGTCTCATCTCAGTATGATGCCATCACTAGGTACCTTTGATACCATTTGTCATGTCCCTATTTATGGATCCACCAGGACACGACTTATGCATGGGCCTCATGCTTATCATCACTTGGTTTACTTGTCAAAATGGTTAACTTAGATGTACAAATGAAACTAAGCATATTCATATGTAGCCCGATCAAACTCGCATATCATATCCAATGATATCTGGTGTAGGACAATCTTAGAATTTCACACATTACATATATAAAGTTAAAGGTGGAATTTCTTGAGAACAAAAATATGATAAAATCTTTTGATATGGTTCATACATGCGCAATTGAGACAAATGCACCTTCAACTTAAGGGGGCGTTTGGTACACGGTATTTTTTTTTATTTCCGGAAAAATTTAAGATGGAAATCTATTACCACGTTTGCTTGGCTTATAAAAAATTTATTTCCGGGAATTATAAATACCCGGGTAAATAGTTTACTCACAAAATATGGGAATTCTATCCCTTGAGAATAGGTGGGTATTTTTTTTTGCCCGGCCAAAAAAAAAATTGTCTAAATTTTTTTCTTCTTTTTTGATCAATTTTGATTAGTTTTGAACATTTTTTTTCTTTTTTTGTCGTTTTTATCGTTTTTTTTGTCATTTTTTGTCGTTTCTACCAATTTTTTGTCGTTTTAAGCGAATTTTTGTCGTTTTTACCTATTTTTTTGTCTTTTTGTCACTTTTTGATTATTTTTTGTCGTTTTTTACCCAATTTTTGTCTTTTTTGTCGCTTTTTGGTCAATTTTTGTCGTTTTTATCCAATTTTTGTCGTTTTTGTCGCTTTTTGGTCATTTTACTGATTTTGTGTCATTTTGTCTTTTTTGTCGCTTTTTGGTTATTTTTTGTCGTTTTAACCGATTTTTTTTCGTTTTAACCGATTTTTTTGTCCTTTTTTATCGATTATTTTCGTTTTTGTCGCTTTTTGGTTATTTTTTGTCGTTTTAACCGATTTTTTGTTGTTTTTAACCGATTTTTTGTCATTTTTTGTCGTTTTAACCGATTTTTTGTTATTTTTTGTCGTTTTTGCCGCTTTTTGATTTTTTTGTCGTTTTTACCGATTTTATGTCGTTTTTTTTCGTGTTTTGGTTATTTTTGTCGTTTTTACCCTATTTTTGTTATTTTTGTCGTTCATACATTTTTTTGTCGCTTTTTGGCCATTTTTGTCGTTTAACCGATTTTTTGGCATTTTTCATCGTTTTTGTCGTTTTTTGTTATTCTGTCGTTTTTACCGATTTTTTGTCGTTTTTACCATTTTTTTTCGTTTTGACCGATTTTTTGTCGTTTTTACCGGGTTTTTTTTATATTTGTTCATTTTTTTTCGTTATTATTATTTTTTATTTTTTTCCGGGAATATTTATATTGCCACCAAACATGGAAATATAATTTTTCAGGAAATTTAATTCCTTGGAATTTGATTCCCGGGAATATAGAATTCCCGGCAATATAGTATTCCGCATACCAAACGCCCCCTAAGAGTAATATTATGTTGTCATGTCATTTTGTTGGTTGTGAATATCCATCTTGTTAAGCGAACATGCCGTAGCTCTATTTGCAGCTAAGAAAATACTAGTCTACTATGTGGGCATCAACAATCAGCAACATGGGGTTTCACTAGCATGCTGTGTTTGGCCCGCACCATAACAATTGCTTTTGCTGCTCATTTTTTCTTCTTCTTTCTTTTGGATACTTACTCTAGTTGTAACTTGCTTCCCTCACTTCTAGTTGCACCTGCAATAGATGCATTATAATTAGAAAATACCTTGTGGCAACTTTTGTCTCGTCGGAGAATAATCATACGACACCGTAGTCTTCGCTTAGGCGATCGAACATTATCTTTTGATTGATCTAATCAGACACTTGCTCTCTTTTTTCTAGTCCAGTATGACACTATTTCTTACAAAAAGCAACAACTTTTATCTCTTGATTGATCTGTTCAGACAGTTCCTCCCTTTGAATAACGTATTCGTGTCTACTTTGAAAGCTTGTTTGGGCTTTTAAAGGCTTCGTGCTAATTTCTCACTTTTTAGAATGCTGAAGTAGCGACATATATGTAAAATTTGCTTGCTCGGGCCGTCGTACCTTTTGATTATGGTTTGGTATTGTCAGATCCGAACATAAGGCTACTTTAACCAAAAAGAACTCATTCTATAAGACAATAAAAAGAAAAATGGGTACTTATAGCTCAAGCGACATGTGGGCCGCTTCTCACCACATGCACAACATGACATGAATAAATGAAGATATGCCTTTTAGAACCTTGCGTCTTACCAAGCAAGCGAAGTGAGCTAGTGGCGAAGAAAAAATGTACCGTCCAACTCGCCCCCCGGGGGGGTTAAGGTTCCTCTCTATCATGATTCTCCCTACTTGGCCCAACTCTGCGTAAGCTAAATATGTTTACTCTTAAGCTATAAGACAAGGAAGGTTAGCTAACTGACTCAGTGAATATCGAAACTGCTAATCCAAGTCTTGGGATTGATGATTGCTTCACTTTCACTTTTCCGGGATGCTCCGCTGTTGTACTTGTAGGAACGTTGAACACCACTAGAGGGGGGGGGGGGAGGGAAAAGAGTGCATGTATGCAGCGGAAAGATAATCACCAAATTAAAATTTTTATGCAGTGTCACAGATGATAAGTGCTAGTGTCACGACTCTCTCCCAAATAATTGGGTACGAATCATGCTACGTCCGGCCTACGCTGGTGTGAGCAGTAGTAGTTAGCCGTCTAAACCTTAGGAATCATCAAAGATAAAATATATCGATCACTCATCAAAGCAACTAGAACGTTCGAGTAAATTCCAGCCATGCAAATCACCACAGAGTCTACTATCAGTGTTTTTGTATATCATACATTTGCTAACTCTTCTGGAGACAAATCCGGTATTCAATAATACAACTCATATATCTGTCTCATCAGAACCATATGATAATCTCATATCGAATCTAAGTTTTCTGGAACCTTCCATAATTCGCCCTTCAATCCAAAGCCATCTTCGTACCCTGATCTAATATGTCAACTATCCAGTCAGAAAAGGAGCAAAGTACAATATAACTCAACCATACATAACAACACGTTGCAATAGTATATAAAATAACAAGGGCAAATAAATAGCAAGTAAACTGGAAAGTACCTGAAATCATACACTAACTACATGAAACATGTGCAATAGAACACCAATAAGCATGTAGGGGCTAAACATATATAAAGCGCATCGTAGACGATGTGCAAGCAGTCATGCAAGCAAGAGTAAGGCAAATCGTAGACGATATGCTAGCAGTCACGCAAGTAATGGACGTAAGGTATATCTTTCAACGATACTAGCAGTCATGTAAATGTCCATAGGCCAAGGTAAACTACATGCCACATGAGTGTTCTCCCTCCTGACATGAACATAAGAAATAAGTAAAGCAAGTGAAATAGTGTAACATGTCATGCAATGCCGCTAAGTAAATTTGAGATTACAAGTACTTGTCTTTCACTGGTTGTTGTTGCCAAGTATCTCTAATCCCACCTAAAATGGTTAAGGAAGAATGGATTAGAAACATTCTAAGAATTTCTAGAAGATTCTACTATAACTACCCATAATAGTCTAGCAATTTATCCAAAATAATTATTAATTAATATCAAGAATATAGTGCTACTTAATAAAATTCTATAAAATGCCATTAGGCTAAATAGCTAGTTAAAATATTATTTAAACTTGTATAGAAAATATTAGTAAAATTATTCGTAAAATTTTATTAATGAAAATAGTAATTAAATTTGTGAAATAGTTTTAAAGAGACTAGTTAACAATTTAATAAGCTAGCTAATTAAACTAGTTAAAAATCAACAACTAATCTAACTAACCAACTAATAAACCCAGCCTAGTCCTATGGGCCTAGCCTCAAGACCAAATCCACCTTATTCCTTTTCCTTTCTCTTTTTATTCTTGGCCCGCTAGGTTAGCCCACTAACCCGGCCCAAAACTAAACCCTAATACATATCCTAAACCTAGCAGCTCTCTCTCTCTCTCTCTCCCCACACACGCCGCCTCAAAAATCCTAAGAAAACTAGGGAGAAGAAGAAGACGGAGAGGAAGGAAGAAGAAAGAGCTTGACTCACCTCGATGGCTCAGCGAGGCGCGGCTGAGGCACAGCGGCTTGAGAGGCTAGGCGCGACGGTGACTCGGGGCTTGGCCGCGGATCTCCGGACAACGACGGAGATCTACTACTCGTGGTGTGGATCTGGATCTAGAGGCGGCTGCGTAGCAATGGCGACTGTGAAGTGGCAAGGATGGCTCCGACGACTAGGTTCGTGGCTCGGCTCTTGATGGAGAAATGAAGCGACGACTTCCTGGCAGAGTAGTCGTCATGTAGCTGTATCGAGATCCAATCTGGACACAGCGGTCGAGACAGACGACTGTCGACGGTGATACAGCTCACGGCTGAGCGGTGATGGTGATGACGACTCCGGCCATGGCGGTGATCGGCGAGTCTTCGGCGGTGTTTGTGGATAACGATAACACAGCAGCGGTGGCTCCGGTCGATGAGGCTGGGTTTGGCCAAGAATCACTGGATCTGGTGCGGTGGTGCACGGCCGGTGGCTTCTCGAAGGCGACAGTCGGCGATTAGTGGCTGTGTCGGCCTAAGATGGCCGGACACGACAGGTTAGGGTTAGGGTTTCGGGGATTGGGGACGTGTCTTGTATCTGGGGACACGACATGATACATGGATTCAGGGATGTAATGTGGGGGGCGTGTCCTATGTCAAGGACACAGCTGGATATGACTAGGGTTTTAGGGAATTATGGAAAATGTAAGGGGTTGTGTCCGTATCGGATGACACGGACACGGTTGGGGGTTTGGGATTTATAAGACACGGTTGGGGTTTGGGATTTATAAATGTGTCGTGTCGGACACTCCTATGCATTGTAATTGCCAGTGTGTAATGAAATGGAAATAGACACGGACACAATTAGGATACGCTCATTAGGACCTTTATGGGGATTTGGAGTAGTTAGCAATACTGATAATTACTCCTAATTATAGGAGCCAATAGAATAATCTAGATGCTGATTAGCACATGGCTCCAAGGAATATTGCTAGAATATTTTAGAGAATATTTTAGGAAATATTTTTTGGAGTAGTCTAGACATAGAATATTCCTAAGAATATTCTCTGGAATTAATTAACACTAATCAACATTAATTAAGAACTAATTAGAATTAATTAGGACATCAAATCTAGAAAGTTCCTACTCTAATCTCTATGGCTAATAGCTATAGAAATTACCACTCCACTCCTAAATACAACTAAGCCACTCCACTTCTAAACAATTACAAATTTGCCACTCCCTTTTCATGGTTTCTAAAGTAACCACCTTCTATGCTAGAAATTACTATAAATGTCATTCTTAATAATTAATAATAAAATACCAAATAAATAATATAGGAACAAATATGATTTTATTGGAAAATGGAAAGTGGGTGTTACAAATCTACCCACCTTCGAAAAATTTCGTCAGCGAAATTTAAAATGACACGATTTGGCACGATAATCAAATACAAATATTTGAAATATTTTGGCAGGACTAAGCACGATCAAGGATACAATCAAAATCTAATCATAGCCTATAGAATCAAAATCATCCTGGCATGATTAATATTTTTAGGCATGAAAATATAATCATATAAACATGATCATGATCAAGAGAATAAAAAAAAATCGTTTGACACGATCAAGATCCAAATCATTTAGGCACACGATCATATAGTCATGATAAATAAAAATCATCTGGTTATGACTAAGGATAATCAAAATTGTCTACGCACGATAGAATCAATGTCATATATTCGACCAGGAATCGAAGTTTTTAGGCACGATCAAGGATGGGATCAAAATCTAGTCACAATCGATAGAATTAAATTCACCTAGTTGTACAAGTCATCTAAACATCAAAAGTTTGGCACGATCCGAATATAGTCACGTTTAAGATCGAAAGAAAACTAAATGAGGATTAAACGATAATTACAAGGATAGGGAGAAAATAAAATCATGAATACAAGGTTTTAGGATATGAAAGGAAAGAAAAAGAAACTAGGTCATACTGCTACAAGGTTATCTGATCCTTATGCTGAAGGATGGTACCTACGACAATCGAGGAATACCAATAACAGAATCCTGAATCTATCAATCCCTGAAACTCTCCTCCATAATCAATTCTATGATCACTTGATCCATAATGTAGACATTGTCCTAATCCTTTCGCATTCATTCTACTTGTGTTCTGATCTCTTCCAAATAATTCCAACAACCTCATAAGCTTTTAGTGCTGATTTGGAACTTGATACTGAATTGTCATCTACTAACCATTGTGTTACTTTGATGGCCTAAAATTATCGCGCTTCCCTTTGTTATATGATTTCTTTTGAATCTAAACTTCTTCCAAATTCAATTTTTTTTGCTACCTTAATCTCATTCTTGAAACTGAAATCCAGTGACCTCGATCTTGTAATCATCAGAAAATCATGTAACTGGTAGAACCCTTTCATATCCTCTAGTCATTTAATATTTCTTTAGTACCACGAAACTTGTAGTCTCTGATGTTGGCCCAATGATCATATTATATTTTTGAATATGGTTAATCTGTTAAGTTTAGCGTTTCATTATCACTAATCTTCATTCTATCTCTATAGCATTTCTAATTATAATTACACCTTTGGTGATATGTGCTTATTGTGTTACATATTAGTGATATGAGTTTTTATTTATATATATCTTAAATTTAATTGAGCTACCAAAATCAGAACTATGTTTTGATTATGGTTATTCAATTAAGTTTAACATTATGATATCACTAATTTTTATGCTATCACTATAGCATTGATACTTAAACTTTGCATAGTCCTAATGTGCTTTTATCTTATCATACTTGCTACATGTATATTGCTTTGTTCGTCTAACATGTACAAGCAGAAAAGTAATATGGAAGATCAATGTGGACATATGCAATGAAGAAATCATGGTGGGCCAAAGATGACGGATCCCACAAAATTTCTCTGAAACACCCGACGATATCTCCGGAGCCACGCACCCGGGGTTCCGCTGCCCGGTCAGCGGACGGGGGTCGAGGGGGCAGCGCCCCTCGTCGGGGGTTCGGGGGCGAAGCCTCCGAAAGGTATTCAGTTTTCGCTAACTGGATATCTTTGGACAGCTGCCACCAAGAAAAAAAGCCAGCACCTATCAAAGGAAGAAGCCAAGCTATGCCATCATCATTTCAAGACTCTGAAGAAGCCTGCACCTGCTACAGTGTATCTGGAGTTTGTAATGAGTTTTAGGAATAATTGTAAACACAAGAAATAGATGGCAAAATCGAAAGCTAGGGTAGAAACTAGCCCAGGATCATTTTCGGCTGAAAACTGGCATACCGACGGTATACCGGTCTATACCGACGGTATACCGATTTTGTTCACAGAAAGTTTTCTGTCTACAAATTCGACATACCGACGGTATACCGGTTCATACCGACGGTATACCGGTTCAGTAACGTTGAAAGTCCAACGGTCGAATTTCCAGCATTAAATGATCCCAACGGCTATATTTCGAGCCGTTGCAATCCCAGACCGGTATACCGACGGTATACCGACTCATACCGACGGTATGCCGGTCGCTGACTGAAAAGTTGCTTTTGGCTCTTTTCAATGCTTTGGTTATAAATAGCCTTGAACCCCTTCATTCAAGGTTGATGCTTTGAGCCTAAAAATTTCTAAACCACCAAAGCCTATCCACAAACAACTCTACAAAGCTTTCATTTGCCATCCACAAATTGTGTTAGAGTTATTGAGTTGAAAAGTAAGATCTTCATCTTATTGTATAAGGAGATCAAAACCTATTGTGAAAGGTTGAAGTTGGAGAGTCTTCGTATCCAAACTCTCGGTTGAAGTCTGAGAGGCCTTCGGATTAAAGATCTCGTGTAAGAAGTTGGCGAGTTCTTCGGATCCAAACTCGTGTGTAACTATTTGCTCAAATAGTAGATTAAATCCGAAGAGAGTTCCGGGACTGGATTGCCTCTATGGAGGATACCAGGATACATCGGATGTCGGTATTGTTATTGCTTCTTCTCTTGCACTTATATTTTTAAATTGTCAATTAGCTTGTGCTAAGTGCTTGATTAGCTAGCTTGACCCTATTCACCCCCCTCTAGGGTTCCTACAATTGGTATCAGAGCAAGGACTCTTTTGTTAGGCTTAACATCCTTAGAGTAGATCCTTGTTAATTTTTCTATGGCATCGTATTCTTCTTCCTCCGATAAAGAGGGTTTTATTTCTTGTAGCATTGACAATCATGGTTCTTCTAAATGCAAGAAATGATCTAAGTGGAAAGCCACGGCTAAACAATCCTTAGAGATTCTTGATAACCTTCATTTTACAAATGAAGAATTTTCTGAAAAGGTTGTTCATTTAGAAGAAGCTAATAAGTTATTGAGAAATAAAAACAATAATTTATTATCTAGACTTGATTCTCAAAACTCATCATGTGTTTCTTTAAAGAGTTTGAATGAGGCTTTAATTTTGAAAATCAAATCTCTTTCCTCATCAATAGAAGATCTTAAGAGGCAAACTCATGAGCTAAATCATTTGCATGATTCTTCTATTGACACTTTAAAGAAACAAAATGATGCTTTTATCTCTAGAATTGCTTTATTTGAAAAAGAGAATGATATTTTAATTGCTAAATTTGATTCTCTTACTTGCATGCATGATGATTTGCTATTAGAACATAATATTCTTAAAACCAAATCTTCTCATGCTCACTCTAGAGATATTCATCATTCTAGTATGTCACATGTTCATAACCATTCTCATTCTGATATATGTGCACACACTAGTATTAGGTGCTTCTATTGCTCTCGCATTGGACACATGAGCTTAGCTTGTCCTATTCGTAGGAGTTTTTCTACCAATGCTAGAGTAAATAGTATATGGGTCCCTAAAGCTAACAAATATGGATCCAAGTTTATTTGGATACCAAAGTCTTCGCCTAATATTGTAGGTGAAGCTTCTTGTATCGGGACATAGCACCGAGGAGCGTGTTGGTGGTTGCAAAGCTCAAAGGTCATCTTCCAAGCAATTGTACCAACACAAGCGTGGCCACTAGAGCCACTTTGGTAACATGCTAAGCGATTCTCTTTAAATTGTTTACATTTATAGAATCTAGCATGTTTCACTTGATGTCTTGCTACTAGCTTACATTGATATCATTCAGTTCCTTCTATATAAATCAATGTGAGATACAATACTAGCATGCTTAGTTAATTTTCTTATAAATTCTTTTATCTAGCATGACTAGTTACTCGACTTAAATGATTAGTTCACACTATGTAGTTTATCACTCGTTTTCTATTAAGTGTGACACATTTGATTTATGCATACTTGTTTTTCTTAATCTCTATATTATGAAGCATGCATATCACTCTAGTCCATAGGAGCTTGATTTTGATTTGAGTTAATATGATTTTAACTCTCTGTCTCTAAAGTTTTTGAGGATAGTTACTTCTTACCGATTTTTCATTAATTTATAATATTTACTTTAAATCGGTATTTGTGAATATATATGTTTAGCACAAGCTTCTTATCACTTGACAAGTATACACTTATACTTCTATTTTAACCTTATGCTTACATAATATATTTATTATTGATTCTCATACTTTATCTTGATTATCTTCTTGAGAATCAATTATGTCTTTGCCTAATGAAGTTTATTTATACATGTTTTTGAATTTGTAATGGTTTTTCAAATATTTATTAAGTATACATGACTATATACATTAAATTTCCATCTACATATAGTTCATGTATCTCTTATATTGATATCTATTTTTGTATAAATACCTTTATGTAGGCATATGAGTTAAGCTAAAGTTTTATATTAACTTAAAGAGTATTTATTCATACTTGTTACTTTTAAACTTGTGCTTAACTCATACTCTAAGCTATTGATTATTTTGATCAAATTTGTGTATCTCTTTTTGAATCAATAAGCTTCTTCCTTAAAGCTTTCTTTTAATGATGTCTTTTTAGCTTTTTGGTTGACTTTATGGATACATATTTTTCTCTTGATTGTTGAATCTTCTCATGTATGCCTATTTATATATATATATATTTATATATAAATGATTCCTAACTTTTGATATTTATTTGTTTTATACCTTTAAGTTAGGATGTTGAGAGAAAATATTTATTAATGTCTTGCTCTTGACTATTTATGGAAGTTCTTTTAAGAATCACATGGTTTTGTGCTTTGTCTTATTTTTATATTTACCTCCGTTTTTAGTGCACATTTTCTAATCTATATCTTCTTTATAACTTACTATAGTGCACTATGAAAGCTCTTTGAAAAATGTACTTCTTGATATCTTTAGCATTTAGCTTTCTTGATCTTAATGATCTTTCTTTGCTCATTCCTTGGGTTTACACTTCTTTTTGAATTATTGTTGCCCAATGGTTTTTGTAGCACATGAGAATACATATAATTGATACATCATATTTCTTATGACTTTAGCTACTATGCTTTGAGCTTTTGTGTTGAGATTTTCCATTTCTAGAGAATACACTTATTTCATAATGGCTATAATATTTTGAATTCTCTAGATTGATATATTTCATTATCTTGGACCAATCCCAATACTTGGCAAAGAGATTTATTTTATTATTTTCATGAATATCTCTTTTGGCCTATACTTGATAAGAGAATAATTTATTTATTTGTCATCTTATGCTCTTATCCTTGCTTAGTAAAGAGTCTATAAATTATTTTGTTTATTCATAATGTATTGCCCTCTTTGTGAACTCTATGCTTGAGCAAGTATCTTTAGTGTTTGTGACTTAAGATTTAATGAGCACTTTTATCTTGTTAATGACTTAACTCATTAATCTTAAATTAGTTATGTAGCTGGCTTATTTATGATATATTGTTAAGCTACATAATCTATATTCACTTTCACTCATCTAGCTATTGTTTTTCTTTTCTATCTATATATGAATTGCTGGTTTACATAAACAAGATCTGTGATTCTTCTAAGTGTAATTTGTATCCTATTTTAGATACATATATTTATTCTCTAAAAGTGTTTTACAAATTCTTGATTAGATCTTGTTTCACTTGGAGGTTTGTGATTCCTTTCTTTAAGTCTCCTTCCTTATTAGTCATTAGCATGTATCTCTTAAATTTCTCTCACTTTTGAGTCATGATTTCATCATATTATCATTTACATCTCTTCTTGATTATATTTGCAATCATTTAAATGAGAATGACTTTTTTCCATATTTTTATTGATTTATGAGATTTTATTATAAATATGGATTTTTAATTTTCTCTTGATGAGATTCATTTGATCACATTTATTCATTTGCTTTCTTTATGAATGATCATAATGATTGAGTAGTCCTAAACTATCTAATTTTGTAAATGTCAAGTTAATTTACTACTCTACTTCGACTACTCATGGATTATCACGTAGTGTCTTTGCTATTTAAACTTTATTGTTCTTTCATTTAGATGTAGCAAAGTTTGGATATTATCCGGTTGATGGGTACATATGTGATAAAACATGCCTAGTCCATGTAAAGTAATAAATTGGTTGATTCTTTCTTAATTAGATAATCATGGACATGATATTTGAGTTAAAATTTTTATTTTATTTTTGAGCTATATTCTGTATATCATCATGATTGTTCTTAATTGACTTTATTCTTTTTTCATGATGACTTTTTCTCAAAGGATAACATACATTGATCTATCATATTTAAATATGAGATCCTTCTATATAGATAAATGTATGTCAACTTTTGATTAAATGTGCTTAATTAGAATATTCTTTTGATCGTTCATCTTTAGTGGCTATTTATTAGATATCTCTTCTTGACTAAAGATGATATTATTCGTCTTTTGACGATATTGTAGCCTTATATGCATCGAGCAAGGGGGAGAAATCCATAGTTGATTTACCCCTAAATCTTGTAGTTATCTATTTTATGCTATATGTGCTTTGGAACTAGATACGCATATTTTGAGGGGAGCAAATTAATTGGTCCTATTTATTTATACCCTTTAATATGTCGTATACCTAGTTCATCATTGACCATATTTCTTCAATTTCATTTCCTATTATTGTGGTCATGATATTTTTATTTGTGAAGGATTTATGAGAGTGTATGTAAGTGTCCTTATTATTTATCTCTCTTTTATATGGATTAAATAAGTCATCTTGTTAATATTAACTTTCATATCTTATCTTGATGACTATTGTGCTTTCAGTTATTTGGCTTTCCTTATTTGCTTAAATTATTTGGCTTTTCTTAATGAGGACTTACCTAAAATTCATGTATATCAACATTGGTAATACTTTGAGGGGGAGCGTTCAAGTCGACTGAATTTCTCCTTCTCAAGTATTCTTCTCCTTTACCTTCATGTTTATCCAAAAAGGGTATTCATATAGCACGTTAAGGTAATTGAGTTCAAATGCATGAACTTGGGTAAGCATATATATTTTGCAAATAATGAGATTATTCTATATCAATTACTTTGCAATTATCTAATCCTCATGGGCTTTTGATTGAAATCCTTGATTGATATCTTTTATTTCAATTGGTATATTGCTTCCTTCCAAAACCAGAGTCTTAATTCATATCATATTATGTTTTGGAGTTTCTTTCTTGGATTTCATGTTGTTAAACTATTAATTGAGTGTTTTTCAATTTATTTGTTTTACCAACTATATTGTGTTTTGTCATGCTTCTTTTAAAAATTGGATATTCTACATTGACAATGTAGCTTTATAAACATGTCATTACACCCTTCTCCCATTGTTTTTCATTAGTATATCTTGATCAAGATTGTCTATGAGTTCCCCATGCTCTGATTTCTATGCTTGAGATTGATTTCATTTTATCTCTTAGTACGAGGGAGCCTATTTTCGATCATGTCGAAGGGGGAGAAGTAAGTTTAAGTATGTGCTTCAATGTTTGTAATAAGGGGTAGAAGTATTTTAAGTAACATGCTATTAGTGGTATATCCATATATCTGCTTATACATTAGTGATATATGCATCTATTATGTTCATACTAAACTTAACCGATTTGCCATAATCAAAAAGGGGGAGATTGTTGGCCCAATGATCATATTATATTTTTGAATATGGTTAATCTGTTAAGTTTTGCGTTTCATTATCACTAATCTTCATTCTATCTCTATAGCATTTCTACTTATAATTATATCTTTGGTGATATGTGCTTATTGTGTTACATATTAGTGATATGAGTTTTTATTTATATATATCTTAAATTTAATTGAGCTACCAAAATTAGAACTATGTTTTGATTATGGTTATTCAATTAAGTTTAACATTATGATATCACTAATTTTTATGCTATCACTATAGCATTGATACTTAAACTTTGCATAGTCCTAATGTGCTTTTATCTTATCATACTTGCTACATGTATATTGTTTTGTTCGTCTAACATGTACATGCAGAAAAGCAATAAGCAAGATCAATGTGGACATATGCAATAAAGAAATCATGGTGGGCTAAAGATGACGGATCCCACAAGATTTCTCTGAAACACCCGACGACATCTCCGGAGCCATGCACCCGGGGGTTCAGTTTTCGCTAACTGGATATCTTTGGACAGCTACCGCCAAGGAAAAAAGCCAGCACCTATCAAAGGAAGAAGCCAAGCTATGCCATCATCATTTCAAGACTCTGAAGAAGCCTGCACCTGCTACAGTATATCTGGAGTCTGTAATGAGTCTTAGGAATAATTGTGAACACAAGAAATGGATGGCAAAATCGAAAGCTAGGGTAGAAACTAGCCCAGGATCATTTTTGGCTGAAAATCGACATACCGACGGTATACCGGTCTATACCGACGGTATACCGATTTTGTTCACAGAAAGTTTTCTGTCTACAAAATCGGCATACCGACGGTATACCGGTTCATACCGACGGTATACCGGTTCAGTAACGTTGAAAGTCCAACGATCGGATTTCCAACCTTAAATGATCCCAACGGCTATATTTCGAGCCGTTGCAATCCCAGACCGGTATACCGACGGTATGCCGACTCATACCGGCGGTATGCCGGTCGCTGACTGAAAAGTTGCCTTTGGCTCTTTTCAATGCTTTGGTTATAAATAGCCTTGAACCCCTTCATTCAAGGTTGATGTTTTGAGCATAAAAATTTCTAAACCACCAAAGCCTATCCACAAACAACTCTACAAAGCTTTCATTTGCCATCCACAAATTGTGTTAGAGTTATTGAGTTGAAAAGTAAGATCTTCATCTTATTGTATAAGGAGATCAAAACCTATTGTGAAAGGTTGAAGTTGGAGAGTCTTCGTATCCAAACTCTCGGTTGAAGTTGGAGGGTCTTCGTATCCAAACTCTCGGTTGAAGTTGGAGAGTCTTCGTATCCAAACTCTCGGTTGAAGTCTGAGAGACCTTCGGATTAAAGCTCTCGTGTAAGAAGTTGGCGAGTTCTTCGGATCCAAACTCGTGTGTAACTATTTGCTCAAATAGTGGATTAAATCCGGAGAGAGTTCCGGGACTGGATTGCCTCTAGGGAGGATACCAGGATACATCGGGTGTCGGTATTTTTATTGCTTCTTCTCTTGCACTTATATTTTTAAATTGCTAATTAGCTTGTGCTAAGTGCTTAATTAGCTAGCTTGATCCTATTCACCCCCCTCTCGGGTTCCTACATCTGAGACTAATATTTACAAATCCTGTTGGTAAAGATCCTCTACCAATTGTTCTCTTAATTTCCAAATAATCTCTTTTATGATATCCTCATTGACTAAATAAACAACCATGTTCTATTCACAAAGCCGATCAACCTGAAACCTTAACAGTATTTTCGTTCTTTCCTCAAATCCATATTCTTCATGTTTTGTTTATCTTCGGTGCCTTCATCAATTCAAGTTTGCTCAAAACCTTTTAGTTATAGTCCATTACTTAACCAACTTGCTTAGTGTTTACTTAATCTCCGATTCATAGTTCTTAAGTTTTCATAGTCTCAATCCCTCAACTGTCACTTTGATGCGATTATACCCTTAATTCTTTTCTCTTCCGAAATACTCCTCCTATGGATTATGTACACCATTTTCCTCAAAACTCAGAATGTTTCTCAACTCTGATCATGTTTCTATACGGTTTCCAATTTACAATTCCTTCTTGGAAGAACTTCATCAAACTTTGGCATATTTTTGCCATCCTTTATTACAACTTAGAATTTTTCTCCACTAATTCTTATGTCTCTTTTTCCCTTTCTTGTAGTCACCAAAAATATGTTATCCAGTATTTCAAACCTCCAATGGTTTCATCATGTTAGCTCAAAGACTCTTTCTTGCACGCCCATAGTCTTATTCCATCAACTAACCTCATAAAAATATGGATTCCTAATAATTTAAATAGAGTAACTAGGTAGCTATCTTAGTCTCCCTATACATATATATCTACCCACAAAATATATATTAGCTATCTACAAATATGCAATCAACTATCTATGGAACACACCTACATATGTATGATAAAAAGACTAGAGTTGAATCATGAAAGAGATTGGATCAATAGGTATTTGAAATGGACCCAATGAACTCGAGGGATAATCAAGTAGAAATTCTATAGGAATCCTTATTCCTATTGGCTATGGTATTAGTAATAATTTCAGAGAGTTGCTAGGAATAGAATCTTCAGGTTAGGACAAAATCAAACAGATGAAAATAATTCTGGTATGGTTTCTTAATGGTGATAAGAGGCCAAACGATGTATATCTAGGACATGGATATAGTCTTAATAGTATTCGAAAACCTATACATACCTAAAATTACTTCAACTTAGAGCCCATGCCTCGCCAGTGCGCTGTTGGCTGTAGTGAACCCATAGTTTCCATCATTCGGATAATGGCTACAGTGTGCATCTGCCACGCCATAGTAGGTTACCAAATATTCTCTCAACCTTATCCATAGGAGTTTCAAAGGAGCACCTTGATAATTCAAATAAGTTTTCTATCCACTAAGGAGATTCAATCACATTAGGAAGGAATTGATGTAGTAACAATGTAAGTATATGTTCTTGAGAATCAAGTGATTGGCTATCAAAAAAAACCATAAGGATTGACTTAAGCCAAGAAGAGTATCTGTGCTTCAACCTTTCTCTACTAATATTTAAGGACCGAGGCCATAAGCTTACAAACACGAAATTTGATCAAACCCGACTAGGCTAATTTAGTTGGGTTCAAGGGTAAATAGGAATGGTGATGTTGAGCAGAAAATATTCTTGGCACAGGGAAATACTTAAGGAATATTGACCTATTCTTGGAATTATTTGGGGAAATAATTCCTTACGGCCAATGAAATTTTTTTGGAGAATTCAATAAGTTGGCCAAATATCTAGTCTATAAGCTCTATGGTTCCAAATGAAACACTTTGGCTTGGAATGGTTTAAGAGGGAATCAAACAGAATTTTTGACCAAAACTAATAGAATTTTTTTGGAAAGGCTATTTAAGAGATTGAAGAGGTTTGCTAAAGGAGGAGTTGAAACTCTAAATAGTGAATGGATCTAGATAGAGATAGAGAAGTAAGATTTTGATTACAACTAATAGACAAATTTGAAATGGTCTATTAATAGGCTTGCTAAAGGAGGAGTTGAAAGAAGTAACCTTAATCTGTAAATAACAAAAGAGCATAGGTCCTAAAAGATTCTAGAATGGAAGATGAAAATTCCTGAAATACTTGAGATTATAACCACAACCTTCCACGGGACACTAAGAGAAAAATTAATAAAATAATATAGATAGTAAAATATAAAATCATACAATCGACCTATGCTGTGATGAGTTTCCTTATTATAATAGGTCCTTAAAAGCACCTGAAACCTAAAAACGTGTCACAATCTGCTCCTGAATAATCGGGTATGAATCATGCTACGCCCGGCCTATGGGCAATGATAATTAGTCGTCTAAACCTTAGGAATCATCAAAGATAAAATATATCGATCACTCATCACAGCAACTAGAACCTTCGAGCAAATCCCAGCCACGTAAATTACCACATAGTTCACTATCAGTGTTTTTATACACTATACATTTTCTACCTCTTCCAGAGACAAATTGGATAATCAATAATACAACTCGTACATCTATCTCATCATAACCATATGATATATATATATATATATATATATATATATATATATATATATATATATATATATATATATATATATATATATATATAAAATCTAAATCTTGTGGAACCTTCCATAATTCGTCCTTCAATCCAATGCCATCTTCATGCCCTGGTTTAATATGTCAACGATCCAGTCAGAAAAGGAACAAAGTACAATGTAACTCAACCGTACCTAACAACATGATGCAGTAGTATATAAAATAACAAGGGCAAGTAAATAGCAAGTAAACTGGAAATTACCTAAAATTATGCACTAACTACGTGAAACATGTGCAATAGAACACCAATAACCATGTAGGGGCTAAACATGTATAAGGCACATCGTAGACAATGTGATAGCAGTCACGCAAGCTAGAGTGAGGCACATAGTAGACGATATGCTAGCAGTCGTACAAGTAATGGACGTAAGGCAAATCTTTTGACGATGCTAGCAGTCATGTAAATGTCCATAGGCCAAGGTAAACTACATGCTACATGAGTGTTTTCCCTCCCGACACGAACATGAGAAATAAGTAAAGCAAGTAAAATAGTGTAACATGTCATGCAATGCTGCTAAGTAAAGTTGAGATTACAAGTAGTTGCCTTTCTATGTTGTTGTTGCCAAGTGTCTCTAATCCCACCTAAAATGGTTAAAGAAGAATGGGTTATAAACATTCTAAGAATTTCTAAAAGATTCTACTCTAACTACCTATAATAGTATACCAATTTATCAAAAAATAATTATTAATTAATATCAAGAATATAATACTATTAAATAAAATTCTATAAAATGTCATTAGGCTAAATAGCTAGTTAAAATATTACTTAAACTTGACTAAAAAATATTAGTAAAATTTTATTAATCAAAATACTAGTTAAATTTATTAAATAGTTTTAAAGAGAATAATTAACAATTTAATAAGCTAGCTAATTAAACTAGTTAAAAATCAACAACTAAACTAACTGACCAATTAATAAACCCAGCCTAGTCCTGTGGGCCTAGCCTAGCCTCAAGACCCAGCCCACCTTATTCCTTTCTTTTTTCTTTTTATTCTTGGCCCGCTGGGTTAGCCCACTAACCCGACCCAAAACTAAACCCTAATACTTAACCTAAACCTAACAACTCTCCCTCTCTTCTCTTCCCATACACGCACACAGAGCCGCCTCAAAAACCTTAAGAAAACTAGGAAGAAGAAGGTGAAGAGGAAGAAAGAAGAAGAAGAAGGAGCACAACTCACCTTGATGGCTCAATGAGGCACGGCTGCGGCGCAGCGGCTCGAGAGGCAAGACGCGACGGTGACTCAGGGCCTGGCTGTGGCATGGCGCAAATCTTGGGGCAGCGACAGAGATCTGCTACTCGTGGCACGGATCTAGATCTAGAGGGGCTTGCGTAGCGGTGGCGACTGTGAAGCGGCGAGGATGGCTCCGGCGACTAGGTTCGTGGCTCGACTTTTGACGGAGAACTGAAGCGACGACTTCCTGGCCAAGTAGTCGACATGAGGCGGTGTTGAGATCCGATCTGGACACAGCAGTCCAGAAAAATGACTGTCGATGGTGATGTGGCTCACGACCGAATGGTGATGGCGATGGCGACTCCGACCATGGCGGTGATCGGCGAGTCTTTGGTGGTGCTCGTGGCCAACGGTGGCACAACAACGGTGGCTCCGGTCGACGAGGCTGGGCTCGGCCAAGAATCACTAGATCTGGTGCGGTGGTGCACGACCGACGACTTCTTGAAGGTAACGGTCGGCAATCAGTGGCTGTGCCGGCCTAAGATGGACGGACACAACATGTTAGGGTTTCGGGGATTGGGGACGTGTCTTGTGTCTGGGGACATGACAGGACATGGGGATTCAGGGCTGTAATGTGGAGGGTGTGTCCCGTATCGAGTATACTTCAGGACACGACTAGGGTTTTGGGGAATTGTGGAAAATGTAAGGGGTTGTGTCCGTATCGGGTGAAACAAACACGGTTGGGGTTTGGGATTTGGAAATGTGTCGTGTCGGACACTCCTATATAATTGTAATAGCATAGCTAGGGTGTATTGAAATGGAAATAGACACAGACAAAATTAGGACACGATCATTAGGACCTTTATAGGGATTTGGAGTAATTAGCACAAATGATAATTAGTCCTATTTCAAGAGCCATTAGAATAATCTAGACATGGAATATTCCTAAGAATATTAACTGGGATTAATTAACACTAATCAGCATTAATTAAGGACTAATCAGAATTAATTAAGACATCAAATCTAGAAAGTTCATACTATAGTCTCTATGGCTAATAGCTATAAGAAATTACTAAAACCTATTATCCTACAATGGTATTTACAAGAATGCCACTCCACTCCTAAATGCAACTAAGCCACTCCACTTTAAATAATTACAAATTTGCCACTCCTTCTTCATGATTCCTTAAGTAACCAACTTCTATGCTAGAAATTACTAAAAATGCCATTCTTAATAATTAATAATAAAATATCTAATAAAAATTTTGGGAACAAATATGATTTTATTGGAAAATAGAAAGTGGGGGTTACAGCTAGGCTGATGATAACAAACTATATAAAAAATTAAATACGTAAAGTAAAGAGCATCATAAAAGCAAACTCATGACACAACGATGTATACTAGTTTTTCTCTGAGAGGACTATTCCAGTCTCGAGTACTCTTGCTCGATGTCCATCCATATGGCACAAGCTTTGAATCTGAAACGCTTGCAGCTCCTTACAACCACGAGTTTTTATCCGAAGGACTCGTAACTTCAAATAAGACGAACTTTGAAAACTAGAATGTTTTCGGAAAGCCTTCTTTACAAATTCGAACCAAACTCTAGATCGAACTGGAATGGCACTTGGCTTAGCTAGGAGTTGTTAAAGGCTAGATATGAAAGTGTAAAGCTCTTGAAATACTTTTGAATAGATATAGAAGAGATGAATGAATGAGTAATTTGGAATGAGAACTTCTCATCTATTTATAGCCTTTTTATATGTAGAACTCGACATGAGTTCGGGTTCATATTTTTTGTAATTCAAAAATTGGTTACAGATCTTCAGGAAGACCACAAGTCCTCAGGAATCACCCTGACCAAACTCGGGCAGAGTTCGAGCCGAACTCTGGGCGAATTCTCATGGTGAGTTTCCTGACCAGTTTGTGTTCTTAATGAAGATTAAATTGCATATATTGGGTATTAGACTTTTGGGTATTGGATATTGGCTAGTATGGTACATGGAGTAGATCGGTAGATTGTTTTAAAAGTGGAGTTTAGTAGAATAGCCAGTTGCCAATTCGATCGACCTTAAATTTTTCCTAGACTCAGTATAATAAAAAATACAGAATAAAATATGAAAACATGTCTTGATCAGCATTTGTAGACTTTGTTTGATAAAGACAAAGTGTGGAAGTAGACGTCTATTTTTGTGCCTGTAAATGTATATTATTTGCGTATCGACCATAGTTTATGTTGATTATCAAAATCAGGTGTGACTATGACCAATGGCCAACAATCTCCTCCATTTTGATAATTGACAAATTTTAAGTTTGTACCAAATAATATTACAAATAATAACTTGAAATTTTCACACCTTTTGACCATTGCAATTTCTCTCGATTCTCGGGTGTATTTATTACTCTACTCCCATTTTTTATTTGTACAAAATGGATGCTCTTCCACAAATAGTGAGCATAAACAACAAACATAGAAAGTGTCACGACCTGTACCTAGATATTCGGGTACGAGTACATGGGCCACGCCCAGCCTATACCGTAGTATCAGCGGTAGAACGCTATCAAGTACCCAATAAATATCTACAACATCTAGATGATCTATAACGACAATATATACTCCAATCACAAGCATCTAAGAAGATATGAATAAGAAGAGATAACAGTATCACTAGAACAACTAGAATCTATAAAAGATCATATGAGACAAGAATGTATCGGAGACAAAATAATAACAAAAACTAAAACAAACTACCAGGCCTAGAACTCCTGGGAGATAACTCACGGTGAAAGAATATCGAGATCCGCCTCAGCTAGCATCATCCTGTTGTCCAATAATGTGGGGCATAACAATTCTTAAAATTTTGTCAACGTATCCAGTCAGGATGGGAACGAGTACATAAACTAACAACAGTTCCATGTGAATTGATAAATTCTATAAGAGACAATTATAATGGAATACAAGATAAAATATTAAGATTGGAATATAAATAAGATATGTAAAACTGGATATCATGTCAGGGTATAAAATACTGGAATGTAAGTAGTACAGGAATATCTGATGTATAATATAAACATAAACAGTGCCTTGAGATATTAGAGCGTTATGTGATCGGCTTGGGACACATGATCAAGCATTCCATTTGGCCCGACTATCACAAGAAATGCACAAGAAGGGTCAAGCCGGCCAACATGGAAAGCGAGCACAAGAAATATAAGATCTCGCTACACCCTACGTACGGTGAGGGTGGCGCAAGCACATGAATAACATGATGGGTATATGATCACATAACCTCTAATAACTCCCCATCCCTGAATTGTATATGGATCTGGACATGACACGCCATGACACAGGATTCAGAAATAAGAGGACAGCCCACTCCTAAATCGGTGTTTATTCAAGTATAAGAAAAACAAGATCGAACCATGTACCAATATACCAGGAAAGTCCAGGAATAACATCTTATGACAGGATTCGACGTATACTAGTTCGTGTACCATCGTGTCGGGAATCAAGTAAAATACTACAACTGAATCGGATATAGCAGATATCAAGACAATAAAAACTATCAGAGAGTGTACTCACCTCATTTTAGTTGGAAGTCGACGTGCACGACATGAACTTGTTGACACGGAATAGGTATGATGCTAAGCTCTACAAGACGTTCCCAAATGACGGCACATGTAGTTCCATTGAGTCCAAAAAAGTCCAAATAGTCTAGTTTGATATATAACAGTCTAGAATCAAGATTTGGCACGATAATAGAGATGAGAAATAGGAAACGACTATAACAGTTGTGACTTATGATTTAAGGGAAATAATAACTATAAATATATATATACCTACAAATTATTTATAATATTTAGAAACTATAATTTTTATTTACAAAATATTATTAGGTAATACTAGAAACCCAAACTCATTTAGAGTTTACAAAACCATTTATATATGTATAAGCTAATATATATATAAGCTATATATATATATATATATATATATATATATATTTTATATATATATATATATATATATATATATATATATAAGCTTATATAAGCTAATAATATGAATTGCAAGTTGTAGATTATTAAAATATCAAGTTGTACCTCGTTATTCGTTCGTCGAAATCTATGACCCACAAATCGGGATAAGACGATCAACCGTAAGGTTTACAATCTTATCATAGCGATCCACATGGTTATTTTATCAATTTCAGCGATGTGAGATCACTGAAATCGACTGATCTCAGTTTCGTTGCACGAATTCCGAAATACGAACATAATAAGAATTTGTTATAAATAATAGTGATACATAAAGAAAATATATACAAACGTTGTCATATGATGAAACAAAAGTCACCAACGTGTCCATAATGGTCAAATTAGCTAGGATAGCCTACCCTTAAGTCCAATTTAGATACAAGGGCAAAAAAGTAATTTTGGGTCAAGATGATATCCGTGTTAGACCTAATTTGTGCCGAAGAATGTGCTAGGATACAAGTCTACCAAACCTAACAAATTATATGTCCACAAATCCATTATGACGATACGAACCCAACGGTGTATTCGAAATTAGACTCCGTTGACTCGATCTCAAAATGGTCTGTTGACCAGGATATTAGAATTTTGGTTTGCACAGAAATACGTGCGGGAGCCAAAGTCCACTAAATCTAGAAAAGTATATGTCAATGAGTTCAGAATGACGATACGAACTCAACGGTATATCCGGAATTGGATTTCGATGAGCCGATCTCAAAATGGTCTGTTGACTAGGACTGTGGGGCCCGTCTTGTATCGAAATGTGTGCCAGGGCCCACGTCCTCCAAATCTAACAAACGTTATATAAATTCGTGTCAGAACGATCTACTGGTGGTGTCAGAATTAGAATCTGGAGTTTCGGGTTCAAAATTAGAATTTTACAAGTTAGAAATTATGAATTCGGATGGCCAACCTTGGCGTCAAATTCAACCAATCAAACAAGCTCACAATGAAGCGGAACTTGAGGGACAAAAAGATGGTTATATCAGCTATACACAAGAACTGGTGGCACATCAAATGGAGCTACGACGATTGAGATACGAGTCCACGAAGTTGGCTCCACAAAACTGTCCAAAAAAATATAATTTAAATGGTCAACTTGGCGGCCGGTCTTGATCTATCAAACGAGCAAATTAACGGTTGAAACTTGACATGAGTTAAGGGGTATATACAGAGATGGAGATAGAAGAAATGGATCGATGATCTAATGGTCGAATTTCCCAAAAAATGCATATAAATTTGCTGTTCTGAGGCGCACTTTCAGACTTTACAATCTCGTGCGTCACGACGGGATTCCGTGCGATACGTACGAATCGCTTCTGTTACGCATCGGAGAGGAGGAGGACGGTGAGGGGGAGTTTGTCGGAGGGGCGTCGGGCTATGGAGGAGGATCCTCGGGCTCGTGACGGCACGTGGCGATCGTCGCCGCTGCTAGCTACGACTACTGCAACTCCTGTACGGTGCTGCGTTCGTTGGCCGCAGTTGTCACGCCCCAATCCGGGAAATCGCTCGTCCATACTAGATTTTATCCGAATCATCGTCCTCGCTGGGACGTTATGCCGCACGAGCCTGGAGTTGTGCTCGTGCAAGGCAAGATAACAGGTTTACATAGTATTTATCTCAAATTAATAACATAAGCAGCAGAAGGAAACAGAGTATACAATAAGAATCTCTTTTATTCATAATGAACTGAAGGTTACAAAGGCTCTGAATAGCCCAACATAACATGCCAATTGGCTATAACGCTCATGATCTCTCTAGCTTACAAAAGATTACATCGTTCCATACATTATGCCTCTTTATAGCCAATAAGTAGTTTTCGGCCGAATACCTCCATGTTGCAAGTCCGAATGCCAATGCGGTAGCTCCTCTTAAAATGCTAAGGACTCCATGCCTCGGCGCATCCAAGCCAAGCCCCGCCCCGAGCCGATCATAACTTGAACCTACAAACAAACTAGTGGGGGATTAGTGCTTTCATCCTCGCTGCACTGATCAAGACCCACTCACACCCAAACCAAACACTAAGTAAATTTAGTGGAACATGCAACATTATTTGGCGATCTTTCTAATTAGCCTTAGGATCAGTTTTACAACAATATTCAATCATAGCAACTTATTATAAATGTGTCCAATACCGTGTCCCTGCGGCAGATACAGTTAGACATAACATAAACATAGTGATCGTGCTCATCTCTGTCCCATTTTGCCTAGCTTGCAATGGTTAAAACTTTACATAAGAAATCATACAATTCACGCAATCAACCAACCATACTTATCTATATGCATAAGGATAGCAGGCCCTGCGCCTGCACCCAACTCTAATCTCAGTCCACCGGCCCTATCTATATGAAGGTCACGGTCTTTCGTACCATAATGGACTTGGCATCCTTATGTGTAAGCCTATGATCGCTCCAGTATGGGTTGCTAGCCCAGTACCTGAAGGATCGCAAACTTACTGATATCATAGCTTATCACAACAATGGCTGGTCGCAATCCGTCCGAATGATGTGTACCATAAATATCATAAATAATTCTCTCCTAGGCCGAACGGTCCCGGTGCCCCGATCGTAACCGTCCGAGGGAAGCCGCACCCGTGTACGGGCCATCCGAGTCCATTGACCATGCAATACGCGCCATAGCAAACAAGTCATAACATTCCAACCAATCTCACGTTCTATAAACATAATCTTGTTCCATAAACATATTCACGTTCCATAAGCATAATCCACCATCCCTATCTCAAGCTCCGTCGGCATTATGCCCTAACACATCCGTATTGATGCACGACGCCCTACGGCTTAGACATCTCATACTTATATTCAATGCGTTCCATTCATAAGTTATTCACATAGCCTAATTTTGTAGTTACTTAGTCATTTCCTAGCTTCCGTGCACGGGGACACGCTCAGTGCCATAATTAATGTTCTAGGCCTAGTGTTTAATGTTCTCGGAGTCGTGTAGGTGATGCACATCTCGATATTATCTTTCCATGTTCTACCATCACCGCCCTACCGTGACCCGTACACTTGATGCACATCGCTTCAATTGTTCAATGTTCAGTGTTCTACCTTAATGTCCGATACATACTAAGACTTTTAACCGTTCGAGCCACGCTCGCTCGCTTAATGATAACTTACGCATACAAGGATATATTTTATTAGACGTGAAGGAATAGGGAGAGAGAGTCAAGAACTCGCCTACCTTAAGCCGATACGCCTTGTCATTTCGTCGGGTTGAAGCGACTCGATTCCATAACTTGGTTGTACGGCCAACCCTCCTGACTTAGCCATTCCGTTGAACTATTCGACTTATTCGACCTACCGCGCCCATGCCACGATCCGTTGCAAGGCGATGATTTGGTTTTGCGGACATCATCTTGAGTAAGGCAAAAGTTTCAACTCTTTACAATCCAGCGTAAAAGTATAGCCTGCACACCAGATCAACTAAAATTAGCACTTGCTCAAATGGGACTTATCCTTTGCGTCGATTCGATTCATAGATTCCAATCGACTCAAAGCTTTCCTTCGACCAACGTAACTCTTACATCGATACTTCATTGGGTCAACGCAACTCTTCGAGTCAACGACTCATCATAATGTACCGTACGGAGCGGGGCATTACATAATATACCACTCAAAATAAGGTTCGTCCTCGAACCGAAACTAACACTCAAACCAAGTGTTTTGCTAGATCGTTTCACGATCTCGTGCTACTATCGCTTGAATTATACAACTTAGTTTGGATCATACACATATTTTAGGCGTCCCACCAATATATGCACAGCCAAGCTCAGTTGTAGGATATCCGGACAAACTAACAGGCTCAACTTAAATCCTCAAGCACCAATCATTCCGTACTCAACTTAGTCAAATCTTAGCACCTATTCCCCAAAATACTTCTTGTATGCATTATCCCATAACATGCAATCATCCTTCTAAACATTTTTATGTATAACTTAACTCAAAATCGTTACTTCGATCCCATAAGTTTTTCGCTGACCATCTAACGCTCGCATTGCATTAAGTCGTTGTTCATCCGATCGCAACAATTCTTCGCAATACCTATTTGCCCAACCGTTTTCTATCTCTCACATAACTCAAGTCTTTCACCTAGTCGTTCATAACATTTGGCCTTAGCGACATGGACTAAGTCCAACATGTCTCAAATTTTTTTGCCTACCATTTGCCCGAAGTCTCGCAGACAACTATTCTAACACGATCCACGTTCTCGAACCATCTACGCATCGGGTCTGGGGCTACCCCCACTAGGTAACTTATCCAGACATCATGCTCGTGCTCCCCCGACACAAGAGGTCAACTTGAGTCTACGATGCTCAAAGGCAACAATCTTTTCGACCCAAGGTCTCTTACGATACGCTCATCTCTGATTCTCGACCGAGTACAAATCCTTTACTCAATCTTCGATTCAATTCCGACTAGCTCATTTCGTAACATAAATCGCGCGCTCAAACACACATAGCCTAACCGTTACTCAAGCCGATCTACGACACAACTCTTAGGGTTGTTCTACTATTCGTCACTCTCACGCATTGCAGAATTCTTACAATCGCCTTACCGCGTCACTACGCTAAGTACGTTTCTCAACATCTATTCGATCATCAACCAAACAAGTCTATTTACATACTTATTCGATCGATTATAATTTTTTTTTCTTTTTTGACCATATCATTCTAGTCGCAGGCTACTCGCTAACTTTCGAAACACGATACTCACTCGCTTAGACTTATCCTCAACATGTACTACATCCTCCATCCTCGACAAATTTCTTACACGACTTCATTGGGTCATCCTATGGGACTTCAACATTCACTTGATTTGGCGGTCAAGTCCTCTAGGGTTATCTGCCCCGAAACTACGCTCGATAATTTAAGATCATCAACGAGGGACAGTTACAACGAACCATGCTATATCCTATCGCGGAGCCAAATCAATTCCCGACAATTTCTATGAGACTTCATCCAATCCGTCATAATTTACCAATCTATAATTTATCTGCCCCTGCGCAACTGATGTACCGTTAACTACTCGAATCACTCATGTATTACCGTCGATTACTTTTGCTAGTCGTATGACATTTACTCGCCTCAAGTCCGAGTTTACCTATTCGTGATCATAGTTCGACACATTCCATACTCATCAAAACCATCCTCGAACAACTTTCGCATCAAACCACAAGTCGAATCCAATTTGCCATGCCTTATAAGTTTGATCATCCCCGCTGTATGAATCACCATACCAGCGCTCACGCGGAATGATCGCCCTAATTTGGCGTGACGCATGTGCGATGCTGGAGTTGCACTCGCATAAGACAAGAATGTCAACATTGTGGTTATCCTCGAAGCAATTCAGACACTTTCATTTTCATCCAAGTAACATACATCCACTCCCAAATTCTCCGGAGCACTCCTACCATCATCATCCAAACTGCCATCAACTTAACTTGTATCTTATTCATCCAATAACAATGCTCAACATAACTTTCTTTCATTTGATCAGAGTATCCATGAGTTATTATATATCGTCTTTGATACGCCTCAATACCATCGTCGATATGCATAACTTGAACATATTTCTCTCTCATAAGCTCTAATTTATTGCAATCACTGCCATTATCCGAACTCGAGTACGAATCAAGTCTTATACACATCAAGATCCATTCAGTTGCAACTAACTACCATCATCACGACACAGTTTCCAATTCACATATCCATTCTCATATTCCTAACTCACACTTCCAATCGTGCTACCGACTCATCATGCTGACTCAAATTCGTTCGCACGATTTCTTCGTACATACTCAATACAATTTTGACCGAGTCAACCATTTCCTCAACGCAGCATTCCTTCGCTATGCTCAGCCTATCTTCGACTTATACTTAACAAATCATTGTCCGACGTATCATCCATGCATACGACTTCGCGCATAATCGTTCAACTCGATTCATCGAAGCATACTTGTATCAATTTCAATCGAGTCATTCCCATTCGAGTCTCGACACTACTCTGTTCGTTGAGGATAAACCTATCATAACCAACACAAGTCTTGATGCACTCTATTGCAAGTCACCAAACGGCTTAACATAGCTATCGCTAAGTGGTATTGCATATACCACTCAGAAATCGAGCCTATCATTATCGATACAATGCTTCACTGCACTAATCGCACAAGTGGTATTGCATATACCACTCGAAATCGAGTCATCACTCGACTTTACATTTCGCGTAGGTCTGACATCTATTTTCCAATCAACTATCCCGTATGGCGATCTTTCTCGATCTCGGCTCTAGCGTTCTTCTTACTCGAGTTTGGCACAACAACTGGACCAATATAATAGTCGTTCGTCCAAGTTCGACATACATTCCATCTAATCGTACATTGGCGATCATATCGATCGCACACGCAACATTCACTTATTCAAAGCTCAATGCAACATTCGGCCAACTTAAACGTTCGCCTACTCAAACTCGACTTAGCGACCAACTCGACTCGTTATTATCGCATCCGCGATCTTCCAATCTCACTCATTGCAACTGGTGCAACAATTTACTCTCGATACTTGGGGTCATTACTCAATCTCGTTTTAACATATCACTATCCATCCGCATAGCCATACAACATGTATCATACCATGTCGACTCGTTGCACCAATGCAACGAACGATTCACGACTTGCTGCACTCCGTGCAAACAATAATACATAACCATTCGCATAGCCATATAACACGTATCACCTCATATATCGACTCGTTGCACTTTGTGCAACAAATAACACATATCTCTTGGCACTTCATGCAACCAACATCACCATATTCGTTGTACTTCATGCAATCAACGACTCGCAACTTTCTTGTACTTCAGAAAACCAATATTTCATAACTCGTTGCACTTCGTGCAACCAACATTCTTCGATGGCACTCGGAGGTAGCGTGATAGTCACGACATACTTGTGGCAGACGTATACACTTAATATAGACTTATTGTATGGAACATCCAATGTAGCATCGAGCAGATCCATGAGCCATGCGGTTGCGGAAACAACTTAGAGTCAACTGAATTCGATAGCAAAGCAACAGAAGGTCAAGAGATTCATTCACAGTCCAGAGGATGGAACTGCTCTGATACCAACTTGTCATGTCCCGATCCGGGAAATCGCTTATCCTCGCTAGATTTCACCCGAATCATCCTCCTTACTGGAGCGTGATGCCGTACGAGCCTGGAGTTGCGCTCGTGCAAGGCAAGATAACAGGTTCACATAGTGTTTATCTTAAATTGATAACATAAGCAGCAGAAGGAAACAGAGTATGCAATAAGAATCTCTTTTATTAATAATGAACTGAAGGTTACAAAGGCTCTGAATAGCCCAACTTAACATGCCAATTGGCTACAACACTCATGATCTCTCTAGCTCACAAAGGATTACATTATTCCATACATTATGCTTCTTTATAGCCAACAAGTAGTCTTCGGCCGAACACCTCCATGTTGTAAGTCCGAACGCCAATGCGGTAGCTCCTCTTGAAACGCTTAGGACTCTATGCCTCAGCGCATCCAAGCCAAGTCCCGCCCCGAGCCGATCATAATTTGAACCTGCAAACAAACTAGTGGAGGATTAGTGCTTTCGTCCTCGCTGCACTGATCAAGACCCACTCACACCCAAACCAAACACTAAGTAAATTTTGTGGAACATGCAATATTATTTAGGGATCTTTCTAATTAGCCTTAGGATCAGTTTCATGGTAATATTCAATCATAGCAACTTATCATAAATGTGTCCAATACCGTGTCCCTGTGACAGATACAATTAGACATAACATGAACATAAACATAGTGATCGTGCTCATCTCTGTCCTATTTTGCCTAGCCTGCAATGGTTAAAACTTTACATAAGAAATCATACAATTCACACAATTAACCAACTACACTTATCCACATGCATAAGGGTGGCATGCCATGCACCTGCACCCAACTCTAATCTCAGCCCACCGGCCCTATCTATATGAAGGTCACGGTATTTCGCACCGTAATAGACTTGGCATCCTTATGTGTAAGCCTATGATCGCTCCAGTACGGGTTGCTTGCCCAGTACTTGAAGAATCGCAAACTTACTGATATCATAGCTTATCACAACACTGCCGGTCGCAATCCGTCCGAATGATGTGCACCATAAATAACATACATAATTCCCTCCTAGGTCGAACGGTCCCGGTGCCCCGGTCGTAACCGTCCGAGGGAAGCCGCACCCGTGCACGGGCCATCCGAGTCTGTTGACCATGCAATACGCGCCATAGCAAACAAGTCATAACATTCCAACCAATCTCACGTTCCATAAACATAATCTCGTTCCATAAACATATTAACGTTCCCTAAGCATAATCCACCATCCCTATCTCAAGCTCCGTCGACATTATGCCCTAACACATCCGTATTGATGCACAACGTCCTACGACTTAGACATCTCGTACTTATATTCAATGCGTTCTATTCATAAGTTATTCATATAGCCTAATTCCGTAGTTACTTAGTCATTTCCTAGCTTTCTTGCCCGAGGGTACGCTCAGCGCCATAATCAATGTTCTAGGCCTAGTGTTCAATGTTCTCGGAGTCGTGCACATGATGCACATCTCGATATTATCTTTCAATGTTCTACCATCATCGTCCTACCGCGACCCGTACACTTGATGCACGTCGCTTCAATTGTTCAATGTTCAGTATTCTACCTTAATGTCCGACGCATACTAAGACTTTTAACCGTTCGAGCCACGTTTGCTAGCTTAATGATAACTTACGCATACAAGGATATATTTTATTAGACGTGAAGGAATAGGGAGAGAGAGTCAAGAACCCGCCCACCTTAAGCCGATACGCCTTGTCATTTCGTCGGGTTGAAGCAGTTCGATTCCATAACTTGGTTGCACAGCCAACTCTCCTGACTTAGCCATTCCGTTGAACTATTCAACTTATTCGGCCTACCGCGCCCATGCCACGATCCGTTGTAAGGCGATGACTTGGTTTTGCGGACATCATCTTGAGTAAGGCAAAAGTGTCGACTCTTTTACAATCCAGCGTAAAAGCATAACCTGCACACCGGATTAACTAAAATCAGCACTTGCTCAAACGGGACTTATCCTTTGCATCGTATCGATTCATAGATTCCAATCGACTCAAAGCTTTCCTTCAGCCAACGTAACTCTTGCATCGATACTTCATCGGGTCAACGCAACTCTTCGAGTCAACGACTCATCATAATGCACCGTGCAGAGCGGAGCATTACAGCAGTTGCTGCCTCGAGTGGCCGTACCTGTACCGACGATGCATGGCGAGGGTGGTCGCTAGCGGTGGCGCCACTGGGAGGTGCTGTGGTCAGGGGGCACGCGGGGACTCGCCATGGAAGGAGGAGAGCATGGGGAAGAAGAAGGTGAGGGTGAGGTGATGGAGAAGATGATGTTGGTGATGGTAGTATGTACATGTAGGAGGAGGAGGGGAGATGAAGTCGGCTGCTGTTAGGGTTAGGAGGGGAGCTATCGGTTGAGGCTAAGGAGGAAGGAGAAGGAGAAGATAATGGTGGTGGTTTCGGATAGGCTAAGGGGAGCTGTTGTGTTGGTGAGTTCAGGAGGGAGGAGAGAGAAGAGAGAAAGTGTGAGTGAAAATGTGGTTGGCTGTGATTTTCAAAAAAAGTAGGGAGAGGGAGAGAGAGAGAGTAAAATATCTTTAGAAAAGTAGAGGAGAAATTGTCCTTGGGATTAGGGCCGGCCAAAAAAAGGGGTAAGTGTGTTGTCATGAAGGGATAAGTGGAGTGGACTGATGGAGGCAAAAACAAGGGCCAAGATTAAGTGTAGGCTAGATTAGGTTAATTCTTTAGGAATTTGATCAAGGGGTTGTCCAAGAATATTTGAGTGGGTACACTAGGTGTTTGGTATTTTGTAGGGGATAACATGAAGCTTGGGTTTGGTTCCAATGAGTCGGGTCGGATCAAAATCAGGTTTGGCATGATAAATGACTTAGATTTAGTCATTTATGATCACGGGTAAATAAGTAGCATGCAGGGACTAAATTGAATAGGACACAAGTATCCTGGGGGTAGTAGGCTTAATGTGGGCCGTGTCCATATTTTGGGTCGACAAATTTGGGTCGAAATGGTGTCCCCAATTCGAGTCAAAAATAAATTTGACTCCGTGGGATAAATTAAGATTGGGTCTCGTGTCAAAAAAGTTGTGCGATGCAAATGAAACACAAGATGGTGTGTCTGAGTGGGACACAAAGGTCATGGGTGTAGAGTGTCTCGACTAGATCATGCATGTAAAGTTGGTTTTGAGAAAACAACTAATCTTGTGCTCCTAAATTAAAAGTCACGACAACGTGCATATGATAATCAAAGATAAAAGTAGAAATTTATTAATAACTATCAAATGATCAAATGGCCTAAAATGACCCGAAGGTTGTGTGATGCAAAAAGAATACAAGAGAACAAGTTTAAGTGGGGCATGATATATCAAAATGAAGATAATCTTGTCTACTACAAACTCATGAAGGAAGTTTCTAGAGATTGACATCTCTAATGCTCCAAAAATCAAAGTTACGGAAAAGAACATTTAATGATCAAAATAATTAAATAACAATATTTATTGAAAATAATTTATTTAGAAAATTTTAAAATAAACCCTAAAATTCAGGGGGCTCACATCCTACCCACCTTATAAGAATTTCTTCCTCGAAATTAAAAATCATCCAATAGGTCAGGCTAATGTATGTAGCTGCTACGTCTACAGTACTCCATCTGCTACCCTTATGATCATCTATTCTGTTTTTCTCTACAATTATTTTGGTTCAGGTTCAACCAGCTTCTTTCATTAAAAACTATGTCATTTTACCCTTTAGAATCCTTCATACCAACATAGAACCTTTACATATACTCTAAAATACAGGTCATCCTCGAGATATGTATATATATGTCAATAATGCTTGGTCATCTACCATATTTTCCAATCTCAGTTGTAAATAGTTTGTTCCTTTATCCTATCCTCAGTATATTTATCCTATCAATCTCAAACTCCTTGTATTAATTGGCTTCAGTCTTTCTCTACAGCTTCTCCTTGAAATTATACGTTCAAAACATTTTTCCTAGCATTGAGCCTTCTCTCTTTTTTATTCAACAACTCCTGAATATAAACCCTCTATTTCAAACTCTTGATTCATTTTCCAATTTATTTATTACTAATGTACATATGTCCTTGCTTTGTTCCTTGTTACTTTAACTGCTATCTTCCAATCTTATACGCAAATGTTATTCCCTCCTAACTTATCCTATATATCATTCTATGTATCGATCTACCCTCCAATCATATGTAATTAGCTTGTAGATAACCAATAATCACTTGGTCATCAAATTCCTACTATGCTCAACCCTCAAACCTAAACACAAGATTCTAATCCTTAATCTGTAGTCATAGTATTATAATATCTCATCACTCCATCTTAGATACCATATCATCAATTTATACTACCAAGCAATCCTTCTTGATGGTTTCTAAGTTCACTACAGTCAGTTACTCATAACCATCCTATAAGCTTAACCTAATCAATCTCTAGGAAAATCACTCATCACAATTACAAACATATAATTGGAAAGATGAAATACAAAAGCAATTTTGTCGAGAAAAGATAATATGAAAGCAATCATGTTGGAGAGTTCTAGTGAACCTATAGTTGTGGATGTAGAAAGGACATAGTTAACCAAAATAGGAAAGAATAATGATCAGAATTTGTTCTTGCTTATCTGGTCATAACGAAGTCATTGTCCTTTCCTTTTCTTACACTTGTCCAAAGTCACAAAACAAAATTTTAACCTCCAAGATGTTCACCTTGTCTAAAAATCACTCTCCCTCACTATATCCTCCTCGTGACTCCAAGTCACTAATAATCCACTGCTAATAGCCTTGTCTAATCCCATACCTAGGGTCACTTATCTACTTGCTACTCATACAAATTCTTCTAAACTTTCACGTCTAATAATCACTCTCCCTCACTATATCCTCCTCGTGACTCCAAGTCACTAATAATCCACTTCTAAGCCTTGTCTAATCCCATACTCTCCTAGTATCATTTTTTTATCCACCAATGTTTACTCCATGTATGAAATTTTTAAATATGAGATGGTAGAAATCCAGTTCCAGAATTATCCTTTATCCCATTAGCAAATCTTAATTTTTTATTCATAGTCAAAAATAAATTTGTCGAAGATCCTATATAAATCAGGAATCCTATATATATGTAACCGTTCTTAAAACTTCATGTGTTAGTAACTGATCAAAGTTGTATAACTCAGACTTTGTCCAATCCTCAAAATAAGTTGTAAACCTTAAGTATCCCTAATCCAGTTATCAGTCATTTCTCTGCAAATTTATTCAAATCTTTCTACCATTCTGTCTTGGTAATTCCTTAAAATTTAGGAACTCCCATCCCGTGTATAATAATCACATCTCGTGCCACTTCCTTGGCTACTGAAGTAAGAGAGATAATCCAACGTTCTTTTCGATAGCTCTTACCACTATAAAATCATATACAACGTCTCTTTAACATTTATCTTGTCGCAAGTCCATTCAACACTATCCTCTAATCCCTTAAACTTATAACCCATATCTATAAATCATTCTTGGCCTGACTATATAATCCATGTTTCTCTAGATTGTTATATTCCATTTATTTCTCGACTTATTTCATTAAACCCTCGAGTTCCAAACATACTATCTTGGTTAAAATTTTAATTTTTATTTCTAAAATTTTAATTATATAAGATTGACTAATCATCTTTTCTTACAAATCCAAGTAGTTAGAAGTTCAACTTCTACTCTTTTGTACCTTCTAGAGTCCATAAACTTATCTTCATGCAAGAATATGGTTCGACAACAGACAGGTATTTCGAAAATCAAGATAAGCAAAAATGAGTGAAAATAGACTCAATATAGTTTCGAAATAAGATTCTCAGGGGTCAACCCTGAAATCTATCAAGAGATCCTAATATGTGATTGAGTACCAAAATCCCAGAATATTGCATGATTCAAATCCAATCCTAGGACAGGCTCGCAGTAGTACGGCTAAGCCTAAGTAATACTATGAGTTCGCATTAGTTGCAAAGACTGACCTGCATAGGCCACCATAAAAATGTGTCACGACCCGTACCTGAATATTCGGGCACTAGTACATGGGCCACTCCCAGCCTACACCGCATTATCGGTGGTAGAACGCTGTCAAGTACCCAATAAATATCTACAACATCTAGATGATCTATAACAACAATATGTACTCCAATCACAAGCATCTAAGAAGATATGAATAAGAAGAGATAACAGTATCACTAGAACAACTAGAATCTACAAAAGATCACATGAGACAAGAATGTATCGGAGACAAAACAATAACAAAAACTAAAACAAACTACCAGGCCTAAAACTCCTGGAAGACAACTCACGGTGAAAGAATATCGAGATTCGCCTCAGCTAGCATCATCCTGTAGTCCAATAATGTGGGGCATAATAATTTCTAAATGTTAACATATCCAGTCATGATGGAAACGAGTACATAAACTAACAGTAGTTCCATGTGAATTGACAAATTTTATAAGAGACAATTATAATGGAATACAAGTTGAAATATTAAGACTGGAATATAAATAGGATATGTAAAATTGGACATCATGTCAGGGTATAAAATACTGGAATGTAAGCAGAACATGAATATCTGATGTATAATGTAAACATAAACAATATCTTGAGCTATTAGAGCGTTATGTGATCGGCTTGGGACACATGATCAGGCTATTCCATTTGGCCCGACTATCACAAGAAATGCACAAGAAGGGTCAAGCCGGTCAACATGGAAAGCGAGCACAAGAAATATAAGATCTCGCTACACCTACGTACGGTGAGCGTGGCACAAGCAGATGAATAACATGATAGGTATGATCACATAACCTCTAATAACTCTCCATCCCCGAATAGTATATGGATCCAAACATGACACATCATGACACAGGATTCAAAAGCATGGGGCCAGCCCACTCCCAAATCGGTGTCTATACAAGTACAAAAAACAAGATCGAACCATGTACCAATATACTAGAAAAGTCCAGGAATAACGTCTCATGACAGGATCCGACGTATACTAGTCCGTGTACGATCGTGTCAAAAGTTAAGTAAAATACTACAACTGAATCAGATATAGCAGATATCAAGACAAAGAAAACTATCAGAGAATGTACTCGTCTCATTTTAGTTGGAAGTCGACGTACACGACACGAACGTGTCAACATGGAATAGGTATGATGCTAAGCTCCACAAGACGTTCCCAAATGATGGCACAGGTGGTTCCACTGAGTCTAGAAAAGTCCAAATAGCCTAGTTTCATATATAACAATCTAGAATCAAGATTTGGCACGATAATAGAGATAGGAAATAGGAAACGACCATAACAGTCGTGACTTTCGATCTAAAGGAAAGAATAACCATAAATATATATCTACCAACAAATCATTTATGTGACGCCCCAGAACCAGAATACTGGAGAGCGGGGGCGTACATAGCCAGCTACGTATATTGAAATGGAATCCACCTCGCTATACGGTCACGGCTGTCTAGATATGCGGGTTTACTACAAGCCAACGGTCTCTTAAGGTCGAGCCTATTGTCTCAATCTCAGCAAGTAATATAGTTACAAGATGTTAGAACACCAAAACTACAATAAGAGGCGTCCCAAATATTACATATTCAGCTGATCATGAAGCTAGTCATACAAAATACGAGGACTAGCAATAGTTAAGTCATACATGATCGACCCTAGGATTTGTTAATCATGTTTATAGCCCGTAGGCAGACAGTAAGTAAATATGCATCGAGCTAACAGGTGCTCGTCGGCTAAACGCCTCCAAAAAATAATTTTACAACGTAGTGAGCGAAGCAAAATGGAAAACCCACTCGTAGCCCGGGTTCCTTCTAGTCGCCACCATTGGGCTGGAGGTTCGGTAGATCCTCGGGTGCTGCTCCAAAATCTGGCCACACAAAACCAGCTGGGTCAAACCCCAGAAAGAGCAAGTGCCACAAGGAGGCCACGAAATAAGAACAAAAGCCAGCATATCAGAACATAAGGAATAGAAGAAAAGTACAAGTAATAAAGAGTACAACAGGACAATTAACGACTAGGGACGTGGAACCATTCCGGGAGCCAGGTTACAACCCTTAAACCAAACAAGGACCGGGGTTGTAACCCTTCGCCTGAATAGCGCTTTGTCTCTACCCATTTATTGTTAAAGATAAGTAAAACAATCATGTTCAGGAGTACCAGGTACTGGGACTAGACGAGAATTAGACAAGGCTGGACACCATCCATTCACAAGCGGCCAAGCAATACTACGGCTTACTACTTAACTAACTAGGGTTATCACAAGCCTAATTACTAACAAGATGCAAATGAGAAATTTCCAGTCCCAAGCCCTGCAGACTATCCAGTTATCCTTTCGTGGGTTGAGAGTATGGTTGGGTACATTGCCCGGGAGACAATGTACCCTTAGGTGACTTAGAGGGTGCAACACATGACAGTGTGCTGGAAATGTGCCCTATTTGTCGGCAGGCTACAAGTCGATTTAAAGCGCCCAGATAATGAGATCGCCTGTGACTGGAAATTCTCCATGAACTATAGTTTGATCTAGTAATTAGCCTAATCCATATTCAGTGTGAATCCCTGACCGTGGTAACCAGGGAGTCACGTCCTAGACATGATGCGAGATAAGACAAGTAGATTGTACAAAGCAGCAAGAATGAACACCCATGGCGTCAGAGTTGATTATATGAGTCGAGTTAGCCATCGCAACAACATCAAGTCAAGTCAAGTTACAAGTCAGGAGTGCGCCGCCACGGGCCACTATCGAGTTGTCCATTTACAGAGATTAATTATGAATCACCGGTTACAAGTTAAGTGTAAACCCCCATAGTTTATAATTGTTTTTATAAATTAAATTAACATTTGTTACATATTTTATTAGTTATGGATTTATTTACTATTAAGTTATTTGCATAATTAAAGTATGTGTGTATATATACATTATTATATGGGTGCATGTTAATAATTCTATTAAATAAGGTGTATAAAATTCTAGGATTGTTAGGAATTTATTGGTAAATTTTGGGTAATATATTGCTTGCTTATAGAGATATATATATATTTATATATTTGATATATATATATATATATATATATATATATATATATATATATATATAAATACTTGTTATTTGTAAAATATATATATATATATATATAGATGGGAGTGGGGCCCGGCCAACAACCCAGCGGAAGAGGGGGGTGGCCAGGCTGACTTTCCAAGCCTTGGTAAAGGCTTGTGTAAAAAAAAAAGAAAAAAAAAAGAAAAGCAAATGAGTTGGTGGGACCCGACACCTATTCCTAATCCCACACCATGTTCACCCGCGACAGTAGCTGCAGTAGGAACCCGAGGCATATATTATTCCTATTACAAATAGGAATGATAACAGCAGCGACGGACAGCATATATATTGTATCCGCTCAAAAACTAAACCCTAACCCCTTTCCATCTCCTCTCGACCTCGACCCCAAGGCCGCCGACCTCACCGCGCACACCCCGGGTGCCGGGCAACCACCGCGCCACCGCTAGGATCGCCGGAGCACCGCCCCAACCGACAACAACCGACCCCGCTCGTGCCGTCCCAACCGACAACAACCGACCCGGTCAGGAACTAGACAGCGAGGTACCCTTCTTTCCATCCTATTTTCTTCACGCTCACTCGAAGATTTCTCAAACTATCAATTTCTGTGCGTAGCCAATATGAACCCCTCCAATCTCCTTCTGATAGAATCCTAGGAACCCCAGGGGATTGCTCGAGAAATCGAGGCAAAGTTGCCCCTAAAAACTGTTGAAAACAGAGTTTTAATCCAGTCCCAAACCACAACTTAGAAGCCCGATTCCGACCTGTAGGTCGAGATTTTTCAGGAACTAATTAAAAACAGTCGTTAACAATATAACCAAGAGTAGAACACAACTTTTGGATCGAAGTTTCGTTTAACATGTAGGAAGAAAATTGTATGAGAAGTTGTCGGAAAAACTGGTTTCTAAATCACAAAAATTCTGGAATTTTGTCCGATACGACGTACGCCCCGATAAACCGGGCGACGTGGTCGCGCGCTATACGCATCAAAAGATGCGTATGGACGTTGCAGACGTGTGGGGAATGACGAAACTCAGTTTCGTCGTACGTGCGCGACGCAACCAACGCGTATCCGTCGGGATACCCCGTATCGGCATTTTGCAAACTTGCCCATAACTTCGTGTACAGTCGTCGGATCGAGACGAAACTTGCGCCAACAGGTTCAGATCGAAATTCTGGTCCTGCATGCAAAGTTTGGTTCGATTCTGAGAAGGTCGAATCGGAACCCAATTTTGGCGGGCCCGCGAACCACTCAAACGGGCGATTTGTACACTGCTCCTCGGAATCCAAAACTGGACATACCATTGAGTTCCTCTCCTCAAATCGAAATCATAGACATGTAGTATGATGACTTTAGAGACCATAGACTTTGGCACGTATTTCGGTGCAAAGCGAGTCCAATGACGGACATCGTTTTGACCCGAAATTACGATTTTGCCCCTGTTTCAGAATTTGACTTTTGGATAGGTGTTTCCTAGGTATATCTTCTTCACCGAGATCTTTTTTGATTTTTGTTTCAGTATTTGGAGTCATCTGTGATTTGTGAGTTTCGGTGCTGACACTTGCTACTCTTGGATTTGCCCTTCTCGTACTGCAGGCAAGATACCTTGCCACCTTACTCTGTGATTGTTATATTCTTATTTTCAGCATTTTATTTCGTGTTATTTAAACTATGCATCCAAGTCACACTTGGGTGCAAGCGACTCTATCGGTCGTTTTCTTGCTTTATTTATTCTCTTGCATTGACTTAGTTTATTGACCACCCATTGATATTGAGATATTGGTATATCTCATACGGCCTTGACACTTGCTTATCATGTGTTGTGAGTCACATGTAGGACACGTATCCGCGTAGTCGGCTGGCCACCGATACGTATGGAGCGTGCGACGGATAGGAGTAACTGCCAATAGAATTGCATGCTAGAAGACTTGGCAGTTACTAGAGGTTCATGAGTCATGGATGTGACCCTACTAGGCATTGGATGGGAAGAACAGTGTCCTTAACGTATGGGTCCTTATGCACTTTCCTATTACTGATACTGCTGGCCTCTGACATTCGAGGAATGTTATGCTTTGAGGTCCCTAGTATCCTGATGGGGCCATACCTGAGTTACTGCTACTGAGCCAGATACCCATGCGTTGAAGGTCTGTTCTTAACTGCATTTTTACTGTGGAACTGGTAGGCACCCTATTGCATGTATCTCTTTTCTTTCTATTATATTATCACAGTTATATGGCATGGTATTTTCTTGTATCTTGCTATGTCCCCTGAGGACCTGGTTATCTTTCCAGGATTAGACGACTTTCCACAGGAGTACGGAGCGGCTCTAGATCCATCTTACATCGATGACGAGGCAGTCACTACTGATTTCTAGTTTATTCTATATTTGAGACATTAGTGGACATTATTTTACATCTCATTTTCTTTCTATTTTGCGGGGGTTGGACTCCGATCTTGTAAGACTATTTTTCATAGCTGTTTGGAGTGAGTATGTTCACCCAGCTATCTTTTGATACTCTTATCTATTTATTTGGACTCTATTATCTTCTGTGTTGAGCTGTGATGAGATTAGATATGTTATTCTGGCCTGTGATTATTTTATTTACAGCTTATGTGTATATATGATGATTCCATATATTGGAGTAGTCTTCGTATATGTGCAGCTGGCATGTTCACGTACTTGGTCCTACGTATTTTGGGACTGGAGCGTTACATGTTTTTGTGGTGGCCTATGCAGGTCGGATTTAATATTGTTGGGTTACATGACTGTGCCCTACAAGCCTGCATATAGGAACTAGGAATATCTCATCCAGAACTACTACTATCCCTTGGCTTCCAATCTTTTCGAAACTTTCTTGATTATTCGAATTACTTCATATCTAATCTTTTCTAATATCAACTTATCTTCCTCGTGCCACCAGTATGAATCTATGAAGCGGACGCACTTCTGCTTTGGCCCTCACATCTGGTGAAGAGGCTACTTCGGAGGGACAGAATCCTCCCATGACTCCAGCGACACCCTACCTGCCAGGACTGTCGCAGCCTACTACGACACCGACGATGGAGTACCCGGATATCGCAGCACCCCCAGGCAGCCAGGCTGGATAGACTACTACCATGCCACCGGGAGGGAATGTACCACTGCCTCCTCCACCACCATTCCCTCAGCAGTTTCCCCTACAGTCGGGGCCTCAGAGGCCTCCACCCCCGACAGATGGGAGCCATACTACTCAGTTTATGTATGGCATGATACAGGCTCAGTGGCAGCAGACTGAGCTGATGAGACAGGCGATGATGGCAGCTATGGCTAGACCTCCACCACCACCTCCAGTACCAGCACTAGTACCGGCTCTGCATCCCTGTGAAGGCTCTATCAAGAATTTTACAGACATGAACCCCAAGGCCTTTAGAGGGACGGAGAAGCCATTAGAGGTGTCACAGTGGCTTATTAGTACCGAGAATCTACTGAAGGCATCCCAGTTGCCAGCTCGAGATTGGATGACAGCAGTGGACTTACTGTTAGAAGACAATGCTCACCACTGGTGGAAGGCGGAAGAGAGACGATTAGGCACTGGGATCACCTGGAAGCAGTTTTGTGATGCATTTTATGAGAGGTTCTTCCCTATACATGTTCGAGATGGTCTCTATGACCAGTTCCTTCATCTGAAGCAAGGGAATATGACAGTTGATGTGTATGACTCAGAGTTCAACCGCCTGAGTCGATTTGGTGCGGGATTGATTCCGACCGAGTTAGAGAAGGCAAGGAGATTTCACCAGGGGCTGGCACCAGAGCTCAAGTCTTATATGACTACTCAGTCTCGAGTCTCCCATTCAGCTGTCTTGGAAGAAGCTCGTGCTCAGGAGATTCTTCGCAAGGAACAGCAGCAGACATCGAGGCGTCATACACCAGCAGTTACACCAGCCCGAGCTACACATGGAGGACCTATTAGGAGGGCCACATGACAGTTCCAGTAGAGGCACACACCTTATCAGAAGCCCACCTGCAACTTTTGCGGGAAGCAGGGACACGTCTTGAAGGACTGTCAAATTCGACTTGGATTATGCTTAAGATGCGGGTCAGGACAGCACAAGGTGAAAGATTGTCCGGAACAGCAGTCCTTAGCCCCAGCACTTCCAGCACCTTAGCCAGCGGTAGGAGCACCTCGCCCGCCATTACCACCTCAGTCAGCACAGTTCGAGAGGGCCAGAGCTCAGGGCCCCGGACAGAATCATGGGAAGGCATTCTCACTTGCTGTTGAGGATATAGAGACAGAGGCAGAGGTTATAGCAGGTATGGTTTTAGTTGCATCTTTTCCTGCTATTATATTATTTGATACTGGAGCCACTCATTCATTCATAGCCACTAGTTTTTCCACTAGACACAACATTCCCATCACACCCTTAGCTAAAAATGTTAGAATCCTCACTGGAGGAGGAGTTGTACCTGTTAGTGGTATTTGTAGACTTTGTCCTGTAGTGATAAATGACAGAGAAATAATGGCACGACTTCTTGTATTCCCTATGCCGACATTTGATGTGGTTCTTGGAATGGACTGGTTGAGCCAACATTTCTCTCTCATAGACTGCCATAGGAGCAGCATTATCTTTAGACCACCGAATGCGGTAGAGTTCGAGTTCACCAAAGAAGACGAAGAGAGTTGTGAGGCACCCGCATCGGGGACTCATATGATGATGCATGACACCCCACAGCACCCTATTATCACCGAGTTCGAGGATGTATTCCCCGAGGAGTTGCCAGGACTACCACCTGACCGAGATATTGAGTTTTCTATTAAGCTTATTCCCAGAGCCGAGCCTATTTCATCTCGAGTATATCGTCTGGCCCCCAAGGAGTTGGTAGAGATGAAGACGCAGATTGATGACTTATTAGAGAAGGGATTTATTCGTGCCAGTGCGTCACCATGGGAAGTACCCATTCTTTTTGTGCCTAAGAAAGACGGGACAATGCGCATGTGCATTGACTACAGAGCATTGAATGCAGTGACGATGAAGAACAAGTATCCCTTGCCGCGTATAGACGATTTATTCGATCAACTGAGTGGAGCAAAAGTATTCTCCAAGATTGACTTACGATCGGGCTATCACCAATTGAAGGTTCGGAATGAAGATATTGCCAAGACGGCCTTTCGATCGAGGTATGGACATTACGAGTTCTTGGTCATGCCGTTCGGTTTGACCAATGCTGCCGCATTTTTCATGAATTTAATGAACAAGATCTTTCACCAATACTTGGACAAATTTATAGTAGTCTTTATAGACGATATCTTGATTTACTCCAAGAGTCAAGAGGAGCATGAGCAGCATCTACAGATAGTTTTGGGAACATTGAGGAATGAGCGACTTTTCGCGAAGCTTAGAAAGTGTGATTTCTTTCTCAAAGAGGTAGCATTTCTTGGTCATATTGTTACGGGCGATGGTATATCAGTAGACCCAGAGAAGATCACAGCAGTCAAATCATGGCCCGCTCCCACAACAACTTTTGAAGTGAGAAGTTTCCTCGGACTTGCGGGTTACTACCGACGGTTCGTAGAAGATTTCTCTCAAATAGCGGGGCCCATGACTCGATTGACTTGCAAGGATCAGGAGTTTGTATGGACAGACGAGTGTCAAGCCGCTTTTGACGAGTTGAAAAAGCGATTGACCACAGCACCGATCTTGACACTACCATCGGGTCCAGGAGGATTTATGATCTACAGCAACGTATCCGGGAAGGGATTAGGATGTGTATTGATGCAGCACGGTCGGGTAGTAGCATATACATCACGACAGTTGAGAGTGCATGAGAAGAATTATCTGACCCATGATCTAGAGCTCGCAGCGGTTATCTTTGCTTTGAAGCTATGGAGACACTATTTGTACGGCGAGAAGGTTGATATCTACACTGATCATAAGAGCCTCAAGTACGTGTTCACACAAAAGGAGTTGAATATGCGACAGCGACGTTGGTTGGAGTTGATGAAGGATTATGAGATCGAGCTTCATTATCATCCGGGCAAGGCTAATGTCGTGGCAGACGCATTAAGCCGTAAGCCCATGGCACACTTTTTGACTACACAGAAGGAATTGATTAGAGACTTGGAGCAGCTTGGTATTGAGGTAGTATTACCGGAAGCAGATAGCGTATTAGCCAACCTCCAGGTGCAATCAACATTAGTAGAGCGCATCAAGGCAGCATTGCCCGATGATGCTAGATTTCGACAGCTGAAAGAGAGGACTGAAGCAGGAGAGCAGACAGGTTTGAGGATCCATTCAGATGGGACACTGCGATGTGGGGATCGTATTTATGTACCCAATAGAGATCTACGACAGGAGCTGATGGCCGAGGCTCACAGTTCGACTTACTCTATTCATTCCGGAGGGACCAAGATGTATCGTGACTTATGACAGTATTATTGGTGGCATGGAATGAAGCGAGAGATAGCTCGTTTCGTTGCCAAGTGCTTGGTATGTCAACAAGTGAAGGCGGAGCACCAGAGGACGGCCAGATTATTGCAGCCGCTACCCGTTCCCGAGTGGAAGTGGGAGCACATTACTATGGATTTCGTCACGGGTTTTCCTCGGAGTCCTAGAGGACGTGACGCAGTATGGGTGATTGTTGATAGACTCACGAAGTCAGCACATTTCTTACCTTTTAGAGTAGGCCAGTCGACGGAGGTATTGGCGGAGATGTATATGGAGCAGATTGTGAGACTACACGGTGTGCCTGTTAGTATTGTATCGGACCGTGACTCGAGATTTACCTCGTACTTTTGGAGGAGCATGCAAGAGAGTTTGGGCACTCGATTGAAGTTTAGCACATCGTATCATCCGCAGACAGACGGCCAGTCGGAGCGTACCATTCAGACGCTGGAGGATATGTTGAGAGCGTGTATGCTTGATTTTGGCGGTTCGTGGGAGGACCATCTTCATCTTGTTGATTTTTCCTACAATAATAGCTATCAAGCGAGCATTCAAATGGCTCCGTTTGAAGCATAGTATGGTAGGAAGTGTCGGTCTCCGGTTTGTTGGAGCGACATAGGAGAGCGACAGCTATTGGGTCCCGAGTTAGTCTTGAGCACAGTGGAGACAGTAAAGAAAATTCAGGGCCACCTGCGAGCAGCGCAGGATCGTCAGAAGCAGTAGGCAGATAATCGTCGTCGACCCTTGGAGTTCAAAGAGGGTGACCATGTGTTCTTGAAGATATCCCCTACTAGGGGCACGATTCGATTCGGAGGACGTGACAAGTTGAGTCCAAGGTACATCGGCCCTTTCGATGTCTTGGAACGTGTTGGAGAAGTTGCCTACAGACTGCCATTGCCACCGTCACTAGAGGGAGTACATGACGTATTCCATGTATCTCAGCTGAGGAGGTATGTGGCAGACAGCAATCATGTGCTTGATCACTCCGAGATCACAGTTGGACCGAGTTTGTCATACGAAGAGCAACCAGTAGGTATCCTCGATCACCGATTGAAGGTGTTGCGGAATCAATCTATTCCATTGGTTCGCGTGGCATGGAAACATCACTCGCCAGGGGAGTCTACTTGGGAGCGCGAGGATGACATCCGGAATCGCTACCCGCAGTTGTTCGAAGGCGAAGGAATGTCTTGCATATTAAGTACCATTATATTCCTTGCATTGCATCGATCCCCCGACCTTAGTTTAATTTCGAGGACGAAATTTTTTTAAGTTGGGTAGGATGTAAACTCCCATAATTTATAATTGATTTTTATAAATTAAATTAATATTTGTTACATATTTTATTAGTTATGGATTTATTTACTATTAAGTTATTAGTATAATTAAAGTATGTGTGTATATATACATTATTATATGGGTGCATGTTAATAATTCTATTAAATAAGGTGTATAAAATTCTAGGATTTTTAGGAATTTATTGGTAATTTTTGGGTAATATATTGCTTGCTTATAGATATAGATATATATATATATATATATATATATATATATATATATATATATATATTTATATATTTGATATATATATGTATATATATAAATACTTGTTATTTGTAAAAAAAATATATATAGATGGGAGTGGGGCCCGGCCAACAACCCAGCGGAAGAGGGGGGGTGGCCAGGCTGACTTTCCAAGCCTTGGTAAAGGCTTGTGTAAAAAAAAAAAGCAAATGAGTTGGTGGGACCCGACACCTATTCCTAATCCCACACCATGTTCACCCGCGGTAGTAGCTGCAGTAGGACCCGAGGCATATATTATTCCTATTACAAATAGGAATGATAACAGCAGCGACGGACAGCATATATATTGCATCCGCTCAAAAACCAAACCCTAACTCCTTTCCATCTCATCTCGACCTCGACCCCAAGGCCGCCGACCTTACCGGGCACACCCCAGGCGCCGGACAACCACCGCGCCACCGCCAGGATCGCCGAAGCGCCGCCCCAACCGACAACAACCGACCCCGCTCAGGAACTAGACAGCGAGGTACCCTTCTTCCCATCCTATTTTCTTCACGCTCACTCGAAGATTTCTCGAACTATCAATTTCTGTGCGTAGCCCATATGAACCCCTCCAATCTCCTTCTGATAGAATCCTGGGAACCCCAGGGGATTGCTCGAAAAATCGAGGCAAAGTTGCCCCCAAAAACTGTTGAAAACAGAGTTTTAATCCAGTCCCAGACCACAACTTAGAAGCCCGATTCCGACCTGTAGGTCGAGATTTTTCAGGAACTAATTAAAAATAGTCGTTAACAATATAACCAAGAGTAGAACACAACTTTTGGATCGAAGTTTCGTTTAATATGTAGGAAGAAAACTGTATGAGAAGTTGTCGAAAAAACTGGTTTCTAAATCACAAAAATTCTAGAATTTTGTCCGATACGACGTACGCTCCGATAAACCGGGCGACGTGGTCACGCGCTATGCGCATCGAAAGACGCGTATGGACGTTGCGGACGTGTGGGAACTGACAGAACTCAGTTTCGTCGTACGTGGGCGACGCAACCAACGCGTATCCGTCGAGATACCCCGTATCGATATTTTACAAACTTGCCCATAACTTCGTGTACAGTCATAGGATCGAGACAAAACTTGCACCAACAGGTCCGGATCGAAATTCTGGTCCTGCATGCAAAGTTTGGTTCGATTCTGAGAAGGTCGAATCAGAACCCAATTTTAGCGGGCCCGCGAACCACTCAAACGGGCGATTTGTACACGGCTCCTAGGAATCCAAAATTGGAAATACCGTTGAGTTTCTCTCCTCAAACCGAAACCGTAGACATGTAGTTTGACGACTTTAGAGACCATAGACTTTGGCACGCATTTTGGTGCAAAGCGAGTCCAACGACGGACATCGTTTTGACCCGAAATTATGATTTTGCCCCTATTTCAGAATTTGACTTTTGGATTGGCGTTTCCTAGGTATATCTTCTTCACCGAGATCATTTTTGATGTTTGTTTCAGCGTTTAGAGTCATCTGTGATTTGTGAGTTTTGGTGCTGACACTTGCTACTTTTGGATTTGCCCTTCTCGCACTGCAGACAAGATACCTTGCCACCTTACTCTGTGATTATCATATTCTTATTTTCAGTTGTTATTTTCAGTATTTTATTTCGTGTTATTTAAATTGTGCGTCCAAGTCACACTTGGGTGCAAGCGACTCTATCGGTCGTTTTCTTGCTTTATTTATTCTCTTGCATTGACTTAGTTTATTGACCACCATTAATATTGAGATATTGGTATATCTCATACGGCCTTGACACTTGCTTACCACGTATTGTGTGTCACATGTAGGACACGTATCCGCGTAGTCGGCTGGCCACCGATACGTATGGAGCGTGCGACGGATAGGAGTAACTGCCAATAGAATTGCATGCTAGAAGACTTGGCAGTTACTAGAGGTTCATGAGTAATGGATGTGACCCTACTAGGCATTGGGTAGGAAGAACAGTGTCCTTAACGTATGGGTCCTTATGCACTTTCCTATTACTGATACTGCTGGCCTCTGACATTCGAAGAATGTTATGCTTTGAGGTCCCTGGTATCCTGATGGGGCCATACCTGAGTTACTGCTACTGAGCCAGATACCCATGCGTTGAAGGTCTGTTCTTAACTGCATTTTCACTGTAGAACTGGTAGGCACCCTATTGCATGCATCTCTTTTCTTTCTATTATATTATCACAGTTATATGGCATGGTATTTTCTTGTATCTTGCTATGTCCCCTGAGGACCTGGTTATCTTTCCAGGATTAGACGACTTTCCACAGGAGTACGGAGCGGCTCTAGATCCATCTTACATCGATGACGAGGCAGTCACTACTGATTTCTAGTTTATTCTATATTTGAGACATTAGTGGACATTATTTTACATCTCATTTTCTTTCTATTTTGCGGGGGTTGGACTCCGATCTTGTGAGACTATTTTTCATAGTTGTTTGGAGTGAGTATGTTCACCCGGCTATCTTTTGATGCTCTTATTTATTTATTTGGACTCTATTATCTTCTGTGTTGAGCTGTGATGAGATTAGATATGTTATTCTGGCCTGAGATTATTTTATTTACAGCTTATGTGCATATATGAGGATTCCATATATTGGAGTAGTCTTCGTATATGTGCAGCTGGCATGTTCACGTACTTGGTCCTACGTATTTTGGGACTGGAGCGTTACATTAAGGGCGCACCCCATCGGGTCACTACTAAGAAGATCAGAAGGTACTAGGATCATAAATCACAGAAATTACGAAAACCGTACTAGTCATAAGCAAAACATCGAAAACCGTGCCAGGTCATGTTGGGTCAAGACAGTCGTGTTGTGTGAAACAAGATCTCAAAACTCCAATCCACAAAAGAGAAGCCAAGCCTAAGAAAATAAAAACCAAATCACCATGGGCAAATAGGTTGCGCTGGGAATCAGATTGCGCTAGGGGAATGGACTGCGCTGAGGTTGGGTTGCGCTAGGGTCGGTTTGCGCTGGGTTGGGTTGCGCTGAGAGCAGGTTACGCTGGGTCAAGCCGCGCATGGGGTAAGCTGCACTAGAGTTTGGTTGCGCTGAGAGCGAGCTGCGCAGGGGATGAGCCGCACCAGGATTGGGTTAGGCTGGAGCCAAGCCGCGCTGGGAGTGAGCTGCGCAGCGGTCAAGTGCGCCAATGGAAGGAAGATACTGGAGCTAAAGAGTGCCAGCGTGGGTCAGCCCAGCGCAAAGCGCTGGCCGAGGAGTTAGCGCAGTTCGGCCATGCGCTAAAGAGCGCTGGCCGAGGATCATCTTCTCCATCAAGCCGAGAGAAAACCCCAAGAACTCCAAATTTTCAATCTTCATAACTTAGCCAAAACAAAACCAAATTTGGATTTTTAAAGTTCTAACTTCTGTAAAATTGAATTCTCTTCCACATAGAAGCCTCAAAACAAGGAAAAATCTAAGTTTAATAGATCAAAACCAAGAAAATCTGAAAATGGTTAAAACTTAGATCTAGAAAAATGGAAGCTCAAAATCACAAAATGCCAAGTTCTAATGTTGTTCACCATGGCCTAATCTAGCTAATAGACAAATAAAATAGGGTGCTTATTTGGTGGCAAGGTGCACTTGTCTATGGTGTTGGTGGAGGAAGATGAAGAAAATTAATGGAAGTTATGAGGAGAGAGAAAGTTAGGTGGGGTTTTAATGAGGGAGGGTATGTTGTGTTGAGGGTGAAGTTTAGCTAAGTGTGGTCCAATGCATACTAAACCAAACCAAACCAATTCCTTCTCCATAAAATAAAACCACGCCAGGTCCAAAAACCCATTTTACGAAAAAACCAAAATCCGCAAGTTAAGCCAAAACTCAATTACAGGCCAAAATCCGAGAAAATAAAATACAGGTCCAAAATACATATACGCCTAATTAAAATACGTATTCCGAAATACAGACGTTACAACTCTACCCACCTTAAAAGAATTCCGTCCTAGGAATTTAAATCAAGATGCTTAGAGATGTAAGAGCCAGCTATACTATCCAAAAATAAGCTACACTAAGCAAACAATCAAACAATCATACATGCAAGCAAGGGATGGAAAGCATAAGGCATAAGGAAGACATTATATCTTACGAGTCAAACAAGTCGGGATATCGCGATCGGATGTCGTCCTCACGCTCTCACGTTGACTCACCTAGAGAGTGATGACCCCAAGCAACACGGACTAAGCTAATAGTCTTGTTCTTGAGTATCTTTTCTCTCCGGTCCAATATAGACACGGGCCTCTCCTCATACGAAAGGTTGGTACCAACAACCAATTCCGAATGGTCTAGGATATGGCTCGGGTCCGGGATGTACCGTCGTAATTGGGATACATGGAATACATCATGCACCTCTCTTAGCGATGGCGGAAGAGTGAGACGATAGGATACATCTCCTACTCGCTCCAGGATATCGAACGACCCTATATACCTAGGACTAAGCTTTTTCCGTATGCCAAAGTGAATGACACCACGGTTAGGCGAGATCTTAAGGAATACATGGTCGCCGATAGCAAACTCTAAGGGACGCCGATGAGCATCGGCCCAATATCGCTGGCGATCTTGGGCCACTCGAAGACGATCTCTGATTCTTCTGACCACCTCAACTGTCTGGGCAATCATTTCTGGAACAAGCATCTGCCTCTCTCCGATGTCGTCCCATGCTAGCGGGGATATGCACTTCCTACCATACAGTACCTCGAACGGGGCCATCTGAATACTGGCCTGAAAACTATTGTTGTACGAAAATTCCACCAGGTGCAGGTGATCCCCCAATGAACCACCGAAGTCAAGGGTACAAGATCTCAACATATCTTCAAGAGTCTGGATCGTACGCTCTGACTGACCATCTGTCTGCGGGTGATAAGCTGAGCTAAACTGAAGGTGGGTTCCCAAACTCTCTTGCAGGCTACGCCAAAAGTGTGATGTGAATCTTGAATTTCTGTCCGAGGTGATACTAACGGGCAGACCGTGAATCCTGATAATCTGCCTGAGGTATATTTCTGCTAGCTGAGCCGTCGACTGACCAACTCTGAACGGGAGGAAATGAGCTACCTTCGTGAGCCTGTCAACTATAACCCAAATAGCATCTCGACCAGCTGGGGATCTAGGCAATCCAGTCACAAAATCCATGGTCACATGCTCCCACTTCCATTCTGGAATCGGCAAGGGCTGAAGAAGTCCAACGGGCCTCTGATGTTCAGCTTTAACCTGCTGGCAAACCAAACATCGAGAGACAAACCGGGCTATCTTCCTCTTCATGCCATTCCACCAGAAGTGCTGACGGATATCACGGTACATCTTCGTACCACCGGAATGAATAGAATACTGTGAACTGTGAGCTTCTGCCATGACCTCCTGTCTGATATCTCTACTGGGTACATAAAGACGAGTGCCGTGTCGAAGTGTACCATCTTCATGAATGTATAACTCTCGCCTTCTTCCTGCCTCATACTCGGCTATGAGTCGTTGAAGCTTGGAATCTGCTGACTGCGCTCTCCGGATCCTCTCAACTATGCTGGACTGAACATGTAGACTGGCCATCAACGCCTCGTTGGTAGGAAGAACCACTTCAATTTCCATCTTCTGAAGATCTGCCAATAACTCTGGTTGTGCTGTTAGGAAGTAAACTCCGGCTCTCATACTCAACGCATCTGCTACAACGTTGGCCTTCCCTGGGTGATACTGCAAATCCATATTATAGTCCACTAGTAGCTCGAGCCATCTTTTCTGCCACATATTAAGGTCCTTCTGGGTGAAAACATACTTCAGGCTCTTGTGATCAGTAAATATCTCCACTCTATCTCCATACAAGTTGTGCCGCCAAAGCTTAAGTACAAACACTACCACCGCCAGTTCCAAGTCATGGGTTGGATAATTCCTCTCATGATCACGAATTTGACGTGACGCATAAGCTATTACCTTTCCATGCTGCATCAAGACACACCCCAATCCTCTGCCTGAAGCGTCGTAATAAACTGTGAATCCTCCGTCCCATCTGGAAGCGTGAGAATAGGCACCGTTACCAAACCTCGCTTCAACTTTTCAAATAATTCTTGACACTCTGCTGTCCAAGCAAACTGTACATCCTTGCGGGTCAACTGGGTCATCGGTGCCGAAATCCTTGCAAAATCTGAAACGAATCGCCGGTAGTAGCCGGCCAATCCAAGGAAGCTGCGAACCTCTGCCACTGAACTAGTACTGGCCACGTCTCGATAGCCACAATCTTCTAGTGATCCACTTTCACTCCTCCTCGGGTAATGATGTGACCCAAGTACGAAATACGATCGAGCCAGAACTCGCATTTACTAAACTTGTCGTACAACTGGTGCTCTCTAAGCGTCTGAAGGACGATTCTGAGATGCTGCTCATGCTTTGCTTCGCTCTTGCTGTAGACCAGGATATCATCTAGGAACACGATCACGAACTGATCCAAGTAAGGCATAAAAATACGATTCATGAGGTCCATGAATACGGCTGGCGCATTGGTCGCTCCAAAGGGTATAACAAGGAACTCCCAATGTCCATACCTAGATCGGAAAGCTGTCTTCGGGATGTCCTGCTCTCTGACTCTGATCTGGTGGTATCCTGACCGTAAGTCTATCTTTGAGAACACTGAAGCCCCTTTGAGTTGATCAAACAAGTCATCTATCCTCGGAAGAGGATATCTGTTCTTGATTGTCACTGAGTTCAAGGTATGATAATCTACACATAATCTGGACGTACCATCCTTCTTCTTCACAAGAAGCATCGGGGCTCCCCAAGGTGATCCACTTGCACGGATGAATCCTTTGGTCCTGAGTTCTTCAATCATCTTGTACAAAATCTCCAACTCTGAAGGCGCCATTCTGTAGACTCGCTCTGATACTGGTGCTGTCCCGGGGATCAAGTCTATAGTGAACTCAATCTCCCGCTCTGGTGGCATTCCTGGAAGTTCCTCTGGGAAGACATCTGGAAACTCTTCAACTATCCGGGGCAACTGTACTGCTGCTACTGCCATCCGCAATACTGGGGAAGATGGCTCCACTGCGCCTCTGGAAAATGAAAACTCTGGCTCGCCTGGAATACTAAAGACAACCCTGCCAATGTGGCAGTCTATCCTAGCATACTGGTTCCTCAACCAATCCATGCCTAAGACTATATCATAGTCTGCCATAGGAAACTCTATAAATCTAGCGGGGAACTCTCTACCGCTAACTACGATCTGACACGAGAAAAATACTCGATCTACTCCCACAAGACCATTACCAGTAAGTATATTGAGCCTTATTGATAATGACTCTGGCTCCAATCCTATCAGTGTCGCGAATCGTACAGACATGAATGAATGCGATGCACCAGAATCAAATAATATCGATGCTGGAGAGGAGTTGACGAGAATAGTACCTGCCACTACCTCACCTGGTGTAACCTCTTCTTCCATAGTCATCATCATTGCCTGACATTGTCCTCTAGCTGCGGGTCCCCTCTGCTGGAAACCTCTCTGTCTGCTCTGCACTTGGGCTTGGGTATACTGCTGCTGGTTCTGCTGCTGAAATGCCTGGGCCTAAGGCAACAATGGCCTCGGGTACTGCTGCTGCTGCATAGGTGCTGGTCCCCTAACCGACGGACTGGTTAGGTTGGAAGAGGATGAACTACCCCTATTCGGGCAGGCTCCTATTTTATGATCTGTCGCTCCATAAGCCAGGCACAATCCCTACGCCCTGCGACAATCTGCCACCACGTGCCCTGGCTTTCCGCAATGAGAACATCCCATCGCGGAAGACTGCTTCTGCTTCTGCTGCTGCGGGTACGTCGGGGTTGAATGCTGAACCGACGTTACTGAGGTTGCCCGCCTCGGAGTTCTAATGGTCAAACCCCTTGCTGCCGGGACTGGAGCTGATGATTGGTGCATCTGGATGTGGGACCGCTTCCTATCTCCGGTCCTATCTACGATCCTCTGGAAGGTGTACTCGTGCCTCCTAGCTACCCTCAATACTGCATCGAACGTCTGGTGCTCGAACTGCTTAACTGCCAACAAGATCTCCAAATGCAGCCCCTGCTGGAACCGCTGGGCCCTATCAAACTCGGTTGCCACCAAGGTGGGGGCAAACCTACTGAGTCTAGAAAACTCAGATGCATAACCGTCGACCGTTCTGCCTCCTTGCTTCAAGTTGGTAAACCTCGTCTGTAGGTCGTACCGAGCTACAGCATCGAAATACTTCGTCTGGAATCTTTCTCTAAACAACGCCCAAGTAACCGGCGCCGCTAATCCCACGGCCTGTGCTGCCCACCAACTGCGAGCTAAGTCTAGCAACTGTAGGCGTACCATCGCCACCTTCTCATTTTCAGGTGTCCTAGCTGTTTCCAGAACCACCTCGGTATCCTGAAGCCAAGCGTCCGCAGCAATCGTATCTTCGCTGCCGTCGAAGAATGGAGGGTTCAAGCGCTTGAAGCTGTTGGCCGCGCTGTTCCCTGGATGGCCGCCTCTGTTCAAAGCATCTGCTACTGCCTGGTGCAGGGCGTCGCCCCGACGATCCTGGGAATCTATCAAGGTCCTGATGAGACTTACCAAGGTGCCATCATCAGGCTCGGCAGGTCGAACGGGCTGAACTGGGGGCTCTCCTCCAGTAGACACGACTCTGGAGGCCACTCCGAAATGCTGGCTTGATCTCCAGGTTATGGCTGGTCCACGGGAGTTGCTCCGCCTTGCTGATCGGCAGGTCCAGGAACAATGCCGCTGAAGAAGATGACATAGGAAACAATAAGGAAGGACCAGGACAGATCAACGATACAAGCATGTGATCAGGTCAAGATTCTCAGAGATTTGAAGATACGAGCAGAGATCAAGGACGAGTACTGATTGAGACATCTATCCGGTAAACCTTCACATATCTTGATTTATAAGACCTGCATGGGCCACCACTTAAACCATGTGACGCCCCAGAACCAGAATACTGGAGAGCGGGGGCGTATATAGCCAGCTACGTATATTGAAATAGAATCCACCTCGCTATACGGTAACGGCTGTCTAGATATGAGGGTTTACTACAAGCCAACGGTCTCTTAAGGTCGAGCCTATTGTCTCAATCTCAGCAAGTAATATAGTTAAAAGATGTTAGGCCACCAAATATACAATAAGAGGCGTCCCAAATATTACATATTCAGGTGATCATGAAGCTAGTCATACAAAATGCGAGGACTAACAAGAGTTAAGTCATACATGATCAACCCTAGGATTTGTTAATCATGTTTACAGCCCGTAGGCAGACAGTAAGTAAATATGCATCGAGCTAACAGGTGCTCGTCGGCTAAACGCCTCAAAAGAATAATTTTACAACGTAGTGAGTGAAGCAAAATGGAAAACCCACTCGTAGCCCGAGTTCCTTCTAGTCGCCACCATTGGGCTGGAGGTTCGATAGATCCTCGGGTGCTGCTCTGAAATCTGGCCACACAAAACCAGCTGGGTCAAACCCCAGAAATAGCAAGTGCCACAAGGAGGCCATAAAATAAGAACAAAAGCCAGCATATCAGAACATAAGGAATAGAAGAAAAGTAATAAAGAGTACAACAGGACAATAAACGACTAGGAACGTGGAACCATTCCGGGAGCCAGGTTACAACCCTTAAACCAAACAAGGACCGGGGTTGTAACCCTTCGCCTGAATAGCGCTTTGTCTCTACCTATTTATTGTTAAAGATAAGTAAAACAATCATGTTCAGGAGTACCAGGTACTGGGACTAGACGAGACTTAGACAAGGCTGGACACCATCCATTCACAAGCGGCCAAGCAATACTACGGCTTACTACTTAACTAACTAGGGTTGTCACAAGCCTAATTACTAACAAGATGCAAATGAGAAATTCCCAGTCCCAAGCCCTGCAGACTATCCAGTTATCCTTCCGCGGGTTGAGAGTTTGGTTGGGTACATTGCCCGGGGGACAATGTACCCTTAGGTGACTTAGAGGGTGCAACACATGACAGTGTGCTGGAAATGTGCCCTAATCGTCGGCAGGCTACAAGTTCATTTAAAGCGCCCAGATAACGAGATCGCCTGTGACTGGAAATTCTCCATGAACTATAGTTTGATCTAGTAATTAGCCTAATCCATATTCAGTATGAATCCTTGACCGTGGTAACCAGGGAGTCACGTCCTAGACATGATGCAAGACAAGACAAGTGGATTGCACAAAGCAGCAAGAATGAACACCCACGGCGTCAGAGTTGATTATATGAGTCGAGTTAGCCATCGCAACAGCATCAAGTCAAGTCAAGTTACAAGTCAGGAGTGCGCCGCCACGGGCCACTATCGAGTTGTCCAGTTACAGAGATTAATTATGAATCACCGGTTACAAGTTAAGGGCGCACCCCATCGGGTCACTACTAAGAAGATCAGAAGGTACTAGGATCATAAATCACAGAAATTACGAAAACCGTACTAGTCATAAGCAAAACATCGAAAACCGTGCCAGGTCGTATTGGGTCAAGACAGTCGTGTTGTGTGAAAGAAGATCTCAAAACTCCAATCCACAAAAGAGAAGCCAAGCCTAAGAAAATAAAAACCAAATCACCATGGGCAAATAGGTTGCGCTGGGAATCAGATTGCGCTAGGGGAATGGACTGCGCTGAGGTTGGGTTGTGCTAGGGTCGGTTTGTGCTGGGTCGGGTTACGCTGAGAGCAGGTTGCACTGGGTCAAGCCGCACAGGGGGTGTGCTGTACTAGAGTTGGGTTGTGCTGAGAGCGAGCTGCGCAGGGGATGAGCAGCGCCAGGATTGGGTTGCGCTGGAGCCAAGCCGCGCTGGGAGTGAGCTGCACAGCGGTCAAGTGCGCCAATGGAAGAAAGACGCTGGAGCTAAAGAGCGCTAGCGCGGGTCAGCCCAGCGCAAAGTGCTGGCCGAGGAGTTAGCGCAGTTCGGCCATGCGCTTAAGAGCGCTGGCCGAGGATCATCTTCTCCATCAAGCCGAGAGAAAACCCCAAGAACTCCAAATTTCCAATCTTCATAACTTAGCCAAAACAAAACCAAATTTGGATTTTCAAAGTTCTAACTTGTGTAAAATTGAATTCTCTTCCACATGGAAGCCTCAAAATAAGGAAAAATCTAAGTTTAATAGATCAAAACCAAAAAAATCCAAAAATGGTTAAAACTTAGATCTAAAAAAATGGAAGCTCCAAATCACAAAATGCCAAGTTCTAATGTTGTTCACCATGGCCTAATCTAGCTAATGGACAAATAAAATAGGGTGCTTATTTGGTGGCAAGGTGCACTTGCCTATGGTGTTGGTGGAGGAAAGAAGAAGAAGATGAAGAAAATTAATGAAAGTTATGAGGAGAGAGAAAGTTAGGTGGGGTTTTAATGAGGGAGGGTATGTTGTGTTGAGGGTGGAGGTTAGCTAAGTGTGGTCCAATGCATACTAAACCAAACCAAACCAATTCCTTCTCCATAAAATAAAACCACGCCAGGTCCAAAAACCCATTTTACGAAAAAAACCAAAATCCGCAAGTTAAGCCAAAACTCAATTACAGGCCAAAATCCGAGAAAATAAAATACAGGTCCGAAATACATATACGCCTAATTAAAATACGTATTCCGAAATACGGACGTTACAATTTATAATATTTAGAAACTATAATTTTTATTTACAAAATATTATTAGGTAATACTAGAAACCCAAAATCATTTAGAATTTACAAAACCATTTATATATAAGCTAATAATATGAATTTCAAGTTGTATATTATTAGAATATCAAGTTGTACCTCATTATTCGTACGTCGAAACCTATGACACACAAATCGGGATAAGACGATCAACCATAAGGTTAACAATCTTATCATAGCGATCCACATGGTCATCTTGTCAATTTCAGCGATGTGAGATCACTAGAATCGACTGATCTCAGTTTCGTTGCACGAATTCCGAAATACGAACGTAGCAAGAATTTTTTATGAATAATAGTGATATATAAAAAAATATCTACAGACGTTGTCGGATGATGCAACAAACGTCACCAACGTGTCCAGAATGGTCAAATTAACTAGGATAACCTACCCATATGTGACCACCACTTTTCTAACATGAGGATAATTTTAAACTTTTGTAAAATTGATCATTAAATAATAGAATTTAAACCATGTTAATTATTATTGGTGAATTTAGATTATTTTTGTAACATTTAATTGGTGTATTATGATTTTGGTGTTCTACCAGTGAAACCTTAAAACAACTTAAGCCTAGATACTAACCATGGCCATGATAACCTATCCCATGTGATTTGATTAACTAATTACCACATTTTAGGTTAGGAGTATTTTGGTCATTTTGTGACTTTTGTATTAATTTGACTTTTGATTAATTAGTAATGTGCTAATTAAGATATGAGGCCTTAACCTAGAATTTCCCTAATCTAGATGTTAGTCATGAGCCTAGATATTGCATTAGAAGGTTATAACTAGATGACAAGACTAATGATATCTAGATATTTTGATTTAAGTAGGATATTTAGCTAGAGACCCTAATTCACTTGGGTCTTTCCTAAGAGGGCTTGAATTAAACTTGTAGAAGCCTACCTATGACTTAAATATCTACCCAAACCCTAATCCACACACCCATGGCAGCCAAGGGCAGCCCCTCCCCTATATAATATCATGTTAGCCTCCCTCCTTGCCACTTTTATTAGAACTCAAACCCTAATTTGTATTCTTCCCTAAATCCACCCCCTTTCTCCAAATCAACTCCAAATTGAGCCTAATCAATTGTAAGACACTCCCCTACTGTAGAAGAGGCCTTTAGTGGATAGCTAGCAAGGATTTGGAGCTATTGGACCATTGGAGCTTGGAGGAGATCTAGATCTAGTGTATTTTTTATTGAGATTCTAACTCTCAATAGGTAATGGCCTCTAAACCCATTTAATTTCTAATTTCTCTTCATAGATGCATGCATCTAGGTACCATACACCTGTAGACCAAGTTAGATAGGAATTCGTGTCCTTGATACGCGTATCGGAGGCATATCAGAATGTAGTGTAAAATGTTTGGTGAAATGCCACTAAGGATTTTACTTTACTGTTTTCTAAAACTAATTTCACTAATTTGTAGCCTAATATATGTGGTTTGATATTCTCTAAGACTGAGTTGGATTTGATATGATTTTTGTGTCCAAATTGGACACGGGGATGCCCGCACGCGCTGTGGTGCATTGCCCTGCTACCCGAGTCCCATTTCTTCGTGGACACGCCACGTGGACCCACCAAAATTGGTGTGTAGGTGGAGGTACTGTCTTGTCACGCCCCGATCCCGCAGAGTCCTTTCATCCTCGCTTCGGACTCTATGAGACCGTTCGTCCTCGCTAAGGCGTGATGCCGTGCAAGCCTAAGTTGCGCTTGCACAAGGCCAAGACCTGGAACAAGACAAGATAGACAAGGTTGACAATACGCAGCGGAACGTATCGTAGATAATTGAAGCAGCAGTGGACATATTTTCAGAATACATGCATAAAACACAATGGTAAAAAGAAATAATTCTTTTTATTGATTTCATTTGAACAGATTACAAGCTTTCATTTCTCTCTGATACAAAATTTCATTCTTTCAGAACTTTACAGATTACAATGATCCCGTTTCCATACATTATAAAACCAATATTGTCATTCCCTGTTCGTCTCTGCATCGTTAGCTCTTAGCAAAATATATGATAGACACATGCAGACCGATTGGCAGTTGTGAATCTCCGGTTCAGCTCTGCAACAACCAACACCTATCTATATGATGGTCCATGGGAAACCCATGATTAGCCGCTGTGACTCTCTTGGGTTCAGCTCGTCGCTAAGGACTCAAATCGACTCCTATTTTCACATGGAGGCCCTAATCTCTCCTAGGCCGAGTGGTCCAGGCGCCCCTAGATCCACCCGAGAGACAAATTTTCCTTGTTAATAAGTTGTCCTAGACCATATGCATGCTCTAGCAGGATTCTATCAGATGAGACAGATTTGTGATCAGATATACGACATGTTCTTTTCATGCCTTTGCAGATATATGACACGTTCAATTCGTGCCTTTCTTTTATTCAGGTTAACATATACAAGTCCGTCTGTACATGTCTATGATTCTCAAGCAATACTTAGCAGGAAGCAATGATCAAGCATTCAATTAGATTCACTTATCTTCTCTTATCGTATCAAGCATGACAAGAATCAATTCAGTTCTTATTAGCAGGCAACGAGTCTTCTTATTAGCATGCAGATTATTTCTTTTCTTGTTCTTAGCATGGCAACATGTGAAATCTCTTATAAGCATACTCAATGATTTACCATCTTGTTATTAACAAAGCATTCAATCAAAAACTCAGATTCTTAAGGCGTAAGCGAATCAGCAAATGAGACTTCGTCCACTCACCCAGATCAATCGTCTTCTGTTACAGAGCCAGCAATCCGATCTTTCTGTCTATCTAGTGCCTTCGCGGAGCGGGGCACTACATAATTACCCACCGAAAATAAGTTTCATCCTCGAAACTTAAGGAAAAACTTACGATATCCTTAGCAGTGATAGTCCTCATCCTTTGCCATCATCAATCCATGAAATCAAAATTCAGATCATATCAAAACTCTTGTTCAATCAAGCATTTCAATCTCAATCAATCAAATCAATAAAACATATGCCGGCATCATAAAAATATTTACGGACTTATTGTATGGAACGTTCATCTCATTATTGATATCGAGTAGGCAAAGGAATTTCGATCAAAAGACATGTACAAATTCAATTGAATCAAAATTGGCCAGAGGATCGTGTAGCTCTGATACCATTCTGTCATGCCCCGATCCCGCAGAGTCCTTTCGTCCTCGCTTCGGACTCTGTGAGACCGTTCGTCCTCGCTAAGGCGTGATGCCGTGCAAGCCTAAGTTGCACTTGCATAAGGCCAAGACCTGGAACAAGACAAGATAGACAAGGTTGACAATATGCAGCAGAACGTATCGCAGATAATTGAAGCAGCAGCGGACATATTTTCAGAATACATGCATAGAACACAATGGTAACAAGAAACAATTCTCTTTATTGATTTCATTTGAACAGATTACAAGCACTCACTTCTCTCTGATACAAAATTTTATTCTCTCAGAACTTTACAGATTATAATGATCCCGTTTCCATACATTATAAAACCAATATTGTCATTCCCTGTTCGTCTCTGCATCGTTAGCTCTTAGCAAAACAATGATAGACACATGCAGACCGATTAGCAGCTGTGACTCTCCGGTTTAGCTCTGCACCAACCAACACCTATCTATATGATGGTCCATTGGAAACCCATGATTAGCCGCTGTAACTCTCTTGGGTTCAGCTCGTCGCTAAGGACTCAGATCGACTCCTATTTTCACATGGAGGCCATAATCTCTCCTAGGCCGAGTGGTCCAGGCGCCCCCAGATCCACCTGAGAGACAAATTTTCCTTGTTAACAAGTTGTCCTAGACCATATGCATGCTCTAGCAGGATTCTATCAGATGAGACAGATTTGTGATCAGATGTACGACATGTTCTTTTCATGCCTTTGCAGATATACGACACGTTCAATTCGTACCTTTCTTTTATTCAGGTTAACATGTACAAGTCCATCTGTACATGTCTATGATTCTCAAGCAATACTTAGCAGCAAGCAATGATCAAGCATTCAATTCGATTCACTTGTTTTCTCTTATCGTATCAAGCATGACAAGAATCAATTCAGTTCTTATTAGCAGGCAACGAGTCTTCTTATTAGCATGCAGATTATTTCTTTTCTTGTTCTTAGCATGGCAACATGTGAAATCTCTTATAAGCATACTCAATAATTTACCATCTTGTTATTAACAAAGCATTCAATCAAAAACTCAGATTCTTAAGGCGTAAGCGAATCAGCAAATGAGACTTCGTCCACTCATCCAGATCAATCGTCTTCTGTTGCAGAGCCAACAATCCGATATTTCTGTCTATCTAGTGCCTTCGTGGAGCGGGGCACTACATGTCTGACAGCATGCCCCCAGAGTTTTATGAGATTTGATTGAGTGGTTTGTAAGTAATCGAGTCTGCACTATTTTGTTCTGACACATGAATGTACGAATTTGGCCACTAATACGGGTTCGTATCACGGATACGACACGACTAGGACATCTAACAGAGACACTGACACTTGCCCCTAGACCTAGGCTACCCTAGAACTTGACCACCAGACATGTGGTAGGACACGTTGTGTCCTAGTGCACTCAACACATGTGTACGAGATTGTGCACATGCCAGTCCCTGACATTTGTGTTTGACACTCACTGACACACTTGGACATGATTCTTGGATACTTTGACACCATATACACCTAGACACTTGTGTGTGACACCACTTTGACACTTTGGCTTATATATCTTGTATGCACACACACACTCACAGTACTCGACACACACTAAACTCTACATTACTGCCCTATATGACTACACATCCACTCTTATCTGCACTTGATATATGTACACTCGACACCAATTCACTACTGCATTTGTCCTGTATTCCCGTGGCCTAACCACCCTGTCTTTTGTCCTTCCTTGGTGATAGACCTACTTGCTAACACCTGTGTTCAGACCACCCTTATACCTTGGCATATAGGTGTGAGTATTGTCCAGCCCTTGAACATCTTGTGTGCAGCCCATAGCTTTTCTTTCAGTAAGAGCCATGCCTCTTTGAGGCTAGTCCAAGCCATCACCTGGGCTTCATCTTGCTTAGTCATTCCTGATAGGTTCAAATTATTCCTAACTCAAATAAGATTCTCCTTTTTTTACTGTCCTATATGTATGAACTTTGGTTCAGTTATATGATGTATGACTGCCCTGCTATTACAATTGTTCAGTCATTCCAAATGTTCAAATATTCATATGTTCATTCCCTTAGCTTGGTATCGGTCCATATCGTATCCGAGTGTTTCAGTCCATTAAGTCCAGTCTAATACTTTCTTTTGTATGCAGTCCATTGCTTTTATTTGTTTCAGGCCTAGAACAATATTGGTTCAGTCCATTCATAAATTATAAACCCTTCATATGTTAAGACCTATATAAGTGATGGTTCAGAACCTCTTTTGGTTTGTATCAGATATGGGTTTGCTAGTATCAGTTATAGGTTTGGTTTCAGAAATAGGGTTAAGGATTAGAATGTTAGAGTTATGGTTAGGGGTTAGTTCCAGTTAAGTAAATAATGTATCAGGTTAGTTCAGAGTTTGGGTTCTGGTTTTAAAGTATAAGTTTTGTGAGTTCCTAAATGAGAATTGGATATAAGGGTTATAGGTTGGGTTGTATCAGTTGGTATCTGGACTTGGCACCTGGGTTGGAAGTTTAAGAGTAGATGAATTTGGGTGTTAGAAAGGGGTTGGGCAAGCCAACATTTGGCCTTGCTGTAGGTTTTTGGCTTGGGCACATGCAATGCTTTGCTGCATTGCAGTAGCAACTGAGGCATTGATGTGGCCTCAAATGCAAGCAGCATCCCTTCCCTGTCTTGAGGTAAAGGCTAGGTAGGGACAGAGCACTTGGGGCAGCCATGCCTTGCCTGCAAGCAGAGATATTGAGAGTATCAGAGGGAGTGTTAGAAAATCAGAGACTTTGTGTTTAATACCTTGGTTTTGAGTGATGTTAAGTGGGTATTGGTTAGGTTAGTAGTATCAAATGTGTTGAGTTAGTAATGTTACTAGTATATGCTACATTACATGTTATAGTAGATAATGTATGCCTGATATATATATATATATATATATATATATATATATATATATATATATATATATATAGCATGGTAGTTGGGAATGGGTTATGTGATGACTAGTATAAATAGTGTATATGAGTAGTAGAGGGTTGGAGTTAGTTAGTTAGTTCATATGTTAGGTATTAGATATTAGTAAGGTCTGGTGCTAGGTATAGGTATTACCTTGGGGTAAGCCAAGGTATATAGGGATAAAGGGTATTCTACATGTGATATGTTAGGCCTATATAAATGTATGAGTTATATGAGGGCTTACCTTCATATATAGTTGATATATATATATATATATATATATATATATATATATATATTCAAAATATGGACCAACATATGTATATTCAAATATATATATATATATATATATATATATATATATATATATATATATATATATATATATATATATATATATTCAAAATATGGACCAACATCGTGTGAAGGTAAGCCATCAAATTGGAGATGGAGAAAGCTTACGACAGACTGGATTGGCAATTTATGATCTGGGTCTTCAGAGCCTTCGATTTTTTAGAAACGTGGACCAACATCGTGTGGAGATCGATTAGCAACACGTGGTTCTCCATGGTTATCAATGGACAGGCGGACGACTTCTTCAAATCGAGTCGTGGGGTTAGGCAGGGAGATCCTCTATCATCCATCATCTTCATTATTACGGCGGACGCTCTGAGCAGAAACCTTAATAAGATGGCGACCACTCCCAACTTCCAACACTATCACACCACCAGCGGATGCCTGATCATCACCCACCTGGCTTTCGCTGACGATATCCCTATTTTCTCATCTGGGGACACCGGATCGGTGGAAGTAGTCCACAACATGCTCCAGAGATACGCCGGGTGCTCGGGCCAGAAGGTCAACCCAAACAAAAGTGTTATCTACACCCACCACAAAATCAAGAGAGAGTACACGGCGAACCTCGCCAACACCACCTCTATCCCCATCAAGCACCTGCCATTCCACTACCTTGGATGCCCCCTCGTATACGGTAAATCTAACGCCGACATTTTTGAGAACCTGATCAATCGTATTAGGAAAAAACTCAAGGGTTGGCACAACGCTACCCTATCCCCAGGAGGCAAGATGATCCTCATCAATCACGTCCTCACATCCATTCCCATCTACACCCTGGCCGCGTGTTCCCTCCAAGAAAGTGCTCTCTGCGATCGAGACCACCTTTAGCAACTTCTTCTGGGGGCACAGTGGCGGCAATGACAAGCATCATTGGGCTAGTTGGGATACCATGGCTCGTCTTACCGGGGAGGAGGGCCTGGGCTTCATCAAACTTTCCCATATCGTTAATACATTTTCGATGAAACTATGGTGGAAGCTACGCACGAGTCAGAATTTATGGACCAGGTTCATGAAGGCCAGATACTTTAAGTACATCCACCCGTCGACGGCCATCTCGAACAGCAGATCATCAGCGGCTTGGCGACGCATTCTCATCGGACGGTCTCTTGCCGAACCCGTGATTCGCATGCAAGTTGGCAAGGGTGAGTCTTCGCCATTTCTGGAACGTTGGGTTAGTAACACCTTTCTTCCCAACCTTTTAGACGCCCTTAGGAACAGCACTATCAAAGACTTGTGGGACCCCTATAACAACAACTGGAATTGGAACAAGGCCCGGGTCTGGGCCGGGCCAGAGGCCGTTGATTGTATCCAACGTAGTGGATGGGCGATAGGAGCGGACGTAGATAAGCTCCAGTGGTCGGCCGTGGCCAACGAATCATTCTTGGTTAGATCGGCCAAATGAGTGATCCTTGGCACTGTAGCGCCGACTCCTACCATTGCAGCATTCTGGCAGACATGTATCCCCAAGAAGTCGTCCTTCCTTATTTGGAGAGCCCTACACAAGATCCTACCCACCGATGACACTCTCAACACTATCGGATTCAGCCTTGCATCAGCGTGCACATGCTGCTCCGATCGTCAATCAGAAACTGTTGACCACATTCTGTGTCAAGGGAACCTCCCAGTCAAGGTATAGGGAGTTCTCTCCCAGCGCTGTAGTATGGCTCAAGGGGGCGACAACTTCTACGACATCGTTGCGGCCTGGGTGTCCGCGTCCCATGGCCACCAGATCTTTGCTGCCGCCACAACGTGGGTGCTCTGGAAAAATTGTAACAAAGCGAGATATAAAGGCCACTAGTACTCCGCAGACCAGCTGATTAGGGAAACCATTCGGCAGTGCCGCAAACGAAGCTTCCTCTGCTCGCATGGACAGACGATGTTCTGGAACTCCTTTCTTTCTCTGGCTTAGCCATTTTGATTTCTGTTTTTTCTGTTTTTGATAGTATACATGTATAGGCTTCGGCATTTTACGCCTAGTGGTGTACTTGTACAGGTTCGACCTTTTTGGCCTCTTCAACAAAATGGGTCGTTCTTTCAAAAAAAATTCAATATATATATATATATATATATATATATATATTTTAACAAAGAGTATTTTATTGAAAGCTAAAAGTAGCTCATGAAGAGCATTACAGTCAGTTACTGGGCCTAAGACAAAAGGGCCCTGTTCATCAGGTACAAAAAGTAAACAGAAAATTACAACCATTTTGAAATCTCAAAAAAATGAAATTTCAAAAATTTTCAAACAAGTCAACTGTCTAGCCGGTGTGGGCACGAGGCCCTAGGGGCACCCTGCCCGAAGCGAGCGATGTACTGCCCGATGTCGGCGCTGGACACGAGGGTCTCGGCCCCCCCGCGTGCAGGAGCACCGGCGGAAAGACCGAGGAGGGGGGTTGCTGGTCGAAAGAGGGAGGCTCCGGCGGAGGCCGACCCGGAGGGAGGAACCGAGGGGGGGTGAAAGGTGCCGGGGTCGACCGGATGAGCGCGAGAAGCAGGCCGGCCGACGACCACCACCAGGGAGGGGAGGGGCTCGGATAGGGAGGAAGGGAGGTAAACGGGGCGACGGCTGCGGCCAGGCGGCACGTCGAACGGGGACGACAGCTAGGGGGGCCTCCGGCCTGCGGCGGAGAGAGCACCGGAGGGGGGTGGATAGGCTGGAAGGGAGAGAAAGGGGGGCCACCGACGACGGAGCCGGAGAAAGCTCCGGCGCTGGGGGGACGAAGTGGGGGGCAGCCCAGGGCCGCCGGGGGGCTCGGCCGGGGGGCCGAGGGAGGAGGTCGCCGAGTTGGGCCACCGCGGGGGGGGGGAGGCCTCGACCGAGGGGGAGGTCACCGCCGGGAGCGGGAGGGCAGGACAGGCCCTGACGGCGGGAGCCGTCGCGGTGGCGCCGAACTCCGGGGGAGCTGAAGCGGTGGGACGCTAGAGGGGGAGAGGAGTGGGGAGAGGGGCCGCGCCCGAAGGAGTGGGCGGCGACGGCGGGAACGAGAACGAGAAGCGGCGGCCGACCGGCGTCGAGGAGGGGGGAGCCGATGCCACCCGAGCCCAGGAGAGGGGTTCAACTCCCAAGGGGAGAGGAACCGACGCCAGCTGGGGAAGGGTAGGAGCTCCGGGGAGGGGGGGCGAGGCCGAACCTGATAGGAGGGGTAGAGTCGGAGGGGGAGGACCGGATTGCGGGGGGAACGGGCGGGTGTCCTCAACCGAGGGGGTGGACAGGACCGCGCGGGCGGCAGAGGGCGGTAGGAGCGGTGTAGCGGTGGGAGGCAGGCTCGACGGAGGGGCTACCGAAGGAGGACTAGGCCTGCTGCTCCGAGCTCTACGGCACCGCGGACACCGATGAAGGCGGCGAGGCCAAGGAGGGAGGGGGAGGGAGGGGGAAGCCGCTCGGTAGACTTTCGGCGGCGGCCCAAACAGAGAACCCACCGGGGAAAGGAGGGGCGCACGGTTGTGCGGCCAGCCGTAGCAGGCCGGCTGGCCAAGTAACCAGCCAAATGAGGAGGAAGGGGTGGGAAGTGGCGAGCAGGGGGGCTGCCGCTCGACCCTTCCTTATTATATATATATATATATATTTTTTATATATATATATATATATATGTATATATATATATATATTTATATATATATATATATATATATATATATGATTTAAAATATATATATATATATATATATATATATATATATATATATATATATTTTAAATCATATATATATATATATATATATATATATATATATATATATATATATATATATATATATATGATTTCTATCTAGTGTCTTGGTATCCTAGCCTATGGTTGAGATAGCCTATAGATTGACCTAGAATGGACCCAATAGGCCTAATTGAGCTTGTTGACTAGAATTTGACCAAACCCTAGATAGTTGACCAAGTTAGCTTAGATGTTGACCTAGTTTGACCAGAGTTGACCAAGAGTTGACATTGACCTAGAGTGACCTAGAATCATGTAGAATATATTGTAAACTTCATTTATTACATCTTGGATATATTGTAACCTGTGTTGCTCTAAATGGGACTCAGTTACTCCTGTACGGACATCTTATTCTCATCAGTCGATCGGGATATCATGCGAATACATTCTCTGATCGTTTCATACTTGCTAGGACTTATATTCTTGCTCTAGATTACTTTACTTGATGCTGTCACGTTATTATCACGGATTAGTACTATATGGATCTTTTCATGAGATGTTATCCCCCAACGGGTGCATCGGGTATTTCATGTTCTTATACTTTATCATGTGCATCATGCACTCCTTGGACTCGTATCTATTCATGTATAAACATGTTTTCATGTTCCTTCATGTACACTTATGTGCTCTCATGTACACTCATGTTTACATGAGATTCATGTATAAAATTAGTTGTTATTCATGTGCAATAACGTAACTTGAATGGATCCTTGTGTATTGATTGGGGTAGGGATGTGTAGAAGTGGTTATGTGATTATTATTCCCAGTAGGTATTCATGTGCAACTTCGTAGCTTATTCATGTGCAACCCAACCTGTTTACATAACCATCTTGTGCTATAAATCACTTAGTCACTTACAGTTCTTACTTACCATACAGATATTTCTAGTTTACAAATATCTCTCTTATCTTTCATGTACATTTCTTACATTATTTCATGTATCTTACTCTATTACTTGTTTACATGATTTTCTACCATGATATGAACTGTTTGACAGATATGTGCTCATTTCTGTGCTGACTGGACTTGTTGAAAATATTACAGATTATACTGAGGGTTTCTGTACCACCTGCTATAGAGCACACCTAAATGATACCTGTAAGTTGGACCTTCAGGAGGATCCAGCTATAGCTGTGGACACCATCCCTATTGCCTAGACTAGACTGCAAGGCTACTTATCTTATTTCATTATGTTATTTGTGTCTGACTTTTCTGAGTTGTATTATTTTGGATGTTGAGATGTTAGTATCATTTAGAAACTTGGACTTATTTCTTTCTGTTTGTATTCTCTTTTGAGATTTCATATCTATCTCATCGTGCTTTATCTACCTCTAGTTTATGTGATTGAGTTGTATCTTCTGAGATTGATCTCCGTTCGAAGAGTATATCATATTTTGTTTAGTTGGGATTGTGACCTAGAACAACGTTCTACCGTCGACACTGCAGCATAGGCTGGACGTACCCACTTCTTGTGCCCTTACACTGGGTGCAGGTCGTGACACATTTTTAGTGGTGGCCCGTGCAGGTCAAGATTCGCATTAGTACAAAGTCGTGGTAGTACGACGATTAGTTGTACTGCTGCGCACCTGCAATAAGAGATAAGGAATAGGAGGATACTCAATCACAATTATAATTCTTTGAGAGATTCCTGGGATGACCTTTGAGAATCTCATTATAAACTATCTTGAAATTTGATTCCCATAGTTTCTGTTTGCTTTCCTTGTTCGTTGATGAATTTGATTCTTAGTATTTAATGTTGATTTGATTTTCTAGCAAGATAAATCGTATGGGCTAGGTCGCCTTAGTTATGGAATCTAGAGTCTTCTACAGCCATATTAGCTGGCATGGCAAGGACATATAGTCTGATTTTGGATGTATTTGTCGGGTGTGGGAATTTAATATTTTTGCAGCCAAGCTAGTGGCAATACAAAAATTTTAAATACCATTATTCTAGAGGTATGTACCTTAGTTACGGACTTTATGGTTTATCGTAGCCTTGCTTACTAGTATGACGAGGATTCTGAGTATCATGATTTTGGATAGATGCATACGATTATCAGATTGTATCTTGAGAAGGTTCTTAAATATATCATCTCTACCTTTCGTTTCAGTCTTTTCAAATTTTTTGTTTTATTTTTTTTTTATCATCAATTAACCTAGGAGTAGGGATAGTTTTAGTTATTTAGCCTAATCCTTTGCAGGACTTTATTTAGATAAAATTCTTTTATAATACAATAAATTGATGACTTGTGATAAGCCTTTATCTTAAAGATGATGGTATAGCTCTGACATTAGAGTAGTAACCCTTGTAGCCGGTTCTCTGCTGATTATGATTACCAGTTTTATATAGGATGATAGACTGCCTTACAGCCTTAATAATTTATTGTTTTCTTACCTTTTCTAGCATGGCACCCATGACCCGAGCCTATCCCCAATACGTAGCTGCAGTTCTGGATGCGATCGAGAGCGTGCTTCCCCCTTCTATTTCTCAGGGGGTATTGACACCTCCTGCCACCGAGGAAGTGTTAGCAGCCTCACCAGGTTTTCTTCCATCTCCAGTCATTCAGGAGAGAGCTGCAGTTCAGCCTGAGATTGAGGGTCTCCCTTCGCCTCCTGGAGTGGTACCCCATGCCATTCCTGATGGAGCTCAGATATTCAGACTTCTCTAAGATGTGTTGAAGATACAGAGAGTTCAAGAAGCGATAATGAGGGAGCAGAGTTATAGAATGCAATTGCTGTGGGACTTCATGCATTTGAGAGGAGAGCCTAGTCCCAAGAGGGCGAGGAGTAGTATATACCCAGAGCCTCAGGAGTACCCAGACTTCCAGCCTAGACCAGCCTATTCACACTACACCAAAATACATGTATTGTAACGGTCTAAATATGTTACAAAAATTAATTCTGACGGGTAAATTCCGTGAGCATATTGGCGTGGGTAATATTACTAATTGCCCTTCTAACGGCTCATGTCCGTTAGTATTTTAATTATTCTAACGGGTATAGCCGTTAGTGATTATTTTTCTAACATGCATATAAATATATGTATAATTGAATGCTAACGGTCTCAAGTCGTTAGTATATTTAGAAAATATGAAAAAAATTACAATATCCTATTTTAATTTAAACCTTTTATTGATAATATTTAATCATTGATTACCAACAAAATATTGTACCTAAACTCACCCATATATTATATATCAACCAAATTTCAACCATATATACATTGATGACCATGGATCCATAAATTTACAAATTTCTCAATTATCAAAAAGTATAATATTGTATATCTGGATTCAACCTTATATACATTGATAATCACTAATCATTACACATATAATGTTTAAATAAATAAATTCTTTGAAAAAAATAGTGCATACATGCACAGACCAATCATTCACAACATAGAAAAGGACCAACTCCGCAAGTAAACTGTAACAACATATGCTTCTGAGTTTGTCTTCGAGAGTGGCTTCTGAAGGAACTCTGCAGCCCCAAGCTTAAGAATTTGAAAGCAAAAGAGATTGCTTCAAAAAGAGTTACATTGTGCTTAAAGTCGATGATAATTAGAAAAAATATTGTACAATAAGGATTTGACGCATACGAGAATTTCGTTAGGCAATCCAATAGTATTCATGTATAATGGTTGCTGCATTAAAATAGAATCTATATGGGTTGATCAGCTTAATAGTTTACAAATACAACAATATACCATGTGCTAACATCAGAAGAGCTTGAACATTCAGCCAACAAGGAGACATTACTTTTACCATCCATTACATTAAGATAAAATCAGAGCAACCGCCAATAATTAGAGCTTCTTGCATAGAAAAACAAAAGGATAAAGAATTAGAAAGAAAAATAATAATTGGGAAGATACATCAATATGAATCTTTTCAAATATTAGGTTACATGATTACCTCTTCAGGATCAGTGTAGTCAATCCCATCTGCCTTAGATAAAGCAGATGCCATGCTCCAGTAAGCGTCCTGAAAATATTATCATTTAGAAGAACAATTAATGCTGTAACGAAAAGGGAAAATGGCAAATCAAAATAAAAACAGGCGTCAGGGTATAAAAGTAAGACCTGTATTGCTGTAATACGATCATTAGAGACTTTATTTGACAAGATATCAAGAGATTTTCCATTCTTTTCGAGTGTAATAAACCCTATTGTATCATTTACTGTTAAAGGACCTTCTTTGCACCCTCAAGAACAAAACCCAATCAAGATTTACATAACTAAAACACAGTCGCATTCGCCACATTTATTATTACAAGTTGTAGCAGAGAAGCCTATGCCTCATAGTAACTAAGGTCATTATAGACAATCAAGTTGGAACAACCATCCAAGGTGACAAAATTCGCCTATGTTAGATTTCATCATCTACAGTCAGTTGTGTTGGATTTCATCATCAACAGCCTAGTATATGAAAATGGTACCAGTACCATAAGGCTCATGCTTACTCAGAGTATGGGGAGGGCAAGTTGTACACAGGCTTACACCGATATATATATAGAGAGGTTGTTCAAAATTGCTGCTAAATAAGGATATATTCAGCAATAAAGTTACAAGGATAAAACTTGATATATTCATATTTCCCTAGATGGCTATTTTAACAAGGAAAAAAGTACTCAGGACGAGTTCATCGTAACATATATCAAATTCGTAATAACCTCAAGAAGACTGACCTTATAGTTTCCATGTGATGGCCTTCTTTGCCAAGCATTTTGATTTGGGTGGAGAAGCATACACATACTGAACTTTGATGGATGGGAATTCATCTTAGTCTTCCTCAATAAATGATGCAATCTCAGGGTAGAACACGAGCTTTCTCATGCAGACTTCTAATATAGCACCAGAAAATGTAACCTGCAGCGGCAGTTAACCCAAGCACAGTATCAATCTAAGGCTATGATCTGCAGGACACCTCTAATATTTGCCACTCATGCATCCTTCCACGTATGACACTAGTTGTGTTCTCTATGATACATAAAATGTCTCATTAGATTATTCTGCCCCAATTGAGCAAATACAACAAGATTTCAATATACTTGCCCACTTTCGTATATATTTTCTTAATATTGAACACAAACTCAACTATATGTGTTCATATTTAAAGGGGTAGCCATGTAGCCATATCCTTGTTTCTAGATTTTGGAGACAAGTAGCATCAGACAACCTGTGTATGGCCAAAGTGCGACATTACAAGTATAAATGATATTCATTAATTAGGTAAAACATGCTTCGAGTGCCAAGTAAGAAATAAGGTTCATTACTTAAGTTTTGAGGTGCGACATGACATGCTTTTGTGCCTTGTAAGAAAATAACAGGCCTCCATATCAAATAGTTAAATAAATTGGAAAAGCATTAGTATAGAGTTTCCTTTTTTGAAACTAAGTACATAGTTCATTAAAGCAACATGACTGATGATAATGGATGCATTTGAATGATCGCATACCTTGCTCATTGAATCATCATATTCATCTGAGCAGGACTTGCGACAATCTGATACCAATTCTGCAAGCACCAGTATTAAAAATTAGTTCTTTTAACAAGGAACTCATTTGCTAATTTTCCATATATTCAGAAGTGTAACAGCACTTCCTATAATAAGCAGCTTATTGAACCAAATAAATCTTATCAAAGGGCAGTGGCTTGCTCAGTCAACATGAACTCACGCCTCAAAACTTAAATTAACTCTCATGACTCCTCAGTAGTCGGGAGAAACATTAGCACCTTTTCAAACTCCCATTCATTGCTAAATTATGGTATAGAAAATACAATAAAAAATGTATTGAATAACACATTTTTACCAATATGTGGTGATTTTTGAAACCCAATAGACTAAACACATTATCTAAAGTAAGGAAATAATGACTTCTACACCTACGTTCCCAGTAGTTGAAACACAGTTTTGTTTTCGTCGAAAAGAAGAAAAAGGTAGAAAAGCTAACGTTCCTATGTTTCTTCACAGAAAAACTTGAGAGTACTATAAGAAAAAATGAATTCCTCTCAATCGTATTACAATCACATATCCTTCATTGTCAATATTTTCCTTTTGGGCTTTCACAATAATGAATCATGTATACTCCTTGGCCAAACCACTCTTATGGGACAAGGCTTGATGAAGGCTGGATTCTTAGAGTTTTATTGTTTATATTAATTATTAGAACCATTACACCAAATCAAAAATATTTGTAGCTACAAACGGTGGCAACACTTAGAAATTATTTTAGACAAGGAATAGCCATGTCATCTTAAGGATGTATACAGTATCAAATAGTATATTGATAAAAGATGAGATCGTACTCAGGAATGTGGCTTCTACCTTCAAAGCTACGAATGCATCTTCCTTGGTCTGACACCTAACAACAAAATTAGCTCGCCTCAAGTTAGCCTGGAAACAAAGTAGAAGTTATCAGAGATGCAAAGTTCTGCCATATTAAAACATTTCAAGAAAAATTCAACCGATACAAAAATGACTTGATCAATCTACAATGACAATTTCTAGTTATCTGCCTTGTCCCACCACACACACCTTGTCCATAAAAAATAGACAGAAAACACACCTTTATTAATGCTCTCTGCCAACACATCAGGTTCATATAAAAAAGAAAGGCATGACGAAATACAAAAACAACCAGGGGTGATCTAAATCTGGAAAATCATGCAGATATGACTGTTATTGTGCCAGGATATAACAAGAAGCAAATTGTTAAGGAGAGCAAAGCTTTAGTGCATGATAAGCTAGCTAAACATAAGTTTCCATAGGTAGCATTTTGTAGATGATACCCTTTGTGACTTAAAACTTATCCAAATCATAAGGTTAAGACATGTAATAAGCAAAAAATCAAATAGCATAAACAATTACTTATTTAAATATAATTCTATTTTGACTCTCAAAAGATCTCCAAATCATGAATTTTTAAATTCTTTGTCATGGTTTCTACATTTGATGTAAGCTACAAATGGGAACCTTACTTACATGTACCATATCAGCATAAAGACTATACTAGCTAATAAATTACTACAAGGTAGATAGAAACCATCAAATTTTGATAGTAAAAAAACAAAAGGGCATCCTGAGACTCCCATAGGGTTATGAGAGATGTATGTAACCTTATCTCCAATATATGTTGGTTATTTCTGGAGCAGTATCCTCCATGATGCGAGCACCAAGTCTCACTATAGTGCCAAGTAACTCCCTTTGTGAAGAAAAGCATAATACCCTAAAATACTAAGCCCCTCCTATTTTCTCCAAGGAAGAGAAGACCCCTTTTATATAAACAAGATATGTGTTTATTTGCTTCTAGATAGATGCTAACTTGATTTTAAGTAGTTCCAGTTTAATACTTCACTAATTAAGTAAAATAACAATGTGCCGTCATTTTTCATATCATGCAAACTAATCTATGAGTTTAGTAGACAACATAAACAATCAAAATTTAATAACACAATCAAATTTCAATAACAAAAACATGCTAAATTCATAACTTACTTGGAGTCGACCTGTTGATAAGAAGTCCTTAAATATTCATGCTTATAACAACTGCAAATAGTAAGAAGTATTAATGTCGCTGATTTTTATAGAAGTCAAGTTACAGGTTTTGTCGAATCAGCACAAGTGTACCCAGTTATGAACACATAAATTCCCAAACAAAAAATAAATCAAAACTCTAGCATAGAAGCGAGTCATTATGTATTTTGACGATGGTCATCTTTAATCCTTCGTAAGAGAGGAATTTTTAACTAACATAAATATAATATGTGTTAATTAGATATTTATCACATTAATGGATCTATCCATAAAGATAAAAACATTAATTTTGATAAGTAAAATTGAATTTTGAGACCCAAACACCTAGGATTTTTCTCACCTCAAATTAAAGCAAAAGAATATAGGTGTTGTCATCACCGACCGTCGTTGTGTAGATGCCGCTGGAAGCAAAGGATAGGATCAAAAATCTTCAATAGTCAATTAAACCAAAATTAGAACAATTGCTCCAACAATATATATCTAAAAGGTCCAATACCCTATTTTCCCCAAACCTCAAGGGCCCGATCTAAAACTCAGTCTTCTTATATTCAAATATGTAATTTTTGTTTGTTCTTTGTATACCCAACTGAATATTTCCCTTTATACTTTGGCACATATACATTTCACAGGCTCATTAGATTATACTTGTTCATAGACAGATTTATAATCCTAAAATTTCTTCAATGGTTTGGCTCTTTATTAACTTAATAGTGATATTTGATTGTAATAATCCCAACACCCAACACCCAACACCCAAGAAAACTTTCATATACAAAAATCCTCTTCTTAAAGAAGAGAAATATAGAAAGAAAGGGAGGAAACAAAGCTCACCAGCTGTTGTCAAGAGAAACGACGCTAGTTGCTTGGGAGTCCACAACAAGTGCTGGACTCGAGTCCCGCTGGGTGCAGCACTCGAGGACCCCCGATCTGCTGCAGAAAGCAGCGCTCGGCACACGAGAGGTCACCGTCGTAGTCCGGTGAGGACATGGGAACGTTGGATGCTGGTATACGCTGGTAAAGCTTCAAAGGACTCGCTGCTCGTCGGGCTCGCCGGACTCACCATAGCCGATGACTTGGTTAGAGATGGTGTTCATGTGCACACCCAAGTTTTTGGATTTATGAATGAGAAAGAGAATGAACCGATGGTATATAACGAAATTGAAGTTGAATTGGGGGAGGGAATAGAGCGGCAAAAATTTGGGCTTTTTTCACGTTGTCCGCCAAAAAAAATTCACCAAAATTTCAGGAAAAATATATTATTTGTAACGGACTACACTACAAACTAACGGTTTGACCTAGTTAATAATTTGTAACACCTAATGGCCGTTAGAAATCGAAGAAAGTGCCTATTAGAAATTAGGCAATTTGGTGTAGTGTCAGTCCATATTCCTGTCCAGTAGAGACCAGCTGAGAGAGTGCCTATTTGTGGTTACTATAAGATGCCTAGACATATTTGGGCTACTTGTAGGAGGAGGCATAAGTTATGCCTGTATAGTGGGTAAGCTTGACATATGATATGAGACTGTCCTACTGTACCTGCCCTAGTCGAGGCCCATCTCCAGGAAAGAGTTCCAGCCACAGACCTAATTGGAGGTGAGTTCTTGACCTATACCTTATTCTGTCTTTGATAATTGTTGTACCCTACCATATTGTTCGTATGTTTTGATACCTTATGACTGCTTTTGATCTAGTATGGCTAGAATGGCTAGATAAGACCCTAGACTGATATTACCTACCATGGCCCTGTATGTTATTTTTTTTTCCAATTGCATGATTTAGATAAGTTTTCTTAAGACCTTGATTGTTGGGGGGATTGACCTAGAAGGAGTACGAACGACCTAAATTTTGAGGACAAAATTCTTCTAAGGGGGTAGACTTGTAACCACCACTTTTCTAAAATGAGGATAATTTTAAACTTTTGTAAAATTGATCATTAAATAATAGAATTTAAAACATGTTAATGATTATTGGTGAATTTAGATTATTTTTGTAACATTTAATTGGTGTATTGTGATTTTGGTGTTCTACCAGTGAAACCTCAACTTAAGCCTAGATACTAACCATGGCCATGGGGACCTATCCCGTGTGATTAGATTAGCTAACTACCACTTTTTAGGTTAGGAGTATTTTGGTCATTTTGTGACTTTTGTATTAATTTAAATTTTGATTAATTAGTAATGTGCTAAATAAGATATTAGGCCTTAACCTAGAATTGCACTAATTTTGATGTTAGTCATGAGCCTAGATATTGTATTAGAAGGTTCTAACTAGATGACAAGACTAATGATATCTATATATTTTGATTTAAGTAGGATATTTAGCTAGAAACCCTAATTTACTTGGGTATTTCCTAAGAGGGCTTGAATTAAACTTGTAGAAGCCTACCCATGCCTTAAATATCTACCCAAACCCTAATCCACACACCCATGGCAGCCGAAGGCAGCCCCTTCCCTATATAGCATCATGTTAGCCTCCCTCCTTGCCACTTTCATTAGAACTCAAACCCTAATTTGTGTTCTTCCCCAAATCCACCACCTTTCTCCAAATCAACTCCAAATTGAGCCTAATTAATTGCAACACAGTCCCCTAATGTAGAAGAGGCCTCTAATGGATTACTAGCAAGGATTTGGAGCTATTGGACCATTGGAGCTTGGAGGAGATCTAGATCTAGTGCATTTTTATTGAGATTCTAACTCTCAATAGGTAATGGCCTCTAAACCCATTAAATTTCTAATTTCTCTTCGTAGATGCATACATATAGGTACAATAAACCTATAGACCAAGTTTGATAGGAATTCGTGTATATTTGATACGTGTATCGGAGGCGTATAGGAGTGTAGTGTAAAGTGTTTGGTGAAATGCCACTAAGGATTTTACTTTGCTGTTTTCTAAAACTAATTTCACTAATTTGTAGCCTAATATATGTGGTTTGATATTCTCTAAGATTGAGTTGGAATTGACATGATTTTCGTGTCCAAATCAGACACGGGGATGCCCGCACGCGCTGTGGTGCATTGCCGTGCTACCCGAGTCTCATTTCTTCGTGGACACGCCACGTGGACCCACCAAAATTGGTGTGTAGGTGGGGGTATTGTCTGACAGAATGCCCCCAGAGTTTTATGAGATTTGATTAAGTGGTTTGTAAGTAATCGAGTCTGCACTGTTTTGTTCTGACACACGAATGCACGAATTTGGCCACTGATACGGGTTCGTATCATGGACATGACACAGCTTGGACACCTAACAGAGACATTGACATATGCCCCTAGACCTTGGCTACCCTAGGACTTGACCACGAGACACATGGTAGGACACGTTGTGTCCTAGTACACTCAACAAATGTGTACGAGATTGTGCACATGCCAGTCCCTGACATTTGTGTTTGACACTCACTGACACACTTGGACACGATTCTTGGACACTTTGACACCATGGACACCTAGACACGTGTGTGACACCACTTTGATACTTTGGCTTACATATCTTGCTTGAACACACACACCCACAGTGCTCGACACACACTAAACTCTATATTACTGTCCTGTACGACTGCACATCCATTCTTATCTGTACTTGATACATATACACTCGACACCAATTCACCACTGCATTTGTCCTGCATTCCCATGGCCTAACCACCCTGTCTTTTGTCCTTCCTTGGTGACAGACCTACTTGCTAACACCTGTGTTCAGACCACCTTTATACCTTGGCATATAGGTATGAGTATTGTCCAGACCTTGAACATCTTGTGTGCAGCCCATAACTTTCTTTTCAGTAAGAGCCATGCCTCTTTGAGGCCAGTCCAAGCCATCACCTGGGCTTCATCTTGCTTATGGTCCGTTTGGATATGTTTTCTGAATTTTTTTCCTGAAAACAGTTTTCTGAAAGTAAGTTATAAAACTGTTTTCTGAATATAGAGATTTTGAGTTTGCGTTTGGTTAGTTTCATTTAGAAAATAATTTTTTGAAACAAAAAATTAAAATTCTATATCGTAAAATATTTTTAGAAAGTAAAATTTTTCATTGTGTCCACATTATTTTGTGTCATGTCTAACTGTGTCCTATAAAAAAATTTTTGTATCCGACATTTTTGTGTGTCCATCACAGATCTGACAACGGATCGTAGCAGATCTTAGCACAGGCAGCCAAAGGAGCCGAGCGCGAGATCGAGGCACGGTGAGGGGTCGATATCCTCCGTCGCCACCTCTGGAGTCGAGCGCGAGGAGCAGCCACCGCACCCGAGGTCGAGCTCCTCCGCCGCCATCGCACCCGGGGAGCTCGACCTAACCCTAGCCCTCCGCCGCTCCTCCGCCGCCATCGTACCCGGGGAACTCGACCTAACCCTAGCCCAACACCGCTCCTCCGCCGCCACCGCACCCGAGCCCTAAGTCATCGGTCATCGCCGCCACCGCCACAGCACCGGAGGAGTCCACGAGGTCGAGCTCCGCAAGCTCGAGGTGGAGGAGTTCGCGGTGGACGACCTTGGGTCGAGCTCCGCCAGCTGCCGCCACCATCCGGTCACCGCCACCGTCCTCCACTGCCACCGACCATCTAAACCACCTTGGACGAAGGCTGCACTAGAGGGAAGCGAGCTTTTGCTCTCCTGTGGAGGAAAAAATTAAGGAGGAAGAGAGAGAAAGTTGGGGGTTTTGGGGTGGGTGGGGAGCGGAGGGACCCACAAACATTAAAAAAAGTTTTGGAAAAACAACTTTCTGCTGTTTTCTCAAAAGTGAGTTTAAACAGTCTATTTCAAAAACAAATTTTTGAAACCATTTTCGTAGTTGGGACTACCAAACGTATGTTTTGGAAGAAGTGAAGTTTAAACTCATAAAATGGGTTCAAAAAAGGGAACCAAACAGGCCCTTAGTCATTCCTGATAGGTTCAAACCATTCATAACTCAAATAAGATTCTCCTTTGTTACTGTCCTATATGTATGAACTTTGGTTCAGTCATATGATGTATGACTGCCCTGCTATTGCAATTGTTCAGTCATTCCAAATGTTCAAATATTCATATGTTCATTCCCTTAGCTTGGTATCAGTCCACATCGTATCCGAATGTTTCAGTCCATTAAGTCTAGTCCAATACTTTCTTTTGTATGCAGTCCATTGCTTTTATTTGTTTTAATCCTAGAACAATATTGGTAAAGTCCATTCATAACTTATAAACCCTTCATATGTTAAGACTAATATAAGTGATGGTTCAGTCCCCCTTTTGGTTTGTATCAGATATGGGTTTGCTAGTATCAGTTATAGGTTTGGTTTCAGAAATGGGGTTAAGGATTAGAATGTTAGAATTATGGTTAGGGGTTAGTTCCAGTTAAGTAAATAATGTATCAGGTTAGTTTAGAGTTTGGGTTCTGGTTATAAAGTATAGGTTTTGTGAGTTCTTAAATGAGAATTGGATATGAGGGTTATAGGTTGGGTTGTATCAGTTGGTATCTGGACTTGGCACCTGGGTTGTAAGTTTAAGAGTAGATGAATTTGGGTGTTGGAAAGGGGTCGGGCAAGCCAACATTTGGCCTTGCTGTAGGTATTTGGCTTGGGCACATGCACTGCTTTGCTGCATTGTAGCAGCAACTGAGGCATTGATGTGGCCTCAAATGCAAGCAGCATCCCTTCCCTGCCTTGAGGTGCAGGCTAGGTAGGGACAGAGCACTTGGGGCAGCCATGCTTTGCCTGCAAGCAGAGATATTGAGAGTATCAGAGGGAGTGTTAGAAAATCTGAGACTTTGTGTTTAATACCTTGGTTTTGAGTGACGTTAAGTGGGTATTGGTTAGGTTAGTAGCATCAAATGTGTTGAGTTAGTGATGTTGCTTGTATTGGCTACATTACATGTTATAGTAGATATTGTATGCATGATATATATATATATATATATATATATATATATATATATATATATATATAAAAAAAAATATATATATATATATATATATATATATATATATATATATATATATATATATATATATATATATAGCATGGTAGTTGAGAATGGGTTATGTGATGACTAGTATAAATAGTGTATATGAGCAGTAGAGGGTTGGAATTAGTTATTTAGTTCATATGTTAGGTATTAGATATTAGTAAGGTTTGGTGCTAGGTATAGGTATTACCTTGGGGTAAGCCAAGGTATTTAGGGATAAAGGGTATTCTACATGTGATATGTTAGGCCTATATACATGTATGAGTTATATGAGGGCTGACCTTCATATATAGTTGATGAATACATATATATATATATATATATATATATATATATATATATATATATATATATATATATATATATATATATATATATATATATATATATATAGGAAGGATAGGTATCCCCACAATTTTTGCATCCCCATGCATCCCCATGTTCACATCCGTTGGATGTGCTTTAAGTCATCTAATCTTAACCATTGGTAAATCAACGGTTAAGATTAGATGACTTAAAGCACCATCCAACGGTACAAATAGGGGGATGCATGGGGATGCAAAAAGTATGGGTATCTTGATCCTTCCTCATATATATATATATATATATATATATATATATATATATATATATATATATATATATATATATGATTTCTATCTAGTATCTTTGTATCCTAGCCTATGGTTGAGATATCCTATAGATTGACCTAGAATGGACCCAATCGGCCTAATTGAGCTTGTTGACCAGAATTTGACCAATAGACAGTTGATCAAGTTAGCTTAGATGTTGACCTAGTTTGAACAAAGTTGACCAAGAGTTGACTTTGACCTAGGATGACCTAGAATTATGTAGAATGTATTGTAAACTTCATTTATTACATTTTGGATACATTGTAACCTGTGTTGCTCTAAATAGGACTTAGTTACTCCTGTACGGACGTCTATTCTCATCATTCGATCGGGATATCAGACGAGTACATTCTCTGATCGTTTCATACTTGCTAGGACTTATATTCTTGCTCTAGATTACTTTACTTGATGCTGTCAAGTTGTTATCACGGATTAGTACTATATGGATCTTTTCATGAAATGTTATCCCCCAGCGGGTGCATCGGATATTTCATGTTCATGCACTTTATCATGTGCATCATGTACTTCTTGGACTCGTATCTAATCATGTATACATATGTTTTCATGTGCTTTCATGTATACTCATGTGCTCTCATGTACACTCATGTTTATATGAGATTCATGTATAAAATTAGTTGTTATTCATGTGTAATAACGTAACTTGAATGGATCCTTGTGTATTGATTGGGGTAGGGGTAAGTAGAAGTGGTTATGTGATCATTATCCCTAGTAGGTATTCATGTGCAACTCCGTAGCTTATTCATGTGCAACCCAACCTGTTTACATAACCATCTTGTGCTCTAAATCACTTAGTCACTTACAGTTCTTACTTACCATATAGATATTTCCTGTTTACAAATATCTCTCTTATCTTTCATATACATTTCATACAGCGTTTCATGTATCTTACTCTATTGCTTGTTTTATATTTTCTGCCATAATATGAACTGTTTGAGAGATATGTGCTCGTTCCTGTCCTGACTGGACCTGTTGAAAATATTACAAATGATACTGAGAGTTTCTGTACCACCTGCTATGGAGCACACATAGATGATACCTATAAGTTGGACCTTCAAGAGGATCCAACTATAGCTGTAGATACGATCCCTATTGCCTAGGCTAGACTGCTAGGCTACTTATCTTATTTCATTATGTTACTTGTGTCTGATTTTTCTGAGTTGTATTATTTTGGATGTTGAGATGTTAGTGTCGTTTAGACACTTGGACTTATTTTCTTCTGTTTGTATTCTTTTTTGAGATTTCATATCTATCTCATCGTGGCTTTATCTACCTCTAGTTTATGTGATTGAGTTGTATCTTCTGAGATTGTCCTCCGTTTGGAGAATATATCATATTTTGTTTAGTTGGGATTGTGACCTAGAATAGCATTCTACCGCCGATACTGCAGCATAGGCTGGACGTACCCACTTCTTGTGTCCCTACACTCGGTGTGGGTCGTGACACCATAAGTCAAATTTGGATACAGGGGCAAAAAGGTAATTTCCGGTCAAGATGATGTCCGTGTTGCACCCACTTTGCATCAAAGAATGTGCCATGATAAAAGTCTAACAAACCTAAAAAATTAAATGTCCATGAATCCAGTATGACGATACGAACCAACGGTGTATCTGGAATTGGATTCCGTTAACCCGATCTCAAAATGGTCCGTTGACCAGGACATTAGAATTCCAGTTTGCACGAAAATGTGTGCCAGAGAGAAAGTCCACTAAATCTAGCAAAGCATATATCAACGAGTCCAGAATGATGATACGAACTCAACGGTATATCCGAAATTGGATTCTAATGAGTCGATCTCAAAATAGTCCGTTGAATAGGACTGTGGGACCCGTCTTGCACCGAAATACGTGCCACGGCCTACGTCCTCCAAATCTAACAAATTTTATATGAATTCGTGCTAGAATGACGCCACGAGTCTATTGGTGGTGTCAAAATTGGAACTCGGTGTCCCGGATTCAAAATTAGAATTTTATAAGCTGGAAATTACGAATTTGGATGACCAACTTTGGCGTCAAATTCAACCAATCAAACAAGCTCATAATAAAACGAAACTTAAGGGACAATAAGATGGTTATACCAGCTATGTGCAAGAACTAGTGGCACGTCAAACATAGATGCAACGACGGAGATACGAGTCCACGAAGTTGGCTCCACAAACTGTCCAAAAATAACATAATTTAAATGGTCAAATTGGCAGCCAGTTTTGATCTATCAAACGATCGAATTAACGGTTGAAACTTGACAGGAGTGAAGGGGTATATACCGAGATGGAGGCAGAATAAACGGATCAACGATGCAATGATCGAATTTCCTAAAAAATGTACGCAAAGTTGTTGTCCCGAGGCGCACTTTTAGACTTCACAATCTTGAGCGTTACAACGGGATTCCGTGTGATACGCACGAATCGCCTCTGTTACGCATCGGAGAGGAGGAGAACGGCGAGGGGGAGTTCGCCGGAGGGGTGCCGCGCTACGGGGGAGGATCTTCGGGCTCGCGGCGGCACTTGGCACCCTTTGCTGCTAAGAGCAGATCCTGTGCGGTGCTGCGTTCATTGGCCGCAGCTGCTGCCTTGAGCGGCCGTGCCTGCACCGACGATGATGGCGAGGGTGGTCGTCATCGGTGACGCGACTGAGAGGTGCTATGGCCAGGGGGTACACGGGGACTCACCATCGAAGGAGAAGAGCGTGGGGAAGAAGAAGGTGAGGGTGAAGAAAAGGAGAAGAAGATGTTGGTGATGGTGGTGTGTACATGGAGAAGGAGGAGGGAAGATGAAGTCGGCTGCTGTTAGGGTTAGGAGGGGAGTTGTCGGTTGAGGCTAATGAGGAAGGAGATGGAGAAGATGATGGTGGTGGTGTCGGCTAGGCTAAGGGGAGCTGTTGTGTTGGTAAGTTTAGGAGGGAGAAGAGAGAAGAGAGAAAGTGTGAGTGAAAATATAGTTGGCTGTGATTTTAGGAAAAAGTAGGGAGAAAGAGAGTGAAATATCTTTAGAAAAGTAGAGAGGAGAAATTGTCCTTGGGATTAGGGCTAGCCAAAAAAAAGGTGTGAGTGTGTTGTTATGAAGGGATAAGTGGAGTGGATTGATGGAGGCAAAAATAAGGGCCAAGATTAAGTGTAGGCTAGATTAGGTCAATTCTTTAGGAATTTGATCAATGGGGTTGTCCAAGAATATTTGAGTAGGTACACTAGGTGTTTGGTGTTTTTTAGGGGATAACATGAAGCTTGGATTTGGTTTCAATGAGTTGGGTCGGGTCAAAATCGGGTTTGGCGTGATAAATGACTTAAATTTAGTCACTTATGATCACGGATAATTAAGTAGCATGCGGGGACTAAATGGAATGGGATACAAGTGTCACATGGGTAGTAGGCTTAATGTGGGTCGTGTCCATATTTTGGGTCAACAAATTTGGGTCAAAATGGTGTCTCCAATTCAAGTTGGAAATAAATGGGACTTCGTGGGATGAATTAAGATTGGGTCTCGTGTCAGGAAGGTTGTGCGATGCAAATGAAGCACAAGATGGTGTGTCTGAGTGGGACACGAAGGTCATGGGTATAGAGTGTCTCGACTAGATCATGTATATGAAGTTGGTTTTAAGAAAATAACTAGTCTTGTGCTCCTAAATTAAAAGTCACGACAACGTGCATATGATAATCAAAGATAAAAGTGAGAATTTATTAATAACTATCAAATGATCAAATAGCCTAAAATGACCCGAAAGTTGTGTGATGCAAAAAGAATACAAGAGAACAAGTTTAAGTGGGACCTGATATATCAAAATGAAGATAATCTTGTCTACTACAAACTCATAAAGGAAGTTTTCAGAGATTGACATCTTTGATGCTCCAAAAATCAAAGTTACGGAAAAGAATATTTAATGATCAAAATAATTAAATAACAATATTTATTGAAAATAATTCATTTAGAAAATTTTAAAATAAACCCTAAAATTTAGGGGGCTCACAAAAAGCATAACAATACCAAGAGATAAAGTAATGATAAGGACAATAATAATAAAAGTAGAACTGAAATAAACAACAATAGCAGTAGCATGGAAGTACATAAAAATTACTGAGATAATATGAAAGTCTGAAAGAGACTTAACCATAACCAATACAAACTAGTGCATAATCAAAGTCTAAGTCATAAAAAAAAGCTATAAAATCATTATTATCATCAGCAACATTAGTCACACAAATCCAAAAGCCCAAACACCTCGTTAGCTAGCATCGTCACCAGTGTCAGCAGAACGTGTCGGATCAGTACAAGCTGCAGTCGGATCAAAATATCTTCGAGCATGACGGTCATCAAATCTGGGTCCATCAAAGTTCGGATGACGTAGCAAAGGAGTGGGACCAGAAGGATGATGAGTCATAGTCCACTGAATATTAGCAATACAATTCCGTAGGATCTAGAACTGGTAAGTAAGATTGTAGTCAGTGTCTCTCTGACGTATGCGCTCTGCCTGATAATGCTTATACTCAAGAGTACAACAAGCCTCAAAATGCTCGCTCTGAAGAGTCATCAAGGCATAAAGCTGATCTATGGTATGAGCATGAGGGATATCAGCATGGGCTGGATCAGGCTGAGGAGCCTGAGCAACAGGTAGAATGCCTCCGGCACCAACTGCTGGAGGAGGAGGAGTAAACCTAAGAGACTTATGGAGTTCAGATGGAGTGTCATCAATTTTCATGACTCACACCCGGTGTAGGGGCACGAGTGCATGATAGCGCCCAACCTACGCCACAGTATCGGCAGTAAAATGCTGTCTAGGTTTACTATACTAGCAATAAAAATATATCATCTCTAACTGGAGGACAATAATGATATATCATACTACATGTCCAGAATCTAAGAGTCAAATATTTTAATACAAGTCTGAATAATAACATGCTAGTCAGATAGTGCTAGAGACATATCCAGTACAAGACTAGTCTACTAGGTCACCACTACAGTCTTCTCAGCTGGAACTACGCCCTCCTGTGACAAGGTATCCTGACCTATGCCTACTACGTCCTGTGGGCCATAGTAGGTAGGGCACTCGTCCTCTGCGTCGTCTGAAAAATATATCCAGTCAGGATTAGATAGAAGCACAAACTCTAACAGCAGTTCCAGTTAAATGACAAAAGCTATAAAATAGTAATAATGAGTGTAATTAATACATGATGAGCATAATAAACTATACCATAAGTATCTAGCATATCATGTAACAAGAATAAAAAGACAGAGTGATAAGAGCATCGCAATGAACATGAATTAGACAGGAAAGAAACTGACTAACTGTATTTGAATCATAATTTCCAACAAGTGTTCTATCAATAACAGTGTTTACAATAGCATGGTTCAATCATACGAGTAACGTATGATTGGATATCTATAATAGTACGACTCAATCTAATAGGATTGGCTATCCACAATATCACAATAGTATGACTTACTACCAGAATAAGTCATATTCGCAACGACATTAGTCAATTTATTTCCTGTCTAATTCATAATAAGTCATATGAGCAACGATATTAGTCAATCTAATTAGGATTGGCTATCCACAATATCTTCAAAATGTTGCTATTTTTGTTGTATTTTGCGATGAGTACAGATGACGTCGCTAAACGTCACTATCAACGACTTTCAGCGATAGTTAGCGACATGCATTATGGTTTGGAAAGGAAACATCGTGGTGTAGTCGGAGAACGTCGATGTTTCGTTTTAATCAGCGACGTCCAGTGACTCATCCAAATTTTGCAGAGTAAACGTCACTAAACATCGTTGAGTACGTCGCTACATGTTGTACTGTCAGCGACAATCAGCAACGACAAGCAACGTCGCTAATTAGCAACGTGATGTCGGCAAACGTCGCCAGCCAAAGAAAATCTAGCGACATACAGAGTCAAAAATACGTCGCTATAGCGATGAATAGCGATGAAGTTCTTGTTAGCGACCACGTTTTACTCGACATGGTCTTTTCGTCGCTAATTAGAATTAGCGATATTTTTTTGCTGTTTAGCGACGTCCTTTGGCGTCGCTAATATGACTTATTCTGGTAGTGGCTCAATCCAACAGGATCGACTATCCATAATATCATAATAGTATGACTTAATCCAACATGATTGGCTATCCACAATTTTATAATATGGTATCAACACCCGAGCAGAGAGATCGAAATATACAATGAGATATAAGGACAATATGTATATCAAAACTTGAAATATAACAACTAACTCGTATGACCATCATATCAGGAATCAAGTAGAACATCACTAAATACATGAATCATAACAAGTATCAGATAATGAAAACTATTAGAGAATGTACTCGCCTGAGATCTGGTGTAGAATATCAACAGTATCCGATACGGTGCCTCGAAGACCTAAATATGGAATATCAATGTCAATTCGTATTTTGAAATCATAAACATGCTATACTAGGTCAATTCTAGGTCTCCAAGTCATTTATAGGTCAAACTAGGTCAATCTAGGTTAAACCTAGGTTTTCTAGTCTATACTAGGCCATACCAAGTTGTATCCTTATGTACCTGTCTATATTGCATATATTTAGGCTATACGATACAATACCTCATTACCCTATACTCTACAACATGGCACAACTCATATACTTAGCATTCTCTATGTTCTTATCATTATCTATATGTGTTACCTTAACATATAACCTTTTCCTATTCCTATCCCTAAATTACTCATGCCCATATATTACCAATAGCTATATACCCATCTCTATTACCTACTTAATTCCTTAACACATGGTAACCCAAACCATTACCTACCCTATCCATATGAGATAGGCTTGGGCAAGTCTTTACCTACACATACCCAACACCTGTGCTAATACCCATACATATCCTATGTATATCACATTGGTAAACCAACCACCTAAACTCACTACCCTATACCTTAACACATACACATTACCTATTATCCTAGGTATCCTTCACACATGTGAGATACTCATCTCTACCTATCAAAACCTGAACATAGCCTATTACTGCCTTTTCCCTTTATTAACCACCATTGTAGCTATTACTAATAATACACAGGCCAAGCCTAACTCTTTCTAATTCCCAGTACATGCTATCTCACAAACCCTCTTCCATGTTGTACACCCCACTCTAGCCCTCAAATTCCCTATCTAGCTTATCAATACCTCTAACTATCTATTCAATATATACACACATACACACATATCATTCCTCTCTCTCCCTTCACTCAAGTACATACTGGCCAAGCAATGCCCTATACTGTTACTGCTACTTACTACAGTTAGCTCAACTGCTGCCCTTTCCTACTGCTTCTATAGATGCTCCCTTACCCCTGCACTCTGCCCTTAGCCTCAATCCTTAACCTGTGCACACATGTGTACATGGCTCTTCCTCTTCTATGCTTGTACAATAGTGAAACTCCCCCTTCCTTGCTTCTTCACTTGTACAGGTTTATAACCCTGCACCCCTATTTAGTTGCTATTTGGGGGAGGGGGGCTTTCCTCTAGGACTGACACATACATACATATACATTATATATGTACATGTGACTCATAAATACAGTTAAATTCCCTTCCTTAGTTACCTACATGTCCTACTCCCACATGATACCCCTTGCTGAACATACCCAATCCTCTTGGTCTCCTACTATTTCCTTAACCCCTTAACTGCCCTACCCTCATTTACCTACTGCTCTGTTGTTGCCTATAGCAGGGACTTCTAATCCGAACACAGCAGTACAATCTGCTGCACCAACAGACAGCGGTTGTACTTCCTTTCACTCGACTCAGATCAGTACACAGGCTCTTATCTCCTAAACATCCTAGACAGTCTACCTATAACAGTCCTTAGGTATAGGCAAATCCTATACCTTTCCCCCTATATGATACCTATATAATCAGGGAATGCAACCCTTAAGTCAATACCTACTGGCCTCCAATCTCCCCTTTCCTGATGACAGGCCCGAGCCTATGCTCTTCCCTCTCTACTGTACATAGGCAAGAACTTACCTGGCTAAACCAAATGCAGCATATGTGCTGCTGTCTCTGCTGTTGGTTCGCTATGTCTAGGAATTCATGCCTTCTTATCCCTCTAGCTATTTATCTAAATAAGTTACTATATATATATATATATATATATATATATATATATATATATATATATATATATATATGGTATCTATCTATCTATGTCTCTATCTATCCATATAGCTATAAGTCTTATATCAGTTGTCTACACAAGAACCCCCTTGCCATTAATCCCTCAATATAGAGTACACACTGTAGAAGCATGGAAAAGAACATGATTGCCCATGCGGCTCAGAACAGGAAAACTCATGCGGTTTAAAAACAGACGAGCTTCATGCAGCTCAAGAACATCATGCGGTTCAAAAGTCACCAACTTGGACATGCGGCTCAAGCAACACCACGTGGCCTTCTGCAGTTCGCTTCTACAATTGGCCATTAAGCAAAGGCCCTATTTAATGCTCTGACATAAAGGAGAACTGACGGCTCTGACGGCTCTAACATAAAGCTGTCATAAAGACTCTGTCATAATGGTAGAATCCTAGGGAACCGAAGGAAATCTCTGACACAAACCCCAAAATCCTTTATGCGGCCTTGACACGTGGACAGTCGCATGCGGCTCAGGCAGAGACCACCCCATACGACTCAGGTAGAGGCCACCTCATGCGGCTCAGGAAGAGTCTACCCTATGCGGCTCACGAGAACTATCTTCATGCGGCTCACTGAGAAGCCACCCATCATGCGGTCGCCTACGCTCATGCGGCTCAGATCATTTCCATACGTGGCCAGTCTTATACGGCTCAGTAGGGAACAATCCTCATGCGGTTTGGATTTCCTAAGTGGCTCGTAGTTAAGACACGTAGCAGAAGATTAGTTTTTCCCGCGTCCCTACAGCTAGCAGCATAATAATGGTAGGACATATGGAATCAAATCGATCAAGATTCATCAACAAATCCCAACAACCAGGTTTAGTGCCATCCTCATAATTACTGGGATCAAATCAGATCATTTACAATCATGCAAATTGAACACGTGGCGGGAGATCCGAGCTTGGCATAACAAATCATGAAGATTTATGGCAATCATCATTAATTGCCCACAGAGATTTGATGCAATCTACATTAATTACTAGATTTGCTACAATCATAATGAAGGGCCCAGATTAATTGATCCTTAACCGCCGACTTATCAAGGAGGCAATCATTGCAAACCCTAATGATCGTATCCCACTCCTATAAATAGCAAGGTGCCATTCCCTTGCAGAGGGAGGACTTTTTTTCGAAAAGCACCAGAGCACCTGGAGAGACTTGAAGAGAGAGAGAGCATAAAGACAAAGGCCCACACAGAGGGTATCCTGAGAGCATTTCTTCCCCGGAGCCAAGGCTGCATCCGATCGTCCAAGGAGTAAGGCAGAGCTGCCGTCGCTTTCCCGAGCCTCTACCGTCACCCCCCAGAATCTAAAATAAACAATTGTACTTAGATTGCTGTACCTAGGTTTTCGTCCCTAGGCTTTCTTTGTACAAGCGAGTTTGTATTGTGAAGTAAAAGTCCAGTCCTCCAATAATTGTTCTGTTCTTTTATATTTTATGGCAAACACACACTCTCTACAACATATACATAATACATAGGTATACGTATGAGTTGATGCACTGTAACACCCACTTTTCTAAAATGAGAGTAATTTTAAACTTTTATAATTTTGATTAATCAATAATAAGATTTAACTCATGTTATGATTTTTAGTAATTTTTAATTAATTTAAAACTATTTAAATATTGAAATGTGATTTTGATGGTTAACTAGTGTAACCCTAGAATTGCTAAGCCTAGAGACTAACCATGACCATGGGAGCCTAGTCATGTGATTAGAATATCATATTACTACTTTTTAGCCTAAGGGTATTTTGGTCATTTTGACAATTTTGTTAAATTGTAAATTGTATTAATTAAATATGTGCTAATTGTTTAGTTAAGACTTGACCTAGAATCTTATCCTAATCTAGATTAGCCTTGAGCTTAGAATTTTGATTAGGATAACCTAGTAAATGACAAGATTAACAATATCTAGATATTTCTAAGTAGGATATTTATCCCTTAGGAAATTTGTGAAAAAGAAAGCCTTAGGACTAATTGAACCAATAGAAAGACTTAAAATTGTGTGGACAAGCCTAGCCACTCATCTACATCTAAAACCTAACCCTAATTCATCTAATGGCAGCCACTTTAGGTAGGTTAGCCTTCCTTCCTTTCATTTTATTCCATCTTGCCTCTTTTCCATCACAAAGTGTTCTTTCCCAAATTAGAGAGCTTCCCTCTTTGATTTGATCTCTAAATCCTTACATCCCTCCACCAAAATTTCCATCCAACATTCTCATACTACCAAGGGAGGGTGCTAGCAAAGATTTGGAACAATGTGCAAGGAGGAGTGTCCTTTTTGGAAGATCTTCGTGTCGGAGCCGTGTCCTTAGGAGTATCATTGAGATTCCACTTCCAATAGGTAAAACAACCCTCTAAATTGATTTCCTATGCATATTAGTTAGTTTTGAATCCATAGGATCCACCCCCATGCATGTACCCCATTTAGATTCAAATTTGAGGCCATTTGGAGCTCTCTTGAGGATTTTAGATATGTGTCTTGTGTCATATTTGATAGATCCAAAATTAGGACATCCCATGTGTATGTATGTATGATAATAGTTTAAATAGATATTTAAATTCAGTTTTAGAATGGTTATAGAGTGGATTGATCTTAGTTAGGATGGTTAGAATGAGTTTCATTTGGATACCTATGTTGGTATCCAAGTATCTTGGCCTACATGTATTTCTTTTGTCCAAAACAACTCAAATTTGTCATAATATTCATCCACGTTTTTATTAACCAAAGCAACTTAGAAATGTCATAACTTTTAGCTTAGAATTTTGATTGATTACCCGTTTTTTTTAAAAGAACCGTATCGAAGTTAGCTTTTCAAATATATATTTTAATAAGCCAAAATCGTTCTGAAAATTTTTATAAAACTATTTGAGTGTCAGCTGTCCGAAAAACAAACATGTTTCGGTATTTTTGCGATTTCGGGAGCTTCCGGACACGAAAATACGATCCGTTTGAAGTTTCGAAAATCTAACACGAAGGGCTACGACATACTTTAATCCTAGAATTTAGTGAAGGTCCAATTGGTACAGTATTGGTTTTAGGTAGAAGAGTAACTATACGACATAGGCATTTTGTGTAACCTATGAGCCTATGTAGTATGAATATTTAATTAATGTAGAGTATGTAATGCATAATATGTTAGATGAATGAAATGATATATATATATATATATATATATATATATATATATATATATATGATATGTATCCTCTTTACATTAATGTATATATATGGTTGAATGCAAGCATGTAGGAATGCAATCAATGTAATGTATGTAAGCAATGCATAAATGCATGAATGAAAGAATGATATACAATGTATGCATGAATGAAGGTAATATAATATAGAGTATGCATATATGAATATAATGTATGCAAGTATATACTGTATTCAAATATGTATGTATGCATCTATGTATGTATGTATAGGTGCATGAATGAATGCAAGTATGTATATATGATATGTATGTAGGCATGTATGTGTATGTAATGTATTTATGTATACATGATATGTATGTATGCATCTATGTATGTATGTATAGGTGCATGAATGAATGCAAGTATGCATATATGATATATATGTAGGCATGTACGCAATGTATGTATGTATACATGATATGTATGTATGCAATGTAAGTATGTATGTATGTATTTCTATAAACTGAGTTAACCTATAACCTTTTACACACATGCATTCATACACCCTTTGACACCATGTATCCCATGTCACTTACACCTATCTATCACTAAATTTGAGAACATTAACACATATCCTTTCACACACATGCCAAACACATATTCACACACACTCACATATCCTTTCACACACATGCCAAACACACATTCACATACACTCACTTACTTTTTTACCTCTCCTTAGTCATATATATGTATATGCATATATACATATTTTTTTTTTCACTTACTTTTTTACCTCTCCTTAGTCATATATATGTATATACATATATGTATATACGTATATACATATATACATATATATATGTATATGTATATATATACATATATATATATGTATATGTATAAAAAAAAATATATACATATATATATGTATATATATATATATATATATATATATATATATATATATATATATATATATATATATAAATATATATATATATATATATATATATATATATATTTTTATATATATATATATATATATAAAAATATATATATATATGTATGTATGTGCCTATATATATAGCTTTCCTATATATATCTATGTATATGAATATGTGAATGTGAATAATATATATACATTATATGACTAAGTTTGTATGCCTTGTTAGCTTATGGTTTAGTTTTGTGCTTGGTTTAGCAAGTGACTTAGGCTATGAGTTAGTAGCTATCTTGGATTGTTTTGCATAGACTTAGTCTTTTAGACCTAGAATTGACTAACCTGGACTAGTTGACCATTGTTGACCCAACCCTAGCTAGTTTGACCACAGTTGACTAGAGTTGACCTAGTTTGACTTTATAGTTGACCAGAGTTGACCAAGAGTTGACTTTGACCTAGATTAACTTAGACTCATGTAGATTGCATTATAATTTCAATTACTATATAAATTGAACTCTTTATAACCTGTGTTGCTCTAACTAGGACTTCGTGACTCCAGTTGGCCATCTTTTCATATCAGTTGTTCAGGGTATCAGGCGAGTACATTCTCTAACCATTTCATACTTGCTAGAACTTATATTCCTGTTCTAGATTACTTTACTTGATGCTATCACGTTGGTATCACAGATTGGTACTATATGGATCTTTTTATGAGATGTTATTCTCCTCAGGAGCATCAGATACTTCATGTCATATGTGTTTCACTTACATAACGTATCTCCATGCTTTACTATTCATGTATACTCTTGTGATTCATGTACTCTCATGTTCACAGAGCCCTCATGAATCAATTTTATGTGCTCTTATTTATGAGGCAGTAGAATCATGAATCTTAACATAACTTGTCTGGATCTTTGTGGATTGATTATGGATGGGGGAGTAGAAATAGTCATGTGAATAATCCTAAAGTAGTGTAATCATGAATCAATTCCGTAGTGTAATCATGAATCAGTCCCAGCCATTCACATGTCTATCTACTCTGATTCACTAGTCACTTGCAGTTCTTTACTTATAGTAGATATTTCCATTATAGTTATCTCTTTTACTTCATATATATTCTCTCAGTTATTCATGTATCTAACACTATTGCATGTTTATTATCTTCTGACATGATATGAACTGCGTGAGATGTATTGTGTTCGTTCCTGTCCTGACTGGACCTGTTAAAAATATTACAGGTAACCTAGAGATTCACAGCTAGCCTAGAGGACCAGTAGAGCTTGGAGTAGATTACTAGTTTATGGTTTAGTTTCTCTTTTAGAACTTGTTTTGTAATAAGTGGTGTCTTGAGATTGTTGAGATGTTGTTATTTTGGAAGTTTATTTAAGTTGTTGTTGTTTGAGTTTTATATAGTTGTTAGACTCCTATGTTATCTTATCGTACTTAGATTGTGATTGAGTATTATCGTATCTTATACTTGTCCTCCATTCGGGGTTGAGGTTGTGACATGTATATTATATAATTGCGTGAGTTGTTGATTATATAGTGACCTAGAACAGCGTTCTACTGCCGACGCTGTGGCGTAGGCTGGATGTACCCACTTTTCGTGCCCCTACACTGGGTGCGGGTCGTGATACGTTTTTAGTGGTGGCCCGTGCAGGTCGAGATTCGCATTTGTACGAAGTCGTGGTAGTAAGACGATTAGTTGTACTGCTGCGCACCTGCGATTAGAGATAAGAAATAGGTATTAGAATGAGAGGATACTCAATCACTATTAGAATTTCTTGAGAGATTCCTGGGATGACCCTTGAGAATCTTATTTTAACTTCGATTTGAAATCTCTTTTTCCCTTGATTTGATTCACCCTTACTTCCTGTTATTGAATTTGATTTTTGATGGATTATTGTTGAATTTTGAATCTTGATGTTAGTTGTTGAATTTGAGTTTGTATATATATATATATATATATATAAATATATATATATATATATATATATATATATATATATATATATATATATATATATATATATATATACAGAAATATCCTTGATTTCTGAGAGCGCTGCGAGCTCTGCCCTAGAGCGCCGCATCCTTGATTTCTGAGAGATCTTCCCGCCGACTCTGGCTTGGCCTTGGCCAGGCCGGCGCCTTGATGACGACTAAATCCTTCACGGAGGCGGTCGCCGGCAGGGCTGAGGCTCCTCCTCGCCTTGCTGCTCGGTCGATCTCCACGTTTAAAGGAGCACCTTCGATCTCTTTCTCAGAGGATGAGGAAGATGCCCTTGTAGCCCCCTTGAAATATGCTCTCATTGGAAAATTCTCTCATAGTAAACCTCCGATTGAGGCTATCCGCAAAGTCCTTCAAGGGTTCGAATTTAAGGGTTCTATTAAAGCAGGTGTGATTGATCAGAAACACATATTAATACGGCCTAGTATGGAAGAAGATTATCTTCGCTTACGTTCGAAGGACACATGGTTCATCGTGCGTGCCCCGATGCGCTTATTCAAGTGGGAGGCTGATTTCACTCCTGCTATTGAATCCTCTCTCATGCCAGTATGGGTAAACCTGTCCGATCTTCCTCATCATTTGTATGTAAAAGAGGCTTTGTTTGCTATCACCTCAACAATTGGCACCCCCCTGAAGATCGACCGAGCCACGGAGGAGTTGGCCCGGCCTAGCATGGCTCGTGTGTTTGTTGAAATTGATGCGGGAAAACCTATTCAAAGGCGGATCAGAATAAACCTCTCTAAAGGCAGGAGTTTTTGGCAAACAGTAGATTATGAAAATACTCCACTTTACTGCTCTCATTGCTTTCATCAAGGTCATAAAGTTGATTCATGTAAACTCAAGAATAAGGGAAAGGCAGTCCAACATGAGGAGAGACCGGAAGCCGTCGTCGATGAAAAATTAGCCACGAGTCAGGTCACTACTCCCCCAGAGGAATCTCCATTAATGCCAAGAGTGGACGTTGATCAACAAGAGTTAACTGCTGTCATTACTTCCTTGGTTGCTGTTTGCACTCAAACCATAGATGGGACGCCTCCAAACCCTCCGTTAGTGGCTACTTCTCTCTTACAAAAGCCTCTTCTGAATGATAATAATCATGATCCTATCCTTCCGCCAGTCTCCAGCGAACATGTGGCGACCCACGAAGATCCAGGCTTGGCGTCTACCAAAGTGGCGGCAGTAGTCAATCTGTCTGTGATTGATTCTCCGTCGACCGAGGATATAGAAGAAGGCGAATGGAGTGGGATGCCTACCAGATGGGCAGATATTGTTGAGAAGGAGGAAGCTGCAGTTCGTGAGGGCGCTGATCAACTGGAGATGGTGGAGCGGGCCATGCAAGTAGAGGATGAACAAAATGAGTAGGTTACAAGGGAAGTGCCAGACGCACAGGAGCCTTCGAGTAGTCAGAAAACCCAGGCAGAAATATGCAAAACTCAAAACCGAGCTAAACGAGGGAAAAAGACAGTGGAACCTTTCGATCGAACGACTCATTCGGCGGCAAACAAAGCAAAAACTGGTCCCCCTGCCCTTCTTAATGTTTAATTTCCTAATCTGGAACATTAGAGGTATTGCTAATCAAATGACTCTTAAAAGATTGAAGGCTTTGCTTAGAGTGAACAAAGTTTCTTTTCTCACTGTTATTGAGCCTAAGGTTGATCCTTCACAACTGCAACACTATAAAATCAAGTTAGGCTTTTCCTTAGCTTTTTCTAATGACAGAGGTAATATTTGGATTCTGTCGAAAGCAAATTGCCAAATTGATGTAGTGGATTCATGGGATCAAGCTCTGACAGTTAGGGTTTCTGACCCAATGATGCCAATAACGTCTCTAGTTTCTATTGTGCACGGGGACAGTAAGAAGGAAGGTCGTCGTTTTCTTTGGGATATATTGCTTATATTGCAGTGCTCACATCCGTTGCCATGGATTGTAGGAGGAGATTTCATTGCGGTCCTCCGAGTGGATGAAAAGATTGGGGGTCGGCCTCCGAATGCTGTTTCAATGAATGAATTTGCAAACTTTCAGTTGGCTTCAGGTGTGTCAGAATTGCCATATACAGAAGGCGGCTTCACATGGGTTAAGTCGAACAAAGAGAATCGACGTGCGTCTCGGCTCGATCGGGTTTTTGTTGATAATGCCTGGCTTGAGATGGCTCCGTGCTCGGTAGAGGAACATCTCAATCAGACTGAATCAGACCACGCGCCCATTCTTGTGCGTATGTTAGCCAATACTGCTGGGGGAGCTAAACAATTTTGATTCCTTAATTTTTGGATTGGCCATGCTGACTTCCTTCGTATTGTACAAGAGGCTTGGAATTCAGTTGATCATCCGCTTGGGATCACGCGGGTGGCGCTACGACTTGATGCGTGTCGTAAGAAATTGTCTGCTTGGAGGACGAGGTCCTTGCAGCAGAACTCCGACTTGAGGATACGAATTCAGACGACAATAGGGAGAGGCTAGCTCATGTTACTGCTTTGCTTAAACAGAGAGTTCGCATAGAAGAGGCTTTCTGGAAACAAAAGTCTCGTGCTAAATGGGACTTAGAGGGGGATAAAAATACAGCTTATTTTCATGACTGTGTGAATTATAAAAAGAAAGCCTTGCGAATTCATGCTATCACTACTGTTGATGAGACAGTGTTGAATGATACTGCGAGGATCAAAGCATACGCTCTTGAGTATTATGTGGCATTGTATGAAAGAGGAGAGATCAAGGAGGATGAGGAGCTGCTTTCTGTCATTCCACATCTGGTGGACGAGAAGGAAAATGATCGTCTTATTGCTATTCCGTCGAAGAAGGAGCTGCTGGATACAATCAAGTCACTGGACACGAATAGTGCTTTGGGACCAGATGGTTTCACAGCAAAATTCTTCATATCTACTTGGGATATCATTGGCGAAGACATTACATTGGCTGTTGGTATGTTTTTCGATGGATTCTCTCTTCCTCGTTCTATCACCAATACATCTCTTGTTCTAATCCCTAAAGTCAAGCAGCCCAAGTATTTCTCAGACTATAGGCCAATCAGTTTATGTTCCGTTCTAAACAAAATTATCTCCAAAACCTTAGCATTACGGCTTGCTCCTATACTGCCAAAGCTTATCTCCCCTGAGCAAAGCGGTTTTGTGCAAGGTAGGGAGATTGTTGATAATATTGTTCTTGCTTAAAAGTTAGTTGCAAAAATGAACAAAAAACACTGGGGCGGCAACATTGCAATAAAGTTGGATATGATGAAGGCATACGATCGGGTTGATTGAAGATTCATGCTAAAAGTTTTGCGCAGGTTTGGCTTCCATAACAAATGGGTAGACATGATGCTTAGACTGCAAAATAATGTGTGGTTTTCCCCATTGATCAATGGCGAAGCAGCTGGGTATTTCCAATCATTTCGAGGTGTTCGACAAGGGGATCCAATCTCACCTGCATTATTTATTTTAGCTACGGAGACTTTGTCTCGTAGTTTAAAATTGCTGCCTTCAACGGAGGGGTTCACTCCATTCATCACTCCGAGAGGTTGTTCTCCTGTTACTCATTTATCTTATGCGAATGACGTGTTGTTATTTTCAGCAGGGGACATCCGGTCGATTAATATCATTCAGGAGACGCTGCGGCGATATGAAGAGGCCTCGGGGCAAAAGCTTAATGCGACAAAGACTTTACTGTACGTCTCTGAGAAGGCGCCAGCTGATAGGGTGAATGAATTGGCACTGGGGACCGGTTTCTCTATTGGAACGCCTCCATTCATTTACCTGGGTTGTCCAATGGCTGCAGGACACCGTAATGCAGGGATGTATGAAGAATTGGTTCAAAAAATTCGATCGAGAGTTGAAGGATGGCATAACAAAACTCTCTCGCCAGGGGGGAAATTGGTACTGCTTAAATCTGTTCTTACTTCAATACCAGTGTATATATTGGCTGCGTGTAACCCTCCGATCACGATATTGCATCGTATTGAGGCACTTTTTAGTGACTTCTTCTGGGGCTCGTTCCATGGAGCGCCTAAGAGAAAATGGTTGGGTTGGGATTATATGGCTCGCACGAAGGAGGAAGGTGGTCTGGGCGTTAAGAGGTTGGAGGACATGATGCAAGCTTTTACTATCAAGCTCTGGTGGAAGTTCGCAACTCAGGACAACCTATGGGCTAATTTCTTCAAAGCCAAATACTGTTCTCAGAGCTCTGCAAGTGAGGTTGCATTAACTTCTAATGCTACTCATGTTTGGAAGCGGCTGATTGCAGGCCAACAGTTAGCTAATCAGCATATTGTGGTGGATGATTCAGGGTGGGGTTGGCGCAGAAATTCGGGTATATTTACTGTGGCTTCAGCTTGGGACCTGGCTCGAAGACGTTGGCCAATTCGGTCTCACTTTGTCCATATCTGGGGGAAGTGTCTTCCTTACAAATGGTCCGTTTTATTATGGCATGTCCTTCACAACAAGGTGCCAACAGATGATAATATTATTAAGCTGGGGTATAGCATGGCATCTAAATGCCATTGCTGTGCTCAGAGTTCAGAAGAAACTCTTGATCACATATTCCATTCGGGTGATGTGGCTTCGGGTGCCTGGCTGGCTATGCAGAAGGAATATAAGGTTCACATTCGGGGTGCTGATTCATTGCAGCTGCGACTGAACAGATGGTGGATGGGCAAGAAGCTTCACCAGAAGCAAATTGCAGTAGGAGCAACTATCTGGGTGATATGGAAGAACAGGAACAAGTGGCGCTACGAGGGTTACAGCTACTCTACTGACATGGTTATCAAAGAGATTCGACGACAAATTTGTAAAGCTAGCATCAAGTGCTCACATTAGGTTGTAGTCTCTTAGTTTCTTTTGAGCTTTCTTGTACTTCTCTTTTTGATAATTCAATAAAGTGACGTTCTGAAAAGAAAAAAATATAAATATATATATATATATATATATATATATATATATTATTTACTATTAAAAAAAACAATATATATATATATATATATATATATATATATATATATATATATATATATATATATATATATATACACATACATCTTTTTGGAATTAAGGTATAACATGATAACATACTTGATAAGGACAGTGAGAAAGGTAAAAGTCTACTTTATTTATGGAGTTTAGAATTTATCGTAGTCATATTTGCTAGCATGACAAGGACATAGAGCCTGATTTAGATATAATTATCCTATTTATGAAATCTAGATTTTTCTTGCAGCCATACCGGATAGCATGGTAAGAATTCTAGATAACATGACTATAGGGTGTATACCTTCGTTATGGACTCTATTGTTTATTGCAGCAATGCTTACTGCGTGGCGAAATTCTGACAACATAATTTCAGAAAGACGTGTATGGTATCAGATTTTATCTTAAATAGGTTCATTTCTTTTTAACGGTTGATGAAGAACAAATTTTATCATTATTTCTTTCTTTCCATTATTTCTTGTATTACCATTTTAAAAAAATAAAATAAAACTGTCCTGATTACATCAATCACCTGTCTTGTATCTAATTCTGTCAGCTAAACTTTGAAACCCTTGAATCTCCATATCTTTTCACCTTCGAAAGGTCGACGAAGTAACGTAAGTCATCTAACTCGGAAAAGACTTGATTTGTTATCTTGTGATAATCTTGCTAGGTGTATAATATGATGGACCTTGACATAGGTTTGGGATAGAGATGCGACTGAATTTGAGGGTAAAATCAAGAGAGTTATATTCTAAATTTAGGAACAATCATACTTAGAGAAATCTTTTGGGTATGAATAATTTATAGATGTATTTCGTAACTGATGAGGATATTCGAGGTCAACTTAGTTTCGAGAACTTGGATAAATTTTGGTTATTGATTGTAGCATCCATTTTTTCATAGAAAGAGTATTTTAGTCATTTTGGCCATTTTGTGATTTTCTAGATATTTTGACTTGTGATGTGCTAGCAACTAGTTTAACCTTAGTGGACATTGTATAGGAGCCTAACCATGCCTTAGAAATTATTTTTTTACCTATTAGAATTTATTTAGGGCTTGGGTTTAATTTAGAAGGCTTTTAAATAATTTTTAAGCCTTTTGAGCCTTTTTGACTTGGGCCTTATTTTTATTTGAGAGAGAGTTGGCCCAAGTGAAACACTAAACTTAGAGACCCCCACCTGGCCGCCCACAGCAGTACCCCCTCCCCTCTCTTTTCATTTGTGAAGTTTAGCCTCCACAAGTGAACCCTAAGAGATCTCCTTCTCCAAAAATCCCATTTTCTTCATCCGAAGTCCGTTTCTCCCCAAACGAACTCCGTTGCACTCGTCTAGGAGAGGAAGATCTGCTGGAGCATGACCAGCGAGGAGGCGGAGGCAATTGATTGAGGGGAATCGACCGACACGACAATCGAGGGACTTCGTTTATTGAGTTTTTGACACTCAATAGGTAAACCCTTTTATACCATAGTTATTCTAAATTTTTTTTCATTTTTGCATCCATATAGGTTCCCTAGACTTGTCCATAAAGTTTGGTTGGGTTTTGACTTTTTTTGATTGCGGTATCGGACATGTGTCGATCTTTTACGGCACGTGTTCGACGAAATGCCGCTTAGGATAGAAAGTTGCTATTTTTCAATTCTGTCTTCATGAATGTTTAGATAATATCATTTTTAGAAACTTTTGTGAAGACAGATTGGAAATCGATGAATTTTCAGCGGTGTTTCGGGCATCGGATTACGTGCACGGATCCCGTGCACGAGGCCGTGCATGCCCTGCCGTCAGCATGTTGTATCTAGATGCACAGATCTTATTTTTGCCAGAAATTTCTTGAGCAAGTGGGGGAAACCTCTGCCCCTATGCTCCTAAAATTTAACGACTTCTCGTTGAGCGAGCACGGAGAAATCCGACGTGCATCGTTCAGCCGTACTGTGCACTCGGGCTGAATTTTGTCGCTGAAACGGACTTCGTACGCGCTCTCGACGCGACGAGGACCCATTCCAGGACCTGGAAATCGTCGACCTATACCTAGACTACCCGAAGGACCAACCTCGAGTCGTGGCGTGGCCCGACGAGCGAGCCACGAAGGCCGAACCGCGCGCACGAGGGTATGCGCGGGCGCGCACGAGGGCACGCGCGGGCGCGCACGAGGGCACGCGCGGGCGCGCGCGCGCCAGCAGGCCGTGCGTGTGTGCGGGGCTGCGTGCATCACCTCGGCGCAACGTGTTGTCAAGTTGCCATGTCCTAGACCTACCCCGGACCCCCTAGCTACGTACACGAGCAGGGGGCTTTTCGTTGTGTGTGCGGCGCTCAATCGAGCGAGAACGTACGCATACGTGCACGCTGTCACGCGGTATCGGGTTTTCCGATACGCGTTCCGTGGATACGACACAGACACGATTTTGGACCCGGGAGTACCCGAGCGCATCACGTAGGTTGAGATCAACGTGTATGCCGAGTTTTGTGGGTTTATATTGTGTATATTTTATTTTGGGTCGTTGTGTGAAAAATGGGTTTTTCCTTTAAATGCAAATTTGAGTTTGAATGTGATATTTTGTTTTCCAAGAATTTAACTTGTAAAATCTGAGTTTTTAGTATGTATATGAGGTTTTGAACTTGTGAGAACCTGATGGAACTGGGGATTCCCAGGACCCTTCCTTTGGTATGCGTATTGATCGATAGAAAGTTAAACATATCTTATACGTGTTCTAACCCTTCATAGGCAGAAACTAGGGTTCACGAATTATACCTACGGCGTAAAGGAGACAAGTAATTCCTGGCAATCTCGAGCGGACGACCCCAAGATCTTCTGCACGTATTTCTTCCTCGAATTGGACGTCGTGTGGGCGACGATCTCCCAACCTTTTCTTCTCCTTGGCAGCCCTCTCTTTCTCTCCTTACGTGAATCACGAATTTAGAGAAAGTTTCATATTTCTGATCGGTAATCTGGCGGCCAGAGAATAGAGGATATATATAGGCTACGGCAGGGACCATGAGGAGAAATTAGGGTTAGGCCTCCTAAGGGATCTGGATATCCCGTGTTCTGCCCGAACACACAATCCAGGCCCATTAACAATAGCTCGGTCCACTAATGAGCTATTGTTGCACTACCTCCCTAATCCCAAATTATGTTTGTGGGCTCCTTTTATTATATGCTCGTTTGGCTCCCCATGTTAAGATATCGTATGTCCGTCGATCAAATTAAGTTACTGACAACTATATTGATTCGACATCTTTTATCCTTAAGTAGTACCGCTCAACTTTATTTGTCAAGTCGGATAACCTGCAGGGTTTACATGACAGTCCTTATGAGCTCCTTAAGAGGACATCATCAATCCGATGTATCGGGACATGGATTCCATTTATAATCAACAGCCCATCATACATACAATGTTATTACCCAATTCATAGAGGTTGTTGATCCATAATGAATCTCACTCTTTTATGAGTCAAAGTAATGCACACTGTATATACATGTCCGTTATTATATCCGGATTAAGAGCACAGGCATCTATAATAACAGAGGTGTTTGTTCTCTTATGTAGTAAGCACAAAGAGAACAACCTCAAGTGGTCCTGTTCAATACACACAAAGTGTACTAGTGTAAACCTATAGTCAAGATAGACTAATACCAGATTACACTACAACCTTTCCAATAGATTGTCCAAGTCCATCTAGGTTGTGAACTATTTATATACTCCATAGGAAAATGATAATATGATCTTCTGTGTGACACCACACACCATATTATCTATAATATATAATATCAGACATTTGCATTAACACTTGCAACAAATACGATATGCAAACATTTGCCCATATGATTCTCATTCAAAATTTAAGGAAATAAGGTTACTACAAAAGTGATGCTTTTAGTATGTAACCCTAACAAGAACCAACTCTGGGATTTATTTCATATTTTTCTATCAATTATGAGCACATGTGCTTTTCTTTTGTAGCTATGTATATATGTAATTATAGATATATATATATATATATATATATATATATATATATATATATAAGTAAGACTTCGTTGAAGCCCATTGCAAGTATATGTGCTGAGAATGGGTCGAGGAGAATTAATCGCAGATTTTGATTTATTAAAACTATTTCAAACTATGTGTCATTTCTTCCAAATGAGCATATATATATATATATATATATATATATATATATATATATATATATATATATATATATATATATATATATATATATATATATATATATATATATATATATATATATATATTTTATATATATATATATATATATACATATATATAGTTTTTCTATTTGTTTTGTATGTATATAAGAGTATATATATTAATGAGGCATACCATGGTTGTGTTTGAGTTTTTAATCTCAGTTTTGATACACCACAGTAACCTACAGGTATCACACACACACACACACACACACACACACACACACACACACACACACACACACACAACCATTTGTTAGAATTAAGAGTAGGTATGTGTTGTGAATACATGTATATATATATATATATATATATATATATATATATATATATATATATATATATATATATATATATATATATATATATATATATATATATATATATATGTGTGTGTGTGTGTGTGTGTATAGTTTGTATGCTTGAGAACCCATTTTAGAATAGATCGTAGTTGTGATTGTAACCATAGGAGTCCTAGGACAGATTTGGTTTGTCATTTTGAGCCCAGTTTAGTCGAATTGGCCGACAAGTTGACCAAGTTGACAAAAATCAACTTTGGGTCAAACTTGATCCAAATCGACTCAAATGAACTCCGAAAGACCTTGAAACTTGTGTATAACCTAAAAATTAGTAAGCGGACTAGTTGACCAATGTTTGACCAGATTTGACCAGCATTGACCAGGTTTGACCAGAGTTGACCAAGGGTTGACTTTGACCAAAAGGGACCTAGAAGCATGTAGTCTTGCATTGTAGCTTTTTCCTTTGATATTTTAGACTTGGTTGTGACATGTGTATACTTTAAATAGGTTTATATTGCAACAGTTTAGCTACACTTCATCATCAGCAGTTCGATTTGCCAGGCGAGTACATTCTCTGATCTTTTCATACTTGTTTGGATATGTTCTCTTGTTATAGACTAGTATACTTGATGCTGACACGATGTTCACACAGATTAGTATCCTATGGATCCTTTCATGCGATGTTATCCCCTCGGATACATCGAGTATATAATGTTCTTGTACTTTATCGTGTTCATCATGTACTCCATGTATTCATATTTATCTATGTACACTCATATGTTATTCATGTACAATCATGACCATATGAGCTCCATGTATAAAGTAGTTATTATCCATGTGCAATGACATATCATATCTTGATCCTTGTGTATTGATTGGGGGCAGGGAGAGTGTATTTGGTTATGTGATCATTATCCCCAGTAGGTATCCATATGCAACTCCATAGTTTATCCATGTGCAACCTAACCTGTTTACATAACCAATTTATGCTCTAAATCACGTAGATAGTTACATTTCTCTATTTATCATAGTCATATCTAGTTTTGATATTCTCTCTCTTGTTGATTTTCTTTACAACGTTTTATGTATAATTTTCTATAGCTTGCTTTATATGTCCAATCCTGATATGATCTGTTGTGAGAGTTATGTGCTCGTTCCATCCTGATTGGACATATTGAAAATTTTACAGGTGATGATGAAGAGTTCTGCCCTACTTATTATGGCATTGGCTTAGATGACACTGGTGACGTGGACCCTCAGGAGGATCCAGCAGTCGCTGAGGAGTTGCCTATAGTCTAGCTGAGACTTAGTATCTTATTGTCTTTCTTTGAGGCATTATGAGTTGTACTTGAGATTTGTTCTGATGGTTTGTACCTAGACTTTTATTTATATCTGTAACTCTCTTGAGATTTATTCTTCTATTCCATCTTAGTTGTTGTGATTGAGTTACTTATTATTTTATTCTCCATTCGGAGCATATTCTAGACTGTGTTAGATATTGTGACTCAGGACAGCGTTCTACCGTCGACACTGCGGCGTAGGCTGGGCGTACTTCACTTCTCGTGCCCTTTCACTGGGTGCGGGTCGTGACACATTTTTAGTGGTGGCCCATACAGGTCCAATCACAACTAGTGTGATTTCGTAGTGGTACTCGAACTAGAGTATCATTACAGCCTACAGTAGGATATAAGATATAAGTTAAGGTACTCAATCACATTAGGAAAACTCTTATCAAATTCTTGCTGTTAGTTGTCTTTTTTTGAAAACAACTGTCTTCCTTTGGTGATTTCGTTTCTTTTTCAGTAATTGATTCCTTGTTTGATCTGTCTTTAGGATGGTGGAGACACGATCGCAGCGCTCTGGTCTTAGGAATACCACTGAAAGGTCTGCTACGTCTCGTCCGACTCAGCAGGACCCAGGGACCACAGTGCCTCTTATTCCAGCTCAGGTGGGCCCGTCTACAACTTTTGGGGGTGCTCCTCTACCAGTTCCGAGGACTACCCTAGGAGTTCAGGGGATGCTACCACCACCGCCCCAGAGGACAGTTGATATGGTACAGTATTTCGCCTTTATACAGCAGATGATGGAGACGCAGTGATGCCTCACGGAAGGGTTTGGGTTGTGTTTTGTAGCAGCATGGAAAGGTGATTGCCTATGCATCCAGGCAGTTACGTCCACATGAGAAGAACTACCCTACCCATGATTTGGAGTTGACGACAGTTATCTTTGCTCTGAAGTTGTGGAAGCACTATCTATACGGAGAGCGTGTGGAGATCTTCACAGACCACAAGAGCTTAAAGTATGTGTTTACACAGAAAGAGCTCAATATGAGGCAGCACAGATGGTTGGAGTTGATGAAGGACTTCGATATTTTATTGCAGTGCCATCCAGAAAAGGCCAACGTGTTGCCGATGTCTTGAGTAGGTATCCGGTAGCTATGTGCTTGACGATGGATCGTCACTTATTAGCAGATTTGGAGAGCTTAGGAATCGAGATAATTGTGCCAGGAGTTCAGATGCAGATGTGGAGCCTTCAGATTCAGTCAGATTTGATGGAGAGGATCAATTCAGCTCAGTTCGACGATGTTACTCTATGGTGTATCCGAGAGCAGGTTCGAGCAGGATTGGCAGATGAGGAGTTCGTCATTGCGGAGGACGGCACATTGAGGCACGGTTCCTTACTGTGTGTGCCTAGTAGAGAGCTTCGAAAGCAGGTTATACAGGAGGCCCATCGTTCTCAGTACACTATGCATTCAGGTGCCAACAAGATGTATAGAGATCTGAAAGAGCATGTATGGTGGTATGTGATAAAGCGGAAGGTAGCATGCTTCGTAGCCAAGTATCTAGTCTGTCAGTAGGTTAAGGCAGAGAGGCAGAAGCCAGGAGGACTGTTGCAGCCATTGCCCATTCCGGAGTGAAAGTGGGAGCACATCACGATGGATTGTGTTTCTGGATTGTCGCGTTCACCATGAGGGAAAGACGCAGTTTGGGTCATCGTGGACAGGTTGACCAAATCGGCCCACTTTTTTCTATTCAAAGTGGGGACGTCTACTGAGAAGCTAGCGGAGTTGTATATGCGGTAGATTGTCAGGATACATGGAGTTCCGATGAGCATTGTCTCGAATCGGGATAGTCGCTTTACTTTCCATTTCTGGCAGAGTCTGCAGACTAGTTTGGGCACTTAGCTCAAATTCAGTACTGTATACCACCCTTAGACGGACGGACAGTTGGAGAGGACTATTCAGATTCTTGAGGACATGCTGCGGACTTGTGTACTGGATTTTGGAGGATCATGGGAGGATCACCTGCACATGGTGGAGTTTGCATACAACAACAGTTACCAGGCCAGCATTGGTATGTCACCATTCGAGGCATTGTACGGGAGTAGATGTCGTACTCCCTTATCTTGGGATGATGTTGGAGTGCGAGCTTTATTGGGACATGAGATGGTTGTTGACGCAGCCGAAAAGGTAAAGCTCATCAGGGATCGACTTCGCGTGGCACAGGACAGACAGCGGCATTGGGCCGACAGCCACCGGAGACCTTTGCAGTTTGAGGTATAGCTTAGACTTAGGATTAGAATCTTGTTGTTTGTATTTTGTTGATTGTGTGATTGTTTTTAGTTAATTGAGACCATGCTTGTGCTAGGTTGGAGATATGGTATTCTTGAGGATTTCACCGACTCGTGGCACTATTCATTTCGGTGGAGGAGCGAAGCTTAGCCCACGCTATATCAAACCTTTCATTATCAGCGAAAGGGTCAGTGACGTGTCATACAGACTAGACTTGCCCCCTTCCTTAGCAGGAGTCCATAATGTATTTCACGTATCGCAGTTGAGACGGTATGTGGCAGATCCTAGCCATGTACTGGACCATTTCAAGATTGAGGTGGGCCCTACTCTCAGTTATCCAGAGCAGCCTGTGGAGATTCTGGATCGACGGAAGAAGGTATTGCAGAACCAGTCGATACCCTTAGTTCGCGTAGCTTAGAGGCATCATTCTCCAGGAGAGTCCACCTGGGAGAGAGAGGATGAGATGCGCGAACGATACCCCTATCTTTTCCAATCATGAGGTATGATTTTGTCCTTTCTTAATCATGCAGTTTGTCTTTAATTTCGAGGACGTAATTATTTTAAGGGGATAGACTTGTAGCATCCACTTTTTTATAGAAAGGGTATTTTAGTCATTTTAGCCATTTTGGCCATTTTGTGATTTTCTAGATATTTTGACTTGTGATGTGCTAGCAACTGATTTAACCTTAGTGGACTTTGTATAGGAGCCTAACCATGTCTTAGAAATTATTTTTTTACCTATTAGAATTTATTTAGGGCTTGGGTTTAATTTAGAAGGCTTTTAAATGAATTTTTAAGCCTTTTGCATGTAGCCTTTTGAGCCTTTTTGACTTCGGCCTTATTTTTTTATTTGAGAGAGAGTTGGCCCAAGTGAATGCCTAACCCTAGAGACCCCCACCTGGCTTCCCACAGTAGTACCCCCCTCTCTTTTCATTTGTAAAGTTTAGCCTCCACAAGTGAACCCTAAGAGATCTCCTTCTCCAAAAATCCCATTTTCTTCATCCAGAGTCCATTTCTTCCCAAAAAAACTCCGTTGCACTCGTATAGGAGAGGAGGATCTGCTGGAGCATTGCTAGCGAGGAGGTGGAGGCAATTGCTTGAGGGGAATCGACCGACACGACAACCGAGGGACTCCGTTTATTGAGTTTTTGACACTCAATAGGTAAACCTTTTTCTACCATAGTTATTCTGAAATTTCTTTCATTTTTGCATCCATATAGGTGCCCTAGACTTGTCCATAAAGTTTGGTTGGGTTTTGACTTCGTTTGATAGCGGTATCGGACACGTGTCGGTACTTTACGGCACGTGTTCGACGAAATACCGCTTAGGATAGAAAGTTACTATTTTTCGATTCTGTCTTCATGAATGTTTAGATAATATCATTTTTAGAAACTTTTGTGAAGACGGATTGGAAATCGATGACTTTTCAGCGACATTTCGGGCATCGGACGTATGTGCATGGATCCCGTGCACGAGGCCGTGCATGCCCTACCGTCAGCGTGTTGTTTCTCGATTCACAGATCTTATTTTTGCCTAAAATTTCTTGAGCACGTGGGGGCAACCTCTGCCCCTATGCTCCTAAAATTTCATGGCTTTTCGTTGAGCCAGCGCGGAAAAATCTGACGTGCATCGTTCAGCCGCACTGTGTACACTGGCTGAATTTTGTCGCTGAAACGGACTTCGTACGTGCTCTCGACGCGACGAAGACCCGTTCTAGGACCTGGTACGCATCGACCTATACCTAGAATACCCGAGGGACCAACCCTGAGTCGTGGTGTGGCCCGACGAGCGAGCCACGAAGGCCGAACCGCGCGCACGAGGGCACGCGCGGGCGCGCGCGCAGCCGGCCGCACGTGTGTGCGGGGCTGCGTGCGTCACCTCGGCACGATGTGTTGCCGTGTTGCCGTGTCCTTGACCTACCCTAGGACCGCCCTAGCTACGTGCACGAGCATGTGGCTTTTCGTTGTGTGTGCGACGCTCAATCGATCGAGAACGCATGCATACGTGCACGTTGTCACGCTGTATCAGGTTTTCCGATACGCGTTCTGTGGACCCGACACGGACATGATTTGGGAACCGGAGTACCCGAACGCATCACGTAGGTTGAGACCAACGTGTATGCCGAGTTTCACGGGTTTATATTGTGTATATTTTATTTTGGATCGTTGTGTGAAAAATAGGTTTTTCCTTTAAATGCAAATTTGAGTTTGAATGTGATATTTTGTTTTCCAGGAATTTAACTTGTAAAATCTGATTTTTTAGTATGTACATGAGGTTTTGAATTTGTGAGAACCAACTCTGGGATTTATTTCATATTTTTCTATTAATTATGAGCACATGTGCTTTTCTTTTATAGCTATGTATATATGTAATTATAAATAAATAAATAAATAAATATATATATATATATATATTTATCTACCGTTACCTTTATTGGAAAAAAGAGGGTAATGAGTACATCCGACCTCATAGGTAACAAATAAACAAAAAGACAATCAATCAAAGCAATACTCAAACGCCCAATGCGGAATAGGCAGAAGGTGACGACAACCCGAAAGTGACTTCCGGAACTGCCGCTTCACCTCTCGGACCAAAAAAACAGCACCAGCACTACGCCCCTCATAGCGATGCTTGTTCCGGTTCTTCCAAAGCACCCATATAATCGCACCGGCCAAGGATCTCCGGTGATGACTGTCCAGGCCCCGCCACCACCCTTGAAGGAAGGCCAAAAATTCACGATACATCCGTGCTTTGAAGAAACCCCGGAAGACAGACCATACCTCCAAAGCAAGATTCCCGTGGAAGAAAATATGCTGAAGAGTCTCCCCGTGTCCCTCCTGACAGCAATGACACCTTGAAGCCAAATGAAAGCCAATCTTTTGAATGATGTCATCAGTGGGAAGCCAGTTATGGCAGACCCGCCATATCAGAATGCTCCACTTTACCGGAATACACTGGCCCCAGAAATTAGAAAATAAGGAGGAGGTTGGAAGGGAGATCCGACACAACCTCCAAGCCGCTCCCAGAGAGAAGGATCCTTGCCGCTCACCCCAAACAAAGGAATCAGGAACCGGAGTGCAATTCAGATTAGCCGCACTGAGATACCGCGCTGCCTCTTCCCCGAACTGCTCCGAGATCAAAGGCAAATTCCAGCCCGCGACGGTCCAGAACGATCGGATATCAGGACCGCCATTGTCAGAGTTCCTCGCCCTAGAATCCTCAATCTTCCTCCCCCTATCCGATAGGACCCGTACAATCACCGGTCGATGAGGATGAAGCACCATCCTCTCGGCCAATCTGGCCGACCGCCGAAGCTCTCTGAATCCACCACCAGGTGGTACCCGCCCCGAGGGGTGAGCCCGACGCTGCGACAGATCAGCGCGCGCCCCCCACGTCGGTCCCCTGTGCTGGCCGAAGACTGGCCCGCTTGGCCAGATACGGCAGGCGCCACTGCCTGGGCTCGCAACCGCACCCGAGCCCGTCTCCCCGTTCCGCGTCTGACCCCTGTAGTCACGCCCTCGTCCGTCGGAACAGCAATGCTACGCAGCCTGAAACCCCCTGGAATCTACGCTCCACACCTCGCTGAGCCCTCTCCACGGCCAAGTCTGAATGAAATATGCGGTTCCGCTAATTTTCTTTCCCGCAAAATCCGTCGCCAAATGGGAGAACACTTAGAAGTCAGGAATGCTTCGCATGGATGACATAGACGAAAATATTTCGATTTAAGGAACTCCACCCAAAGCCCCTTCCTATGACGCAACTTCCACCATAATTTCATAGAGAAAGCATCCATAATATCATTAAGACACTTGATCCCAAGACCCCCTTCAGACTTAGTCTGAGTAACGAAAAGCCACGCCAACCAACTCCTCTTAGCAACACCATCCTTGCTACCCCAAAAGAAAGCCGCAAACAACCTCTCAATCGCCCTGATAACTCCCCAAAGTGGGCAACAAGCTGCCAACGTATACATAGGGATAGATGTGAGAACATTCTTAATAAGAACCAGCTTACCCCCAGGAGATAGAATCTTGTTTTGCCATCCCGTCGGCTTCGATCTGATTTTATCAAGCAAATAGCTGAACATCCCCGCATTCCGTCTCTCGCACGTTAAAGGACATCCCAAATAAGTAAGTGGGAGAGAACCAGTGCAAAATCCAAAAAGAGTAGAGATAGTCCGAGCACGAGCCTCAGCCAATGGAGTCGCAGTATAAAAGGCAGATTTGGAATAATTAATCTTTTGACCTGATACAGCCTCGTATCGATGCAACACCTGCTGAAGAGCACGCGATCCCGCAATATCCCCCAAAGTGAAGATAAGTACATCATCCGTATAGGCCAGGTACGAGATACGCGGACCCCCAATAGGAGTATGAAAAGAAGATCTCCGATTAGAGTCTTGCAGAAGCTTGAGATTCCGAGAAAGCACCTCCGCGGCAATAATGAAGAGAGCAGAGGAGAGAGGTTCCCCTGACGGATCCCTCTAGATGCCGGAAAGAAGTCAGTAGGAGCGCCATTCAGAAGAACCGCATACCGGGTGTCCGCCAGGAGACGATAAATTATATCACAGAAGACTTCATTGAAGCCAAATCTCCGAAGAACACGCAGAAGGAAATGCCAATTAACTCTGTCATAAGCTTTCTGCATGTCAAGCTTGATTGGAACGTTGCCACGATTATTGGACTCCCTTATAGATACGACCATGTCCTGGGCAATGATGATATTGTCAACAATCTATCTCCCTTTAACAAAAGCACTTTGCTCCGGAGAAATAATTTTGGGAAGAAAGTCCCGTAACCTGCAAGCAAGAATCTTAGAAATAATCTTGTTACAGAAATTACAAAGACTAATAGGACGAAAATCTGAAAGATTCCTCGGGTGCTTGACTTTGGGGATAAGGAATAAGAAAGTATCGGAAATAGAAACCGGAAGGCGGGCACCCAAGAAGAAGGAGCCAATGGTTCCTCCACGTCAGCAGCGATAATATCCCAACAAGATGAGAAGAATCTCCCAGAAAATCCATCCGGCCCGGCGCCACTAGACGGGTCCATCCCACGAACAATCTCCAACAACTCCGATCTCTCCGGACAACGGACAAGATCAAAATTGTCCTCCACAGAAATGATGCTAGGGATGACATCGAGGAAGACATCATCGTCTGAAATAGGCTCAGCCCGGAACAACTTAGAATAGAATAAAGAAGCCTCCGCCGCCACTTCCGCATCAGAACCAGTTTCTGAACCATCCGCACGAATAATTTTCTCAATAGCCGCCTTTCTCTGCCTGCTCCTGGTGCACGCATGGAAAAAACGAGTATTCTTATCACCTTCCAGGTCCCACTTCAATCTGGCCTTTTGTTTCCAAAAAGACTCCTCAACTTGGACCTTTTGCTTCAGTCTAGCGACAGCCTCCATCCAGGAAGCCCTTCCCCTCTCCGAAGGATGAAGATCATAGTCCTGTTCCGCCGCCAAGGCAATGTCCTCTGCCTGACGGGCCTCCTGGAAAACGTCTCCGAACGTAGATCTGCTCCATCCGGCCAGAACATGTCCCGTCGTCCGCAAGCGCATGCCCAGCCGCTCAAGAGCATCATAATGCCAACAAGATCCCCACTCCCGGGCAACCACCAAGAGGAACTCAGGATGAGATGTCCAAAAGTCGAGGAATTGGAAACCTCGACGCTATAGGAAGGAGGCTGGCTGACAAGAAATCAATAGTGGAGCATGATCAGATTCTGCCCAGTTAAGGTGCTCGCAGGATACCTGGACCCCATCCAACCAACTACCCGTTGCGAGCATACGATCAAGGCGGGACCCCTGCCGATCCACACCAGACTGACCATTCACCTAAGTAAATGTGCTTTCTCTGAAACCGACATCAGAGAGCCCGACAGCCAACTGAAAGTCGAAAAAGTCTACAATGGCCAGTGAGTTAGGAGGCCGGCCTCCAAATTTCTCATCCGGAGAAGCGATGATATTGAAGTCCCCGCCCACAGCCCAGGGCAATGCCATGTCCTTGGCTTGGACGTCCAGAAGGTGCCGCCAAAGACGCCTTCTCCTATGTCGTGTCCCTGCACTATGATCAACAGACAACCGCACCGGATCCGAAAAATAACTCAAAGATAGCTGCACCGTGATAGCCTGATCACAGGAATCAATACAGTTGAGCCCACAACCCGACTTGCTGAGAAACCAAATATTTCCCTTTTCATTGCAAAAAATAGCATCAAAACCCAACCTCAATTGATAAGAAAGGAGCTTAGAGGATATCACCTTGGGCTCGATAATAGCAAGAACCTGTATAGAGTTGGTTCGATATAAGGACCTAAGATGACATATAGTGGATCTGTTCGCCGTCCCCAGAACATTCCAAATAAGAAAGTTAACCATGGACCCTTTGGGGGTCCCGCCTAACCCAGGAAGCATGTGATCGAAGAATTTGATCTGACCGAGGCGCCAACGACTTCCTTTGCTTACCAGCCACCTTTTTGAAAGGTACCACCTGCCAACCATCTTCTCGACCCTCTAAAAGGAAAGTAGAAGTACCATATTCAGGCAAAGAAACCATTTCATCGCCCGGAGAGGGATCGTCACCCCAAACGGAAATAGGTCCAAGGACGGGTTCCTCCCACACCACCAAGCTGCTTTCTTCAGTGTCAGAACCAGCGGCTATTACTCCTTGTCCCAGCTGACTATGAATAATGATAGAAAGGTCCGGTAAATCAATGGGACGAATACCTCGCTCAGGCCCCGTCTGCCCATCCGAACAATAGCACGGAGGGCTGCATCCCCCCTGTATGGGGCGTCCATCATCCGACCATAAAGCCAGCTGGCCCGAAGATGACTCCCCCACGTGCCAGGATGGCGGAACGGAACTCGCACGATTGCCATCACTCCAACACAAATCGGACTGCGAAGACCCACTGCTAACATCATGCCCCTGAACGCGCCTCCACTCCTGCCTTGTCCCCTTCCCCTTCTCACGCCTTGATTGTCGCCGCCGACGGCCCCTGCTAACCCCACCCATCCACCGGGCCACCCTCCTCTAACGCTATGCCAGAAGAAGAAGCGTAGAGGACGAGCGGCCTGTCTGTCACGTCCATCGAAGGCGTCTCCACCTGAGATAGACCGAAATTACTCTCTACGTGGCCGTGAAGGCCGCATGCAGCACAATAGAGTGGAGTCCGCTCACAAACGACCGGCTGCGACCGGACGCCATCAGAAAGTTGGAAGTATACCTCATGTTGTAGCGGTTTGCTAACGTCCACTTCAACCAGGACCCTAGCTACACCCGGCCTAGAAAAGGAAGCCGTAGCTCGGTCCGTATAAAGCGGAGTGCCAAGACCAGAGGCGATGGAAAGAAACGCATTGGTATCAAACATGCAGTGGGGAAGCCCGGGGAAGGCAACCCAGATGGGAATCCGAGGATCCTCTCTCAACGGCAAAAAATCCACCGAAGACCTAAACAACATCATCGGGACCCGACCAACGAACCAACAGTCCTTAGATCGGAGCCGAAGAAAATCGCTCTCGACATGAGGCCGTATGAGAACGTGATGATCATCAATGGCCTTCACTTCAATAAACCCCCTGAATTCCCGTGAAGCAAAATCCTTCATAATGGCCTCAATCGGAAGTCTCCGTCGAGCAAATTTTCTAACAAGGTCCAGCCCACAAGGCGCCGTGAGGGCCTCCATATCCGTCGTAGAGAAAATGACCACCTTTCGACCACCAGAAACAACGGCTGGACGGTAGCCGATCCGCGACGAACCACCTGCTGATGCCGACTCGGGTCTGCCCACCACCGCTGCGAAAGACCTACGTGCCGGAACATCCTTCCCTCCGCCTGCCACCTTAGCCTGAACCGCCGCAGCAGGAGACGGCCCCACCTCGGCTCACTCAGAGGCAGGCCCGCAAGTCACAGGAGCAGAGCCCTCCCCCGAAGCCAGACCTCCCCCTCGTTCGTCGGTAGCCGACGCTCCAGGGCCAGGGGGTGGAGCCCCCCGCCGGTGCAGCCATCCTCTATAAACCACCGTCGCCCAAAGGATCACGCGATGGGGAGCTCCGCAAATTTCGCGGCAACCCTAATATATCATATGATATGTAATTTTATATATATATATATATATATATATATATATATATATATATATATATATAAGTAAGAATCCGTTGAAGCCCATTGCAAGTATATGTGCTAAGAATGGGTTGAGGGGAATTAATCCCAGATTTTGGTTTATTAAAACTATTTCAAACCATGTGTCATTTCTTCCAAATGAGCATATGTATATATATATATATATATATATATATATATATATATATATATATATATATATATATATATATATAGTTTTCCTATTTGTTTTGTATGTATATAAGAGTATATATATTAATGAGGCATACCATGGTTGTGTTTGAGTTTTTAATCTCAGTTTTGATACACCACAGTAACCTACAGGTATCACACACACACACACAACCATTTGTTAGAATTAAGAATAGGTATGTGTTGTGAATACATGTATATATATATATATATATATATATATATATATATATATATATATATATATATATATATATATATATATATATTTTTTTATATATATATTAAAAATATATATATATATATATATATATATATATATATATATATATATATATATACATATATAAATAAAAATAAAAAATATATATATATATATAGACATATATATATATATATATATATATATATATATATATATATATATATATATATATATATATATATATATATATAATATATATATATATATATATATATATATATACCTATGTGTGTATAGTTTGTATGCTTGAGAACCCATTTTAGAATAGATCATAGTTGTGATTGTAACCATAGGAGTCCTAGGAAAGATTTGATTTGTCATTTTGAGCCCAGTTTAGTCAAATTGGCCAACAAGTTGACCAAGTTGACAAAAGTCAACTTTGGGTCAAACTTGATCCAAATTGACTCAAACGAACTCCGAATGACCTAGAAACTTGTGTATAACCTAAAAATTAGTAGACGGACTAGTTGACCAATATTTGACCAGGTTTGACCAGCGTTGACCATGTTTGACCAGAGTTGACCAAGGGTTGACTTTGACCAAAAGGGACCTAGAAGCATGTAGTCTTGCATTGTAGCTTTTCCTTTGATATTTTAGACTTGGTTGTGACATGTGTATACTTTAAATAGGTCTATATTGCCCCAGTTTAGCTACACTTCATCATCAGCAGTTCGATTTGCCAGACGAGTACATTTTCTGATCTTTTCATACTTGTTTGGATATGTTCTCTTGTTATAGACTAGTATACTTGATGCTGACACGATGTTCACCCGAATTAGTACCCTATAGATCCTTTCATACTATGTTATCCCCTCGAATACATCGAGTATATCATGTTCATGTACTTTATCGTGTTCATCATGTACTTCATGTATTCATATTTATCCATGTACACTCATATGTTACTCATGACCATATGAGCTCCATGTATAAAGTAGTTGTTATCCATGTGCAATAACATATCATGTCTTGATCCTTGTGTATTGATTGGCGGCAGGGAGAGTGTATTTGGTTATGTGATCATTATCCCTAGTAGGTATCAATGTGCAACTCCATAGTTTATCCATGTGCAACCCAACCTGTTTATATAACCAATTTTTGCTTTAAATCACGTAGATAGTTACATTTCTCTATTTATCACAGTCATATCTAGTTTTGATATTCTCTCTCTTATTGATTTTCTTTACAGTATTTCATGTATAATTTTCTATAGCTTGCTTTATATGTCTAATCCTGATATAAACTGTTGTGAGAGTTATGTGCTCGTTCCGTCCTGATTGGGCATGTTGAAAATTTTACAGGTGATGATGAAGAGTTCTGCCCTACTTATTATGGCATTGGCTTAGATGACACTGGTGACGTGGACCCTCAGGAGAATCCAGCAGTCGCTGAGGACTTGTCCATAGTCTAGCTGAGACTTAGTATCTTATTGTCTTTTTCTTTGAGACATTATGAGTTGTACTTGAGATTTGTTCTGATGGTTTATACCTAGACTTTTATTTATATCTGTGACTCTCTTGAGATTTATTCTTCTATTCCATCTTAGTTGTTGTGATTGAGCTACTTATTATTTTGTTCTCCATTCGGAGCATATTCAAGACTGTATTAGATATTGTTACTCAGGACAGCATTCTACCGCCGACACTGCGACGTAGGCTGGGCGTACTTTACTAGTCGTGCCCTTTCACTGGTACGGGTCGTGACATTGATTCTTGAGACGTTACACTTTAAGGCTATGATGTTAAATTTAGGAATTTAGTTATAGAGAAGAGATTTTAACTATATGCAATGATGATACGAAATTGAATAAGATATTGTAAAAAATGGCTAGAAACAGAAAGAACGCAAAGATTTTGAGTTATATAAAATACAGAGATTTTGTGAAAATTTTAAATTTCAGGAGAATAATATTGAAGGTGTACGTTGAAGAAAATATGAAGGTTGAATTTATAATGAAGAATAAGTTTTGTAAGGCCTAGTGGGTTTAGATTTAAATAATACAAAGAGAGTAAATTGAATAAGTTTAAGGATTACATAAAACTTGATTTAGAGGCTTCGGATCCAATTCAAGACAAGGAGAAAGAATTTAGATTTATGTTGATTAAGTGGTCAGTTTTGATTCCTAGTAAGAAGGGTATGCTTCATGAATAATGTTTCGGAACTTAGAAATTTAGCCTATGGTGATCATGGCATGGTCAAATCTTTATGACGGAAGGATATAATTTTGATGGTAGTCATACAAAGGTTGATTTTTATATTGAGACTTGTGAGATAAAAATATGATTAGCAAATGATAAACTTGATAGTATCAGAGAGAGATGATTAACTTGACTTTCCTATGAAATCTTTCTTTTGTTTTCCCTTTAAAAGAAGAAATTTGACTTATTCCATATCTTTGAATCACCCTTTAAAAGTTTTCAATATCATTGAATCCTAGCTCCCTTAATCACGACCAATCGACTTTGATTATCTTTTCTTATCATATTAATATATTGGGTCGTACTCAATTGAATTAAATTTAATTGTGACCTGAATCTCCATCCTTGTATGCTCGTGCTCAGACTTCGATGACCTTGTCCTCCATATTGCCCAAATCTTGATTATCCAGAATTGATCAACTTAGATCATATCGAGACTAAATTTTCTTAATATATATTGTGATTGGATTTCATTGCTATTGACTTTCGTTCTTTAAACTTTTGATTTTGATTTTTCTTTAAATAGTACCCCTTTATAGACTCCTTACAGCCTTGATAATTTGTTGTTTCTATAACTTTTCCAGTTTAGCACCCTTGATTGCTTGTATGTTTTGATACCCTATGACCGTTTTGGTTTAGCATGACTAGTATACCTAGATGAGACTTTCAACTGCCACCATATGCCATGACCCTGTATGTCATTTTTAAATTGTATGATTTAGGTAAGTTCTGAGACCATGATTGTTGGGGACGAGACTCTAGAAGAAGTACGACCATCTTAATTTCGAGGACAAAATTCTTCTAAGGAGGGTAGACTTGTAACACCCACTTTTCTAAAATGAGAGTAATTTTAAACTTTTATAATTTTGATTAATCAATAATAAGATTTAACTTATGTTATGATTTTTAGTGATTTTTAATTAATTTAAAACTATTTAAATATTGAAATGTGATTTTGATGGTTAACTAGTGTAACCCTAGAATTGCTAAGCCTAGAGACTAACCATGACCATGAGAGCCTAGTCATGTGATTAGAATGTCATATTACTATTTTTTAGCCTAAGAGTATTTTGGTCATTTTGACAATTTTATGAAATTGTATTAATTAAATATGTGCTAATTATTTAGTTGAGACTTGACCTAGAATCTTAGCCTAATCTAGACTAGCCTTGAACTTAGAATCTTGATTAGGATAACCTAGTAAATGACAAGATTAATAATATCTAGATATTTCTAAGTAGGATATTTACCCCTTAGGATATTTGTGAAAAAGAAAGCCTTAGGACTAACTGAACCAATATGAAAACTTGAAATTGGGTGGACAAGCCCTAGCCACTCATCTACATCTAAAACCTAATACTAATTCATCTAATGGCAGCCACTATAGGTCGGTTAGCCTCCATTCCTTTCATTTCATTCCATCTTGCCTCTTTTCCTTCACAAAGTGTTCTTCCCCAAATTAGAGAGCTTCCCTCTTTGATTTGATCTCCAAATCCTTACATCCCTCTACCAAAACTTCCATCCAACCTTCTCATACTACCAAGACAGGGTGCTAGTAAAGATTTGGAGCAAAGTACAAGAAGGAGTGTCCTTTTTGGAAGATCTTCGTGTCGGAGCCGTGTCCTTGGGAGTATCATTGGAATTCCACTCCCAATAGGTAAAACCAACCCTCTAAATTGATTTCCTATGTATATTAGTTAGTTTTGAATCCATAGGATCCACCCCCATGCATGTACCCCATTTAGATTCAAATTTGAGGCCATTTGGAGCTCTCTTGAGGATTTTAGATATGTGCCTTGTGTCCTACTTGATAGATCCCAAATTAGGACACCCCATGTGTATGTATGTATGATAGTAGTTTAAATAGATATTTAAATTCAGTTTTAGATTGGTTATAGAGTGGATTGATCTTAGTTAGGATGGTTAGAATGAGTTTCATTTGGATACCTATGTTGGTATCCAAGTATCTTGGCCTACATGTGTTTCTTTTGTCCAAAATAACTCAAATTCGTCATAATATTCATCCACGTTTTTATTAACCAAAGCAACTTAGAAATGTCATAACTTTTAGCTTAGAACTCCGATTAATCTCCCCTATTTTTAAAAGAACTGTATCGAAGTTAGCTTTCCATATATATATTTTAATAAGCCAAAATTATTCTGGAACTTTCTGTAAAACTATTTGAGTGTCAGCTGTCCGAAAGACAAACGCGTTTCGTTATTTTCACGATTTCGGGAGCTTCCGTTCACGAAAATGCGATCCGTTTGAAGTTTCGGAAAGCTAACACGAAGGGCTATGACATACTTTAATCCTAGAATTTAGTGAAGGCCCAATTGGTACAGTATTGGTTTTATGTAGAATAGTAACTATACGACAGACATTTTGTGTAACCTATGAGCCTATGTATTATGGATATTAAATGAATGTAGAGTATGAAATGCATAATATGTTAGATGAATGAAATGATATATATATATATGATATATATCCTCTTTACATTAATGTATATATATGGTTGAATGCAAGCATGTAGGAATGCAATCAATGTAATATATGTAAGTAATGCATAAATGCATGAATGAAAGAATGATATACAATGTATGCATGAATGAAGGTAATATAATGTAGAGTATGCATATATGAATATAATATATGCAAGTATATAATATATTCAAATATGTATGTATGTATCTATGTATGTTTGTATCGGTGCATGAATGAATGGAAGTATGCATATATGATATGTATGTAGACATATATGCAATGTATGTATGTATACATGATATGTATGTATGCATCTATGTATGTATGTATAGGTGCATGAATGAATGCAAGTATGCATATATGATATGTATGTAGACATGTATGCAATGTATGTATGTATACATGATATGTATGTATGCATGTATGCAATGTAAGTATGTATGTATGCATTTCTATAAACTGAGTTAACCTATAACCTTTTACACACATGCATTCATACACCCTTTGACACCATGTAGCCCATGTCACATACACCTACCTATCACTAAATCTGAGAACATTAATACATATCCTTTCATACACATGCCAAACACACACACACACACACTCACTTACTCTTTTACCTCCCCTTCTCTCTCTCTATATATATATATATATGTGCCTATATATATAGCTTTCATATATATATATCTATGTATATGAATATGTGAATGTGAATAATATATATACATTATATGACTAAGTTTGTGTGCCTTATTAGCATATGGTTTAGTTTTGTGCTTGGTTTAGCAAGTGACTTAGGCTATGAGTTAGTAGCTATCCTGGATACTTGATTTACGTAGACTTAGTTTGTTTAGACCTAGAATTGACTAACCTAGACTAGTTGACCACAGTTGACTAGAGTTGACGTAGTTTGACTTTATAGTTGATCAGAGTTGACCAAGAGTTGACTTTGACCTAGATTGACTTAGACTCATGTAGATTGCATTATAATTTCAATTACCATATAAATTGAACTCTTTATAACCTATGTTACTCTAACTAGGACTTTGTGACTCCAGTTGGCCATCTTTTATATCAGTTGTTTATGGTATCAGGAGAGTACATTCTCTGACCATTTCATACTTGCTAGAACTTATATTCCTGCTCTAGATTACTTTACTTGATGCTGTCACGTTGGTAACACGGATTGGTACTATATGGATCTTTTCATAAGATGTTATCCCCCTCGGGAGTATCAGATACTTCATGTCATGTGTGTTTCACTTATATTACGTATCTCCATGCTTCACTATTCATGTATACTCTTGTGATTCATGTACTCTCATGTTCATAGAGCCCTCATGAATCAATTTCACGTGCTCTCATTTATGAGGCAGTGGAATCATGAATCTTAACATAACTTGTCTGGATCCTTGTGTATTGATTGGGGATGGAGGAGTAGAAATAGTCATGTAAATAATCCCAAAGTAGTGTAATCATGAATCAATTCTGTAGTGTAATCATGAATCAGTCCCAGCCATTCACATGTCTATCTTGTACTCTGATTCACTAGTCACTTACAGTTCTTTACTTATAGTAGATATTTTTATTACAGTTATCTCTTTTACTTCATGTACATTCTTTCAGTTATTCATGTATCTTACTCTATTGCATGTTTATTATATTCTGACATGATATAAACTGCATGAGATGTATTATGTTCGTTCCTGTCCTGACTGGACCTGTTAAAAATATTACAGGTAACCTGGAGATTCACAGCTAGCCTAGAAGACCAGTAGAGCTTGGAGTAGATTATTAGTTTATGGTTTAGTTTCTCTTTTAGAACTTGTTTTGCAATAAGTGGTGTCTTGAGATTGTTGAGATGTTGTTATTTTGGGAGTTTATTTAAGTTGTTGTTTTTTGAGTTTTATATAGTTGTTAGACTCCTGTGTTATCTTATCGTACTTAGATTGTGATTGAGTATTATCGTATCTTACACTTGTCCTCCATTCGGGGTTGAGGTTGTGACAGGTATATTATATAATTGCATGAGTTGTTGATTAGATAGTGACCTAGAACAGCGTTCTACCATTGACACTGTGGCATAGGCTGGACGTACCCACTTATCGTGCCCCTACACTGGGTGCGGGTCGTGATACGTTTCTAGTGGTGGCCCATGCAGGTCGAGATTCGTATTTATACGAAGTCGTGGTAGTACGAAGATTAGTTGTACTATGCGTACCTGCGATTAGAGATAAGGAATAGGTGTTAGAATGAGAGAATACTCAATCATTGTTAGAATTTCTTGAGAGATTCCTGGGATGACCCTTGAGAATCTTATTTTAACTTCGATTTGAAATCTCTTTTTCCCTTGATTTGATTCACCCTTACTTCCTGTTATTGAATTTGATTTTTGATGGATTATTGTTGAATTTTGAATCTTGATGTTAGTTGTTGAATTTGAGTTTGTATATATATATATATATATATATATATACATCTTTTTTGGAATTAAGGTATAACATGATAACATACTTGATAAGGACAGTAAGAAAGGTAAAAGTCGACTTTATTTATGGAGTTTAAAATTTATCACAGTCATATTTTCTAGCATGACAAGGACGTAGAGCCTGATTTACATATAATTATCCTAGTTATGAAATCTAGATTTTTTTGCAGCTATACCGGATGGCGTGGTGAGAATTCTAGATAACATGACTATAGGGTGTATACCTTCATTATGGACTCTATTGTTTATTGCAGCTATGCTTACTGCGTGACGAAATTCTGACAATATAAGTTTAGGAAGACGTGTATGGTATCAGATTTTATCTTAAAAGGGTTTATTTCTTTTTAACAGTTGATGAAGAACAGATTTTATCATTATTTCTTGTATTACCATTTTAAAAAAATAAAATAAAACTATCCTGATTACATCAATCGCCTATCTCGTATCTACTTCTGTTAGTTATACTTTGAAACCCTTGAATCTCCATATCTTTTCACCTTCGAAAGGTCGAAGAAGTAACGTAAATCATCTAACTCGAAAAAGACTTGATTTGTTATCTTGTGATAATCTTGCTAGGGGGTATAATATGATGGACCTTGATATAGGTTTGGGATAGAGATGCGACTGAATTTGAGGATAAAATCAAGAGAGTTATATTATCAATTTAGGAACAATCATACTTAGAGAAATCTTTTGGGTATGAATAATTCATAGATGTATTTCATAACTGATGAGGATATTCGAGGTCAACTTAGTTTCGAGAACTTGGATAAATTTTGGTTATTGATTCTTGAGATGTTACACTTTAAGGCTATGATGTTAAATTTAGGAATTTAGTAATAGAGGAGAGAATTTAACTATATGCAATGATGATACGAAATTAAATAAGATATTATAAGAAATGACTAGAAACAGAAAGAACGTAAAGATTTTGAGTTATATAAAATATAGAGATTTTGTGAAAATTTTAAATTTTAGGAGAATAATATTGAAGGTGTACGTAGAAGGAAATATAAAGGTTGAATTTATAATGAAGAATAAGTTTTGTAAGGCCTAGTGGGTTTTGATTTAAATAATACAAGGAGAGTAAATTGAATAAGTTCAAGGATTACATAAAACTTGATTTAGAGGCTTCAGATCCAATTCAGGACAAGATGGAAGAATTTAGATTTATGTTGATTAAGTGGTCAGTTTTGATTCCTAGTAAGAAGGGTATGCTTCATGAATAATGTTTCGGAACTTAGAAATTTAGCCTATGGTGATCATGGCAAGGTAAAATCTTTATGACGGAAGGATATAATTTTGATGGTAGTCATACAAAGAATGATTTTTATATTGGGACTTGTGAGATAAAAATATGATTGGCAAATGATAAACTTGATAGTATCAGAGAGAGATGATTAACTTGACTTTCCTATGAAATCTTTTCTCTTGTTTTCCTTTAAAAGGAGAAATTTGACTTATTCCATATCTTTGAATCACCCTTTAAAAGTTTTCAATATCATTGAATCCTAGCTCCCTTAATCACGACCAATCGACTTTGATCATCTTTTTTTATCATATTAATATCTTGGATTGTACTCAATTGAATTAAATTTAATTGTGACCTGAATCTCCATTCTTGTATGCTTGTGCTCAGACTTCGATGACCTTGTCCTCCATATTGCCCAAATCTTGATTACCCAGAATTGATCAACTTAGATCGTATCGAGACTAAATTTTCTTAATATATATTGTGATTGGATTTCAATGCTATTGACTTTCGTTCTTTAAACTTTTGATTTTGATTTTTCTTTGAATAGTACCCATTTATAGATAATTACTAGTTATCTTTATTTTATTTTTGATAATTACCAATTTTCATATAGGATGGTAGACTGCCTTACAGCCTTGATGATTTGTTGTTTCTATAACTTTTCCAGTTTAGCACCCCAGATTGCTTGTATGTTTTGATACCCTATGACCGTTTTGATTTAGCATGACTAGAATACCTAGATGATACTTTCAACTGCAACCGTATGCCATGACCCTGTATGCCATTCTTTTAAATTGTATGATTTAGGTAAGTTCTGAGACCATGATTGTTGGGGACGAGACTCTAGAAGAAGTACGACCATCTTAATTTCGAGGACGAAATTCTTCTAAGGAGGGTAGACTTGTAACACCCACTTTTCTAAAATAAGAGTAATTTTGAACTTTTATAATTTTGATTAATCAATAATAAGATTTAACTCATGTTATGATTTTTAGTGATTTTTAATTAATTTAAAACTATTTAAATATTGAAATATGATTTTGATGGTTAACTAGTGTAACCCTAGAATTGCTAAGCCTAGAGAGTAACCATGACCATGGGAGCCTAGTCATGTGATTAGAATGTCATATTACTACTTTTTAGCCTAAGGGTATTTTGGTCATTTTGACAATTTTGTGAAATTGTAAATTGTATTAATTAAATATGTGCCAATTGTTTCGTTGAGACTTGACCTAGAATCTTAGCCTAATCTAGATTAGCCTTGAGCTTAGAATCTTGATTAGGATAACCTAGTAAATGACAAGATTAACAATATCTAGATATTTCTAAGTAGGATATTTATCCCTTAGGAAATTTGTGAAAAAGAAAGCCTTAGGACTAATTGAACCAATAGGAAGACTTGAAATTGGGTGGACAAGCCCTAGCCACTCATCTACATCTAAAACCTAACCCTAATTCATCTAATGGCATCTACTATAGGTAGGTTAGCCTCCCTTCCTTTCATTTCATTCCATCTTACCTCTTTTCCTTCACAAAGTGTTTTTCTCCAAATTAGAGAGCTTCCCTCTTTGATTTGATTTCCAAATCCTTACATCCCTCCACCAAAACTTTCATCCAACCTTTTCATACTACCAAGGGAGGGTGCTAGAAAAGATTTGGAGCAAAGTGCAAGGAAGAGTGTCATTTTTGGAAGATCTTCGTGTCGGAGCCGAGTCCTTGGGAGTATCATTGGGATTCCACTCCCAATAGGTAAAACCAACCCTCTAAATTGATTTCCTATGTATATTAGTTAGTTTTGAATCCATAGAATCCAACCCCATGCATGTACCCCATTTAGATTCAAATTTGAGGCTATTTGGAGCTCTCTTGAGGATTTTAGATATGTGCCTTGTGTCCTATTTGATAGATCCCAAATTAGGACACCCCATGTGTATGTATGTATGATAATAGTTTCAATAGATATTTAAATTCAGTTTTAGAATGGTTATAGAGTGGATTGATCTTAGTTAGGATGGTTATAATGAGTTTCATATGGATACCTATGTTGGTATCCAAGTATCTTGGCCTACATGTGTTTCTTTTGTCCAAAACAACTCAAATTCGTCATAATATTCATCCACGTTTTTATTAAGCAAAGCAACTTAGAAATGTCATAACTTTTAGCTTAGTACTCCGATTAATCTTCCATTTTTTTAAAAGAACCGTATCGAAGTTAGCTTTCCAAATATATATTTTAATAAGCCAAAATCGTTCTGGAACTTTCTGTAAAACTATTTGAGTGTCAGCAGTCCGAAAGACAAATGCGTTTCGGTATTTTTGCAAATTCGGGAGCTTTCAGACACGAAAATGCGATCCGTTTGAAGTTTCGGAAAGCTAACATGAAGGTCTACGACATACTTTAATCCTAGAATTTAGTAAAGGCCCAATTGGTACAGTATTGGTTTTAAGTAGAAGAGTAACTATACGACATAGGCATTGTACTACGACCTATGGGAGTATCTTGCATTGTACTACGACCTATAGAATATATTGATTGATTGATTAACTTGACTTGCGACACTATAAATTGGGAGTATCTTGCATTGTACTACAATTTATAAGAGTCTACTTGACCTTGTATCCTTTAGGAGAGGAGATCGATATTAGAATTTGCTAATCTCGACTGAGAGTATCCTGCTTTGTACGTCAATTGAAACCCTATATATTGGGAGTATCTTATATTGTACTACAAGCTATAGGAGTTTTGATTGATATTTAGCCAAGTCTAGTATTACATTTCCACACGACTCGTCGTCCTTAGATGTTCTTCTTGCAGTGTTCTTATCCTCCTTACATATTATTTACTGTCATATTAGTAAGCATGTTTTATGTATCTTGCTAGTCCTCTGAGGACCTGATAATCTCTTCAGGTAGCTGATTGCACGGAGTTAGTTAGTTGAGCATGTGGTAGTTGACTTCATCTGCATGATTCTGGTATTTTGTTAGTGTTATTGATTTACTATCTTTCTCGTACTTTTATGATATATCCTGCTTATCAGCTTAGCTTTATAGACTCATATTATTCTTGGGGTCTAATCGCACATATATGCTAGTGGGCTGCAGACCACGAACCATATTGTTCATTCTTGATATTTCATTATTTATTTTGGATTGAGATTAGTTTGACTTGCCATTATTAGACCTAATGCCATAGTCCATACAGATTATACGTATTCGAGCTGGGCTGGAGTCCTCTCGATGCGTAGCTAACATGTATATGTATCCTAGTCCTACGTATTTTGTAACTGGAGCGTTACAGCACCCCAGATTTTTTAGACAGACTTTAAACTCTGTTTAAAGAGAAGTTCTTCTCCGACATAGAGCAAGACGAGCTTCAGATACAGTTCGAGGCATTGCAGCAGGGAAACAAGATGGTGGTAGAGTACGCATCGGAGTTCATCCGACTCAGCAGGTTCGCAGAGAACCTAGTCAGCACACCAAAAGAGCGGGCTTGGAGGTTTAAGAGGGGCCTCACGAGAGAGTTACGGCATACCGTGGCGATCAGCCAGGGGACGACTTATTCGAGCATTCTTACGATTGCTCAGGCTGTGGGGAAGGAGGCGGATCCGAAGCTGAAGAGGGACCGGGACATCGACGGTAGAAGCTACCAGACACCAGCAAAGAGGACTCAGATTTAGACGAGGCTACAGCAGCCAGCACAGCAGCATCACCGTACAGCTAGAGTTCATGCACATTAGCCACAGATACAGCAGCTGGCAGCTACTTACGCTTTCTGTTACCGGCCAGGACACCGCTTTGACGAATGCCGTAAGAGGCTTGGGCTTTGCTTATTCTGCGGATCAGATACATACCAGATGAGGGACTGCCCATAGGCCACAGCCTGACTGGCAGGAGGACCTCGAGGAGCTGGAGGACCACTACCTGCACCACCCAGAGTACTACCAGCTGCACTACAGAGGGTTCAGGCTTTACCTACTCAGCAGCAGCGATTTGCACAGCATCAGCAACAGAGGGGACCACCACAGCAGGGACGTACTTATGTTATGGCCGCAGTTGAGGAGGATGAGGCAGCTCCAGATGTTATTACATGTTTAATCCTTTTATATTTATTTCCTGCCATTGTACATGAAATCCAGAAGAGATACCGCAGATAGAAGTCTAAGTGTCTAAGATACACAAACCCATAAATACATCTCAAAGCTCAAATACAGTAATCCATAAATACAACTCAAGGCAACTGAAAACAAGCTATAAGCAAAACCCTAGCTATCTATACAACCTCTACTGTGTCTCCTCTGGGCTAGCAGGCAACCTCCAGGCTATCTGTAAAATTTATCAACAGGTCCAGTCAGGACAGGAGCGAGCACAATACATCTCAACAGTTCATAGCAGGTTAGAAAATATAATCATGCAGTAAAGTAAGATATAGATACTGAAGAAATGCAGTATGTAAACAGAGAGAGAACTGTAATAGAAATATCTACTATACATAGAGAACTAATAGTGACTAGTGAGTCAGAGTAAAATATAAACATGTGAATGGCATAGGAGATTCATGACTACAGCTAAGAGAGTGATTCATGACTACAGCTACTTGGATAATATTCACATGTCTATTTCTACTCCCCCATCCCCAATCAATACACAAAGATATGTTCAAGTTATGTTAAGATTCGTGAAACTTCACATGGCTCATAAAATGAGTAATATGTGAAGGTGATTCATGATGGCTCTGTGAACATGAGAGTACATGTGTCACAAGCGATTCGTGAATCAGAGGAAGCATAGAGATACGTGATGATTCATGAAACGCACAAAACATGCAGTATTCGATGCTCCCGAGTGGGATAACATCTCATGAAAAGATCCATATAGTACCAATCCGTGTGACCAACGTGACAGTATCAAGTAAAGTAATTTAAAGCAAGAAAATAATTCTAAACAGGATATGAAATGATCAGAGAATGTACTCGCCTGGTATCCTGAATGTCCGAAGAGAATATAATGTCCGAGGAGTGGTGTCTGTCTCCTATAGAACAGTACAAGTCACAACAAGTCTAAAATAAGAAAATAGACTCTACAATGCATCTACATGAAGTTTGGGGTCAATCTAGGCTAAAGTCAACCTTTGGTCAACTATAGTCAACTAGACTAGTCAAACTAGGTCAACTAGGTCAAACCTAAACCAAACAAGTCTATACTAGTCTAACTAGTCTATTCTAGGCCTAATCAAGACTAAACAAGTCTAACTAAACTCTCACTAGGCAAACAGACACACCATAGGCTAAGAACCCTAGGCTATAGGCTATATCATGCCTAAGCCAAACCACAAACACATATACACATAACAATATATATATATCTAATATATTGTAGTACACTCATAACATATAGGCTACCTATATGTACATCCCACATATATATATATATATATATATATATATATTTTTTTTTTTAAAAAATATATATATATATATTTTTTTAAAAATATATATATATATATATATATATATATATATATATATATATGCATCACTATTCATATATTCATAAACATAGATATATACAGGAAAGCTATATATATAGGCACATATATATATATATATAGAGAGAGAAAGAGAGGTAAAAGAGTAAGTGAGTATGTGTGTGTTTGACATGTGTGTGAAATGATGTGTGTTAATGTTCTAAAATTTAGTGATAGGTAGGTGTATGTGACATGGGATACATGATGTCAAAGGGTGTATGAATGCATGTGTGTAAAAGGTTACAGGTTAACTCAGTTTATAGAAATACATACATACATACTTACCTTGTATACATGTATACATACATATCATGTATATTACATTTACATGATACATACATGTATACTTGTATTATATTATACTTACATTCATGCATATTAGATACTTGTATTTATATTAACATATTGCAAACATTCATTTCATTCATGCATCTATGCATTACCTACATGTTTTATACATATGAATACATTGTATATTCATATCATTTCATACATTAACATAGAGACATACAAACATGCACACATCATATATTTCATATCTTGCATTACCTTACATATCATGTTATATATTATCATTCATTCCTTTCATATATTACATTATCTTGCATGCTTGCATTCATATATTACATTCTATATTACCTATATACATGTATTTCCTCCATTCATTCATGCTTGCATCATATACTGTACATTACCATACATGTTATCATTATATATTGCATTACAATATACATTTTGCATTTATATCTATCATTACATATATATCTTGTATTCATATCTAGCATTCATTATATACTTTCATGCATACATTGTATATCATTCTTTCATTCATGCATTGCTTATATGCATTATATTAATTGCATTCCGACATGCTTGCATTCAACCATATATATACATTAATGTAAAGATAATATATATCATATATATATATATAACATTTCATTCATCTAACATATCATGCATTACATACTCTATATTCATTTAATATCCATACTACATAGGCTCATAGGTTACACAAAATGCATATATCGTATAGTCACTCTTCTACTTAAAACTAATACTGTACCAATTGGGCATTCACTAAATTCTAGGATTAAAATATGTCATAGCTCTTTGTGTTAGCTTTCCGAAACTTTAAACGGATCGCATTTTCGTGTCCGGAAGCTCCCGAAATCGCGAAAATACCGAAACACGTTTGTCTTTCGTACAGCTGACACTCAAATAATTTTACAGAAAGTTACAGAAAGAATTTGGCTTATTAAAATATATATTTGGAAAGCTAACTTCGATACGGTTCTTTTAAAAAAACGGGAGATAAATCAGATTTCTAAGCTAAACGTTATGACATTTCTAAGTTGCTTTGGTTAATAAAAATGTGGATGAAAATTATGATAGATTTGACAAAAGAACACATATAGGCCAAGATACTTGCATACAAACATAGGTATCCAAATGAAACTCATTCTAACCATCCTAACAAAGATCAATCCACTCTCTAACCATTATAAAACTATATTTAAATATCTATTTAAGCTATTATCATACATACATACACATGGGGTGTCCTAATTTGGGATCTATCAAGTAGGACACAAGACACATATCTAAAATCCTCAAGAGAGCTCCAAATGGCCTCAAATTTGAATCTAAATGGGACACATGCATGAGGATGGATCCTACGGATTCAAAACTAATTTATATGCAAAGAAAATCGATTTAGATGATGGGTTTTACCTATTGGGAGTGGAATCCCAATAAAATCCTTTAGGATACGGCTCCGATACGAAGATCCCTCAAAGTGGACACTCCTCTTTGCACTCTTCTTCCAATCCTTGGTAGCACCCATCCCTTGGAGAATGGGAATGATTGAGGGAAGGTTTGGTGAAGGAATGATTTGATTTGGAGATCAAATCAATGGGAAGGCTCTCTAAAATTGGGGAAGAACAAAAGGAAAATAAAAGAGGCAAGATTGTAATGAATGAAATGAATCATTCTCTCCTAAAGGTGGCTGCCATAAAGAGTCCATTAGGGCTAATGGAAAATGTCCTAATTGCCCCTCTCTAGTCTCATATGGTTAAGTCTAGACTAGGTTCAAGTTTGGGGTCAAAATGATCTAGTTTTGAGTCTCTAACTTAACCATTCTAACATGATAAAAATTACTTTATTTAACTAACTTAATGTTGGGTCTTGTGAGCCATACTTAACTTAATATTGGGTCCCATCTAGAGTTCAAGGTACCCGGGTCACAATACAAGTCGGAACGAGACGAAACTCAAACCCGACGAAACAAATCCAATAAAAATAATATTAAAAATATAAAATTTTCCCAAAATATTAAAATATAAAAAATAACCAAAATCATAATACATCAATTTAAATGTTATTAAAATAATCTAAAATTTACCAATTAATCAAAATCCTAAATAATTCAAAAGTCACAAAATGACCAAAATACCCTTAGCCTAAAAAGTTGTAAATAGTCATTCTAATCACATGGTTAGGTCCCCATGGTTAGTCTCTAAGCTTAGAAAAATTAGGGATTAACTAGTTAACCATCAAAATCACAATTCAACATTTTAAATAGTTTTAAATTGATTAAAAAAATTACCAAAAATCACAACATGAGTTAAATCTTATTATCGATTAATCAAAATTATAAAAGTTCAAAATTACCCTCATTTAGAAAAGTGGGTGTTACAATCCTACCCCCCTTAGAAAAATTTCGTCCTCGAAATTAAAATGTTCATACTCCTTCTAGGTCAAACCCCCACAATCAAAGTCTCAGAACTTAAACAAATCATACGATTTAAAAGGACGACATACATGGTCATGGAATACGGTAGTAGTGAAAGTCTCATCTAGGTATACTAGTTACACTAGACCAAAACAATCATAGGGTATCAAAACTTACAAGCAATCAGGGGTGTTAAAGTGAAAAAGATACAAAAATAACAAATCATCAAGGCTTTAAGGCATAATCAAAATCAAAATTTAAAGCACAAATGTCGAGCATTAAAATCCAATCACAATATATATATATATATATATATATATAGAGAGAGAGAGAGAGAGAGTGTTAGAAGGAAAAAATCTAGCATTATGTAAAGGTTATGTGGTTAGTGTGTGTATGGGTGTATGTGGACATGTTCATATGGTTAGATAGTAGGCATGTGTGTGTGTGTGTGAAATATACATGAAAGTGTATAGGAGGATTTGGGTTTCAAAACAATAGCTATCAAGTTACACTACTCTTGGCATATTGGTTAAACAATCTACAATGCACAACCCATTTACTCATAACATGCATGGCTAACCATATATATACATATATCTATATGTATAGAGAGGTAGAAATTTAGTTATGTATCTATATACATTATAACATGTATGCATAAACTATATATATATCTATATAGATATATGAACATAACATAGAGAGGAAGAGTTAGGTTTACATGGCAGTGTATACTAAGTTAGGGTGTGTGTGTCCTTGTACAGGGTTATAGCTTTAGTATTGAAAGGTTAAACCCAGTTTTAGTTCAGCATTTACATACAAAATCTGAAAATAAGCTAACATTTAAACTAATGTAATATTAACATAATACAGTTTCAGATTTTTAGGGATTTGAAACATCACAACTAACTCAATGCTTCCAATACATCCTAACTTGATAGAGTAGAAACCCTAACATACTATCCATACATTTAGCTATGCATACAGTTCAATATTACATATTAAATCTGAAATTGAACTAAACATTGGAAATCAATGTGAAATGTTAACATGTATTCAGTTTTAGGATTTAGAGAAATTCAACATCAACTAACCCAATGTTTATCACAACCTAACATGTAAGAGTATAAACCTAACATCATATCCCTACATACAACAATATACACAGCTCTAAATATTACATTTTAAAAAAAACAGCAAGTTGAACTAAACATTTGGAATCCAGTATTAAGGGTTAATATGCACACAGTCTTAGATTTGTCAAATTTAAACACAAAACTCAACCAATTCCCTTAAGAGTTGAAACCCTGTATATAACATACATGTGCAGTGATATAAACAAAACTACTAACATGAAATTTATATTTGAATTACGAATTTAAACTAGAAAAAGCAGAGAACCAGAAATATTGGGGTTTTGACAATTTAAACATCAACAACATATTAATATGTATTTAGATAGGTTGGAATTCAAAGTGCAGCATGCATACGTATCAGGCAAGTGTCTGCTATATATATATTCATATATTCTCATGTCCCAATATAAAAATTAATTCTACGTTAAGACTAACATTTAGATTCCTTCCAAGATTGCAAGTAGGTGATTGGTGAAATCAAGCCAGTTTTATTATTATTATTATTTAATACAAGGATAGTAGCAAGAAGGAAATAACGATAAAATCTGTTCTGCTTATCCGTTTAAAAGAAGAAACCATTTTGAAACCCAGAGCTAAACTATCAAATCCAAGATAAGGTCTAGTAAAATCATCGATTCATTGTATTACGGAGAAATTCATAGTAAGAAGTTACACAAAGTTTATAAAAACAGCTAAAGCTACTCCTAAGTTAAATAATGAGAAACAAAACAAAACAAACAAATAATAATTCTCTTTTTTTTTGAAGGACTGAAACAAAAGTAGAGAAAACATGTTCAAAAATATTTAAGGTACAATCTGATAATCATATGCGTCTTCCTGAAATTATGTTGTCAGAATTCTGCCACGCCAATAAGCATAGCTGCAATAAACGATAGAGTCCATAATAAGGCATACACCCTATAATCATGTTATCTAGAATTCTTACCACGCCACCCGGTATGGCTGCAAGAAAATCTAGATTTCATAACTAAGACAAGTATAGCTATATCAGGCTCTACGTCCTTGTCATGCTAGCAAATATGACTACAATAAATTCTAAATTCCATAATAAAGTAGACTTTTACCTTTTTCACTGTCCTTATCAAGTATGTTATCAGGTTATACCTTAATTCCAAAAAAATATACAAATACATATAAATACAAACTCAAATTCAACAACTAACATCAAGATTCAAAATTCAACAATAATCCATCAAAAATTATAAAAATACAGACTTAAATTCAACAACTAACATCAAAATTCAAAATTCAATAATAATCCGTCAAAAATCATATAAATACAGACTCAAATTCAACCACTAACATCAAGATTCAAAATTCAACAATAATCCATCAAAATCATATAAATACAGACTCAAATTCAACTACTAACATCAAGATTCAAAATTCAACAATAATCCATCAAAATCAAGTTCAATAACAGAAAGTAAAGGCAAATCAAATCAGGGAAAAAATAGATTTCAAATCGAAGTTAAAATAAGATTCTCAAGGGTCGTCCCAGGAATCTCTCAAGGAGGCCTAACTGTGATTGAGTACCTTCAAAAATATATCCTAATCCTACTGCAGGCTGTAGTGGTACTCTAGTTCGAATACCACTACACAAACTCGACCTGCATGGGCCACCACTAAAACGTGTCACGATCCGCTCCCACTGTGAGGGTACGAGTACGTAAAAATGCCCAGCCTACGCCGCAGTGTCAACGGTAGAACGCTGTCCTAGGTCACAATATCTAACATTATAAAGCTAAGCAGTTTATACTCCCCGAATGGGGGTGACATAGCAGAATGTAAACTCAATCACATCTAAGGTAGAGCATAATGGAAGATAGATAAAACATGAAATCCAGAAGAGATACCGCAGATAGAAGTCTAAGTGTCTAAGATACACAAACCCAGAAATACATCTCAAAGCTCAAATATAGTAATCCATAAATACAACTCAAGGCAACTGAAAACAAGCTATAAGCAAAACCCTAGCTATCTATACAACCTCTACTGTGTCTCCTCTAGGCTAGCAGGCAACCTCCAGGCTATCTGTAAAATTTATCAACAGGTCCAGTCAGGACAGGAGCGAGCACAATACATCTCAACAGTTCATAGCTGGTTAGAAAATATAATCATACAGTAAAGTAAGATATAGATACTAAAGAAATGCAGTATGTAAACAGAGAGAGAACTGTAATAGAAATATCTACTATACATAGAGAACTAATATTGACTAGTGAGTCAGAGTAAAATATAAACATGTGAATGGCATAGGAGATTCATGACTACAGCTAAGAGAGTGATTCATGACTACAGCTACTTGGATAATATTCACATGTCTATTTCTACTCCCCCATCCCCAATCAATACACAAAGTTCTGTTCAAGTTATGTTAAGATTCGTGAAACTTCACATGGCTCATAAAATGAGTGATACGTGAAGGTGATTCATGATGGCTCTGTGAACATGAGAGTATATGTGTCACAAGTGATTCGTGAATCAGAGGAAGCATAGAGATACGTGATGATTCGTGAAACGCACAAAACATGCAGTATCCGATGCTCCCGAGGGGGATAACATCTCATGAAAAGATCCATATAGTACCAATCCGTGTGACCAACGTGACAGTATCAAGTAAAGTAATTTAAAGCAGGAAAATAATTCTAAATAGGATATAAAATGATCAGAGAATGTACTCGCCTGGTATCCTGAATGTCCGAAGAGAATATAATGTCCGAGGAGTGGTGTCTGTCTCCTATAGAACAGTACAAGTCACAACAAGTCTAAAATAAGGAAATAGACTGCTACAATGCATCTATATGAAGTTTGGAGTCAATCTAGGCTAAAGTCAACCTTTGGTCAACTCTAGTCAACTAGACTAGTCAAACTAGGTCAACTAGGTCAAACCTAAACCAAATAAGTCTATAGTAGTCTAACTAGTCTATTCTAGGCCTAATCAAGACTAAACAAGTCTAACTAAACTCTCACTAGGCAAACAGACACACGATAGGCTAAGAACCCTAGGCTATAGGCTATATCATGCCTAAGCCAAACCACAAACACATATACACATAACAATATATATATATATCTAATATATTGTAGTACACTCATAACATATAGGCTACCTATATATACATCCCACATATATATATATATATATATATATATATATATATATATATATATATATATATATATATATATATATATATATATATAAAATATATATATGTATATATATATATATATATATATATATATATATATATATATATATATATATATATATATATATGCATCACTATTCACATATTCATATACATAGATATATATAGGAAAGCTATATATATAGGCACATACATATATATATATATAGAGAGAGAAAGAGAGGTAAAAGAGTAAGTGAGTATGTGTGTGTTTGGCATGTGTGTGAAATGATGTGTGTTAATGTTCTAAAATTTAGTGATAGGTAGGTGTATGTGACATGGGATACATGATGTCAAAGGGTGTATGAATGCATGTGTGTAAAAGGTTATAGGTTAACTCAGTTTATTGAAATACATACATACATACTTACCTTGTATACATGTATACATACATATCATGTATATTACATTTACATGATACATACATGTATACTTGTATTATATTATACTTACATTCATGCATATTAGATACTTGTATTTATATTAACATATTGCAAACATTCATTTCATTCATGCATATATGCATTACCTACATGTTTTATACATATGCATACATTGTATATTCATATCATTTCATACATTAACATAGAGACATACAAACATGCACACATCATATATTTCATACCTTGCATTACCTTACATATCATATTATATATTATCATTGGTTTCTTTCATATATTACATTATCTTGCATGCTTGCATTCATATATTATATTCTATATTACCTATATACATGTATTTCCTCCATTCATTCATGCTTGCATCATATACTCTACATTACCATACATGTTATCATTATATATTGCATTACATTATATATTATGCATTCATATCTATCATTACATATATATCTTGCATTCATATCTAGCATTCATTATATACTTTTATGCATACATTGTATATCATTCTTTCATTCATGCATTGCTTATATGCATTATATTAATTGCATTCCTACATGCTTGCATTCAACCATATATATACATTAATGTAAAGAGAATATATATCATATATATATATATATAATATTTCATTCATCTAACATATCATACATTACATACTCTATATTCATTTAATATCCATACTACATAGGCTCATAGGTTACACAAAATGCATATATCGTATAGTCACTCTTCTACTTAAAATCAATACTGTACCAATTGGACATTCACTAAATTCTAGGATTAAAGTATGTCGTAGCCCTTTGTGTTAGCTTTCCGAAACTTTAAACGGATCACATTTTCGTGTCCGAAAGCTCCCGGAATGTCGAAAATACCGAAACACGTTCGTCTGTCGTACAGCTGACACTCAAATAATTTTACAGAAAGTTACAGAAAGAATTTGGCTTATTAAAATATATATTTGGAAAGCTAACTTCGATACGGTTCTTTTAAAAAAATAGGAGATAAATCGGAGTTCTAAGCTAAAAGTTATGACATTTCTAAGTTGCTTTGGTTAATAAAAACGTGGATAAAAATTATGATGGATTTGACAAAAGAACACATATAGGCCAAGATACTTGCATACAAACATAGGTATCCAAATGAAACTCATTCTAACCATCCTAACAAAGATCAATCCACTCTCTAACCATTATAAAACTGAATTTAAATATCTATTTAAACTATTATCATACATACAAACATATGGGATGTCCTAATTTGGGATCTATCAAGTAGGACACAAGACACATATCTAAAATCCTCAAGAGAGCTCCAAATGGCCTCAAATTTGAATCTAAATGGGACACATGCATGAGGATGGATCCTACGGATTCAAAACTAATTTATATGCAAAAGAAATCGATTTAGATGATTGGTTTTACCTATTGGGAGTGGAATCCCAATGAAATCCTTTAGGACACGGCTCCGATACGAAGATCCCTCAAAGTGGACACTCCTCCTTGCACTCCTCTTCCAATCCTTGGTAGCACCCTTCCCTTGGAGAATGGGAATGATTGAGGAAAGGTTTGGTGAAGGAATGATTTGATTTGGAGATCAAATCAATGGGAAGGCTCTCTAAAATTGGGGAAGAACAAAAGGAAAATAATAGAGGCAAGATTGTAATGAATGAAATGAATCATTCTCTCCTAAAGGTGGCTGCCATAAAGAGTCCATTAGGGCTAATGGGAAATGTCCTAATTGTCCCTCTCTAGTCTCATATGGTTAAGTCTTGACTAGGTTCATGTTTGGGGTCAAAATGATCTAGTTTTGAGTCTCTAACTTAACCATTCTAACATGATAAAAATTAGTTTAATTAACTAACTTAATGTTGGGTCTTATGAGCCATGCTTAACTTAATATTTGGTCCCATCTAGAGTTCAAGCTACCTGGGTCACAATACAAGTCGGAACGAGACGAAACTCAAACCCGACGAAACAAATCCAATAAAAACAATATTAAAAATATAAAATTTTCCCAAAATATTAAAATATAAAAAATGACCAAAATCATAATACATTAATTTAAATATTATTAAAATAATCCAAAATTTACCAATTAATCAAAATTCTTAATAATTCAAAAGTCACAAAATAACCAAAATACCCTTAGCCTAAAAAGTTGTAAATAGTCATTCTAATCACATGGTTAGGTCCCCATGGTTAGTCCCTAAGCTTAGCAAAACTAGGGATTAACTAGTTAACCATCAAAATCATAATTCAATATTTTAAATAGTTTTAAATTGATTAAAAAAATTACCAAAAATTACAACATGAGTTAAATCTTATTATCGATTAATCAAAATTATAAAAGTTCAAAATTACCCTCATTTAGAAAAGTGGGTGTTACAGACACGGCTTCACACCTAAGCCCACTAGAAAGAACTGTCGAATTATAACAGGAGAAGGGGTAGTGCCAGTTAGTGAGAAGGTTGATTGCCCTATCACTATAGTTGGAAAGGAGCTTAGGGCTCGTTTCCTAGTGATGCCATTGCCATGATTTGATATAGTCCTCGGCATCGAATGGTTGAGTGAGCAGTTTGCTGTAATAGACTGCCAAGAAGGGAAGGTTACTTTCAGCCCGCCTGGAGTTCCGCCGTTCGAGATCAGCAGACGGATTATAGAGAAGCCAGAGGGAGTCTACTTCGGAGCATTTACAGAAGACCAGGAGTTGCTGCACCCGCTGATTGCAGAGTTTCTTGACGTCTTCCCCGAGGAGTTGTCAGGATTGCCACCAGATCGAGATGTAGAATTCACCAACGACCTAGTGCCCGAATCAGCGTCGAAGTCCCAACATTTTTACAAGATCAACCCAAAGGAAGCTACAGAGATGAAGGCCCAGATTGATGAGTTGGAAGACAAGGGTTTTATTCGGTCTAGTGCTTCACCCTGGGGAGCACCAGTACTCTTCGTGTCGATGAAGGATAGGACTGTTAGAATGTGCATCGATTACCGTGCACTCAATAACAATACCATCAAGAATAAGTACCCATTGTCGCTGATAAATGAGTTGTTTGATCAGCTGAGTGGGGCGAAGGTCTTTTCAAAGATTGACCTTCAGTCTGGGTATCATCAGATGAAGGTTCGAGAGTAGGATATTTTGAAGACAACTTTTAATACCCGTTACGGCCAGTATGAAATCTTGGTGATGCCGTTCGGACTCACCAATGCCCCAGCAGTGTTTATGAACCTGATGAATAAGGTTTTCCACAAATATCTAGACAAGTTTATCATAGTCTTTATTGATAACATCTTGATCTATTCGAAGATCGAGAAAGAGCATGTGGAGCATCTACGGATTATTTTAGAGATTCTACGGAAGGAGAAGCTGTACAAAAAGTTCTCGAAGTACAAGTTTTTCTTGGACATAGTGGAGTTCTTGGGGCATATGGTAACTGGAGAGGGGATTTCTGTGGATCCCAAGAAGATTGAAGCTGTGGAAGCATGGGCACCTTCCAAGTCAGTAGCTGAGATTTGTAGTTTCCTGGGGTTAGCAGGATACTACCAGAAGCTCATGAAATTTTTTTCCAAGATAGCTGAACCAATGACAAAGCGTACGCGGAAGGACGAAGAGTTCATCTGGAGCGACGCTTGCCAGTCAGCATTTGAAGAATTGAAGAGAAGACTCACTACATTGCCAGTTTTAGCTTTGCCATCAGGATCTGAAGGGTTCGTCATCTATAGCGATGCATCAGGAAAAGGCTTGGGATGTGTGCTTGAGTAGAACAAGAAGGTCATTGCTTATGCTTCTAGACAGTTGAGGCCTCATGAGAAGAATTATCCTACTCATGACTTGGAGCTTGCAACAGTCATTTTTGCCTTGAAACTGTAGAAGCACTATCTGTATGGAGAGAGAGTGAACATCTTCACGGACCATGAAAGCCTGAAGTATGTTTTCACTCAGAAGGAGCTGAACATGAGGCAGCAAAGATAACTGGAACTCATGAAAGATTTCGACATCAATCTGTAATTCCTTACTGGAAAGGCGAATATGGTAGCAGATGCTTTTAGTCGATATCCTGTTGCTATGTTTCTGACTATGGACTGACATCTTCTGGAGGATCCTGAGAGTCTTGGGATCGAGATTATTTTTCCAGGAGTTCGAGGGCAGCTGATACACATACAGATACAGTCAGGACTGATAGAGAAGATCAAGGAGGCCCAGTTTCTAGATAAGGGACTCCGATGTCTCAGAGGTCAGGCAGAGGCAGGATCGCTTGACGACTTCACCATTGCAGAAGATGGATCCCTAAGGCACGTAAACCAGTTGTGTGTGTCCAAGGATTTATGGGAGAAGGTTATGCAGGAGGCCCACCAGTCGCAATATTCTATTCATCCTAGATCTACCACGATGTATAAGGATCTGCGGGAGTATGTTTGGTGGTATGGGATGAAACGGGAAGTTGCCAGATTCATTTCTAGATGCCTTGTGTGCCAGCAAGTCAAAGCGGTGCACCAGAGACCAGCGGGATTACTCCAGCCTTTACCTATTCTGGAATAGAAGTGGGAACACATAACTATGGACTTCGTCTTTGGTTTACCGCGTACGCCCGGTGGCATGGATGCTATTTGGATTATCGTAGACAGACTGACGTAATCCACTCACTTTATTCCATTTAAGGTAGGGTTGTCGACCGAGAAGCTTGCAGACCTCTACATGCGACAGATCGTGCAGATTCATGGAGTGCCAGTGAGCATCGTCTCAGACAGGGATAGTCGTTTTATATCACACTTCTGGAGGAGTCTACAGCCGAGCTTGGGTTCATAGTTGAAGTTCAGCACCGCTTACCATCCACAGACAGACGGACAGTCCGAGAGGACCATTCAGACATTGAAGGACATGCTACGGGTTTGTGCACTTGACTTCAACGGATCATGGGAGGATCACTTGCATCTTGTGGAGTTTGCCTATAACAATAGTTATCAGGCTAGCATCGAGATGACACCGTTCGAGGTACTATATGGACGGAGATGTCGCACAACTTTATCTTGGGATGACATTGGCGAGAGGACTTTGCTTGGGCCAAAGATGGTGGTAGATTCAGACAAAAAGGTCAGATTGATTAGTGAGCGTCTCAGAGTTGCACAGGATCGGCAGAAGCACTGGGCGGACAGCAGCAGATGGCCCCTAGAGTTTAAAGTTGGAGATAGAGTGTTCTTGAAGATCTCGCCGACCAGAGGTACCATTCATTTTGGCAGAGGCGGGAAGCTCAGCCCAGATACATCGGGCCCTTCGACATGACGGTACAGATTGGTAAGGTGGCGTATCGACTTGCACTTCCTGGTAGTTTGGAAGGAGTGCATGACGTCTTCCATGTGTCCCAGCTTCGCCACTATATTCCAGGTCCTAGTCATGTGGTGGACTACTCAGAGCTAGAGGTGGGTCCGAGCTTGACCTACGAGGAGCAGCCATTGGAGATCCTTGATCGGAGGGAGAAGCAACTGCGAAATCAGATTATATCGCTTGTCCGAGTCATGTGGAGACACCAATCTCCGGGAGAGTCAACATCGGAGCGCGAGGACGAGATGCGGGAGCGATATCCCAGTTTATTTTCTTGATTGTACTTTTGTGTTTTAGAGAATTTCTATTTCAATAAATAATTTGTATTTTGGTGTGAATTATTTTGTTTTTTTTTGGGTTTAATAAACATGTTGTCTTTTCTTAAAATTTTGGGGACGAAATCTTTTGAAGGGGGAAGATTTGTAAACCCACAATCTTGTTTTATATATATAATATCTTTAAAATTAATTGAGACTATTTTATGATGGTTTTGTTTAATTCAATTCTTCCTGGTGAGTTAGGCTCGGCCCATGGGCTAGCCATAGGACTCTCACAAAAATTCTTTGTGTAGTTGGACAACTGCCATTTCCTTCTCTGTAAACCTTGAGGAGAAAGTTGATTTCAAATTTTCCTCTAACTGTAATCAAACCAGATCGAGCATTCCACTTCTTCACACCATGTGCTCTGTAACAAAATCTTCCACCATTTCGATTTCCCTCTAATTTTGCCTTTATTTTGAATTCCTGATTCCCTATTTAAACGAGCACAGCCCTTTCTTCCTGTATATCCTTTCTTCCTCCCCAATTCTTCCTCTTTGATCAGCAATGGCAAAAATTTTAGGAGCTCCCATGGAAGCAAGAAGACAACGAGTTTGATCCTCTCCTCTTCATCAGATCAACATCAACTACAGGTGAGTATCGAGTATTTTTGATTCAGATCTGAACGTTCATTATTTGGAGAATTAGTGATTCAATTCTCTTGAATGATCAGTCAAATGATTCTTCATCTTTCAGAATTTCGATGAACTCTGGGAGATCTTCATCGACCCATCTAATTTAGGTGAGTTGATTAATTTTTTTTTCTATTTCTCTGGATTTGGAATCGACTCTATTCCTTGTAATTTTCAGAACAGAGTATCATTATTCAGCACTCGATCGATCGACTCCTTGCTTTCGAATTTTAGAAGAGGTAAGATCATACGATCTGTACGAATAAATTGAATTATTAGGAGTTGATAATTCGACTCCAGGTTGGTAGATTTCTACTGAAGTTGTTACAGTTAAATCTTTAGTGTTTTGATCGGAGAGATAGCTCGTGTCCACATCAGGATACTGACACCAAGAGTTTTAGATCCCATTTCTCAGGTAATGCCTAACCGATCCTTGAATAGATGTATGTTTGAGAATTAATTAGTTTAGCAGGGGATATTTGGTTGTAACTGGATAATTTTTAGGCATATCCTATTTTGTGTGATGAATTAGTTGCTAGATAATTTTTCCAAATCTAATTGGTTTGATCTTGATCTTTGGTTCTGAAGAACAATAGTAGTGGAGTAACCTTGGATGAACTTTTTTGATCTGAATTTGGACTGGTAGGTTATGTTAAGATGTAGTGGTTTGATTGTGGACTTATCTTTAAATATAGCCCTGTTCAACTGATGCATTCAATAATTGGATTCTAGTGCATAACTTTTGAGTGAACTTGTGTTTCCTATGACTGCATTTGTACTAAGAGTTTCTTTATAACCAGGTATTACCTACTACTGGTTTGATAATAGCATTCTGATTCATGAGGCTTTAATATCAATATTGTAAGATTTTAAAGAGGAGTTAGAGTGAGCTCATCTAAACTGGAGTTTGAACCAGTAGAGGTCAGTGATTCTGTAAGAAAGGTTGAGGAGTTCGAATGCATCAATTCACTTTTAGGTTCAGTATTGATTGGTATCAGTTTGGATCTCTGTCTTAAATTGATATCTGAATTGAGTTCAACTCTAGACTAAATATTACTGATTTCTAATAGCAATACATTGGTTGTAGAGTTTCCCTTTCGCTCTGTTCCTTCTTAGCCTTGTGAGGCATAACTGATACAGTTAGAGTTACTCTTTACCTTAGCTAGTCTGCAGATTTTGGATATTACTCGTGAACCTACAATTGCTAATTGATGAGGCTTCATGAGGAAGCTGAGTTTATTATTTTTTCAGTTTGACAAAGTGATTACAAATACAAACTGCAGTATTAAGACTTGTATCTGGAGATAAGTGTAGATGGATCCTATTACCTGATCTATGGCACTAATTAGTACCAATAGCTGGTCACGCAGGTTTGAACAAGGGAAATGAGTTTAGTGCAAGAACAAAAGGGATTCACTAATCTGTGAGACAGAGATGGGTAGTAGTAGCTTGTTGTGTTAAGCTCAAATTAGGACAGTTATAATTCTTAAGTATTAATTGCAAGTTCCTTCAAAGGAGTTTTAGCTAACTGTTAGATGGGTATCATATTTCAGACCCTGAACTTCTTAGATATGCTGATTTACAGTAGCTAGTCCTTAACCAGTTTGGGAAGTTAGATTTTAAGAAGGTGCTGTGACAGTTTAACTTTGAATCCAGTATAATTCAGAGGATATTCTTGACTGTTTGGTCAGACTAGGCTAACTTTTTTTTAAAAGTAAGGTAGGAAGGAGACCATGTTATAAGGTTCATAGACCCATTATACTTTTATCTAAGAACAGCTAGTTAAACTTATAGTTTTAGCATTTGATCCTTTCCAACTATCAGTAATCTGAATCCATATCTGGTATCTGTATGCATACTAGTCATAATGATAGGATAACACTGTATTTAGGAAGTTTGAACTTTATGACTACTATTCTAGTTTCCTAGTTCCCTTTTCTAAATAGAATTGTATAGGATTCTAACCTCAGTATTTTTGCTAATAACTTTTAATAAGTTAAACTATAGAAGTAACTTTACCTTATTCTTTGACTTAATAATAACACTTACTCAATTGTAAATCATTTAAAACATGAGGACATCCAGCTCCGTTCTTTACTCGTATTTTTTTGGAGCAAGGCAAGTATATTCTATGGTCTTGTGCATTTACATTCATATCTTGTACTTCTCTTGATGACACGATGTGACACGATATCATGTTCTCTTGTACTTTCATGTTGTTGTACTTACTTGTAGTCGGGAAGGGAAAATATACTAGCTATGTGACCAAACCCATGTTTTGATATTTATGTAGATAGCTTAGGCCTCGCACCGTGCACGCGGGTCCTAAGCCGTACCGATATTCATGTACTCCTGTACTTATTCCTGTACTTACCCCAACCGGTCACATAGGCTAGTTGTATTTCAAATATTTTCCACATGACATGTCTTGTACTTCAGGTTCATGGTTTACTTCATGTATTTTATTTCTTTTACTTTCTGTACTTACATTCCTGTACTTTCATGTTCATTTCATGTACTTTATATTTTATGTTCTCCTATACTCGTCCATATCTTGATGTTCTTGTTCATTACCTAGAACTGTACTTTGCTCCGCTCCTGATTGGATATGTTGCAGGTGAGATGGAGGCGATGTGTGACACATATTATGGCCGTGAGCCTGCTGACGTGCTAGAGCCAGCTGGAGCTGTACTAGACCTAGAGGCCGAGGAGGCCTAGCTATCTTTCCCTTTAGATGCTTTACTTTCATTGTATTAGTGACTTTAGACTTTACCTTACTTTCTGGATGAATGTAATAATCAAATAATTGTACTTTGAATTCTGGGATCGTTTATAGAGATGCTATGATTTGTACTTATTTCATATTGCCTTGCAGTTTCCCTAGATTGGTACAGCTTACTTCGTCGTGTCTCACGACGAAGGCTGGGCGTGTCCGATTCTTGTCCGATTATTCGGGAGCGGGTCGCGACAAGAGTGGTTTACTAAATAGCCAGTGATCCCGACTTACAAATTATCTAGACTCAATATATAGAAAAATACAGAATAAAATGAAAAAACCAATAGCCCTTTGATGACGTCTTTGAGCAGACTTGAAGACGCCATTTTTCCTTGACGATAGATGTCCAAAGATAAACAGATCTGAAAATCTGAATACCTTTTCGGGACTTCACCCCCGAACCCTCACGGGATGCGCTGCCCCCTCGACCCGTGTCCGCTGACTGGACAACGGAATCACCGATGCAAGGCCCCAGATTGGTCGCTGGGTGTTTCAGAGAATTTTTTTGATTTAACACCGTCTTTTGCCCGTCATCAATTCTTCATCGCATATGTCCTGGTTTGATCATGCTTACTACATGTCTACAAGTACATGTTAGACGAACAAAGCAGTATGGTAATAAGATAACATTTAGTAAATAATATGACAATGCTAAGTTTAAGTAGTAATATGATAGTGAATATATGAATATTAGTGACATCATTATGTTAAACTTTAATTGATTAGCCATATTCAAAAACATGATATAATCATTGGGCTAATAATCTTCCCCTTTTTTATTATGGAAAATTCGATTAAGTTTTAGACAAATACGATAGATGCGTGTATCACTAATAAACACATATTACTAGAAAATTGTTTGTTAACCTAAAATTATTTCTCCCCCTTTGAAATGATCAAAAAAATAAGCTCCCCCGTAAAAAAATAATCATGACAAGGATTAGGGGAATAGATTTGAAAGAAACCATTCAAAAACACAATCTAATAAAAAGTATAAATATAGTTTTGAACGAGACCAATAAAGGATTTAAATACAAAGTAGATATCAACAAAGTAGAAATCTATCATTAGTCATACATAATTCATGAGGATTAGAAATCGCAGATCTAGTATATACTAATACAAATAAAAACAAAAATATAACGAGCCTTTAACAATTATATAAAAATATGATTCACAATTTGCCCACACAAATTAGTGAATCAATTCCATAAGGAGTATAATCATTGAAAAGAAATTAAAATAAATATACTAGAATCTATGCAAAATCTATACTAAAGTTCATGCATTTGAGCTCAATTACCTTAACATGATAAATAAATATCCACTAGATAAACATGAAGGTAATGAAGACAAAATACTTGAGAAGGAGAAATTCAGTCGACTTGAATGCTCCCCCTCATAGTATGACCAGTCTAAATATGGATAATTATGAACTTTGAGACAAATCCTCAAAAAGAGATGCCAAAATTAATTTAAACTCAAAAGAATCATTAATAAAGATAATTAAATATATCTGGCAAGAAAACATTTTTTAAAAACCATAAAAAATGAGAGAGAAAAGATAATAAAGACAATAATATATTGTCTCATAAATCAATTATAAGTCAAAGTATCATGAACAGATCATCAACATAAGTTAGATAAAAGAATATATGTCCATGATGAACTAAGTATACCACATATTAAGGGTATAAATAAATTAAAACAATTAATTTGCTTCCCCTTAAAATATGTGCATCTAGTTCAAAAATATTTATATGCATATGATAGATACAATTGATAATCACAAAAATCTATGGGATATCCGTGATATGCATCTTTCATCCCTTTGATCAATGGATATAAAGTCCAAACTTAAAACAAAATATCATCTTTAGGCAAGTAAAATAAATATCCAATAAATAACTCTTAAAGATGAGAAAAAATATCTCCAATTAAAATATATATAACATAAATCATTTCATGTCAGTAATGGATTTTTTTTGAAATCTTATCTTAATACGGAAAGATTCAAAATAACAGATAAAAATCTAAAGACTTTTGAAATACAAAATTTATTTCGAAAAGCTGTCTTAATAAATGTTTGAATGCATCTGTTTAGTCCTCAGACTGACAGCCGACGATTCAAATTTTGTATCAAGAAAACATCTTTAATAAAAGAATCCATAAATCATAAATAGTCTATCTTGAACGAATAAAACAGAACTAGATAAATGCGCAAATAAATAGTATTCTAGATATATGGCATGTCAGGGGAATAATTGATTTGAAACAATTGATTGCTCTCCCTTTACATGGGTATATCCAAAATTATTAGTACAGGCAGATTTGAAACCAAAGTAATATTTCAAGAAGTAGAAAACTACTTTATCAATGTAAACTAATTCATCAAAATATTAGATCTTTTTATCAAAGTTTATTTCTTCCCTTTTAAAATTTTAGCACGATGTCCATCTGATAACTGTAGGGTTAATAAAAAGAACACTTTGAGGAAGAGAAATTCAGTTCGAATGACTTCTCCTCTACAAAGAATTACTGCTATAGACAGTTGGTAACTTGGATAAGAAGAGGATAATAAAAGCTTAATAAAACGAGTATCATAAATACGAAAAACAATAATCTTTTAGGCAAAAAAGATAATATCCATTAAATGAACACTTAAAATGAAACAATCAAAAGATATTTCAATTTAGCATTCATAAAACAAAATACAATGAATAATCATATAAGTCAAAAGACAACATAAATTGATTTATGCAATAGTATTTCACAATAGACAAGATAGATCATCAAAATGCAATAGTATTTCACAATAGACAAGATAGATCATCAAATGTTACCTTTTGTGAAAATAAAAAAAGATAATATTATCCATCAAAATTAAAACTAAAGACGAAATCCATATCTCCTTGCTTAGAATTAAGATCAATCCAAGATTATAGATCGATTTAGGGAATACAAAATATTATGATGACATATGTGTATCCACTAGAATCAAAAGATCTCAACAAAAAAATCAGTTGTAGCTATAAGTATAAGATGTATTAATTACATGTATCCTTATATGTGCTAAAAAATCATTGGATAACAATAAAATATAAAGTGTTTATTAATCAGAATATAGGACATAGATATGCTGATGTATTCTAGAACCTAGGGGACCGGGTTTAGTGCCTTGGATCCAGAACTAGACAATAGTTGCAAGTACACCTTAATAAATCTTAAGTCTATAAAGTATTTATCATTTTGGGTTAGATGTAGGGGCCGGTTCTCAGCTAGCGGTAGTCCAAAAACTAGTACACCATGTCACTTCAGGCTATTTACACCTGTATGACAGAAGGACCCTTTCAGCTTGTACCAAAAATGATCCCTACTTTTAAGAATTTAGATTTAAAGGAATATATGCAGTATCATCAAACATCATCGAAATCCAGAATCTCTAACTATAAGAGAAGTAAATATCCAAAGAATGAACAAAGAATGATCATCAAGATTAAGATACTAAAAACTATTTTTCAAAACCTTTCATAGTACACTATTAAGATAAATATATAGTACAAATGTGCAATAATAAACATATCAAGATAATGCACAAAAAGATGTGGCTCATAAATAGTCATATGTAAAATAAATATCTTCTCTCAAAATCATAATTAAAGAGATAAATCAACGAAGTATCAAATGAGATCTAGTAGCAAGCCATTAAACATGCAAGATTCTAGAAATTTAACCATTTAGAAAGAATCGTTTAGCATGTTAGCAAAGTGGTTCTAGTGACCACACTTATGTTGGTGCAATTACTTGAAAGATGACCTTTATAGCTTTATAATCACCAATATGTTCCATGGTTTTATTTGATACGAGAATCTTCACCTGCATCAAGAGACGAAGACTTTGGTATCCAAAACTTGGATCCGTATTTGTTAGCCTTTGGAATCCATTTGTACAGTTTATATCAACAAGTTTTCTAGTCTGACATTGACTAGAAATGTGTCCATTCATACCACAATAATGACAAAAAGCATACACATTAGTGAAATGGGTAGCAGTATGAGAACGTGATTTGGTATGATATATCTTTCATAATTGACTATAATAAAAAGTATGGTTATGTTTAACCTTAGCTGTGGCAGATCCTTTTTGAATCTTGGGTTGTGTCACATGCCTTGTGTGTGACTGTATCTTGGGTTGAACAGCTTGTTTGCCCAATCTTATCTCCAACTTTTTTGAGATTTTACAAGCCTCATTATAAATAGCAGTTAATGAGTCTATTATCCGTGTAGGAATACTATATTTCTTTTTCTCTGCTTCATAAGCTTCATTAAGTTTTGCATGCTCTTATGTCATCTTATTAATGCATTCTTGAGCATCATGCAGACTCAGCTTAATTTTGGATAGCTCATCTGTGTCACTAGTAGTGGCCGTGTCTCTAATCTTATTAAGCAAATAGTACAACCTTTTAGTCTCCAGCTGATAAGCCTTAACCTCTTTTCGAGACTGTCTATACTTATCTAATATTTTATTGTGTTCTTCCAATAGATTACTGAAAGCATCAGATAACTCATCAAAAGAAAGTTCATCTTCATCAAAAAGAGGATTATTTTGTACCTCGTTAGATAATGCCATTGCGCATATATTTGCAGCTAGACGAGTTCTCTCTTCTTCTTCGAAATCATTTGCTTCACATTCACACCATATGCTCATGGTAGCGTACTTATGAGACGACGATCTTCATTCGTTTGATCATTTATAGCAATTCTCATCTTTAGTAGTAATAGGACAATATTCTATGATGTGGCCTGATCTTCTGTAGTTGTGGCATACAATCTCTTCTTCATATAAGGGATTGTGTTGTACCTTAAATCTTGATGCCATTATGTATACATTTGTATTATTATGAGGACTATCATCCTCTCTGGAGTTGCTAGCTTTGCTTTCGTACCTACACTTATAGGTAGCTTCAAGAAGTTTCCAAATTTTATTAGATGTTGTGCAAGTAGTAATAAGATTGAATACATTTGTGTCTACAACACAATAAAAACTATGCATAGCTTTTGCATCAAGGCTAGCTAATTTCTTTTCCTCCGTGTAACTATAATAAGGCTTGTTAATAATAGAGGAAGTGAGAACAGAGGTGATAGTAGGCTTTTTATAGCCACTGATAACAATTGACTATAAGTCAAAGTCTTGAGACTTAAGGTACAAGCTCATCCGTATTTTCTAATGACTATAGTTCGTTCCATCAAATAGTAGGAGTCTATTTGTGGATTGCCCTTCACCTGTGAGTATTGATTTCACGGCTGCCATATTTATATTCTATAGAGTGTTACATATGAATATAACCTGCTCTGATACCAATTGTAGGAGCAATTGGTATGAGCAGTAATATCTATATAACAAAGGATATACTCTAAGGATGTTAAGCCAAATAATAGAGTCCTTGCTCTAATACCAATTATAGTAACAATTGGTATGATCAGCAATATCTATATAAAGAGAATCAGCTCTGATACCAATTATAGGAAGATTGAGCACCTCTAGGGGTGAATAGAGTGCGTGCGTGTAGCAGAATAATAATCACTACTTAAAAATATTTATAACAGTAATCAAACAATATGAAGCAGGCAGTGTATAATTAAATGCGTAATGTAAATGAGTAGGAAAGAATAGATATATCCTTACAACTTTTACTGCTTAATGGTTTATGACTAAATTTTTGTTTGGAGATATTGTTTGTTTTTTAGACTTCTACAGATATCCAGCCGACATGTTTTGTTACGGAGGAGTAACAAGACTTGACCGTACACAACATGAAAGCAAATATATCGTATCAATATTCACGACCAAAGCAATTATCATACCGCATCAAGTCTTCTTCCAAATCAGGCTGAACAGCTTCTTAAGTATCAATCATAGTTTTGTCAAATTATCAAAATGGGAGAGATTGTTGGCCCATTCATCCATGGTCAAACCAATTTTGATAATTGACCTAAGACTCCAAGATCAAGTCTCCTACTATTTCCTTAACCCCTTGACTGCCCTGTCCTCATTTACTTACTGCTATGTTGCTGCCTATAGCAGGTACTTCCAATCCGAACATAGCAGTACAATCTGCTGTACCAATAGACAGTGGTTGTACTGCCTTTCACTCGACTCAGATCAGTGCACAGGCTCCTATCTCCAAAATATCCTAAATAATGCACCTATAGCAATCCTTAGGTGTAGGCAAATCCTATACCTTTCCTCCTATCTGATACCTATATAATCAGGGAATGCAACCCCTAAGTTAATACCTAGTGGCCTCCAATGTCCTCTTTTCTGATGACAGACCCGAGCCTCTGCTCTTCCCTCTTTACTGTACATAGGCAGGAACTTACCTGGCTAAACCAAATGTAGCATATGTGCTGCTGCCCCTACTATTATGCATCGTGTCCGTGTCCCATTCAAGGAGGCCCTTCCTTCTAATTTCTTTCATCTGTTGATGATTATAGGTACGATGCGGTCAGCGGTATACCGCACGAACGAGCGCTGCTTTGATCAATTTCTCCATGTAGTTCATCGATCGACTGACAGTTCAAACCAAGCCGATCGATGAGTTCCTTTTCGAACCTCAGGGTCTTCTCAAATATGGTTTTGATCGATTCTTGATCCTCTTGACCAATTCTTGATCCCCTATAAATATGAAATCAATCTTGATCGAATAGAAGGGACTAAAATTCTGTAATTGATGTATGATAAACAATAGATGTTTGATGAATTGCTTTTGAGGAGGTTAGAGCAAAATTGGACACAAGATCTGCCGTATCAAACACGATCGGATATGGTTTTGGACACAGGTACACTATTGCTCTCTCTGTTATCCCTTTTCTTTTACAAATTTTGCATTTGTATTGTATGCTGCCATGGAGGGAATATGAGTATTGGTATCAGTGTACACATCGTTCGTGTCGTGCTCTACATCGGGTTAAACTTTGTAATATTTATAATTTTGTGTTGTGGGTTGCTGTTATTGGAGATTTGAGTTGAAGAGTTTGTATGTGGACTAATTGGGAGTTCCTGGGCTTTGGCATGTTTTTCGAACATAAGTGAGGGATGCAGTCAAATTTAAATATTGGTACAGTTACTGACCATTGCTACTAGGGTTTGGGTTGTTTAATTCAATCAGTTTTGAAATGTTTAGTCGTTAGGTTTTATAATTTAAGTAAGTTGGGTTCTGGGTTGGTTGGTATATAGAATGAGTAATATAAGTTGGGCCCATTGAGTTTGAGCATTTGATTTGACTGCAATAAAGAAATAAAATTATGGGCTGCAGTGGCTTTATGGGAATTAGAAGGAAGAAAAGAAATTATTAGGCCAGCAGTAGGCTTTGGGTTTATATGATTAATTGTATATATGTGGGCCCTAATGGTTAAATATTGAATTTATTATAGGTTGGACTAAAGGAGCAATTGGAAAAATTGGACTTAAGGCAAGTACACTCCTTACTCATGTTTTTTCTATACAAGATAATATTATATTTTCTTATCATCATGTCTCGTCTCATATTGCGACACAGTCTTGACACGTGATCCTGATTAGTATTCCTGATTGAGTCCTTGATAGTGATTCATGTTATTATTCATAGTCATCATCATGACTTGATTCATGATTTGACTCATAACTTGTTTATCGTACATGATTCATGATTGTTTATCGTACATTGATCGTGACACGTGACTTGCTATCGTATATTGGTCATGACTTGCACATGTTGATCGTGACTCATATCTCGGAGGAAAGGGGAAATACAAAGTAGATATGTGGTCATACCCAGTTGCTATCATATATCATAAATAGCACACATACACCTCACATATGTCGTGTCGTACCTATCATTAATAGCCATCTTCGGATGTGCAGAATTACCCTAGCCGACCACATATCGAACACGATATTTCAAATGCATATGGTATTAGTTGTGTTTTTCTTGATCATGGTTATTTTCATAGTTGTTCTTGTTGCAGGTTGTATTGCATAACATTGCCTTGGTCACATGTTCTGGTTCTTTTATTTTTGTATTTATTTTACTATTTTATTTTGTATCGTGATACATTTGTTTGGAGGGTTGTACTCTGCTCCATTCCTGACTGGATCGTTGACATAGGTCAGGGCTTGAGGTCGTGACTTGGATTTGGATGGCGACCCATGGAAGATTCTGGAGGAATTAGGATTAATGTAGAATCATTTATGTATCCCTTCATTGTATATATTAATTTTGAGGTTTTGGCCGAATTTGTCTCCGGGATGAGATTGATGTATATGTACCAAAAAGATGATAGTGGATGCTGTGATTATATTGGCTTGGTTTGATTTTGTTTCTCGTCTAGTGTCATGATTGAACATAGATGGATATCATATCACTTGAGGCTTCTATAGGTCTAGATAGTTGACTACCGCCGATTCGCGGCATAGGCTGGACGCGCTCACGACCCATACCCAAATATGTGGGCGCGGGGAGTGACAAATGTTTCACAAAATCTAATACAACAAATTTAAACTTGATGATCAAATCTATCTAACTAGTCCTTTAGAGTCGACTTCGGCATATACCCATATCTTTTCCAATGATCAAATGCATAGCAAGCGACTAATATGAAAAATGATTTCCAGTCAGGAATGGAACAAGTACATATATGGCAAACTATTCAAGACATAACAGAAACTATAAAACAAAAATAACATATGATATACATGGTGCATTGGTATGACAAATTTAGATTAAACAGATAACGAAGACAATCATAGCAGACAATTATAAAAAAACATGTAAACACAAGTATCATGGCATGTCAAGTAAAATAGAAACATGTAAACATGATAATCAAGACATCTAACTAAGTGTTTTGAAATACTACTTTCGACATGTAAATGACTAGGGGTAAATACGCCAAACCGCACATGAAGTGTACTAGCGCTATCGTTCTAGTTTGGACACGAGGGAGTGGCTCTTGTTTTGGGAATATTCACATGTCTACTAATATATTTCCCCGTTCGACTCATGGATTCATGTCACAACACAAAAATTATGATACACGATAATCACAAAATGTAAGTCACGAAACACGATAAATAACATAAATCACGAAACTCAATAATCATATATATGAATCCATAATCGTGTAAACAACGTGTCAGGATTCATGTAATGCATATCTAAAACATGTATCATAGAAACTATTAAGAATTGAAAATAACTATTGTAATGTACTTGCCTTGAATTATGTTGCAGTCGACTTGCGCACAATATGATCTTGCTGGCACAATATAGTCATAGATGTCAAAAGTACGTAAGATGATCTTGAATGAAGGGACAGACTATGTTACTGAGTCCAGAATAGTAAAATTGGCTAGGGTCGATATGAAGAATTTTAGAATTCGCAAGAAGATAGGAATACGATTAGTCGTGATCAAGGATCAATGATTGCGTAAATAACGTATGTACTATTTTGGAAAACTATTTATATTATTAGAAACTATATTTTTATTAGTCAAAATATTTTAGATAAATACTTGAAATTTCTTGAAAATCGTTTTAGGGCTAAAACTATTTTTTGTCAAATTATATTTTTTAGGTCAAAACTATGGATGAAAACTATAATAATATATTTATAATTTAGAAAGTATTTATGATCTTTATTAGAAAACTTATATGAAATATTTTAGAGATTTTTGTATAAAGACAAATAATATCATTTATTCAAAGAACAAGACTCATTATAGACTTATTTTAACTATATTTAAGTCCATAATTATCAAAACCCATATAAATAATTAAAACCAAAATATTAATCTCGAACAATATTAAAGCCCATTTATATTTTTTCTCATCATATAAGCCTAAAAACTATTTTGTTATTAAAAAAATCACCAATACATATATCGGCCTTTGGCCCAAATCCATCAAGGGTGCAAGAAAAAAATCCATAAATAAAATATCAATAACATAAAATAAAATAATAAAAATAGAAATAAACAAAACCCTCAATGTTATTCTCCCTAAATCAAAGAAGAAGGAAAGGTTGAGAGTGGGGCGAGAGATTAGATAGTTAGAGAGGGAAGGAGAGAGGGAGCGGTAAGAGAGAGGCGATCCAGACCTGGCACGGTGGTACGGACGTCAGCGACTGTCGATGATGTCACAATCGTGGATCTGGCCGATGAGCAGCGCTACTGGGGACGCATGGGGCATGGAGAGTGGTGCCGACGTAGAGGATAGATCTAGCTCTGGTCAACGAGAAGAGGGCTCCGCGGGGCAGAGTTCTAATGGCGGTAGGTCTAGGGCAGCCGTGATACTACGGTTGGTGAACGGGAACTGGACGCGGCTACGACGGCAGCTCCGCTGGAGCGAGCGCTACCAGCTAGTCGGGGTAGGGATACAGGAGGTCGATGGCGCTCTAAAAGTACGGTACCGAGTCGGGGCCGGAAGAGAGGTATGGGGTGGTTTATTTTTGGTTTGTGTGATGTGGTAGTCGTTTTTGGGTTGTTGGTCGGAGTTGGGAGGAGCGGTAGAAGGTCGTGGTGGTTGTCACAATCCGCACCCAGTTAGAGGACACGAGACCGTGGGTACGTCCAGCCTACGCCACAGTATCGACGGTAGAACGCTGTCCTAAATCTCAATAATCACCAAATGCAATATAATATACCTATCTAATATAGATATACTCTCCAAACGGAGGACAATCTCAGAAGGACACAACTCAATCACCAAGTAACTAAAGAAAAATGATAGTACGATATGGAATATAAGGATATCAAGTACGATACAACCAGAAAAGAAATATGTTTAAGTGTTATCAACACCATACACAGAGTACGAATCAAATACATAATAAAGAAACTAAATGACATATCCAAACAGTCCTAGTAGTCTACTCCAAGCACTACTGGTGTCTCCTCTAGGCTAGCTGGATCCTCCAAGTTCTCTATAAAATTTTATCGACATATCCAGTCAGGATTAGAGAGAATACATAACTCTGAAAGCAGTTCCAAAATATGGTAGGAAATATAGAGCTAACAATAGAATAAAGTACATGACGTGCTGTAAAGAGAAGTACATAAATACAGGAGATATAGCTATGTAAACTGAGTACATGAAATAGAATAGAGAATCTATGAACTTTAAACGATATAAGTGTTTCAGATCACAAGATTGTTATGTAATCGATTTTGGTTGTACATGATTATTCTACAATAACTCAATTATACGTGAAGGCATAATCGACATGTACATGATTACACTAATGGGATTTAGTCATATAACCACTTCTACTCCCCCTATCCCAATCAATACACAAGAATTCGATCAAGTTATGTTACGCACATGATTGTTAGTTTATACATGAAGTACTTATTGTGGACAAAAAAAAATGATGTCTTTTCTTATTGGCGCAAGGCACCACAAATTTAGTACGCCTGAGAGATCCTGCGCTAAGGATCCCCGGGTATAAAAAAAATCTGGGGAATAGGATGATGGAGATCGAAAGACAGTTGTTCCTTTACTCCGTTGACACTCCGATTACAAAAGTGGAAGAAAACCTAAGAAAATTGCTAACTCTTGGCTCACTGGCAAGAAGTGCAACAATTTGGCTCTTAAAAATGCTCTACGTTCTGTGCTTTAAAGAGATATGAGACCCCTTTTTATAGTCGTTTCTGTGCTGGAATAATGTTAGTCGCCCACATGAGAAAACACACTAGTTTTTATGTGGTCGCATGGTCCTGCTTTAGACGTATAGAGTGTAGGCGCATGTAGACTGCATGATCGTGGGTTGATCGTGGTGTTGATGTGGCCGCATGCTTCGGTGCACGACTGCTCGTGGAGACTGACGTGGCCGTATGCTTCGGTACACGATTGATCGTGGGTTTGACCGAGTCGGGGGCTGTTGTGACTTGGGCGCATAGCCTGAAACAGGGCTATGCACCCCCTTCTTAGGAAGCCTACAGTGGGCGCATGGGCGCATAGCTCTTTCTGGTAACTTGTGTGCATATGACTTCTCTGGTGACTTGGGCGCATATGACTTCTCTGGTGACTTAGGCGCATATGACTTCTCTAGTTCGGGCGCATATGACTTCTCTGGCTTGGGCGCATGGTTGTCAAGACTGCTATAATTTTCATGCTTCTACAAGACCCCCTTCAAAGTTTTTGATACTTGAACGAGTTCGAAATACTTTGAAAGAAGCATGGACCATCTTCTCGTGATGCAGTGGGCGTATAGCGTAGCTCTTCCTTTGGGCACATAGAGTTTGGCCAGACTATCAGAGAGATGGCTGTTGAGATCTTACTCGAAAATCTGAACTGACAGATTCATCGGAGTGGAATTTGAAGAGGTCTATCCTTCATGTGTTGTCCATAACATCATGTGGCAGTCGCATAATGTGCAAGAGATTGGGTCTTCATATGAGCGCATAGGTCATAGTGGGCGTATAGTACGCGGTGGGCGTATAGGCACATAGGAGTAGTGGGCGCATAGTACTAGCTCGTGCCTATCAATAGGCTTTAAAAAGAGAGAAGATTCATTACTCTCTTTTCCTTCAAAACTTTCAAAAAAGACTTTTCATCTCTTCTCTGCCCGAACTATGTCTCACAAGGCCGCCAAGAGATATGCGAAGGGCAAGGGGGCTGCACCGAGTGGCTCTCCTCCTGCGACAACGTCCTCAGCAGTCCAAGACCCTATCCTGGGTGAGGCTACTCCTCAAAACAAAGTCTTGAGCGTTAATTTGCGATGCTCAGACTTTTTCTCTGCCTGGGCGCATGTGCCTAAGGCAACATATTTCTGTGAGCATTTATATACGCCCACAGATGCATGCACCCACATTGTGGCATGTTATGCGCCCACATGCTGCTTCATATTATATGCCCATATGCTGCTGTATGTTATGCGCCCACATACTGCTGCATGTTATGCGCCCACATGCTGCTTTGGGCGCATAGCCCTTTGGGCGCATAGCTCTTTGGACGCATAGGATTCCTCAAGTACTTAGTTTTTATTGTAGATTCTGAGTCTGACTTTCTCTTCCATCTTTGCAGTTAACATGTTTGTCCCGGAACTTGGTGGAATCCCTTTCGGCTCTGTTTGCCAAGTCCTCGGCACAAGCCTCATAACTAATATGGTTAGCAATGTTCAGGCCAAGATTAGTCATGACCAGCCTACGGAACGAACGATCACCATATTTGAATAAGACAAGACTTTCCTGAAGCAGATGATTAACGACGAGAAGCTCTTGCTTGGAGGGGTACGTCGTTTCAAGAAGTCGTACTTTCTGTTCGGTGACAGTGTAGGATTCAAGGATGACGAGACGATATGTCTAGAAGACCCTCTGGTAGTTAAGTTAAATAACCAAAGAATATGGATGCCATCGATGAAGCACCAATACCTCTGTCAGCATTTACTGATCTGGCTATACAGAGGCACATAAAATGGGACTTGACCCCTGAACTGCATGGGGTTGTTTCTGGCAGGATCCAATTCAACTCCGGTGACCGGAAGAAGGACACTTTCAAGTGTGTCAACGGATCTACGTCCTACTCCATGAGGGGGCTGTACCCTAGAGTCATAATGAACGATGACCCGACTGATCTTCATCCTTATGCTGCTGAGACTCTCTCCAACTTGATGTTGTCAAAGAAGGAGTCGTATCCGGGAGGGAAGCTGTGGATGGAAGGTTGGAGATATTCTGTCCCGTTCTGGAGCGACCTTACTGGATGGGTGCTCTCAACTTACGAGGCAACCCTAAAAGCTGTCGGTCTTTTTTATGCCGTTAGAGCCACCCAATATGGCATGAAGGTTAACTGACCAATGTTTGTCTCCTTGGCGGAGTTATACAACTATCACACGTGTACCTTCTTCACTCCGGGTAGGGAGATATGCTAGGCTCTTCACGAGATGCAGGTGATATCCAAACTTCCCTGGGGGATGGAGCCATACGCAGAATACGTCCCCTGTGATACGGAGCTCCTGGATTTAGAGAGGAAGTACTCCGAGATGATGCTGGTGTACAAAGAGTTACTCTGTCACCTTTTTATTTGTCACTAAATCATAAGGAAGGGTAAGACTGAGGGGTCCCTTCCCCATACGGGGGCCTGGACCAACTACATCTTTACCAGAGAAGAAGGGGACGGCTCAGTCTCTTTCTCATCTCGCAAGCCCTCGACGAACTCTGAGATAGAGCAGTTGATGGCAGATCACAGAGCTGTAGACGCCGAAGATAGTGATAATTCTAAGGAGAACTTCCCGATTTATCATTTCTTCTGGCAGGCCGAGTTCAAGATGTCAAAAAAGGCGGTGCTAGCCGCTTTCCTGATGATATGGCTTCGTAATTGTTTAGTCCCTAGTGGTTCATGGTCTATTGAAAGAATAAGCCAGGGTATGATACTTTTGACTGTAAATCTGGCCTTTGGACGCCAACTTGCTCTGTTTCTAGTGATGGTCTGCGCCATCCAACGGGGTGTGCGATACTTTGTTGTGAACGCGATAACACCCGATGGCAGAAAGAATTTTGCTAGGACTGAGTTTCCCTTTCATTATCTGATAGGATGGCTGGTGCTGTATTATCCCAAATTGATGAATGCCGGGCTGATGATAGACTCTTTGGCGGGGGATGCCTTTCTTCGGAGATCAAAGATGCGGATTAGACCGTTACAAGGGTACCTGTTTGCAGGAAGGCTTTGAGTTTTCTGCAGAACTATAAATTCTTCAGAGTGTCGCCTTCGTCTAGTAGTGGCTGTACAGGAGAAACCCTTGTAGATGAGGGAGCACTCACTACTAGCCTTCCTATTGGGGCATTTCGTTGGCTTCAGTCTATCAGGCCTTCCCATCTGGTGTTCAGGAATACGAACAACACTTTCGTGGAACCTTATTTATCGAGTCGCCTTGCACGGCAATTCGGCTACAGCCAGCTTCTCCTAGGCAATCCCAGCCCTCGTCTACAGTCGATAGGGAGTCTGATCGACGGGGCACGTGTATGGGGCTACTATAATACTGGATGTACGGAGGTAGTTTTTATCCTGCCCGAAGATAAGCCTGACACCTACATGCTCTTTGCTGCTGCCAAGTTCTATATTCAGGTCAATACCCTTCATTCTCGGTATGACCGTGAGCAGAGTTTAATATCGGGGATTAGGTTTGCCCCTACTCTTGCTGATATAGGACGAGTGTGTGCAATGGAGAGTTACAGAAAGGAAGGCACCGCACCCACAGTTTAGACGGCTACAGTGCCACAGCAGAGAGTTGTTCTTGAGGAGCCTATTGTTGCAGTACCTCGGAGAGAGGATACTGAAGAACCTCTTCCTGACATTCCTCATAAGAGGAAAGGTTCCACCGAGCTGGTTCTACGGCCCAAAAGGAAGAAGGTTGTTGTTTCCCGAGGGAGAAAGAAGGTCACGAACGTGAGTGCCGGCTCGCCTCCTCCTAGAAGATCTTCTCGGCAGACGGCGTCGGGCTATTACCATTCAGAAGGTAGATCCTTTCCTAGACTCCATAGCCGTTTTGATCAAACCATTAGGAGTTTTCTCACCATTGCATTTGTCCTTTGCGTAGGACTTTGAAGTCACGACTGTGACAGGTGCTTCTTCGTCTGAAAAGGTGGACATAACAACAGTGTCCCCTACTCATCCTCAACCGATGGATGAGGGCGGGTCTTCTTCCGTTGTAAGGCTTGAGCGACGGGATGATCAAGGCAAAGGCCCAGACCATTACGGCAGTCAAAAGATCAATCCCTCCTATGACATTTCTTTGGGGGATATGTTTGCGATAGGAGCTATGATGAAGGACTTTGATGAAAATCAAGTCCAATCTGCTCATCCTCCTCTGGGTACGTTATATTTGTGCCTCTCTTCGGATGAGATTTTTTGACTTCAATTTTGCGTGCTCCTCGTGAGGCTGACCGCCATTGTATATTCTTTTGTAGACAAGGAGAAGACACCACTCATAGGGATAGTCTAAAGAATTAGGGGAGAAATAGAGGTTGTCCTTGGTTCCTCTGAATTTTTTAGTACGAAAGGAGCTGTTAGTGAGCCGGTATCGACTGTAGAAGGAGAGGTTGAACAGCCTACTGAGGGGGCTGTTGCTGAATCTGCTTCCGGTCCAGCTGGGGCCGTGGAAGATACCCAGCCTGTTGCTGCTCGAGGCCTTGATATTGTTCTTTTTGAACAACCTGGACCTGCTCTCGGTTTCCATGAAACCAAGACCGATGACTTAGCCTAGGCTGGTGCTGAGCATGCTGAAGGTACGAAATTACAACTCTTTCGCACTACCTTTTTTTTTGGTTACTGATGCATATATTATTTTTTTGTTAGGTTCGGCTTCTTATCAGGCATCTCTTCCTGGAGCGGAAGAAGCTCATCAAGCATCCTCCCCGACGACCTCCACTGAAGACGACGAGATGGCCCAAGAAGTCGTCAAAGCTTTCTATTCTGTCTCGAAAGTAAAGCTTCCTGGAGTCCTGAATCGAAACACCGCCTTTGGCCCTATGAAGGCTGTTGCTGAATACTAAGTGGCAGCCCTTGAGAGCATCGCCGGCTATGAAGAATGGGCTAATGCTCTAAGGAGGGTTCTAAATGATCTGGAGGGTCAGGTGGCCAGATTTTGAGATGCCAAACAACGAAAACCGACGTCGTTGTTCTGTGCAGAAGATGAGGCTTTGATCATGGCCCTCACGGAGAAGGAGGCTACTTTCCAAGCAAGGAAGGATGCCTTCGCTCAAGAGATCAGTGAATTGGCTGACCAGTATGGGCAGTTCAACGCTATGAGTGAGGCACGTGCTGCTTCGAAGAATAAGCTGGCTATGCAGATTACTGAGAAATATAATCACATTGTGCAGATCCAAAGTGAGATTGCTCAACTGGAGGCCAGTTTGAGGACAGCGACGTCTGAACAGGAAGACTATTTGGCTCAGGCTGCCATGACCGCCATAACTTTCGACCACTTAAAAGAACATCTGGTGAAGTTGGAGGGAGAGCACATGAATCTTATCCCCTTCAAGGATGAAGTTGCTCGTCAAGAAGAGGCGCGCCGCCGTCCTACCGCGAAGTCCGAAGTCGAAATTACGGCTCTAAGGGATAGTATCAATCGATTGTGTATCCCTTAGATTTTTTTGTATGTAATTGTTTCTTTTAGCCGTCGAGACTCTTGTATCTTTTTCTCCGTCTTCTGATAGACGTTTTAATGAAGAATCTGTTGGCTTTCAAAATTCATGAATGAAGTTTTGTGAAATATCAAAACTAGAGGTAATGTGCACATAGTAAGGATATTTCTGGTAGGTATTTTGTTGGAAAATTTGATGTGGACCTATTATACGTTTATATTCAGGGTTCTTGAATATAGATAATAAGTTGAAAGAAGCTGCTAATAGAGGTAATATGGACGTAATAGCATAGGATGTTCTATATCTGACCATAGGTAATATGGATGTGGAAGGATATATACCATTAGGTAGGAGTGGATAATTCAGAGGTAATATGGATGCGATTATCATTGATGTATGCTTTGCTCAGAGGTTATATGGACGTGGCAAAATATTTCTTAATCATTCCACTTGTGAAATAATTATCGGAAAATAATTCAGAGGTAATAGGAATGTGACTTATTTTCGTCAGACCGAGTTTGGACAGAGTCAAAAATAAAATTATTCCACTGGAGAATCTTTTTAGAGGACCTATTATCCACGGCGTATTCAAGACTCTTCAAATACGGATAATAGTTAGATGATTTTTCGAATCACATAAACATTGTACTGTATATTTACATGACTGAAAATATGTGAACACTGTTTAGAAAAGGTTACATATAATATTTCTTCAGGAACTTGCCTTTGATCGGCATCATAAGCAAGTCACCATCAGGCTTGGTTAGTCGGTACGCACCATTAGAACACACTGATTCTATAACAAAAGGACCTTTCCATTTAGGTTAGAATTTTTATTTTGTCTTGTGCGTCATGACCATTGGTCTTCTCACTGCTAAGACTAGATCACCAACTTGGAAGATTCTTTCCTTCACCTTTTTATTGAAGGCTTTGGAAAGGCGTGCTTGGTATAGCTCAATACGCTGCTGAGCTAATAAGCATTTTTCGTCTAGTGCTTCGAACTCCTGTAGTCACAGACGAAATCTTGATTTCTAGGGAAAGAACTGCTTCGCTCCTATAAATCAGAGAGAATGGCGTACTGCCTGTTGGAGTCCGGACCGTTGTACGATAGGCCCAGATACATTCGCCGAGCTTTTCATTCCAATCGCACTTGTTTAAAGACACGAACTTCTTGAGAAGTTTAATGATAGTTTTATTGAAGGCTTCTGCTAACCCATTAGCCGCTGGATTGTAGGTATTAGAGGTTACATTCTGGATTTGATTCTTATCGTAGAACCGATAGAATGTATAGCTCGTAAATTATGGACCATTATCATGGATGACCCTGCGAGGTAGGCCAAAGCGACAGATAACGTAATGTTTGATGAAATTGATCACGTTTGACATCTTCACTTTGGTGAGCGGTATAGCTTCCGCCCATTTGGAGAAGTAATCGGTTATAGCTAGGATGAACCAATGTCCTTTGGAAGATGGCGAGCTGATTAGGCCTATGACGTCCATACCCCAGGCTTTAAAAGGCCAAGATGCTGCCGTCGGGTGTAGAAACTCTGAAGGTTGATGAATGAAGTTGGCGTGGAACTGACAAGCCCTATACTTTTTTGCATATTCAACAGCATCTACTATCATCGTGGACCAATAATAACCCATTCGTCTGAGGCGATCTTGTAATTTGGGGCCTGATTGATGTGCACCACAAACTCCGTTGTAAGCCTCCTAGAGTGTATGTTTGGCTTCTGTGTCTGATAAACATCGTAACAGTAGCCCGTCGTAAGAGCATTGGTACAATATTTTGGTAGCTGTATCATAGTAAAATCTGAGGGATCGTCTTTGGACAGATACTGCTTCTTTTGGGTCCTCAGAGAGGATTTCATAGACAGCGTAGTCTATGAAAGGAAATCTCCAGTCTTTAACGTCGACGTTTGTTTCCGTTGTGTAACTGTGATGAATATACAAGGCATCTTTCACACAAAATTGTTTTCGATCAGACACTGTGATCGACTGCGGAGTATTGGTAGGAACGGTCAGGGAAGCAGCAAGACCGGCTAAAGCATCTGCTTCTATATTCTGTAGTCGAGGCACATGCTCGATGAAGAATCTAGCGAAAGTAGAAGCCAATTCGATTATCATTTTATGATATGGGATGAGATATTCGTGACGAACTTCATAATCCCCTCGGACCTGACTAACTATTAGCTTAGAGTCACCGTAAGCTTCTAGATAGTCAACTCCCAGTTGTTTTTCCAGTTGAAGGCCGATCAATAGGGCATTATATTCGGCTACGTTGTTGGTGCAGGGTTCCACGAGAGAATATGCACGATGTATAACTAGATGGTCGGATGACACAAGCACGATGCCTACTCCGGCCACAATATTTCCTTTAGGTCCTGTTCTTGATGCACCATCAAAGAACATTTGCCAAATACGGGTTTCCTCAGTTGTGGTGTTAGACTCGACTACTTCATCGGAGATTTCATCGTAGAGTTTGGAAGATTCTGGCACTGGATGAGCTGCTAGGAAATCAGCTAACGCTTGGCCTTTTACTACCTTCTGAGGGACGAACAACATATCGTGTGGAGTCAACAGCATTGCCCATGTAGCTAAACAGGAATTAAGAGAACCCAGTTTAGTCATGAGTATTCTGAGAGGATTGACTTTAGATATGATGTGGATCGTCTGCCCAAACACATAGTGGCGTGTCTTCCGGATAGCAAATACTCGTGCAAGACATTCCTTTTCCACAGGTATGCATCTGTGCTCAGCATCCACCATCGTGCGGCTGAGGTAGTAGATTGCCTGTTCATGGCCGCCTTCATTCTTCTGAGCTAATAGGGTACCAAGGGAATGGTCCATTGCGCGGACATATTGTAAGAAGGGCTTCCCCATTATTGGAGCCACCAATATTGGGGGGCTTATGAGATACTTCTTGATGTCATCAAATACGTATTGACATTGTTCAGTTCAGACGAAAGATACGCCTTTCTTCATGAGCTGAGTAAACGGTTGACACCTTCCAGAAAGGTTCGAAATAAATCATCTGATGTAGGCTAGCCTTCCTTGAAGTCCGCGTAGCTCCTTGAGATTTCTTGGGGGATGCATATCGAGGATAGCTTGCACTTTCTTCGGGTCAAGATGTACACCCTTTGAAGTGATAACAGAACCAAGGAACTTGCCGCTGGAGACTCCCAGAAAAGACTTGGTTGGATTCATCTTGAGTTGGTGTGCACGCATTAGTTCGAACACCATTCTCAAGTCTTGGAGGTTGTTGCCCTTGAGATGACTTTTAACTGCGATATAGTCTACATAACATTCCACTGTTTTGTGCAAATGATCGCAAAAAAATTGTGATCATAGCTCGCTGGTATGTCGCCCCTATATTTTTTAATCCGAAGGGCATCACCGTATAGCAATATACCCCCAGTGGTGTTTGAAAAAATGTGTGTTTCTTATCATCGGGGAACATCTTGATCTGGTTGTAGCCTGAAAACCCATCCACGAAGGACATCCGCTCAAAGCTGCAAGTATTGTCGATCATTACGTCGGTGATCGGTAGAGGGAACTCATCTTTCGGGCATGCAGAGTTCAAATCACGGTAATCAATACAGACTCGAACTTTACCGCTCTTTTTCATGACTGGAACAATGTTAGCGACCCAGTCAGGGTGTTGTTCTTCGCGAATGAATCCACTTGTAATAAGCTTCTTGACTTCACTCTCGATGGCCTCTATAATATCTGGTCAGAATCGTCGTTGCTGCTGCTTCATTGGCTTAGCTTTAGACGAAATATTTAGGCAGTGCATGGCAACTTTAGGGTCCAAGCCTGGCACGTCTTTATAGCTCCATGCAAAGATGTCAATATATTTTCTTATAAGCTGTATAAGAGATTGTCGTTCATCGCCAGACAGACTTTTGTTGATGAAGATTGGTTTAAGAGATGATTCATCTCCTAAATTGACTTGGATGATGCCCTTCGGATACCATGTTGCACGTACGAACGATTGGACATCGTCTACAATTTGGTCAACTGATACCATGTTAACGGACAAAGTTGCTTTGTACATGTCTCTAATACTGGAGTCTGAATCCCAGATGCAAGAATCAGATGAATGAGAACAACGATCTGCTTCGACGTCTGATCCTTTAGGAGTTGTTGGAGGAGTGACGTAACCCAAACCAACACCATTTTCTTGATAATAGTTCTCGGGTTTGTCGAGAGGAGCAAAGTGACGTACTGGCAACCGTCGTCCCTGACCGTAATTTAGCCCCTGGTTGCTTTTTATATCATATCCCATGTTCTGGATGATATTCTTGGCCTGCTAACTATATCGAAAAAGTTGAATTTTTCTAGAATTATTGTCACGACCCGCACCTGCTTTTTGAACGCGAGAGCGTGAGCAAGCCAGCTACGCATCGAGCGGACTCCAGCCCGACTCGAATACGTAAACGCTGTCACGGCTATGGCAATGGGCCTAATCATGGCAAGGTAAAACTATATCTCAATCCACAATAAGAATAATAATCAAGAATGAACAAGTATGGGTCGTGGTCTGCAGCCCACTAGCATATATATCCGATAAGACTTTGATAAAGTAACAAGAGTCTAAACTGAATCAGGAAACAGGATATCTCATGATAGGTATGAAAGCACGAGCTGATAATAAATGCAATACGATACCTGAATCCCGCAAGCGTATCATCCCATCCGTCATCCAGAACTAATAGCTATCTCCATGCACTCACTAAACCTGAAGAGATCATCAGGTCCTCAGGGAATATAGCAAGATACGTAAAACATGCCTATCTAGCAGTTTATCATGCAATAAAGAAAATACAAGAAATAAACGGGAAAAGACCAATCAGCACGAAAATACGACTACACACGACTGGAAGAACCACTATGCCTAAACGAACTGCTGGAGAAGAATAAGAGAACACGATATCACGATGTCAATGGATAACCAATCGAATACACAAACCCTCGTCCCTAGTGTGGACTCGCAGGTTTGAACAACTACTAGCCCTCGCCCCTAGTGTGGACTCGCAAGCTAGCATCACCCTCGTTCCTAGTGTGGACTCGCAGGTGTGAACCATATACTACTAACCCTCGTCCCTGGTGTGGACTCGCAGGCTAGCATCACCCTCGTCCCTTGTGTGGACTCGCAGGTGTAGACATATAACTACTAACCCTCGTCCATGGTGTGGACTCGCAGGTTAGCTTACAAACTCTCGCCCCTGGTGTGGGCTCGCAAGTTAGCTTAACTACTAACCCTCGCCCCTAATGTGGACTCGCAGGTTAGCTTACTAACTCTCGCCCTTGGTGTGGGCTCGCAAGTTAGCTTAACTACTAACCCTCGCCCCTAATATGGACTCGCAGGTTAGCTTACTAACTCTCGCCCCTGGTGTGGGCTCGCAAGTTAGCTTAACTACTAACCCTCGTCCCTAATGTGGACTCGCAGGTTAGCTTCAAGATTTCAAGACAAGGAGGTAAAGCAGTTTCGATATGACTTATTCAATCCTATGACACGATGCGACTCAGTCTAAGTACAAGTGATGACACGACACGACCCAATCACGATACACGAGAAAACCAAACCAAAATGAACTACAAAGTTAACTATAAACAAGGCTATATATATACTAGCAGGCATGATATACAAATCACGTATAAATAATCAACTAATAAACTGTATAATAATATAAATATGCATGTAAGTAAACTGTAGAGGGAGGCAAGGTATCTTGCCTGGAGGTTGCACGCAGATCCAACAAAAATACAGTCAACTGCCAAGTCACGAAGTCCACGTCATCACAACTGTCTTCGAAAGCTGAAACAAACAATGCCAACATTCTCAGAATAGTCAAATTAGCTAGGATTGCCTGTCCTTAAGTCCAATTCTGGATACAGAGGCAAAACGGTAATTTCGGACAAAAATGGTGTCTGTCGTTGGACCCGCTTTGTACCGAAAAGCGTGCCAGAGTCAATGGTCTCTAAAGTCGTCAAACTACATGTCTACGGATCCGATTTTCTGATACGAACCCAACCGTATGTCCAAAGTTGGATTTCGGCGGGCCGTGCACAAAATCGCCCGTTGAGTGGAACCGTGGGGCCCGCAAAACGGCGATTTTACCAACTATCTCAGAATCGGACCAAACTTGGCATACAGGACCAGAAAAATGATACGGTCATGCTGGCACAAGTTTCGTCTCAATCTGACGAGCGTGCACAAAGTAATTGGGAAATTTGCAAAGTGCACGATATGGTGAATTTCGACGGATACGCATCAAATTCGTCGCACACACGCGACCAATTTGAATTCCGTCAAAGCCCACACGACCAAGAAGCCGTTACGCAGCTTTCGATGCTTTCGGTTCGCGACCACATCGCCCGGAATGGCGAAACGCACGTGGTATCGGAGGATTTTCTTATTTTCGAAAACTATTTTTATGGGTTTTTCTTGATTTTTAATCCAATTTATCTAAAATTTTAATTCGAAATAAACCAAACTAATTACTAGGTTTTCTAGAGGGTTAGTTAGTCTATGAGTAGGAAAAATCTTATTCACTGGTTGATTGAATATGCATAAATTTATAGGTCTTTGAACAGAGGGTCATAGGCGATCTATCGTTCTGTTTTATGGCAGACTTTTTCTCGACTTTGAGTCGATCCTTCTGTCGATTAAGATAGTTTTACAAGAATCTTTTGAAGTAGATTACAGAGCTTAGGGTTGTGTACATATCGGTGTAATTGGTTTGGCGATTGGTCGAGCGATGAGGAAGAACTCGTGCCTCAAAGTTGGGTCGAAAGCAGTTATTGCTGCTGCTGCCGCTGTGTTCCAGGCCACGCGCAATGTTCAGCCGCGCCTGGCCGGCCATTTCGCGGTGGCTCCAGGCGGCGCGCGCGCGTGGTCGAGGGTGGCGCACAGGCGCCGAGGAGTTAGGGTTTGTTCCTTCTTTCCAAGTTTATATATACGCGAGTACGTCGGGCTCGGGTCGGCTAGCTGCTGTCGATTGCATATATCTAAGTCTTTGTGTGTAAAGAGTTGTGGGGCTCGGGTGGGGTTAGCTCAAAAGGGTTTGGGCCCAAGTTGGCCTGGGCTTGCTGCTAATTTCTTTTTTTCTTTTTCTTTTTTGTTATACCATTATATATATATATATATATATATATATATATATATATATATATATATATATATATTTATACTAATATAATTACTTATATAATAATTCTCCAAAATATCTCAATAAATATTTTTAGTAGGAAAATACAAATCACAATATTATCTATTTATAAATATATACACATAGACAACTATATAATATATATTTTATATACATACACATACTCTCATATATAATATTTATACATTTATATATATCCATACACATATATATTTATATATCTACACATCCATATACACGTATATTTATTTATACATGCACACATATACGTATATTTATATATATATCTATATATTCACACATCCATAAATAATTACTCAATTAACTAATAATCATAATATCTAATGGTAATAAATATATTTATTCAATCACCATAAAAATAATAAAAATAATACTTAACTGGTGGTTTGGTGAATCCATACTACTCACTCTTATCCGGGCCCAGAAAATTGTACAAATATTGTAAAATAATATTTAATAATAAAATACCAAATTTTGTACAAATATTCAAATAATTAAAAATGCACATCAACACCTAAAATAATTTAGGAAATTTTGTACACACATAAAATATGCCTACATGGTCGTCCTTGGTCTCACTACATACTTACAAAAGCTGGGAGTCGGTTCGGGCCCTGTTCGGGTTAAGTTGGTACAATCGGGTCATCTAGAATCAATATATTTAATTAATAAATAAATAGTTCATCGGTGGGGGTTAAGTCGCAACTTAATCTGGTTTTCCTAGTTAGGACACTCATATGGCTTGGCTTTTCCCTACCATGGCTAAACACTAGTCAAAGCACGCTACTGCACTATCCGTGCCATGATTCATAGTCGTCTTGTACTCCGAAACTCAACCATGGCTAAAGTCATCTACCGTAATAATTAACTAAAATAATTATTTATAAATTCTAAAATCACCATTTAAAACAAATAAATAAATAAAAAATATTTTAAAAAAATTCCAGGAAGGGAGGCTACAAATCTACCCACCTTAAAAATAATTTCGTCCTCGAAATTCTAATTCATAACTATGTCTTAAAATCAAAGTCTGTTATTACCTTAATCTCCTCAAATTTAATTTCTCAAAATAGTTTACGGCCTTATCTAGTCATTTGGTATTTACGAAACCTCGAGGACTTCTACCCACCTTTGGTCACACTACTCCTCAAAATACGGTGACTAAAGTCTTATAGTCTTCCAACTACTGGCTAACATTCCTTCCAACAGATATCTAGGGCGTACGGTATCTATAATCCCTTCTATTAATAGACAACCAAATATTCAATAGTCAAACAATATTATTCTATAACTTAAGGATTTCTGCAGAATCCTAGACAGCACGATCGTTCGTCCCCTCGAAATAAAGAAGGACGAGAATCAATGGTACGGAAAGCAAGAAAGTATAATCGAGAGCAAATATGGAGTTTTCAAGGACGTAGAGAATTTCTAGGAGATTTTCAAGGCAGTGTGGATTAAGATTTCTAAAGTTTAGTCAAGGTCGCAGGCTCGTACCAGTACAGTTACGTAACCGGTACGATATGCTCTTACCTGCATGGGCTACCAAAAAAACTTGTCACGACCCGCACCCGCTTTTCGGACGCGAGAGCGTGAGCTAGCCAGCTACGCATCGAGCAGACTCCAGCCCGACTCGAATACGTAAACGCTGTCACGGCTATGGCAATGGGCCTAATCATGGCAAGGTAAAACTATATCTCAATCCACAATAAGAATAATAATCAAGAATGAACAAGTATGGGTCGTGGTCTGCAGCCCACTAGCATATATGTCCGATAAGACTCTGATAAAGTAACAAGAGTCTAAACTGAATCAGGAAACAGGATATCTCATGATAGGTATGAAAGCACGGGCTGATAATAAATGCAATACGATACCTGAATCCCGCAAGCGTATCATCCCATCCGTCATCCAGGACTAATAGCTATCTCCATGCACTCACTAAACCTGAAGAGATCATCAGGTCCTCAGGGGACATAGCAAGATACATAAAACATGCCTATCTAGCAGTTTATCATGCAATAAAGAAAATACAGAAAATAAACGGAAAAAGACCAATCAGCACAAAAATACGACTACACACGACTGGAAGAACCACTACGCATAAACGAACTGCTAGAGAAGAACAAGAGAACACGATATCACGATGTCAATGGATAACCAATCGAATACACAAACCCTCGTCCCTAGTGTGGACTCGCAGGTTTGAACAACTACTAGCCCTCTCCCCTAGTGTGGACTCGGAAGCTAGCATCACCCTCATCCCTAGTGTGGACTCGCAGGTGTGAACCATATACTACTAACCCTCGTCCCTGGTGTGGACTCGCAGGCTAGCATCACCCTCGTCCCTTGTGTGGACTCGCAGGTGTAGACATATAACAACTAACCCTCGTCCCTGGTGTGGACTCGCAGGTTAGCTTACTAACTCTCGCCCCTGGTGTGGGCTCACAAGTTAGCTTAACTACTAACCCTCGCCCCTAATGTGGACTCGCAGGTTAGCTTACTAATACTCGCCCCTGGTGTGGGCTCGCAAGTTAGCTTAACTACTAACCCTCGTCCCTAATGTGGACTCACAGATTAGCTTCAAGATTTCAAGACAAGGAGGTAAAGCAGTTCCGATATGACTTATTCAATCCTATGACATGATGCAACTCAGTCCAAGTACAAGTGATGATACGACACGACCCAATCACGATACACGAGAAAATCAAACCAAAATGAACTACAAAGTTAACTATAAACAAGGCTACATATATACTAGCAGGCATGATATACAAATCACGTATAAATAATCAACTAATAAACTGTATAATAATATAAATATGCATGTAAGTAAACTGTAGAGGGAGGCAAGGTATCTTGCCTGGAGGTTGTACGTAGATCCAACAAAAATACAGTCAACTGCCAAGCCATGAAGTCCACGTCATCACATCTGTCTCCGAAAGCTGAAACAAACATTGCCAACATTCTTAGAATAGTCAAATTAGCTAGGATTGCCTGTCCTTAAGTCCAATTCTGGATACAGGGGAAAAAGATAATTTTGGACAAAAACGGTGTCCACCGTTGGACCCGCTTTGCACCGAAAAGCATGCCAGAGTCAATGGTCTCTAAAGTCGTCAAACTATATGTCTACGGATCTGATTTTCCTATACGAACCCAACCGTATGTCCAAAGTTGGATTCCGACGGGCCGTGCACAAAATTGCCCGTTGAGTGGGACCGTGGGGCCCGCAAAACGGTAATTTTACCAACTGTCTCAGAATCGAACCAAACTTGGCGTACAGGACCAGAAAAATGATACGGTCATGCTGGCGCAAGTTTTGTCTCAATCTTACAAATGTGCACAAAGTAATTGGAGAATTTGCAAAGTGTACGATACGGTGAATTTCGACGGATACGCATCAAATTCGTCGCGCACACGTGAACAATTTGAATTCCGTCAAAGCCCACACGACCACGAAGCCGTTACGCAGCTTTTGATGCTTTCGGTTCGCGACCACGTCGCCCGGAATGGCGGGATGCACGTGGTATCGGAGGATTTTCTAATTTTCGAAAACTATTTTTATGGGTTTTTCTCGATTTTTAATCCAATTTATCTACAATTTTAATTCGAAATAAAAAAAACTAATTAATAGGTTTTCTAGAGGGTTAGTTAGTCTATGAGTAGGAAAAATCGAGTCACTGGTTGATTGAATATGCATAAATTTACAGGTCTTTGAACAGAGGGTCATAGGCGATCTATCGTTCTGTTTTATGGCAGACTTTTTCTCGACTTTGAGTCGATCCCTCTGTCGATTAAGACAGTTTTACAAGAATCTTTTGAAGTAGATTGCAGAGCTTAGGGTTGTGTACATACCGGTGTAATTGGTTTGGCGATTGGTCGAGCGATGAGGAAGAACTCGCGCCTCAAAGTTGGGTCGAAAGCAGTTATTGCTGCTGCTGCCGCTGTGTTCCAGGCCACGTGCGCTGTTCAGCCGCGCTTGGCCGGCCGTTCTGCGGTGGCTCCAGGCGGCGCGCGCGCGCGTGGTCGAGGGTGGCGCACAGGCGCTGAGGAGTTAGGGTTTGTTCCTTCTTTCCTAGTTTATATATACGCGAGTACCTCGGGCTCGGGTCGGCTAGCTGCTGTCGATTGCATATATCTAAGTCTGTGTGTAAAGAGTTGTGGGGCTCGGGTGGGGTTAGCTCAAAATGGTTTGGGCCCAAGTTGGCCTGGGCTTGCTGCTAGCTTGGGTTTATTTGGGTATTTCTTTTTTTCTTTTTCTTTTTTGTTATACCATTATATATATATAAAATATATACCATTATTTATACTCATATAATTACTTATATAATAATTCTCCAAAATATCTAAATAAATATTTTTGGTAGGAAAATACAAATCACAATATTATCTATTTATATATATATACACATACACAACTATATAATATATATTTTATATATACATACACATACCCTCATGTATAATATTTATACATTTATATATATCCATACACATATATATTTATATATTTACACATCCATATACACGTATATTTATTTATACATGCACACATATACATATATATATATATATATATATATATATATATATATATATATATATATATATATATATATATATATATATATTCACACATCCATAAATAATTACTCAATTAACTAATAATCATAATATCTAATGGTAATAAATATGTTTATTTAATCACCATAAAAATACTAAAAATAATACTTAACTGGTGGTTTGGTGAATCCATACTACTCACCCTTATCCGGGCCCAAAAAATTGTACAAATATTGTAAAACAATATTTAATAATAAAATACCAAATTTTGTACAAATATTCAAATAATTAAAAATGCACATCAACACCTAAAATAATTTAGGAAATTTTGTACACACATAAAATATGCCTACATGGTCGTCCTTGGTCTCACTACATACCTACAAAAGCTGGGATTCGGTTCGGGCCCTGTTCGGGTTAAGTTGGTACAATCGGGTCATCTAAAATCAATATATTTAATTAATAAATAAATAGTTCATCAGTGGGGGTTAATTCGCAACTTAATCTGGTTTTCCTAGTTAGGACACTCATATGGCTTGGCTTTTCCCTACCATGGCTAAACACTAGTCAAAGCACGCTACTGCACTATCCGTGCCATGATTCCTAGTCGTCTTGTACTCCGAAACTCAACCATGGCTAAAGTCATCTACCGTAATAATTAACTAAAATAATTATTTATAAATTCTAAAATCACCATTTAAAACAAATAAATAAAAAAAAATATTTTAAAAAAATTCCAGGAAGGGAGGCTACAATTATAGTCAGCTTCGGTGTTGTGATTAGAAGAAGTAGAGTTTAGAACGAACTTTCTTTCGCCGATTATTCCACCGAAGATGATTAGTTCTTCACCCTTCTTTCTAGCTGGAACGATGAAGTAGTGGATATCTTCTGGCCAGACTTTTTTCCGCAGATGAGGCATCATGACCGACATTCAGAGATATGGTCCTATGCCGTGCTCTAGAGCGTATATTGTAGGAACAAAGTCGTAAAACAGAATACTCTAGAGGGGAGGGGTTGAATAGAGTAGGCAGCAAAATATTGCTAATTAAAAACTTATTAGCAGTTAGATCACAGAAATAATAATAATCACAAAGTAATAACTGTAAAGATAAGAGTTCAGAAGGCAAACACAAACACAGAAATTTATGCTAGTTTTCCTCTTGTGAGGAATAGTCCAGTCGGAAGAACACTAGCTTCCAGTTGAATCCACTATTGGAAAATTCTGCAAGTTTTCATACGAAGTCCTTGCAACTTCTACAGACGCGAGCTTTGATACGAAGAACTCGACCAACTTTAGTTTTGAAGAGTCTTTCTTCAATCAAGCCACTGATTACAATTTCTCTGAAATCTTCTAGACCACACCGTACCGGCAAATTGACTAGAGAATTGTAACTGGCTTTGGATTTGAAAATGAAAGCTTTCAGAAAACTCTTTGGAAGAAATATAAGCTTTAGAAGAGAAGAGATGAAAGTGAATGCGTGATTTGAAATGATCAGAATTCCTCTCTATTTATAGTTTTTCCAAAGACAGAATTCTGGCAGAATTCGGGTAGAATTCAGACAGAAATCTATGTAACAAATCTCAACTGAAGGGAGACCAAGTTCAAAAATCAACGTTCATATAACGTTCACCTTAGCCGAACTCTGACGGAACTCTGTCAGGGTTGGTCAGGTTTATTTTATGAAAAATATTTTGGGGCTTTTTGAAACCCTTCAGAAGCTTTTGTAAATAATAGATGTTTTTTAAAACAGAGGACAATTTTGAAAATGATTTTGGATATCAATTTTGAAAACGATTTTGGATTGCCTATTTGCTAGTACGACTCGGTGTACAATGTATTTCGAGACTCAATAAAAGTAAAAATTATATTGCACAAAAAATATATTTTTGAGTGGCAAACATAGCTTCGGTCTTGAAATGAGTAGATATCCAATCTTGATCAGTGTCTAAAATATGTTGAGTAAACATCTAAGTTGTTCCGTATATCGAGATAGAGTTTGATCAATTATTAAAATCAGGTTTGACCATGACCTATGGGCCAACAATCTCCCCTATTTTGCTAATTGACAAACCTTGACCGATATAACATCTTTGGCCTTTATCAAGTCAAAATTGTACCGATATAATGTAATGTACCAAAAAAATTGTTCATAACCTGTATTCATGAAGATGTTAGATCTTATTTCTCCTCCGTTGTCACTTAGCAAAATAATTACAAAAGAGAAAGCTCCCCCGCAATATATGCATAAGTAACAATCAGTGAAGAAACACAAAAATATGGATAAATGTTTTTATCAAAGGTATGGTATAAATGTCGCAGACATGAAAGAAATGTGATAAGTAGAGAATATTTCACAGGCAGTATAAATGGAAGCATAAATAAAAGATAATGCTACGAGAAATGCTAAACTGTCTAAACTGAATAAAATGTTGAAGAAAGCATATAACATGTCCATCAACCAAAAAAGTCACAAATCATAACCAAATAAGAGTACTGATACTAGCTTGGAATATCGGAGCATTTCAAAGTAAACAAAAAATAATAACATCTGTCTCAAAAGTATGACAAATCGGATATCATCCTCATCGTCATCATCATCATCTGCAGTGCCAGCATGTCCACCATGTCCGGATGGACCAGCTCTAGATGTGCCAGCTCCAGAGTTATATGGAGTAGCACCAGAAGTACGAAACCAATCCTAAGCATTTCCTGGCTGGAACAAAAAGTGGACCGCCTCATCATCAATGCGATAACCAGAGAGAGAAGGGTCTCTAGGAAGAGAGCTAGCAGAATAACCCGTCTGAGCAAATCTGAGATCGTCAAAAGAGTTGGCAATAGCCTGGAACCGAGTCACGTCACGGAACTCATGTTCCCTGGAAGTGTCAACAAAGAAAGTCTGCAGATCCGAGAGGTGCTGATGAATACCCTCAAAAGTCATAGGGTAAGTATGAGGAGGAACAGGTGCAGTAGGAGCAGGTGCAGGAGGTGGAGGAGCAGTGGCAATGCTACGACGAGAAAGCTTGAGAAACTTGGACTCAGGGTCCAGAGTGCAAGTGGATAAGTCAATGTCAAAATGCTGAAAGATGCATGGGATAAGCATCGCATAAGAGAGATTGCGTTCTCTTCCGTGACATCTACCAATCATCTGGATGATAATCTTAGGGGCAGAAAAAAGAATCCCTTTAAGAATGTGATAGAGGACAGAGAGTTCTAGAACAGTGACATCATCTTTTGAAGTAGATTTTGGAAGAATAGTGGAATAGATGATGCGATGTAACTCGTAGTTAAACAAGTTAAAGTTTTTGGCCTTGAACATTCCAGGACGAGCATGTGCGGGTGCACAAAGCTCATTCTTGAAACTAACAAGAGTCGTGCCCTCAGGAAAAATTGAAGTCGGTGATGTCATCGAGCGGGGCACCTTCGTTTGGAATACCAAGGATTTTTGCTAGCAATATATTATCGAACTCGATATCATTCCCGCCAATACGAGTTCTTACGGTAAAAGTGTCTAACACGAAGTTATAATAGAACAATCTAAAGGCATTAGTAGATGTAGGGAATTGTAGGGTAGCAAGATGGTGTAAACCTAATGCTTCAAAGAAAGGACGGTCATCAGGAAATATAGTCCATTTAATCGGAGCGCCTGTGCATATAGTACGTATAACAAAGTCGGCATACTAAAGCAATGCTTGGTCATGAGTTTTGAAGTAAAACTCATCCGACACGCCGTCATCCGATTGGACCGAGGAAAAGAGGAAATCCGTGTTCAGATCAGAAGACGATGCCTCTTCACTGGCATTGGTCTTCTTCCTCTTGAAATGATTGAATCCCTTAGGCATTCTTTTCCAAAACTAAGTAACCCTAAAAATTTGAAAGTAGAGGAGAGAAGGAGTTATACCTTCCGAGAATCAAGTATGTTGTAGAGGACGTGATTCTCCGCACGAATCCAAATTTTGGATGGAAATCTCCATGTAGATTGGAAGAAAAGGAGTAGAAAAAAGTTAGGGTTTGGAGGGTTCTTCGGCTGTTGTTGCTGAGTTGATTAATTAGTTTGGAGGAGATGAATAGGAGAAGGCCTCGGGTCCTGACTTAAAACATACAACACCAACAGAACTCTGGCCGAATTCGGACCAAACTCGGGCCGAATTCGCCTAGGGTTCTCCTGGGTTTTAAAATAAAATTTTGTGGGCCATATCCTTTTCATCATCTCATTTCAAATATTTAATTCAAAGTTTAGTAATTTTAAACATCAAATAATATAATTAATATTATTTTATAAATTAATTTTCTTTACTCAGCATCTGTTTCAGATTAGTTGTAGGAGTACTGTCCCAGCTAACGGGAGTTCATCGGAGAACAATCAAGTACCGCTTCGCTTCGACCATAGTCATGGTGATCGACAGACTCTTTGTAGGCTTATCTCAAAAATAGATATTGAGTATTAAATAAATAAATTAATAAAACAAAATTAATTAATATTATTGACATCTAAAATTCCTATCTCGATGTAAATAATTGAAACGATCTTCCGCTAGAGGTTTTGTGAATATGTCAGCCAATTGATTCTGTGTGTCTATGTATACAAGGTCTATATCTCCATTTTGCTGATGATCTCTAAGAAAATGATATTGAATCTCGATATGCTTAATACGAGAGTGACATACTGGATTCTTAGTCAAATTAATAGAACTAGTGATATCACAGAAAATGGGTATGTGTGTGTAATGCAATCCAAAGTCTTCTAAAGTTTGCTTCATCCACAAAATTTGTGCACAACAACGTCCTACGGCGATATACTCAGCCTCAGTTGTTGATAATGCGACAGAATTTTGCTTTTTACTAAACCAAGAGACTAGGGCTTTTCCTAGGAAATGACATGTGTCGCTGGTACTTTTTCTATCTACTTTGTATCCGGCAAAATCAGCATCAGAATAACCGGTTAGGTCAAATGACGTGGTTTTAGAATACCATAAGCCGACATAAGAAGTTCCTTTAAGATATCGAAAGATACGCTTAACTGCGCACAGATGTAATTTCTTAGGATTGGCTTGAAAACGTGCACACAAGCAAACACTAAACATAATGTCTGGTCGACTAGCAGTTAAGTATAGTAAGCTACCGATCATACCTCGATACTTACGTATGTCGACGGGTTTTGCCTTCTTCATCAATATCAAGCTTTATTCTAGTCGCCATTGGAGTGCTAAGTGGTTTGACTGCTTCCAGGTCGAACTTCTTTAATAGATCTTTTGTGTACTTTGCTTGATTTATGAATGTCCTATTGTTGGTTTGTTTGATTTGCAGTCCGAGAAAGAACTTCATCTCTCCTATCATGCTCATCTCAAACTCATTCTGCACACACTTTAAAAATTCTTGACAAAGAGATTCATCAGTGGATCCAAAAATAATATCATCTACATAGATTTGAATCAAAAGAAGATTGTTATTCAAAGATTTTATAAACAGTGTAGTGTCAACCTTTTCCTTTGAAAAACTGTTGTCAAGTAGCAAAGAGCTTAGACGATCGTACCAAGCACGAGGGGCTTGTTTCAAACCGTATAAGGCTTTCTTCAACTTGAAAACATAATCAGGATTTTTGAAATCAGTAAAACCTTGAGGTTGAGCTACATACACTTTTTCTTTTATAAAATCATTCAAAAATGCGCTTTTAACATCCATTTGAAATAACTTGAAATTATAAAAATATGTAAATGTACATAACATGCGAATGGATTCTAATCTCGCAACTGGGGCATAAGTCTCATCATAGTCGATACCTTCTTCTTGATTGTATCCTTGAGCTACGTGTCGGGCCTTATTACGAGTCACTAAACCATTCTCATTGAGTTTGTTTTGAAATACCCAATGAGTGCCAATGACCAGATGATCAATGGGCTTGGGAACAAGTTCCCAAACTTGATTCCATTCGAATTGGTTTAATTTCTCTTACATAGCATCTATCAAAAAATTATCACTACATGCTTCTTTAATTTTTATGGGTTCAAGCTGTGAAACAAAAGCAACACAAGAAGCTATATCTTTATTAGAGGAATGAGTACTTAAACCCTTGGTAATCTCACCAATTACCAAGTCCTTTGGATGATCTGCCAAGAATCTTATCTCTTTTGGCATATCCTCAGGATTGCTGGTTCCGGCTTCTTTACTTGAAGACTCAGCTGGTGCTTGGTGTGAAGGTTCTGCATCTTTGTGTAAAGGTTTTATAGTAGATGTACTTGGTGTAATCACTTCTTCATTATCGTCATCGACTGAATGTTGATTTAGTTCCTCAAACTTGACATTAATTGATTCTTCGATGATCATGGTTCTCTTGTTGAAGACTCTGTACCCTTTGCTCTTTGCCGCATAACCTAAAAAGATACCTTTATCGGCCTTTTTATCAAATTTACTCAGATTGTTTTTAGTATTAAGAATAAAGCATTTACAACCAAATATCTTGAAATAAGAAACAATAGGTATTTTATCAAACCATAACTCATAGGGAGTCTTTTTTGATATAGGTCGAATTAGAACCCTATTGAGAATATAGCACGATGAATTGATAGCTTCAGCCCAAAAATGTCTAGGTAGACTAAACTGGTTCAACATTACTCTGTCCATTTCAGATAGAGTCCTATTCTTACGTTCCACAACTCCATTTTGTTGTGGAGTCCTAGGGCAGAAAAACTCATGCAAATAACCGTGTGTGTCACAGAATTGCTTGAACTCTGTATTCTCAAATTCGTCGCCATGATCACTACGAATGCGAGTAATCATGAAACCTTTTCAATTCTGTACTTTCTTACAAAAGTGACGAATTCTGACAATACATCGTTCTTGCGTGCAAGAAAATATACCCATGTGTATCTAGAGAAATCATTTACAATGACAAATGCGTATAACTTACCACCTAGACTAGCAATTCTACTAGGTCCAAATAAATCCATATGCAATAATTGTAGAGGTCTAGTGGTACTTACAACGTTCTTGGATTTAAAGACAGATCGGGTAGCTTTGTTCTTTTCACATTTGCTACATACCGTATCCTTCTTGAAAGATATGTCCGGTAAGCCGCGTACCAACTTCTTTGTGGATAGTTTTGAAATTGTGTCCATATTTGCATGACCGAGTCTCATATGCCATAGTTGACTCTCAATGCTCTTGGCCATCAAGCATCTACCTACTTTGTTAACATCTTCTAATAGATAGAAAACATATATGTTGTCTTCCTTGATACCTTCAAAGATAGTACTACCAGTTGAGCTATCAACTATAGTACATTTGTCTTTGACGAAGTTAACACCATAACCGTGATCAGCTAAATAGCTTATGCTGAGCAGATTATGTTTTAACTCGGTAACTAGATAAACATCTTTAATCACAGGATAGAGAGCCTTACCAATGTCATCGATACCGATTATGTATCCTCTTAAATTATTACCGAAGGAGACGTATCTTTCTTTATTCTTCTTCGAAAGTATTGCGAATAATGATACATCACCGGTCATGTGCCGTGAGCAACCGCTGTCGAGGATCCATTTGCTTCTAGAATGTGAAGGGCGTTCCACCTACAAAACAGTTTACAGATAAAACTTTTGGTACCCATTTCTTGTAGGATCCTGACATGTTAATTTTTGGTATCCATGCATAAACATTTAGATCTTCTAACTTTCTGATTCTACATGCAGAGGATATATGACCAATGAGGCCATAATAATGACATTTTGCATGTTGAGTATTGAAAGTTGTATGGGGTGCATGATTGGTAGGTTTTGATTTTCTAGTATAGAAAAATGCATGCCTATTAGTCTTCTTGGGCATAGGTTTGGCATGGTTTGGTCTGACAGTGTTTGGTTTGGGTGTGTTCCGATGTTTCGGTAATTGACACGTGTTAGAATAGGAAGCAGCAACTTCAGGCCATTTTTCTAAACTAGTTTCCAACTTTTTGGAGGTGTCATATAATTTAGTATAGTCAGATGTAAGTGTCTCCATTCTGACTTGTACATACTGGAGATTTTTTCTCTCCTTAGATAGGTCTTTCTTTAGCTGAATGATAGTTTGGTCTTTTTCTTTGGATAACTTGGTAGTCTCGTGTAACAACAGCTTAATAGAAGAAAGCTCGCCAGACTCAATAGAGGAATTATCATTTATAACATCAGCTAGTTGGTCGGTAAGTCATCCTATCTCACCTTTGTACTCTTTGAGTACCTTCTTATAGGTTTCATATTTACTATGCAGTTTCCTGTAGTCATTTAATAGGTCTCTGAAAGCCTCTCCTAATTGCTCAAAGGTGAAATCATCATAAGGATCAAACAGAGGTGTAGCAAATAGCCTCTTCTACTATATAGTTTCCTGTAGTCATTTAATCAGTGTCATCCGATTGTTCGTCTTCTGAATCGTTGGCTTCGCTTTCATACCATATGCTTGTATTGGCGTACTTCCTTGATGTAGATCTCTTCAGGTAGCCTTTGTCATATTTGCTGCTTTTTTTGTTGATGATGATGCTGTTGGACAATGTTTCTTCATATGTCCCTTCTTCTTACATTTGTAGCAAATAGGATCTTCCTCGTTGTTGTTGCTGTTGCTATATTTTGTTCTTCTGTTGAATCTCATGAACTTCTTAAATTTTCTTACCAGAAGAGCTTGATCTTCAGAGTCAGAGTCGCTGTCGTGAGAATCATCTTCGACTGTTCTTCTATATTGAGCCTTCAAAGCGATCGACTTCTCCGACTTCTCCTTTGGTGTAGCATCTTCAAAGTCTTGAAGTTCCAACTAGTGAGGGAGTAGCTTACCCATGAGTGTTTCCAGAGACATTGTTGAGAGGTAATTTCCTTCAATGATTGCTGCAGCCTTTGGAATCTAGTTCTTTGTGAGAGCTCGTAGAAGTTTGTGAATCTTCTCATGGTTACTATATTCCTTATCTAATGAAGAAAAATGATTTACAATATCCAAAAATCTCGTAAACATCTGAGTGATGGATTCATTTTGCTTCATTTTGAACGTCTCGTACTCTTGAGTAAGTCTGCTGATCTTTGACTCCTTGACTTATGTTGTTCCTTCATGGGTTACTTCGAGAAGTTTCCACACTTGATTTGATGTTGTGTAAGTCGACACCCTGTTAAATTCAGTTATGTCTAAAGCACAAAATAAAGCGTTAATAGCACGTGTGTCAAGACTGGCCTTTTTTTTCATCCTCGGTATATTTATCATGGAGTTTTTAACTAAAACTCCCTCAACAGTAGTACGAGGAGGCTTTTTGTAGCCAACAATAACTATAGACCATAAGTCAAAATTAAGATATTTTAAGAAGAAACTCATCCGTGTTTTCCAATAAGTGTAGTTTGTGCCGTCAAACAGTGGAGGTCTGTTTGTGGCTTGGCCTTCACTTGTGAATTTCACAGTTGCCATGTGTAATGCTGTGATCTATGAAATAATTAAATATAACTACAGTTTTACCTTGCTGTACCTGTATAACCCGTTCTGATACCAATTGTAGGAACGAAGTCGTAGAGCAGAATACTCTAGAGGGGGGTGAATAGAGTAGGCAGCGGAATATTGCTAATTAAAAACTTGTTAGCAGTTAGATCACAGAAATAATAATAATTACAAAGTAATAACTATAAAGATAAAAGTTCAGAAGACAAACGCAAACACAAATATTTATACTGGTTTCCCTCTTATGAGGACTAGTCCAGTCAGAAGAACTCTAGCTTCCAGTTGAATCCACTATTGGAAAATCCCGCAAGTTTTTATACGAAGTCCTTGCAACTTCTACAGACATGAGCTTTGATACGAAGAACTCGACCAACTTCAGTTTTGAAGAATCTTTCTTAAATCAAGCCTATGATTACAATTTCTCTGACATCTTCTAGACCGCATCGTACCGACAAATTGACTAGAGAATTATAACTGGCTGGGGATATGAAAATGAAAGCTTTTAGAAAACTCTTTGGAAGAAACGTAAGCTTTAGAAGAGAAGAGATAAAAGTGAATGAGTGATTTGAAATGATCAGAATTCCTCTCTATTTATAGTTTTTCCAAAGACAGAACTCTGGTAGAATTCGAGCAGAATTCAGACAGAACTCTATGTAACAAACCGCAACTGAAGGGAGACCAAGTTCAAAAAATAACGTTCATATAACGTTCACCTTGGCCGAACTCTGGCCGAGTTGTCAGGGTTTGTTAGGTTTATTTTTAAAAAAATATTTTGGGACTTTTTGAAATCCTTCAGAAGCTTTTGTAAATAATAGATGCTTTTCAAAACATAGGTCAATTTTGAAAACAATTTTGGATAGCAATTTTGAAAACGATTTTAGATAGCCTATTTGCCAGTACGACTCGGTGTACAATATATTCCTATACTTAATAAAAGTAAAAATTACCTTGCATAAAGAAATACAGTCTCGAGTGGCAAATATAGCTTCTGGCTTGAACTGAGTAGATATCCAATCTTGATCAGTGTCAAAAATGTCTTGAGTAAACATCTGAGTTGTTCCGTATATCAAGACAGAGTTTTATCATTTATTAAAATCAGGTTTGACCATGACCAATGGGCCAACATATATCGTATCTATATACTGGTTTACAGATTGGTAGACATCGGAGTAATTCAAAGATAAACCTTTACTTAAAAAATACTAAGTTCTTCTTTAGGGATAACATCATACACTGAAGGTACATTATTATGAGTATTGATATACTCATTGAGAGGATCATTGTCTGGAATAGGAGCCACAGCCTTGGCCAACTTCACCACATAGGGTAACTCTTCAGGATTGGGAGGACGACCTTCAGCAGGTTCCACCCGAAGTATGTTGCGGAGAGTGATGGTCAATGGTTTGACCTTATCAGGATTCTTCTTTTTAACCCAGATTATGAGAGGCTTTGGAGTACATTTTGAAGTAGTACGTCCTTTGACTCGGATAATCAGGGGACCATCACTAGAGGATGAACTCACTTCAGCTTCATCGTCAGCTTCGTTGCCGTCATCCTTGGAGGGTTGAGATTGGCAAAGTACCGAATCTCCATAGTAGGCTTCAATGCCCTTAAAAGGATTGATATCGGCAAACTCCATCTTCATGATGCCATCGCTGTTGACGTACTTGAAGCACTGGTAAAGTATGGAAGGAACGATCATATTCTTGTGTAACCACGGACGTCCCAACAAGATGTTATAGGATACATTGGCGTCGATTACATAGCAAGAAACCTCTGTTCGAAGATCACCAATCTAGCACTTGAGACGGATCTTGCCCAGCGGGTGGCTTCTCCTAGAATTGAAAGCCATGATAGTTGTATTGGTTGCAGATAGCTTGTGCAGAGAGATTCCTAGAATTTGGAGTAAACTTCTAGGAATGATGCTGATGGAGAAACCTGGATCGATGAGCATCCGATCCACCTTAATCGCCCCGATATACCCTGTATAGTATAGAGGTCTGTCATGCCAATTATTTTTGAGTAGCATGTCCTCCTGTGAAAAAGTGATATTGGGCACCACTTCCATAGTACTGTGGCAGTAGAGACAGGAGACAGGATCTTCAGTGGGGGCTTTGACTTCAGCGAGAGTCGACATGTTGTAATACCTTACTTAAGGCCTTCCGCGTTTCTTTGGAGAGTCGCAATAGATCGAACAGAGACAACCTGGCTGGTGTATTGCCCAGCTGTGCTAGTATGTCAAAGTTGTAAGGTCGATCCATGCCTTCGGGAGTTGGCGCCTTCAGAGACTTATCAAACCGCGTCTCCTTCTGCTTGGCTTTGTCGGTAGTTGAAGGCTTAGAAGGACCGGCTTCTGAACTTGTAGGGACAGCAGGAGCTTGAGAAGGTACTGCTTCTTCTTATGCAGGGTCACAAGTCCGTAGGTAAGCCTTCCCAGATCGCGTCTCGCCAGATAGATCTTCGTAAATGGGTGAAGACACCATATAGTATAATTTGTATTTCTTGCCCCTCTTTACTTTGGAAGATACCACCTCCTGTGTCATTTCTTGCACAAGGTCCGGATGGACCCACATGATCTTGCCAAGTTCAGTCGTGAGTGGCACCAAGGTCGAGTTACGAGCTGGCGGCAGGTTGACGACTTCCATTATTGCTTTGGGGATTGGAACTATGCCGTCTGGGACTTCTGTGGGAGGAAAGTCACCAAATTAAAGAGAGATCATGTTAGAAGATACGACCTTATCTTCAGCTTCGAGGTTGATCACTTGGCTGTCGATAAGCTGTTTTATCTTCTTCTTCAGGACGATACAATCCTTGGTAGGGTGGTACACGTACTGATGATAAAGAGAGTACTTGGGATCGTTGAGTTGGTTCGCCTCCGCAGGACGTCGTGGTGGAGGCAATTTTAGTTTATTACCCTTCGTCAATGTGTAAAAAATGGTAATAACATCGTCCTCGTCAAAGGAGAAAGTCTCCTTAGGTTTGTCAGGAGCGCCCTAAGAATTGGAAGCTCCCTTGGAAGTGTCGACCTTCAAGACTTCTTTTCCTTTACCCCCACGGACAGGGATAGTTTGAGGGTGCTTACCTTTGTCTTCAGATTTGGGTGTTTTCAACCCCAATAATTCTAGATTAGGGACGTCGTTTCCAACAGCATTAGCGACCCCAATGATAGTGGGCCATGTATCATACTTATGTATACCCAGGCAGAACTTCACTGTAGGAAGAAAGTTATGTCGACAAGCATCCATAAGTTCTGAGTCTGGTATACCGAAGGGCATCTTCAATGTTAGTCGCCTGAAGCACTCGATGAAAGCAATGACAGACTTAGTCCTCCTTTGCTTGGACTCGATGAGGGTGGACATACTAACGTGCATACCACTCTCATAAAACCTGTTGAGGAATAACCTCTCGAAGTCTTTAAAGGAATTGATACAACCGTCAGGCAGACTGCAGAACCATTCAAAAACTATCCCCTATAAGGTGCTAATAAACAGCTTTGACAAGAACGGATCAAACCTGGATAAGTGTAGAGTCTGCATGTTGAAGTATGTCATGTGTTGATGAGAAAAAGTTATCCCGTCAAATGAATTTAGTGTCACTGCCTTGTAGTTAGGAGGGTAAGTAGCGTTCTCCCATTCAGGAGGATAGGGTTGGGATATCTCCATCTTTTGAAGCTCGTCTTTGTGTGAGATGGTGTCGAGACGGGCAACAAGAGAATCAATTGCATCCTATTGATTGAGAAGGTGTTGAGAAACGGTTGCTGTACGGTTTTCAGGCGTTGTTGGTGAAGAACCACCTTCAGCATTTGCAAGATTTGGAGGAGGCACAACGGAATGATACTCTTTCTGTAGTAAAGTAGGGTTGTTGCTATGAGCCGGACTACCGTGTGCTGAGAAATTTTGTTGAGGTAGAGGAACAGCCCCAGCAGCTTGGACCGCCATGACATTGGTAAGCATATCAGTGATCTTGGCAAATGCTGTTTCAAGACCCTCTAGCCGTTTGTTGGTCTGATCACTGACTTCTTTAAGTCTCTCTCCATCCGCCATGTATGTAGATAACATGCTAGGACGAACAGAGGAACCCGTACAACTGGTGCTGATACTATCTATCTCTGAGTTAAAAAGTCTCTCATCTTCAGGTAGGGGAGGTAGATAGTCGTCGTCAGACTCGGAGAGATCATCGTCATCTAGAAGGCTACCCCCGGTGTGAAGGTCATCTGCTTCAGACTCTGATAGAATACTACCCCCAGCTTAGGAGTCCTCGTTATCTATACAGAATCTCGTCCTCGACCAAGTACCCATATAGACTCCTTCAGATGTGACAGCCTGCTGGCTATCTGTTGGCAGACTTATTCTTTTTTTGTTCGCGGAACTGAGAGAGAAAGTTGGGTTCGTGGTCCACCTTATTTGATTGGGGCTCCCGTAAGGGAGACCCCATGAAGCCATGTTGGATGAAACACGTAACGGCTTTTCATCGTCAGAGCAATACAGTCGTCGAAACATGGACTGCCTCTGAGGCACTCTCGTTACTTTGGAGCAGCAACTGTTGATGACAATACTGGTGCATGGATATATGCCATGAATTGTTGTATCCTCCCTCGCTTTATGCTTATGATTTATCATGTCGCGTAAGTCAGCGGAAGGAAGTTTTACCTTAAAACCCATGTCACATGCATCGCCGAGCTTTGCATATGGATTTGTAAGGAGAGTTGGCGCATCCGGACTTAGTTCACGTGCAGGGGCAACCCCCATACCTAAGTTCTGTGATAAACTTGAAGACAGACCCGTGCTATACGCATTGGGGCCTGTCTTTTTGCTGTGGGCGCATAGACCCTGGAGTCTGCCTTTGGGCACATGCTTCCCAAAAGTCTTGGCAGCATGCCTAAGCTTCCTCGATGTGGGCGCATAGTATGGGTCAGTAGATATTTGGCGCATAGCCTTGGGAGCATGACCCTGAATGCATAATCTGTCAAAGACAGAAGTCTTCTGGCCAGAGTTATGCGTCCACACACCCTCTTGGGCGCATGCTTGGTGAAGCAGTGCTATTTTCTTCCAGCTTCACCTCCTTTGTTTATGAGCCTCGCTGTGTTTGTCCAGAGTGTCGAACACTTCGATTCTTGGCATCGTAGTGCTTTTCTTTGCCAAGTCTCGAGCGTTGAACACTCTGTTGTTGGTTGCACAAGAGAGAAGTCGTTGGGCTAGTAGAGCCCGGAACGGTATGAGCCTTCTTCATTTGTAGAGCTTCTGTGGCAGAGCCATGCGCCCACAGAGGAGCTCTATGTGCCCACGTGGTAGAGTACTTCGGTCGCATATCTTCTACGACACCGATAGGATATGCACCATAAGCCTTCGTAAGCCAATTCTTGCGAGACTTGTTTGGCTTCACTGATTTTGAGGGAGTAGAGCCGTCCCTCGAGAGCATCTCTTCGAACTCCTGTCGATCGAACTTCACGATCAACATCTTCTGAGTGCTTCCTACTTTGTCGGTATCAGATTGCGTCACCACCTTCTTCTTAGAGAAAAAGGTAGTCCCCAGCAGAGTCGTCATTTTTGTGGACACACAGAAAAAGAAGAAGAAAAAATGCTGTCTTTTCTTATTGGCGCAAAGGTACCACAAATCGAGTACGCCTGAGAGATCCTGCGCTGAGGATCCTCGAGTACAAAAAGAATTCTGTGGAATGGGACGATGGAGATCGAGCGGCAGTTGCTCCTTTACTCCGTTGACACTCCGATTACAAAAGTGGAAGAAAACCAAAGAAAATTGCTAACTCTCGGCTCACTGGCAAGAAGTGCAGCAATTTGGCTCTTGAAAATGCTCTCCGTTCTGTGCTTTGAAGAGGTATGGGACACCTTTTTATAGTCGTTTCCGTGCTGAAATGATGTTATGCGCCCACATGAAAAAACATACTGGTTTTCATGTGGGAACATGGTCCTACTTTGGTCGCATATAGTGTTGGCGCATGCAGACTGCGTCATCGTAGGTTGATCGTGGTATTGACGTGGCTGCATGCTTCGGTGCACGACTGCTCGTGGAGACTGACGTGGCCGTATGCTTCGGTACACGATTGATCGTGGGTTTGATCGAGTCGGAGGCTGTTCTGACTTGGGTGCATAACCTGAAACAGGGCTATGCGCCCACTTCTGGAGGAGCCTAGAGTGGGCGAATGGGCGTATAGCTCGCCCTGGTGACTTGGGTGCAAATGACTTCTCTGGTGACTTGGGCGCATATGACTTCTCTAATGACTTGGGCGCATATGACTTCTCTGGCTTGGGCGCATATGACTTCTCTGGCTTGGGCGCATGGTTGTCAAGACTGCTAAATTTTTTATGCTTCTACACATGTGAGAACATAGGAGTACATGCGAGCACATGAGAGTACATGAGAGCACATGAACGTACATAAGAGCACATGAGTGTACATGAATAATACGAATACAAGGAGTACAAGATGTACATGATGAGGTACATGAACATGAAATACCCGATACAACCGTTAAGGGGATAATGTCTCATGAAAAGATCCATATAGTTCTGGTCTGTGTTAACAATGTGTCAGCATTAAGTAAATTAGTCTAGAGCAGGCAATATAAATACTATGATGAATGAAAACTAACAGAGAATGTACTCGCCTAATATCCTGAGCAACTGATATGTAACAGTATCCAATCTGGAGTCATAAAGACCTGTTATGAGAATTTACAGGTTACATAGTGTTCTACAGTAAACAATGAATCTAATATGTTATTTACATGCTGCTAGGCTACCTTGTAATGCCCTATTCCCAAAATACTTAGGACTAAGTTCGTAGACATGCCAACTACATACATACGAAGTATACTCCAATATTTTGAATCCTGGTATGTATACATAAGTTGTAAATGCAGTAAACCATGACAACTAATCTCATCCACCATAAGAAAATAAATGTATAATAAAATCACCTCTGAATTTATCATTTATACGAAAGTTGGGCGGAGACAGATCCACTACCAACCATTTAAATGAGAAGAACAATACAAGGAAAGGATAGATAAAAGTAGCAATAAACGATCCAAGAGCAAGCCTTCTCGATAGAAAGGAAAGACCACGATCTTGTCTAGAGCACCTGTAAAAAGACATGAAAGCACACACCTGGAGAGATCACCAGGTCCTCAGAGGGACGTAACAAGATACAAGGAAACAACATGCCGCATAAACCGTGATATATAATAAACAAAAGAAGGATGCATGCAGTAGGGTGCCTAACCGTTCTATAGTAAATATGCAATTAAGAATAACCTTCACATATGGGCACTCGGGCAATATAGCAGTGGCATCGTCCCTTTCCTTCGGGAACCAAGTGCCTCCGTCCATAATGCTCGGTGAACGTCAGAGGGAATCAGTAATAAAAACGTCCATAATGTTCCATGAACGTCAAAGGGAATCCGTAATAGTAGGGTGGACCTGCGTCTCCTACGGAGCTTCAGGTACAATAGTAAGTATATAAGTGGCCCATACATCAGGGAACTGTTCTCCCCACCCAATGCCTAGTGGAGTCACATCCATGACTCATATGAACCTCTAGCAACTATCAAGTCCACTAGCATGCAATTCTATTAGCAGTTACTCCTAACCGTCGTATGTCTCATACGTATCGGTGGCCGGCCGACTACCCGAGTACGTTGTAGTGCCCCGTCCTGCTCAGTCAATCGGAAGAATCGAAATGCCACCGGCTTTCGGACTTAGCCATGCAACGGCTACTCGAAGGCCCGCTCGGTCGAGGCGACTCCTCGCTTAGGTGGGGTAGTTTCGGTGAACTCGCCTCATCTTAGCCTTCACATAATAAATCATATGATTTCAACTTGCATAAGTAGGCTTGAAAAAAAAAAGACAAATCCATATAGATAAGGGAATAATCCTGACGGGTTGAATTGAATTAGAATATGGAAAGGTCCAACGGTCGGCTTAGAGTTGGTGCACGACGTGCTTTGAAAATGCCACTCGGTCCTCCGTCCCATGGCTTGGATGAAGGAAAAGTTGGTCTTCGCCACAAAGCTAAGAGTTAGCCTAAGTCATCGGCGTCGCCCGCATAACGCTTGATAAAGCATGCACGGTCCCATCGCCCAAGGCGTGGCATAACCTTTGCTCTGCGACGGGTTAAGTTGTATTGCACGGCTTGTCCCATAAGTATAGGTACCTAAAGAACTTGGTTGTTCAAAGTCGAACGCGTGTACGGCACGTTCCCACGACGTAAGGCTTGATGTAGTCTTTGCTCGTCAAGTTGTTGTACGATTAAATTAGGCAAAAGTTATGTTAGGCTATCAGAGTAATAACAAGCATGATCCCACGAGCTCTACGGCTGGGTATAGCCAAGAAGTCCTACGGTCTCAAAGCTAGTCATATGGAGTATGTGTTGGGCGGTAGTGTCACATAGAGTTCAAGTTGGTTTAAGGTACGATGCCACGGACTTAGTATTTTTAAGGCACGAGCCACGGTTGATTCAAAGTGAGTTATGGAAAAAAAAGGGCTATCAAATAGTCGTTCCTAAGTTGAGTAAAATAGGATAGGGCATCAAGGAAGAAACCTCGCGACCGTGGGTCGTCGAGAGATCTCAAGGATAGAAGTCTTGAACTTGGTCTTGAAAGAGATGGCAACACTGGAAAGAAGGATGACTGTGTGAGACGTCAGTTCGAGTCGAGTCTTGCATGGTCATGGACAACTTGTCGACAAGGGTGATGGTTCCTCGAGCGGCAACCCAGGGCCACGGGACCGACTCGACCAAGGAGGAAATAGGGTATAGTGGTGCATAAGGTTTTAGCACAGGTTAAGCGAAAACTTGCAACGGAGCTAGCTACTTGCATTGAAAGGACCCCGATTAACAAAACTATACATCCATGATAGCTTGTGATGCTAGTGACCTTTCATATAAATGGGTCGGCATGGCGGCAATCCGTAGGTGTGCCTTTGGATTGAGTCGAGTTGAACAGGTGCACGATCAGAAGACAACGTTTGGGCCTAAGATTTGGCTACAACGTAGACACCGTGCTTCGGCACGAGATGTGGCGTCGAGTCTTAAGTTGTTGGATAGAGTTGCATAAGTTGGGTTTGAGTCGTTCGAGTTTAAGTCAGGAATAGCCGTAAGGCAAAGTTGGTTAAGTGACACTAAGTTCACAAGTCTCGATTGGGTCAGTTGGTGATCAAAGTAGCAAGGGCCGCGAGGCGGCAAGGGCCGCGAGACGGCGATATGGTTAAGTCTCACTGAGTTGCGAGGCACGACCTCAATAAGGACTTGTAGCACGGTAACATTCAAATGGAGTCCCATCGTGTAGTTACGTCGCTGATTATGGGCCGTAAGGCAAGCACGACTTGATAGGTTAACGTTGTTGTTACGAGAAGGGTCTAGCAGCAAAGTATGAGTTATCGTTGTTGTTGCGAGCACGGGAAAGCCTAAAGACACGAATAGGCCAAAGCGTCTATTCTAAAACTGATACTAAGACAAGAGTAGAAAGACAATCATAAAGGACTATGTTGCACAAATTAATCAAATGTGTTAGATTTGTATGGGTGGGCGATGTCACGACCCACACCCACCGTGAGGGTACGAGTATGTAACAACGCCCAGCCTACGTCGCAGTGTCGGCGGTAGAACGCTGTTCCAGGTCATAAACTATAACTAGCATAATATGAATACTCTCCATAAGGAGGCCAACACAGAGGTACAACTCAATCACAATCTAAGGTAGAATGTAGCACGATGAAATAGATAAGAAATCTTCAACTGAGGTACAAACAGAAATGAAATACAAGTCTTATCATCTCTAAAAATATACAACTCTGAAAATAAAGACAACGACTAAACATGAAAAAGAAGGAACAGTCTAAGCTATCTACACTATACAAGGTATCATCTTGAGCAGCTGCCTGAACCTCCCCAGGGGTCCAGGTCGCGAGTGTCAACTAGGCAAGCTCCAAGTAAGGGTGCAGGGTTCCTCATCATCCTTTGTAAAATTTTCAACAGGTCCAGTCAGGACGGGAGCGAGCACAAAACATCTCACGCAGTTCATATCATGTTAGAAAATATAAAGCATGCAATAGAGTAAGGTACATAAAACGCTGTAAGAAAGAAGTATATGAAAAACAGTAGAGATTTGATAACAGGAAATATCTAAATATGATAAGTAAGAACTGTAAGCCAACTGTGATTTAGAGTACAATATGGTTATGTAAACGGTCTAGGAAAATTCAATGGTAACTCCATTGTACGTGGGTGTACAATAGACATATACAATAGTTAAACAATGTCGTTGTACAATAGGATTTGAGTACATAACCAATTCTACTCCCCCTCCCCAATCAATACACAAGGATCCACTCCAGTTACGTTATCTTGCACAATAGTGTATAATGTTATACAATGGATGTACAATACTGTATAATAGATGTACAATGTTATACAATAGTTGTATAATGTTATACAATAGTGTACAATGGTCTATCCCTGGGACTCATGTGATACTGAGAGTACAATATGCACAAGGAGTATACAAGGATATAGGTATTCAATAAATACAATATGGAAGTGAAACACACATCACAATATGTATCTAGTGAATATAAGGGGATAACATCCCAAAAGGAGATCCATATAGTACCAATCCGTGATAACAATCGTGTCAGCATCAAGTACAGTAATCTAGAGCAAGAATATAAATCTAGACAAGTATGAAACGGTCAGAGAATGTACTCGCCTGGTATCTGAATAGCTGTGAAAATGTACTGTCCGAGATGAGGTACATGGCTCCTAGTTAGAGCAACACAAGTCACAACAAGTCCAGAATGGTAATAAGATGCACTACAATGCGTTCTACATGAATCTAGGTCAATCTAGACTAAAGTCAACACTTGGTCAACTCTAGTCAACCACACTAGTCAAACTAGGTCAACCTAACCCAGACAAGTCTTACTAAGCCTAACCAAGGCTATCCTAGCAAGCACACATCAAATCTAGGCTATACAACCAACAACACACATTCACTGGACATTCAAGCCATATACATAGGCTGTATCACATAGGGTACATCCCATAGGCTATGTGCCATATAGGCCATATCATATATCCACACATATTGTATACATTGAATATTTATCTAATTTTAATATAATAACACACATTCACTTATAGGCCACATATGCATATATAGACATTATATATGTATATAGGCTATTAACATACATGTATATATAGAGAGTGCCATGTGTGTGTGAACATGGAGGTGCACAACAAGGGAAAATCAAACACTAGCTATAGATTACCTTAGAACATGGCACAAGTTAACAAGGTTACATCTATTTACATTTAGGAGTAGACAATTTATGATATATGTAACATGTATCTTTACTCTACAATTATCTATATACATCATGGCAATCATCAGAGGAGGGTTACATGGCATGGTGGTTTACATATGCAATCTGAAATTAACTAGCATTTCAATTTAAGGGGTTATGGTTGCATTACATACATGCATTCAATTTGGCACTCTATATTAGGCTTACAATAATATATACCTCACATATAGGTATATATATATACATATATATATATATATATATATATATATATATATATATATATATATATATATATATATTTTTATATATATATATATATGTATATACATAGAAGGATAGGTAGAGGGAAAAATCATGTGAGGTGTTAGGGTACTTGTGTGTGCAATTGGGTGTGTAACTAACACGTGGGTAATGTGACAATGTGCAGGAAAATGAAAACAGGGCATACATGAGGAAGAAATTCAGAAAGTGTAACAGGAATACCCTAGGCCATGGTTTGTATCAGAGCAAACAAGCAATTCTCAAGATTGAAGTTCAATCTCAGGTAAACACAACAGTAACATAGGTGTGCAGGAATATGTGTGTGTGTTTGTAGACATACAAAACAGTGTGTTCCAGTGCATGTGTCACAGGAATTGACCCATGTGTTAAAGTGGGTAACAGGATAGGTGTGGGTGTGGAAGGGTGAACTGATTTGTGTCTGACAAGGTCTGTGTGTGTCAATGAAGCAATGGCATGGCAATGTGTGTAGGGAGCTAGGCAACACATACAGGGTGTAATTACAGGAAAAGGGAATGAAGGGTGTGAGAGAGTGCATTAGGCACAAAGTGAATCTCAGAAAAAATGGAAAATGCAATAACAGTTCATTTGAAAACAGTGAATACAAAAAGGGAAGTCAGAATCTCAGGTTTAAGGATTGAAATAGTGTCAAAGAAATCAGTGAAGTTCAAAATGGAAAGCAGGGAATCACATTCGAATCAAAACAGTTAAAGGAAAGAACACAGTTAATACAATCGTGACTGGGTGAAAAATCAGGGGAAATTGGAAATCAGTGGCAATGAAACAGTGCAGTACATATATCCTGAATTTAGTGTACCCCAAGCTGGAAATCATTGGAAAAAATGAAATCAATGCATTCATCAATCTTAGTTAAATTAAAGAAGGGAAAAAAAGACAGGGAATAATCAGGCAATCAGTTTTCAAAGGAAATGAAATCAATTCTCAGTTAACCAGGCTAATCCCTGTGTGACAGTGCCTTAGTGTTAGGATGTGTGAACATGTGCTCAGGAATATGGAGTGAATCACAACAGTGAGTGAAGGTTCAATGTAACATATCAGTTAACATGTGAATCAGGTTTATGGGTTTAAATAGTGTGTATTAGATAGGAATGAAAACGAACTCATGAAATCCACCCCAACCATGAGCCTAACATGATCAAAATTTTTATGCAAACTGAACTAACATGGTAGGTAAAACATCAACAATCAGTTTAGGAATTCTAACTAAATCTCAGGCTAACACAATAGGGAAACCAATTCAAAACCATTAACCAAATCATGTCATTCAGTCATGCTAATTAATAGGAACAAATCTCAGTTATCACATTTCAGTCCATAACTTAGTCTCAGGAAAACAGTTTACTAACCTCAGTTCAAAATTGAATGAGGTAATCTCAGGTTCTTAGGATTCAAACCATTACAATACAGTTTATTAGCAAAACAAAAACTCTGGTATTGAATCCATTCTCAGGTTCTTAGGGAACCAATACAATTCAGTCAACCATGGTAAATTAAATCAGAAAACTCAGGTTTTCAACCAAGGAGCAAATCTCAGATATTCAGCTAAATGAGGAATGCCAGTTCAGTATTTCAGAGATTACAATTTAGGTTATAGCTATTAACCAAGCTAAGGGAAGAACAGTTCAGGTTCTTAACAGTTAACAACAGTTCATAAATAGGAAAACTGGAAATCTCAGGTTATCAGCCAATTCGAAAAGGAAAGGAAATCAATTCAAGAAGATTTAAGAGCTATTCTCAGATAATTCAACAACCCAAACTCAGGAAAAGTAAACTCATATCAACTTCCAGTTTCAGCAACTATTGTACTGAACTTACATGCCCAAATTCGAATCACCACTCCAAAAGCCCATATTCGAATGAAATATGAAACTAGGCATGAACAATGATACGTGGGGACATTTAGCAGTGATAAAAATCAAACAAACAAGAATTAAATGTTGAGGAATTAGAAGGAACCCGATGTATCAGGACAGTGCATCAGAGAATGCTATTCCAAACCTTATTCGAACCACATATTCCACATTAACCCAATCTAACATATAAACCTAATATAACAGGGATTAACCATTATGTTTAGGATCTAACTAATCAATTAAAACACAATTTAAAAGTATTAAAATCAAATCATCACAAGAACACAATTGTGGAACGCTGGTATACACAGTGCACGACACGTGCACAGGCAAATACGTGTCCGACACGACACGAGGGGTCGAACCACTTGGGGGACCCTGTGTCAGTCACGGACATGACACGAGTGTCAATTTTTGTGGGCCCAAATGCCGTGTGCACAGAGCAGTTCCGCCCGAGTAGCAGGGCAAGGAAGCCTGCGCGCGCGCGTGTGGGCACAGCGTGTGCGTGTCCAAAATCTGACACGACATAACACGAAAACGTGTTCAGAACATTAGAATCGTGTAAGCGACACAAAAACTCAAATATCTATTCAAACACAATCAGAAAACAGTAAAGGAAAACCTATTGAGGCATTAGGTCGAACACCTAGGTAATCCTATTGATACGTGTCTGATACGGACACGTATCCGACACAAGTTGGGGTCAGCTCCTACCCGAGGCTAGAGGGGACCTAGGGCTATGCATCTATGATGATAAACCTATAGTTTAAATGGAGGATAAAGGAATTACCAATGGGTGTCTCGAGTTCAAAACTGTCAAGTGCAGTCCTCTTTTTACTGTAGCTCGAGCACTGTAGACTTCCCAAATCTGCACTCTACCTCCATGGACAGCAAGAGGGTGGTGGTTAGGTCACAATACAAGAAGTTTGGTTGAAAAAGGATGAGGAATGGAGAAGTTATGGAAAAAATGAAGTTGAGCCCACCTTGTTCTTGAGGAGAGAGAGAATGAACAAGGAGGCAATGATTTTTGGGAGGGATTAAATAGGGGAAAATCCCAAGATGGCTGCCCTAAAATCTAGGGCTAGGGTTGATCCAAGGGTTCTCCATCATTCTAGACAATTTAATGGCTAGATGAAACCTTGGTAGCTTATCACTAGTCTTAACTAATCAATATGACTAATAACTAACCAAATCACAAATCATGACTAGCCATGACTAACCATGACCAATCTCAATCTAACTTAGTCTAACCATGACTAACTAGGACTAATCTAGGTTAGGTCAATCTAGGTTAGGCTAATCTAGACCACATGAAAATTAATTAAAATAATATTTAAATCACACCATTCACAATAAATCATTTAAATTCCTAATAAAATATATTAAATTCTAATAATTCAAAAGAGACAAAAATACCCTCTAGGCTAAAATGATAAATAAAATACCCTAATCTCATGGCTAGGCTCTAGGTCAAGCTGTCTCTAGGGTTACACTAGCTAGACACCAAATCATAAGTCATAATTTAAAATAGTTTATTTAAAAGGATTAAAAATCAATAAAAATCATAGAAAATTTTAAATACCATAATTAAATAAATTAAAATACAAAATTTTAAAATTACCCTCATTTAAAAAAATTGGGTGTTACAATCCTACCCACCTTATAAAAATTTCGTCCTCGAAATTAAAATGGTAGTAGTCCTTCTAGGTCAAACACCCCACAATCAAAGTCTCAAACATACCGTCAGATAATCATATGTTGTTTTCCATAAATAAATTCACTTTATTTATTTTGTATCTGAGAAAATTACAACTGTAGGAATCTAATCTAGAAGACGATTACTTTATCCCTTGGACGATGCGATGAAGAATACTCGAACTTTGAAGAACTTGGACAGTAACTGGGCAATCTCTCTGTTCTTTCTGAAATTTTCTGTAGTGTCTGATGAAGATGAAGAAACTCTTTTTTATAGAGTTCAGGATAACTGTCCTTAAGCATACGCTCAGGTAGTTACTTGACGTGTGCATAACTGCAGGGACGCGTGGCGAATTCTGATGGAGACACATTAGCGTGCGGTTGAAAGTAGTGGAGCATGTTCAGGAGAGATTGATGGCCTGGATGCCACGTTGTATAACTTCTAGAGAAGTGGATAACTGGTACAGGACACGTGAGAACGTGTGTTGACTGTAGTCCTGGATATGATTGCTGTAATACGCTGCCTCGTTGAAGGAGAGTTATACGCTGACTTGGATGATATAGAAACAAAATAAAGCTGATACGCTTACTGGAGAAGAAAGGAGTCATACGCTCATTTGATGAGGAAGGAGTCGTATAGACTTCATACGCTCACTGAAGAAAGAAGGAGTCGTATAGACTTCATACGCTCACTGAAGAAGGAAGGAGTCGTATAGACTTCATACGCTCAATGAAGAAGGAAGGAGTCGTATAGACTTCATACGCTCACTGAAGAAATGGCCACGTGGCCATCATCAATCTTCTCTGATACGCCATATCTTCAAATAACTGTCAAAAGATTTTCTCGAGTGTCGTGACTGCAGATATGACGGCTGACAGACTGTCAAAACTGACGGTAATGATGGCTTTGCATTAATGATTTGCTGAGCTGTCCTCGTAAAAGACAAAACCAACTCTTCGAATACATATACGACGGTTGCTCTTTTTATGACAACTATCTTTGCACGAAAAGACGAGACGTCAGATTCATTCTTCATTTAATATATGCTATGCTGCCACTTTAAGAAGAAATAATAAAATATCTACTAAGCGTATGACTTTTGATAAGCGTATGGCCTTGAGCGTAAGGATTAAAATGACAGCGTGTCATAATTTTCCACATCCTACAAGACCCCCTTCAAAGTTTTCGAACTTTATGAGTTTCAAAAGTTCGAAATTACTTTGAATAAAAAAGTGGGAATGAGTCTTGACACGCTGGCATTAAATCTGTTTATGCAAAAATGAATTTATTAAATGTCATGATGACTCTTCATTTTTCGAGACTGATTGAATCTGATTTATGGAGGATTATGAACCGCCAGCAAGCTTTGTTATATAAACTGAGAAAATTCAGTTTTTGACATTCATTTCTTGTAACCATGACTCCAAAGGAAGCGGCTGAAGAAGAAGCACGAAAATTAGGTTTCTGTGCCCATGGTGCCCCCACCTTTGGAGGCAAAGGACCGGAGCCCTTCGTCATCGAGTTCAAAGATGACCCCACGCAGTTAGCCAAGAATTTCTTGGGTTACTTCGGTCTGGACGGCTCCTCTACTTCTGATGGGCGGAGCCTCGCAGAGAAGCGTGAAATGCTCGCTGCTCTGTTATACCGCATGGGGATCCGAAGCGTAGAAGAGTTAGGCGTCAAACTTAGCCGCTCTGGAAAATAAAGCGTGACTTTGTTGCATCCCTTTCTTTCCATCTCTTTTTTGTTTTGTAAGGCCATCAGTGCCTTTCAAGAATTCTCTGTTTAGTATAATTTTGTGTTGAAAACTAACATGCACCAATGAATAACTGTAGATTACGCTGTAGGTTACGCTGTCTTCCAATGTTTGTAAGTTACGCTGGATAGCGTACATCAATGAATAGCATGCACCAATAAATAGCTGTAGGTTACGCTATCTTCCAATGTTGTGGAAAGCACTCTTTGAATATTTCCAAGGCTGTGCTGGTTTCCAAAGTACACGTGGCACTCATTGTATATTTTATGAGCGTTATTTGTGGATCCTTCCCAAGAAAAGGCTTGCGCTCCATACTTTAAAATAGATAGAAGAGTTTCACAGAACTCATCCCCATCTTTTTTTTCTTCTTCTCTTCTCTGAAAATGAACGTGAGATTTCACTCTCGAATCGGAAAGCAAAAGCTTCTAAATGTTCGAATTCTGAGCAATATGTCAGACATCAGTTTGCCAATTCTTAGCGTCAAACTTGAAGGTAAGTCCGGCATAATACATGTACTGTTTTTGCTGTTGAAAATAAGCTTTCTGTCTCTGAGCGTGCTTGACCAACCAGTACATTTCATATGACATTTCTGTTGATTTAATTCTCTTTTTCATGCTATTTTCCGCAAAAACTTGGCTAAAGATTTTCTTCAGAACTGGCATTGGTGATGTGGATGCTGTGGAGAATGTCCTTCTGACACCAACATCAGGGAGCTCATACGCTTTTGACGCGTACATCAGACAACTCAGAACTCTTCGTGGGATAGAAGGGTCTTCCTCAGATGGTAGGAAGAGCCTTTATACACGAGAGTTGGATGGTGGAGTCAACTCTACTACCGAGAAATCGGGTAGTAGAGTTCCTTTCACGGGAGAACTAGGAATTGTATCCCAAGGTTTGGATACATTCCTGTCTCCTCTGAAAGGTCGCTCCTAATCCACCAGTTGTATTGGCAGCAACACGTTTTCGTGTTACCCTACTCCGTGGTTCTCATCTCGTCTGAGAGATAAGACCAGAGTTTGATTCCTGCTGGACACCCAGGAATTGCCACAAACAACGAGATTGCCAGAGAAGATCCAAGAAGAAATAGATCTCAGTTGTACATAGAATGAAAATCCAAGATTTGTAATAGATTTCCATTATGATTTGTAGGAAAGTCTAAGAAAATGTAATAGACTTTTTGTGGTGAAATGGGAATGGAAATGACACTTCTTCTATGCTTCAATGATTTGTATTTGTGGATGAATTGTGGACATGATAGATAATAAAATCATCTTTTCTGTTTTAAAGTATATGATATTATCAGAGGTATTATGGACGTGATAATATATATGAACTCAAAAGAAAATAGATTGATTTCTATGCAGAGGTTAAAACATGACAAATGAGTAAGTAGATTCGGAATTGATTCAGAGGTTATGAAAACATGATAAATAACGAATCCCCACTTGATAAATTGATAGAAGATTATGAACGGACGAACCGTTTAGGAAATGATGAACGGATGAACCGTCGAATGAATGTAATAAATGAACGGATGAACCGTCAAGTATTAATGAATGTATGAATCGTCGAATGAATGTGAGAAATGAATGGATGAACTGAATCCCGGGAATACGTCCCTTCGATCTTTGTAACCATATGCTTATAAATAGAGCATATATTTGAGTAGAAGGATCATACATCATCCTCTTTTATCCACAATGTCTTCTGAAAAGAATACAAAGAAGACTGAAGTCGTCTCTGAAGTTACTGAAGGTGCTAAAGAGCATCTTCCTCCGCAGAAGAAGGAAATGGGCGAAAGCTCATCTACTCCCAAGCCGCCAAAAGATATCCTCGACTTCCTGGTCGAACCAGGAGAAACCGAAGAAGAAGAAGCAATGAGGCTGGCTGTCTGTCAGTTCTTGGTACGGTCAGGAAAAGATGTATTAAATTCTTTTGCTGATTATGTATGTGGCCCTTGTCCCAAGTATGAGAGGGATGACAGTGATCTTCCATGATGATGTACTCTTTTTTTTTTCTTGAAGAATTTGTCAAAATAAACTTTGTTTAAAGAAACTTTGTTTACGATGTATCATTCCCACTTTACATCAATTTTGCCTTTATTCACTGATCTTTTAGACTCAGAAATCAAAAAGACTAAATATTTGAGATAGAAAATTCAGAGGTAATATGGACATGATTTTCTATACAAGATCTTTATTAAAACCACTGGGGATCTAATAAAACAAAATATCAAATTCTCTGGGAAGATGATACATGGTGGAATATCAATTTCCTCTGGGGATAACGATATCGAAATAACTTTTGTAAAGAAGGATTTTATATTTGCTGGAGAATGATGAAAATATTATACATAATATTTCTTTAAGAATTTGCCATTGATAGGCATCATCATGACTTTCCCATCCATAGAGGCAAGCTGGTATGCTATGTTAGAGAAGACTTTGTTCACTACGAATGGGCCTTCCCATTTCGCATCAAATTTGCCTTTGCTCATATGTGTCATGGTCATAGGACATCTGACAGTAAGGACCAGTTCTCCCTTCTGATATGCTCTGATTTTGACTTTTCGGTTAAAAGCTTTGGAGATTCGGGCCTGATACAGCTCGATATTTTGTTGAGCATACAATCGTTTTTCATCTAGAGCTTCCAACTCTTGAAGTCGAAGATGATCATTATTTTCTGTTGTCAGTTCATTAGAGATTGCAATTCTCAGAGAAGGAACCTGGATCTCAAGGGGAAGAACAGCTTCACACCCATATACTAAAGAGAAAGGTGTACATCCAGTCGCATTGCGAACTGTGGTGCGGTAGGCCCATAAACATTCACCAAGCTTCTCGCTCTAGTTGCGTTTGTTGGAAGAAACAAACTTTTTCAAGAGTTTGATGATTGTTTTATTGAAAGCTTCTGCCAATCCATTGGCTGCTGGATTATATGCTGTAGAAGCTAAATTATTAATCCGATGATCGTCACAGAATCGAGTAAATTTCTGACTGACGAACTGCGGTCCGTTATCATGGATAATACGCCGAGGAACACCAAATCGATAGATAACATGATGTTTGACGAAGTTAATAACACTAGAAGTTTTAACTTCAGATAACGTGATTGCTTCAGCCCATTTGGAAAAGTAATCGGTTATTGCTAAAATAAACCGATGTCCTCTTGATGATGGTGGGTTGATGGGACCAATGACGTCCATGCCCCAAGCTTCAAAGGGCCATGATGCCGCTGTTGGATGTAAGAACTCTGACGGTTGATGAATAAAGTCTGCATGAATTTGACAGGCTTTACATTTCTGAGCATATTGAATAGCGTCAGCCACCATCGTGGGCCAATAATAACCCATACGTCGGATACGATCTTGAAGTTTAGGACCTGGTTGATGAGCTCCGCAAACACCATCATGTGCTTCACGAATTATCTGTTGTGTTTCTTCACCAGCAATGCATCGGAGGAGAAGACCGTCGTAAGACCGACGATATAATATTTTTGTCGTATGATTATAATAGAATCTGAGAGATCGACGTCGAATAGACGCTGCTTCACTCGGATTATCAGAAAGTATATTATACAAAACAAAGTCTAGAAACGGGCGTCTCCAGTCTTCAATTATGGCTTCTGTTTCATTAGAAAAGACATATTCCATAGTAGAATCAGAGGAAGACGAGGGCATTTTGTCAAACTTTAATCCAGCATCAAGGTTGAGAGAATCTTTGTCTGGTTTGTGAGGAAAAGCCAAAGCCAAATTATTCTCAACACAGAATAGTTCTTGGTTATAAACCACTATCACTTGCTGACGTCTGATTGGTATAGCTAATACAGCAGCAAGATTAGCTAAAGCATCAGCTTCTGCATTATAGGCTCGTCGAACATGTTCAATAAAGAAGTCCTCAAAAGATGAGGCTATAGAGAGTGCTGCTCGATGATAAGGTATCAAATCCTGATGACGAACTTCATACATTCCTCTGATCTGATTGACAATAAGCTTGGAGTCTCCATAAACTTCCAAATATTGAATATCTAGATGTTTAGCAAGTTGAAGACCAATGAGTAATGCATTGTATTCGGCTACATTGTTTGAACATGATTGATCTAGAGAATAAGCCCTCTGAATAGTTAGTCCTTCTGGGGATACAAGAATAATCCCAACTCCAGCGACAATATTGCCATTAGGACCTATTCTAGATGCTCCATCAAAGAATAGACGCCAGGTAGGAACTTCTTCAGAAATCAGATTTGAATCCAAGACTTCATCAGAAATCTTATCATATAATTTAGAATCTTCTGAAATTGTATGAGCAGCCAGAAAATCAGCAAGAGCCTGTCCTTTAACCGACTTCTGAGGAATATAATGCATATCGTATTGAGCTAACAAGATTCCCCAATTAGCTAGTCTGGAGTTGAGAATACCAGGTTTTTTCATCATAATCCTGATGGGATTCACTCTGGAAATGACATGAATCGTTTGACCGATAATATAATATCGCATTTTCTGAACATCAAACATTAATGCTAAGCATTCTTTCTCGATTGGAGAATAACGCGGTTCAGCACCCGTCATTGTGCGACTGAGATAATAAATAGCCTGTTCATGGCCATCTTTATTTTTTTGGGCAAGTAATGCACCAAGAGAATGATCCATGGCTCGAACATATAAAAGAAATGGTATCCCCGAGACGGGAGGTACCAAAACTGGAGGGTTCATGAGATACTGTTTAATATCGTCAAATGCTTTTTGACATTCTTCGTTCCAGACGAAAGATACACCTTTCTTCAGAAGTTTGTTGAATGGTCTGCAGCGGCCTGATAAGTTGGAAATGAATCTCCTGATATAAGCAATTCTTCCTTGAAATCCTCGTAGCTCTTTTAAGGTGCGTGGAGGACGCATCTCTTGAATGGCTTTAATCTTCTCGGGATCCACGTGTATACCTTTAGCGGTAATGACGAAGCCGAGAAATTTACCACTAGAGACGCCCAGGAAGGACTTAGTAGGGTTCATTTTAAGTTGATGCTGACGCATTAAATCAAAGATAGTCTTCAAATCTTGGATATGATCCTCCTTTCGTCGACTTTTGACTGCAATATCATCAACATAGCATTCGACTATTTTTTAGAGATGTTCACGAAATATAGTGCTCATTGCTCGGTGATATGTTGCTCTTGCATTCTTGAGACCAAACGGTATCACTGTATAACAGTATGTACCGATCGGCGTTCTGAAGGAAGTGTGTTTTTTATCATCTGGAAACATTTTGATCTGGTTGTATCCCGAATACCCATCCATAAATGACATTCGTTCGAAACCACATGTGTTGTCGATCATGACATCAGTAATTGGAAGAGGAAACTCGTCTTTAGGACAAGCCGCATTGAGATCGCAATAGTCTATACAGACTCGGATCTTGCCAGTCTTTTTAAGGACAGAAACGATGTTAGCCACCCATTCAGGATATTGTTCCTCTCGAATAAATCCAGAAGCCATAAGCTTGTTGACTTCAGCTTCAATTACATCCATAATGTCTGGACGAAATCGTCGCTGTTGTTGTTTGACCGGTTTAGCATTTGGCATGATATTGAGTTTGTGCATTACAATCTTCGGATCTAGTCCTGGCATATCTTCGTAACTCCAGGCAAAGACATCGATATAATCACGAATAAGCTTGATCATGTCTTGCTTATCTGTTTCTGAAAGACTTTCACTGATGAATATTGGTTTAGGAGAACCTTCTTCACCAACATCAATTTGGATCAGTTTATCTTCGGTAGGAGGTTCTCTCTGCTTGAACCTGAATTCCCATTGATTATCTAATCTTTGAGCCCATTATTCCGATTCGGGTGATATTTTAAAATCATCCTCATCTTTATTATTTTCCTGCGGGCCATCAACAGAGACCATATTGACGGACAAAATAGAACGATGAAGATCGCCAATACTCGTGTCAGAATCCGAAGAGAGAGAATCAGAAGACTCAGATCGTTCGTCTTCATCGGATTTTGAATCTTCATGGACTATGTTGATAAAGGAAGTAGGAGCAATGTAACCTAAACCACATTTTGTCCTTCCGTATTTTAATGGAGGAATTCGAACAGGCATTCTTCTTCCTTTTCTATTATTGAGACTGGTTCTAAAGTCATAACCCATATTCTTGATGATATTTTTGGATTGTTGACTGTAGCGACGCAGTTGTAACCTTCCAATATCATCGTTTATGTCATCTTCTTCCAAGTTAGGAGGATTCTTGGGTCCTTTATAAAAGAAGATTGGATTTTCTTCCTTTTTTCTAGCAGGGACCACGAAGTATGATTTTTGTATGGATTCCAATGATACGTCTGTATGAAGAGTTTGAACAACCCCTATAGTTAGTGACTCTAAGTTATCTAGCAATTATAAATAACTTTGTATATGATTACAGACATCAATATACTGTAAAGGAGATGCTTCATTAATATTGAATACTGTATTTACAACAGAAGGCTGAGCCTTATCAGACTTAGTCAAATTAATGACAAAAGGGAGAGAGGAAGAGCGATCAGAAGTTTTTTTTCGATTAAGATCGATAACAAAAGGCTCAGAAGAGGTAAGCTCCCTTGAAGAAGATCGTGGATAAGTAGTACGTCCACTGACTGGAATGACTAGAGTATCTGATCTAGCCTGAGAAGGTGGAGGGGGAGTAGTATGTCCACTGACAGGAATTATCAGTGAGCCTTGTGGAGCTTGGGAAGACGGTACATTAGTACGTCCACTGACAGAAATTATCAGTGAACCATGTGAAGCCTGAGCAGGTGATGAAGTAATACGTCTACTGACAGGAATTATCAGTGAGCCTTCTTCGGATGATCTAACAGACTGTGGAGGAGTGATACGCCCTTTTACAGGAATAACAAAAGTGCCAACTTTTGCTATCTCATCATCATTATCCATAGCTTGCAAGACTTTTGAGTATTCATCTTTGTACATGCGAGCGTCATTGAAGTAAGCTTCAACTCCTTTGAATGGATAGAGATCCGCAACTTCCTTTTGAACTTCTCCATTATCATCAACATATTTGAAACACTGATGAAGGGTCGAAGGAATGATATTATGTTCATGCAAGAATGGTCTCCCCAACAGAGCATTGTATGAGCAACCATGATTGTCGATGATGTAAAAAGTAACTTTAGTGCGAAGATCGCCTATTTGAAATTTGAGGCGAATCTTGCCCAAAGGCTCACTTTTTCCTTGATTAAATCCCAAGATGGTAGTGATAGTGCTAGAAAGGCTATGTACAGGTATCTTCAGTGCGTCTAGCATAGCTTTTGGCATAATACTGAGAGCATATCCTGGATCAATCAGGAGACGATCAACCTTCATAGAATCAATATATCCTGTATGATATAAAGGACGGTCATGTCGATTATCCTCTAGCAGCATATCGTCCTGCGTAAAGGTAATGTTTGGAATAAATTCCAATACATTATGGCAATAAGAAACAGGTTCTGTTTTCAATTTCTTGAGAAGAGTTAAGCAGGTTTTTGCTTGCAGCAGTGCTTCACTTAGAGTTTCTCGAGTCTCTTTAGAGAGGCGTAAGAGCTCGAAGATTGATAATTTAGCTGGGGTATTAGCTAGTTGAGCCAATATATCAAAATTATAAGGCTTCTCAAGTCCTGTAGGAGATGACTTCTTCAATGGTTTGTCGAAGCGGACTTGTTGTTTGCCTTTGTCAGCTGCCGTTGGTTTAGAAGGAACTGTCTCAACAGGAACATTTAAAGGCTCTTCAGTAGAGACTGGTGTTGAAGTTGTAACCGGAGGAACGTCAGAAGTTTCTTCAGGAACTTCAGCATAATCTTTCATATATACTTTTCCTGACCGAGTTCCAGCATGAACTTTAACTTCAGATTCTGGTTCAAGGTCTATGGAAACCATGCTGCAATTCTTTATTTTGCTCTTAGTTCTTTTATGTTTCATGAGAGCTTCATTCCAGAAACCAAGGCCAACACGAGATTGATTATGTCTCATAGTGATGGCCAAAGGTGCTCGGAGTCCCTTGCCTGAGTTCAAACCCGGAGGAGTGGCTAGATCATAACCCATCTTTGCCATCAATTCACGAGATTGTGAACTGTATAAATGAAAAGCAGGTTTGTACCTATCTTCAAATTGAGGTACAGATTTTATCTTCGTATGGAGTGAATTTCCTGCTGAGATGAAAGTAGAGGTTAGATAAAAATCGGGTGTGAAACTAGAAGTCACATTGCATGACTTAGTCTTCCCGAGCTTCTTTTTAGATGAAGAAGTCTTCCGAGGAGAAGAGAAAGACGTTTCAAACTCCGTCATTAAATCCGGGTGAATCCACATAATCTCTCCCTTCTTAGTTGTGACAGGAACAAGTCCGTCATTCTGTGCTGGTGGGATGTTTATAACTTCGAGAGTTGCTTTGGGGATAGGAACAATCCCACTTTCCACCATTAAGGGAGGGAAGTCACCGAACTGCATTGAGATTACATTTGCCGTGACTGTTTTGTCTTTGGGTGTTAATGTCACAGCTCCTGATTTAATCATCTCTTGAATCTTCCCTTTTAATACATAGCAAGACCGGATTGTATGACCCAGCATTCTATGATATGGACAGTATTTTGGATGATCTGTCTTATTGGCTTCATCAGGCTTTTTAATTTCTGGCAATTGAATCTTATTACCTTTGAGTAAGCATTCAAAGATACCCTGAACATCATCATCGTCGAAAGAATATTCTTCCTTCGGCCGAGGAAATCTCTGTTGTTGATTTGTTGGAGCTGAAGTAGCTTGGGTAGTCTTTACTTCTTGACTACTGCTTTGGAGATTGACTTCAAGAGCTTCTTTCCCTTTGCGATTGTTGGGTCGAGTACTATTGCTAGCACTTTGATTTGATTCTTTGGGAGCCATTTGTACCCCCAGACCCTTGCAGGTCTCAGCACTGACTTCAGCAGCCTTGGCACTGACAATGAAAGAAGGCCAATCTTGGAACTGAGTGGACCCTGTCCACATACTGATAATTGGTAAAAGATTCGACTTGCAAGTGTCGATGGTAACAGCATCGGGAGTTCCGAGAGGCATTTTGAGAGCTTCTCTTCTGAATCTTTCAATGAAGTCCTCGGTGGTTTCATTATTTTTCTGTTTAATTCTTATGAGGGCTGACATGGTCATGTCATTGAGCCCTTCATAGAATCGTTCAAGAAACATTTGCTTGAAACCGGCAAATGAGGTAATGCACCCATCAGGGAGACTTCTATACCATTCATAAGCCGTTCCTTTGAGACATCCAATGAACACCCGAGTAAGGAGGGCGTCACTTGGTTGCAGTTGATCAGTCATTACTTCAAAATGATTAATGAACTGACTTGGGGAGGTTGTCCCATCGTAGAAAGAGATGGTCGGAGGTTTGTATTTTGGTGGATACGATACCTGCTTCCATTCTATCGGGTAAGGTTGCTTGATACCTAACCTTTGCAAATCATCCTTTTGTTTGAATGCCTCAAATTGAGTTAGGAGATTCTTTAACTCTTCAGAAACAATTCCAAAAGATTGGAGAGTTGTACCTTGTTGAGTGTAATTAGGAGGAGGGACTACAACATATGTACCACCCCCAGCTCCAGACTGACTTGGAGTGGGTTGTTCAGTAACATTAGATTGTACCCCTAGAATAGTAGAGGGTTCCGGGTTTGGAACAACAGGAGTATTTAATATAACTGGAGGAGCTGTCTGTTGGACTTGCTGAGTTTGATGCTGAGCTTACATAAGAGTGTGCATAGCATTCAATGTATCTGCCATAGCTCGCAACTGTTGTTCTAAGGAAGAAATCCTTTGTTCGTGAGCTTCGGTGTTAGTCGAGGGTTCATGATCGCCCTCTGCCATGTAAGTGGTAATCATTCGAGGAATAGATGATGAAACAGTCTGTTCTGAATCATCACTGTGTGAATTAGTATCTTTCCCAGGGCGTTTTACAGGAGTCAATACTGGAAAATTGGACTCTCTAAGGAAGTCTTCTGTGATCTCCGGATTACCACTTGGATGAGAAGAAGAAGAGGCTCTGGTCAAGGCTCCGATCCTGGATCGAGTGCCGAGATAAACACCATCTTCAGAGTCTGATATAGCATCAGACCGTATGCTACCCCCAATATTTCTAGAAGTCATGTTGACAGAAGCATAAAGAGGTTCATCTTCATCCAACATTGGTTCATATTGAATCCGTTCGAAAACAGATTGTCTTTTTGGTGAACAACAACATTGAATTACAACTCGAGGTTGGAAGTTGCAACCATGCTTTTCTTGGCAAATATGAGCAATATCATAGCCTGATGGAGTGTCAATTCTCTGTTTATTTTGCAAATATTCCCGAAGATCTGTAGGAACAGATTGGGAAGTATGTGTAGAAACTTGTCTTTTGTTCTTCTGTCTTCTTGGTTCCTGAGTGTATAAAGACTGATTAATTTGAGCCACATAGTTCTTGGCATATTCTGCATCAGGATCTAATATACTTGACTCAGTGGAACCGAACCGATTCTGATTAAGCTTATTACGAAGATCCGTAGGAGATTTGACTTTGATATCAGTCTTGGATACTTGTAATTTGCCTTTCTCAGACCGAGAAATTTTGAGAGAAGGAAGATGAGTATTATTCCGACTAGGAGTCGGTAATAATCCATCTTTGGAGGAATTAGCCAAAAGGCATTTTCCATTATTTGATCTAGTAAGAGTACTAGTCAAATTAACTCCAGAGGTAAAGACCTTAGGAGTAGAGGAGTTGACTAAAGAGTCTTTCTCCTTGGTTGGCACAAGATGTGCAAGTTGAGGGGGAATCATTTGTATGTTCTGTGGAAGAGAACCCCCAATCTGATTTTGAGAAATAGTCAAAGGACTGTATTTGTTAGCATACGCTGACTTCAGTTTGGACTTCTGGTCATACGCTGCCTTTTCATTAGCATACACTGGCTTTGGCTCAGCGTACGCTGCCTGATGTTGGCTTTTGTACGCTGCCTTTGCCGTACGCTGCCCTTTGAATGCCATACGCTCAGAGTCATCAATGGCTAAAGAGCCGACTGCTGTCGTAAGAATAGAGGGAGAAGGGACCTTGACATGTCCAGAGATGGTTTTCCTTGTACACGCTGACTTAGTTAAAGAACCAACTTTGTCAGTGTGACTAGGAGAAGCCACTGTTGCCGTGTTCTGAGAAGCCGAAGTGTGCTTCATGGAAGTTGAAGACGTGTTCTTGTCAGCATGAGAAGTGACAGAAGCGTCTCGGACTGCTGCAGAAGACTTAGGGACATAGACGGAGTGTCCCTTCTTCTTGGCAGGAGGAAGAGCGGAGGAAGCAGTGCGGCCCTCCTTCGCCTTGAGCATTTCTTCATAAGCCGATTGGTCGAATTGTACAACCATCGTCTTCTTCGTCAAGCCGATCGACGAAGTATCGTATTGAGTTGTTGCTATCTCATTGGAGGAGACAGCTTTCCCCAGCAGAGTCGCCAATTTGTTTTCCATAAATAAATTTACTTTATTTATTTTGTATCTGAGAAAATTACAACTGTAGGAATCTAATCTAGAAGACGATTACTTTATCCCTTGGACGATGCGATGAAGAATACTCAAACTTTGAAGAACTTGGACAGCAACTGGGCAATCTCTCTGTTCTCTCTGAAATTGTCTGTAGTGTCTGATGAAGATGAAGAAACTCTTTTTTATAGAGTTCAGGATAACTGTCCTTAAGCATACGCTCAGGTAGTTACTTGACGTGTACATAACTGCAGGGACGCGTGGCGAATTCTGATGGAGACACATTAGCGTGCGGTTGAAAGTAGTGGAGCATGTTCAGGAGAGATTGATGGCCTAGATGCCACGTTGCATAACTTCTAGAGAAGTGGATAACTGGTACAGGACACGTGAGAACGTGTGTTGACTGTAGTCTTGGATATGGTTGCTGTAATACGCTGCCTCGTTGAAGGAGAGTTATACGCTGACTTGGATGATGTAGAAACAAAATAAAGCTGATACGCTTACTGGAGAAGAAAGGAGTCATACGCTCACTTGATGAGGAAGGAGTCGTATAGACTTCATACGCTCACTGAAGAAAGAAGGAGTCGTATAGACTTCATACGCTCACTGAAGAAGGAAGGAGTCGTATAGACTTCATACGCTCAATGAAGAAGGAAGGAGTCGTATAGACTTCATACGCTCACTGAAGAAATGGCCACGTGGCCATCATCAATCTTCTCTGATACGCCATATCTTCAAATAACTGTCAAAAGATTTTCTCGAGTGTCGTGACTGCAGATATGACGGCTGACAGACTGTCAAAACTGACGGTAATGATGGCTTTGCATTAATGATTTGCTGAGCTGTCCTCGTAAAAGACAAAACTAACTCTTCGAATACATATACGACGGTTGCTCTTTTCATGACAACTATCTTTGCACGAAAAGACGAGACGTCAGATTCATTCTTCATTTAATATATGCTGTGCTGCCACTTTAAGAAGAAATAATAAAAGATCCACTAAGCGTATGACTTTTGATAAGCGTATGGCCTTGAGCGTAAGGATTAAAATGACAGCGTGTCATAATTTTCCACATCCTACATATGCGTCTGTCCAAAATCATGATACTCAGAATCTTCGTCATGCTAGTGTGCACGGCTACGATAATCACAGAGTCCTTGACTAAGGTACGTACCTCTAGGTTCATGGTATTTAAAATTTTCGTATTGCCGCATGCGACGTCGAAAACCTTAAATTCTCATACCCGAGAAATACATCCAAAGTCTGACTACGTATCCTCACTATGCCAACTATCACGACTATCGAAGATTCTAGATCCCATAATTTAGGTGACCTAGCCCATATAATTTTCTCAGAAGAAAACAAACATAACAAAAGAACAACATGACAAAATTAATCAATCAGCAAGGAACAGATGGAATCGGATTTCAAGGTAGTTACAAAAGACAATTTTGGGAATGGAATCAAGAAGAACGGAACTTGCAGCAAGATCTCCAATGGTCTGTGCGTCCTCGACTGTCCTGACGATAGCTCGCTCCTGCTGGTTTCCCCTGGTCCTCTGCTGATGCTGCATGAACCGCTGCTGCTGAGAGAAATCAGGAATGACGGGAAAAAGTCTCTGTACAGACAGAGGTGCACCTCCAATATAGCAGAAACGGCAACCTGAGTCGGCACAACAGTAGCTGCGGTCTCGAGGCCCTGATGAACAGGACTAGAGGTGGCCAGCCTCTCGATAGTATCCCCCGAACCAAAACGATGAGATCGTGCCTTCATAACCATCGTGAAGACAGATCAAACAAGAAGCAATTTCTGAGAATGAAGCAAAAATTCAAAGGAGGACAGTTTATATTCAAGGGAAAATAATAAGCAGCAAATTTAGATAAAAGGGATCTGATAAGGAGTTTTTCCTAATGTGATTGAGTACCTTCAAAATATCCTAATCCTACTGCAGGCTGTAGTGATACTCTAGTTCGAATACCACTACATAAACTCGACCTGCATGGGCCACCACTAAAAACGTATCACGACCCGCACCCACCGTGAGGGTACGAGTACGTAACAACGCCCAGCCTACGCCGCAGTGTCGGCGGTAGAACGCTGTTCCAGGTCATGAACTATAACTAGCATAATATGAATACTCTCTATAAGGAGGCCAACACAAAGGTACAACTCAATCACAATCTACGGTAGAATGTAGCACGATGAAATAGATAAGAAATCTTCAACTGAGGTACAAACAGAAATGAAATACAAGTCTTATCATCTCTAAAAATATACAACTCTGAAAATAAAGACAACGGCTAAACATGAAAAGAAGGAACAGTCTAAGCTATCTACACTATACAAGGTATCATCCTGAGCAGCTGCCTGAACCTCCCCAGGGGTCCAGGTCACGAGTGCCAACTAGGCAAGCTCCAAGTAAGGGTGCAGGGTTCCTCATCATCCTCTGTAAAATTTTTAACAGGTCCAGTCAGGACGGGAGCGAGCACAAAATATCTCACGCAGTTCATATCATGTTAGGAAATATAAAGCATGCAATAGAGTAAGGTACATGAAAGGCTGAAAGAAAGAAGTATATGAAAAACAGTAAAGATTTGATAACAGAAAATATCTAAATATGATAAGTAAGAACTGTAAGCCAACTGTGATTTAGAGTACAATATGGTTATGTAAACGGTCTAAGAAAATGTAATGGTAACTCCATTGTATGTGGGTGTACAATAGACATATACAATAGTTATACAATGTTGTACAATAGGATTTGAGTACATAACCAATTCTACTCCCCCTCCCCAATCAATACACAAGGATCCACTCCAGTTATGTTATCTTGCACAATAGTATACAATGTTATACAATGGATGTACAATACTATACAATAGATGTACAATGTTATACAATAGTTATACAATGTTATACAATAGTGTACACTGGTCTATCCCTGGGACTCATGTGATACTGAGAGTACAATATGCACAAGGAGTATACAAGGATATAGGTATTCAATAGATACAATATGGAAGTGAAACGCACATCACAATATGTATCTAGTGAATTCAAGGGGATAACATCCCAAAAAGAGATCCATATAGTACCAATCCGTGATAACAATTGTGTCAGCATCAAGTACAGTAATCTAGAGCAAGAATGTAAATCCAGACAAGTATGAAACGGTCAGAAAATGTACTCGCCTGGTATTTGAATAGCTGTGAAAATGTACTGTCCGAGATGAGGTACCTGGCTCCTAGTTAGAGCAACACAAGTCACAACAAGTCTAAAATGGTAATAAGATGCACTACAATGCGTTCTACATGAATCTAGGTCAATCTAGACTAAAGTCAACACTTGGTCAACTCTAGTCAACCACACTAGTCAAACTAGGTCAACCTAACCCAGACAAGTCTTACTAAGCCTAACCAAGGCTATCCTAGCAAGCACACATCAAATCTAGGCTATACAACAAACAACACACATTCACTGGGCATTCAAGCCATATACATAGACTGTATCACATAGGGTACATCCTATAGGCTATGTGCCATATAGGCCATATCATATATCCACACATATTGTATACATTGAATATTTATCTAATTTTAATATAATAACACACATTCACTTATAGGCCACATATGCATATATAGACATTATATATGTATATAGGCTATTAACATACATGTATATAGAGAGAGTGCCATGTGTGTGTGAACATAGAGGTGCACAATAAGGAAAAATCAAACACTAGCTATAGATTACCTTAGAACATGGCACAAGTTAACAAGGTTACATCTATTTACATTTAGGAGTAGACTATTTATGATATATGTAACATGTATCTTTACTCTACAATTATCTATATACATCATGGCAATCATCAGAGGAGGGTTACATGGCATGGTGGTTTACATGTGTAATCTGAAATTAACTAGCATTTCAATTTAAGGGGTCATGGTTGCATTACATACATGCATTCAATTTGACACTCTATATTAGGCTTACAATAATATATACCTCACATATAGGTATATATATACATATATATATATATATATATGTATATACATAGAAGGATAAGTAGAGGAAAAAATCATGTGAGGTGTTATGGTACTTGTGTGTGCAATTGGGTGTGTAACTAACATGTGGGTAATATGACAATGTGCAGGAAAATGAAAACAGGGCATACATGAGGAAAAAATTCAGAAAGTGTAACAGGAATACCCTAGCCCATGGTTTGTATCAGAGCAAACAAGCAATTCTCAGGATTGAAGTTCAATCTCAGGTAAACACAACAGTAACATAGGTGTGCAGGAATATGTGTGTGTGTTTGTAGACATACAAACAGTGTGTTCCAGTGCATGTGTCACTGGAATTGACCCATGTGTTAAAGTGGGTAACAGGATAGGTGAGGGTATGGAAGGGTGAACTGATTAGTGTCTGACAAGGTTTTGTGTGTCAATGAAGCAATGGCATGGCAATGTGTGTAGGGAGCTAGGCAACACATACAGGGTGTAATTATAGGAAAAGGGAATGAAGGGTGTGAGAGAGTGCATTAGGAACAAAGTGAATCTCAATAAAAATGGAAAATGCAATAACAGTTCATTTGAAAAAAGTGAATACAAAAAAGGAAGTCAGAATCTCAGGTTTAAGGATTGAAACAGTATCAAAGAAATCAGTGAAGTTCAAAATGGAAAGCAGGAAATCACATTCGAATCAAAACAGTTAAAGGAAAGAACACAGTTAATACAATCGTGACTGGGTAAAAAATCAGGGGAAATTGGAAATCAGTGGCAATGAAACAGTGCAGTACATATATCCTGAATTCAGTGTACCCCAAGCTGGAAATCATTGGAAAAAATGAAATCAATGCATTCATCAATCTTAGTTAAATTAAAGAAGGGAAAAAAAGACAGGGAATAATCAGGCAATCAGTTTTCAAAGGAAATGAAATCAATTCTCAGTTAACCAGGCTAATCCCTGTGTGACAGTGCCTTAGTGTTAGGATGTGTGAACATGTGCTCAGGAATATGGAGTGAATCACAACAGTGAGTGAAGGTTCAATGTAACATAGCAGTTAACATGTGAATCAGGTTTATGGGTTTAAATAGTGTGTATTAGATAGGAATGAAAACGAACTCAAGAAATCCACCCCAACCATGAGCCTAACATGATCAAAATTTTCATGCAAATTGAACTAACATGGTAGTTCAAACATCAACAATCAGTTTAGGAATTCTACCTAAATCTCAGGCTAACACAATAGGGAAACCAATTCAAAACCATTAACCAAATCATGTCATTCAGTCATGCTAATTAACAGGAACAAATCTCAGTTATCACATTTCAGTCCATAACTTAGTCTCAAGAAAACAGTTTACTAACCTCAGTTTAAAATTGAATGAGGTAATCTCATGTTCTTAGGATTCAAACCATTACAATACAATTTATTAGCAAAACAAAAACTCTGGTATTGAAACCATTCTCAGGTTCTTAGGGAACTAATACAATTCAGTCAACCATGGTAAATTAAATCAAAAAACTCAGGTTTTCAACCAAGGAGCAAATCTCAGATATTCAGCTAAAAGAGGAATGCCAGTTTAGTATTTTAGATATTACAATTTAGGTTATAGCTATTAACCAAGCTAAGGGAAGAACAGTTCAGGTTCTTAACAGTTAACAACAGTTCATAAATAGGAAAACTGGATATCTCAGGTTATCAGCCAATTCGAAAAGGAAAGGAAATCAATTCAAGAAGATTTAAGAGCTATTCTCAGATAATTCAACAACCCAAACTCAGGAAAAGTAAACTCATATCAACTTCCAGTTTTAGCAACCATTGAACTGAACTTACATGCCCAAATTCGAATCACCACTCCAAAAGCCCATATTCGAATGAAATATGAAACTAGGCATGAACAATGATACGTGGGGACATTTAGCAGTGATAAAAATCAAACAAACAAGAATTAAATGTTGAGGAATTAGAAGGAACCCAATGTATCAGGACAGTGCATCAGAGAATGCTATTCCAAACCTCATTCGAACCACATATTCCACATTAACCCAATCTAACATGTAAACCTAATATAACAGGGATTAAATATTATGTTTAGGATCTAACTAATCAATTAAAACACAATTTAAAAGCATTAAAATCAAATCATCACAAGAACACAATTTCGAAATGCTGGTACACACAGTACACGACACGTGCACATGCAAATGCGTGTCCGACACGACACGAGGGGTCGAACCACTTGGAGGACCCCGTGTCAGTCACGGATACGACACGAGTGTCAATTTTTGTGGGCCCAAACGTCGTGTGCACAGAGCAGTTCCGCCCGAGTAGCAGGGCAAGGAAGCCTGCGCACGCGTGCGTGTGGGCACAGCGTGTGCGTATCCAAAATCTGACACGACACAACACGAAAACGTGTTCAGAACATTAGAATCGTGTAAGCGACACAAAAGCACAAATATCTATTCAAACACAATCAGAAAATAGTAAAGGAAAACCTATTGAGGCATTAGGTCGAACACCTAGGTAATCCTATTGATACGTGTTTGATACGGACACGTATCCGACACAAGTTGGGGTCAGCTCCTACCCGAGGCTAGAGGGGACCTAGGGCTATACATCTATGATGATAAACCTATAGTTTAAATGGAGGATGAAGGAATTACCAATGGGTGTCTCGAGTTCAAAACTGTCAAGTGTAGTCCTCTTTTTACTATAGCTCGAGCACTGTAGACTTCCCAAATATGCACTCTACCTCCATGGACAGCAAGAGGGTGGTGGTTAGGTCACAATACAAGAAGTTTGGTTGAAAAAGGATAAGGAGTGGAGAAGTTATGGAAAAAATGAAGTTGAGCTCACCTTGTTCTTGAGGAGAGAGAGAATGAACAAGGAGGCAATGATTTTTGGGAGGGATTAAATAGGGGAAAATCCCAAGATGGCTGTCCTAAAATCTAGGGCTAGGGTTGATCCAAGGGTTCTCCATCATTCTAGACAATTCAATGGCTAGATGAAACCTAGGTAGCCTATCACTAGTCTTAACTAATCAATATGACTAATAACTAACCAAATCACAAATCATGACTAGCCATGACTAACCATGACCAATCTCAATCTAACTTAGTCTAACCATGAGTAACTAGGACTAATCTAGGTTAGGCTAATCTAGACCACATAAAAATTAATTAAAATAATATTTAAATCACACCATTCACAATAAATCATTTAAATTCCAAAAAAAATATATTAAATTCTAATAATTCAAAAGTGACAAAAATACCCTCTAGGCTAAAATGATAAATGAAATACCCTAATCTCATGGCTAGGCTCTAGGTCAAGCTGTCTCTAGGGTTACACTAGCTAGACAACAAATCATAAGTCATGATTTAAAATAGTTTATTTAAAATGATTAAAAATCATAGAAAATTTTAAATACCATAATTAAATAAATTAAAATACAAAATTTCAAAATTACCCTCATTTGGAAAAATTGGGTGTTACAGGCGAGGAGCTCATTCCACCAGTACAGTTGAGTACTGACACCCACACAGTTTTTATGTGCAGGCACAGGTAAAGCTCATGGTGCAAAGCTCGCTTGGATGCGTCGAGGCACGGAGTTCCTTGGCGATTCGTGGCGTACGGTCGCGTGGAGTCAAGACTTATATAGGACATAATGTATGGACATCGCCTCTCCGAAGCATCCGCTGGTTCAAGACTTGTATTGATAGATGAGAGAGAGCTGATTGACTTATAATGTGAGAAGAGTGAGCTTGAGTGATTGTAATCTTGGCCTTGCGCTCCTTTGTAATCTTTGTTCCAATATCAATAAAATGCATCTTTTAAATGACTTGTGTTTTGTTTTAAATTTTTGCTGCTATTATTCAATGTCTCTGCTTGCGACTTTTGTGCGACGACCCCATTGCAGCCGCTATAATCGGCCGTTATGGAACCCGCCTTGCACGAGCGCAATCTAGGCTCGTGGGGCATCACGCCTTAGAGAGGACGATCGCTCCTACGGGAGCGGGGCGTGACATACGTGTCCTACATGTAACTCATAATACATGTTAAAGTATGTGTCAAGGTCGTATGAGATATACCAATACCTCATCACCAACAGGTGGTCGCTATAGCTAAGCCAATGCAAAGAATAGAACAAAAATAAAAAAATGACCGATACAGTCGCTTGCACCCAAGTGTGACTTGGACGCACTATGATATAATGCATACAGATAAGACTGAATATAAATAACTAAAAAATAAAGTAAAGTAATCATAGAGTATGGTGGCAAGGTATCTTGCCTGAGGGTGGTGTGAAGAGTAGCAATCCAATAGTCAATCGTCAGCCAAAAGAAGTCACAATCCGTAAACGGCTCCGAATGCTGAAACAAACATCAAGAACGTTCTTGGTGTAAAAAATATGTCATGAATCGCCTATCCAAAAGTCTAATTCTGGACATGGGGGCAAAAACATAATTTTGGGTCAAAACGATATCCGCCGTTGGATCTGTTTTACACCGAAAAGTGTGCCAGTGCTTATGGTCTCTAAAGTGGTCAAACTATATGTCTGCGAATTCAGTTTGACGAGACAAACTTAACGGTATGTCCAATTTTCGATTTCGATGAGCCGTGTACAAAATCGCCCGTTGGATTTGGTCGGGGGCCGCCAAAAAGGCATTTCGGTCGACCTTCTCAGAATCAGACCAAACTTGGCATACAGGACCAAAAAATCGATATGGTCCTATTGGCATAATTTTTGTCACGAACCGACTGCTATAAATGAAGTTATGACTTAGTTTGCAAAGTGGCTGATACGGGGTATCGTGATACGCACAAATTTCGTTGCCCATGCACAACGAAATTGAGTTCCGTCAGTTCCCACACGTCGACAACATCCATAAGCACCTTTCGATGCTTATGGGTTGTGACCAGGATGCCCAGTTTGTCAGGCTGCATGCCGTATCGGGAAGAGTTTTCTGAATTTTAATATTTTTTAAAACAGTTTTTACAAGAATTTAAAGATGAATAACTTTGTATTAATTTAATGAAATAAAAAACTACAAGAGGGGTTTTATTCATGTATATGTTGTCTACGCCTGTCCTGAATTAGTTTATCAAAAACCCTAATATATAGTTTAGAAACTAGCTTCCAAGTTGGGGGTTTGGGCAACCTTAATGCTCTGTTCTCGACAGATTTTTGCTCGACTTTTCGTCAAGTTTTTGATCGATTTAATGGGCTATAACAAAATACCTTAGAAGGGGTTCAGAGAGGGTCATATAGGCTTTACCTAGGATTTTCTAGATCAAAAACATATTGAGTAGAATCGAAGAAAAGTGGGAGAAAAGTTGAATACCTGGCGGTGTTCTAGAAACGGGGGGCCCTATTTGGGCTCGGTTCTGGCGACCTCGGCGGCATTTCGACAAATGTACGGTGGTTGCAGGCGGTCTGTAGGGCACACAAGGGTGTCAGCGAGGCTTTGGGATGGAGGGTCTCTCTCTCTCTTTCGAGTATACTTCGTTAGGGTTCTTCTCAAAAACTTTCGCACAGCCGTTATATACTCGGTTAAGAAAAATCGAGTTAAAACTCGAATTTGTTCGAGATTAGGATGGAGGGATTCGTATATTGATTGGGATTTAGATGGGGAAGGGTTCGTAAGGAATTGGAGATTGATACAGATGAGGATTTGAGATTTGATTCAATCAAATCTCGAGAAGTTTTGTCGCGGTCGGATAGAACAGGGGTCGGGTTTTTTTTTAGTTTCTTAGCTCACGAGATTTTGGAAAATCTCGTGAGTTAAGGGTTTTCTACTTTATTTTTTTAAACCTACTGTATCCATAGTATATGTATATACGTATATTATATATATTTCATTATATATATCCACATATATACATCACTTCTACATATACACTTATGTATACCTATATACATATATGTTTATATATATAAATATATATATATATATATATATATATAAAATATATATATATATATATATATATATATATATATATAAAACAAATACCTCATTTATTCAATAGTCCAGAAGTGTTACAAAATTAAAGATGTAAAGCAAAATTACAAAGTAGGCATCTCCACATGAGAGCATCGAGTCATTGCCTTCTTCACTTGACGTCTGACTTCGGCAATTAGCTGCACCGAGGAGAAGGAGTAAGCTTCGTACCGCCATTTTTTGCGATTTTTCCATAGCATCCAGTATATAGCGCCTACCACGATCTGCTTGACATGCTTCGGTCTTTTCTGTCACCAACTTTGTAACCTCTGCAGCATATCAGCCCTATTAGACCGAACTCCAACCACCAATTGAAAATATTGCCACACATATGAGGCTAAGTCTCCCTCACCGAAGATATGAAGAATAGTCCCGCTAGCTGGATTCGAGCAACAGTGACATGCCGAAGCCATAGAGAAACCAAGATTTTGAATATTATCATCTGTCGGAAGCTTATTAAAAATGATCCTCCACAGCAATATAGACCATTTAGATGGCATATATTTGTTCCAAATATTCTTAAAGTATACTTGTTGATGGAATTGGACGCGGATTTGATTCCATGCTGAACCAATAGAGAATTTCCCTGAAGGATGAGGGATCCAAGTGAAGTTTCCGTGGTCACCTTCCAGAATGAAGGCTTCCCCTAGCTGTCTTCCTCTAATGAGACGTTTCTAGACGTGGGATGCTGCCGAAGTAAGCTCCACATGTGGAGGTTGGGAGAATGCATAGTACTTAGCCTTCATAAACCCTGCCATAAAGAATTCGTCGACCTGAGCTTCCACCATAGCTTAACCGTTATAGCATCCATGACATCCCCCAATCGTATGACACTAAGGCCTCCTTCAGAGATAGGTCGAGTCACACGCTCCCACCGAAGCCATGATCTCTTTGGCATTCCATCTTTGGAGCCCCACAAAAACTATCGAACATACTTTCAATGCGATTCAAGACAGTATTAGGGGGATTACAAGTCGATAAGCAATGAACCGGCATAGAAGATAGAATAGACTTGATGAGAACTAGGCGGCCACCATAAGTGTGGATTTTGTTGTTCCAACCCGATATACGAGCTTGAATTTTGCCAATCAATTCATCATACATAACAACATTCCTTCTTCCAGCCATAATAGGATATCCCAGGTAGACAAGAGAGCCATGTTGTATCTGGACACCTGTAATGTCCTTAATCTCCACAGCTCTTTGGGGCGATACCTTTTCTGATAACATCATTGTAGATTTAGAGGCGTTAACCCGCTGTCCCGAATTAGCTTCATATCTTCTAATGACTTGCATAAGTTGATGTACTGATCGCTTGCTGCACCCGAAAAAATAAGCACGTCATCCGCATACGCAAGATGGGATACTCTAGGCCAGCCTCTTGGCGAGTGATAACCTGAGAATCCTTGAGAAGTATTCAGTTTAACAGGGCTCCTGCTCAATGCTTCAGCTGCAATAATAAAGAGCGCAGGCGATATCGGATCTCCCTGTCGAATCCCACATTGACCATGAAATAAACCCGAAGATCTCACATTGATAAGAGCAGAAAACCAGATGTTATCATATATATATATATATATATATTTTATATATATTTATATTTTTTTAATATATATATATATATATATATGCATACATTTATACATAAATACACAATATATATACTCAAAATGTATATATGCGTATATGTAATTCATAATATATACATATATATAACCCTTCATATACACATGTATATATAATTTTTTATACATACATATATATAGCTCTTCATATATATATATATGTATTATATATATATATATATATATATATATATATATATATATCATCTCCAAGATCATCGCAACCAGCATGGCTGGGATCCTCCCCAAGATTATTTCAGCGGAGCAAAGCGGGTTTATTCATGGGAGAAACATCCAGGAAAATATTATGCTGGCTCAAGAGTTAATCACGTGTATGAAATTTCCAGTCAGAGGGGGCAACATCGCCGTCAAAATCGACATGGAGAAAGCTTACGACAGACTGGATTGGCAATTCATGATTTGGGTCTTCAGGGCTTTCGGATTCTAGGAAACTTGGACCAATATTGTGTGGAGATCTATTAGCAACTCCTGGTTCTCTACGATCATCAACGGTCAAGCCGAGGGGTTTTTTAAAGCTCACCGCGGGGTGAGACAGGGAGACCCACTATCATCTACTGTCTTCATCATTGCAGGAGATGCCCTAAGCAGGAACCTTAACAACATGGTCACCACCCTAAATTTCCAGCACTATCACACATCCAGCGGATGCCCTATCATTATCCATCTGGCATTCGTCGATGATTTACTCATCTTCTCTTTCGGGGACGAAGGAGCGGTAGAAGTGATCCACAACACCATGCAGAGGTACTCTAGATGCTCTGGTCAGAAGATCAATCCTTCCAAGAGCGTTATCTACGCCCACCACAACATCAGGAGAGAGCACGCTACCAATCTTACCAACTTAACCTCCTTTTCTGTTGCTCATCCTCCATTCAATTTCATCGGATGCCCTCTTGTGTACGGGAAATCCAACGCTGGCATCTTTGAAAACTTGATCACAAGAATCAGGAAAAACCTTGAAGGGTGGCATAACGCCACATTATCCCCGGGCGGCAAGATGATCCTCATCAATCACGTGCTCACTTCCATCCCAATCCATACCCTGGCCGCATGCTCCCCGTCCAAGAAGGTTCTTTCCTCGATCGAACAGATCTTGTGTAATTTTTTCTGGGGGCATTATAACGGGCTGGACAAGCATCACTGGGCTATCTGGGATTCCATGGCCAATCCCACTGACGAAGGGGGTCTAGGATTTACAAAACTCACTCACATTGTCAAAGCTTTCTCGATGAAATTGTGGTAGAAACTTCGCACAAGCAACAACTTGTGGACCAGATACTTGAAGGCTAGGTGCTTCAAGCACATCCACCCTACATTGGCAATATCCAACAGCAGATCCTCAGCTGCTTGGCGTTGGATCCTTACCGGACGGGACCTTCCCGAGCATGCGATGAGACTCCATTTGGGTGCAGGCGATTTGGATCCATTCTTGGAGAGATGGGTTGGGGATAGCATGATTCCGAGTCTCACGGAGTCCCCGAGAGACACTAGGATTAGAGACCTGTGGAACCCCATCACTGACGACTGGAACTGGGACAAAATTCAGGATTGGTCCGGTAACAAAACGGCGGAAAGCATCCGCATGCACGGATTATGTATCGGCAGCGAGGACGATGTATTGAAATGGTCGCTCGAGACTTCTGGGGCATTTTCGGTACGATCGACAAAAATCGCCGTCTAGGGACCCCGGCAGCCGCACCATTCCTCGGTGCACTTTTGGCACACCTGCATCCCTAAGAAGTGGTCTTTCCTAATGTGGAGAGTCATTAGAAAGAAATTACCAACAGATGACATCCTCAACACCATTGGAATCAGCTTAGCTTCAGCCTGCACTTGCTGCTCTGTGCGGCAGATAGAAACTATCGACCACATCTTCTGTCAGGGGAGACTGCCTGACAGGATCTGGAGGACCCTTGACCAGCACTACAGTATTGAGCCGGATGGCAGATGCTTCCACGATCTCGCAGACTCCTGGGGTTCAGCATCCCACGGCCATCAGATCGTCGCAGCGGTCGCCACATGGGCAATTTGGAAGAATCGTAACAAGGCGAGATATGAAGGTCACCAATGCTCAGCCGACCAACTCATTCAGAAAGTTTTCTGTCTTTGCCGCAAACGAAGCACCGGGTGTTCCCACAGCTCGTGTGCCTTTTGGTCCTCACTCCCCCCTTAGCTTTTGGTGGTTTTGTCGTCTCTCCCCCTCTTCTTTCTTTTTGATGGTATACTTGTATAGGCTTTTGGTGCCTTGTATACGTGTTCTGGCTTCGATATTTTGTGCCTTCATTGTATATATAACCCTTCATATACACATGTATATATAATTCTTTATATATACATATATATAGTGCTTCATATATATATATATATATATATTTTTATATATAAAATATATATATATATATATATATATATATATATATATATATATACATTTATACTGCGAGGAGAACTCTACGGAATCTGTCGAGCATGTCCTTCTTTCGAGGGAGCTAGTCACCGTCCTTTGGTCCGACCTCCACAATAGACTTAGTATGGTCCAGCCAACTGGGGCCTTCTACGATCTCCTGGCCTACTGGAGCCGATCCCATGGTCATCAGATCGTAGCAGCCGCCGATTTTTGGGTTCTTTGAAAAAATAGGAACAAATTCAGATATGAAGGCCGACAAATCCCCCTCCCTCAGTTGTCCAGAGAGGTCATCAGACAATGCTTCAAAGTTAGGAGACGATGCTCCCACGTCTTCCACTCTTTCTGGGAGGCTCTGGCTTAGGCCGCCCTCCCCTTTTTTGGTGCGCGTGTCTCACGCTTTTCGTTTTCTGTACTTTTGTCGCTTTAGCGCGCTTACTTGTATAGGCTGCGGCATTTTGCGCCTATTACTTCAATAAAGTTCGGGTTTCCAAATATATATATATATATATATATATATATATATATATATATATTTATTTATTTATTTATTTCTTTCTTTATTTATATATTTATATATTTATATATAAATAAATATATAAATAAAGAAATAAATAAATATATATATATATATATATATATATATATATATATATATATATATATATAATAAATATATATATATATATATATATATATATATATATATATATATATATATATATAAAAATATATATATATATATATATATATATATATATATATATATATATTTTATATATATACGCATCTTCAAAATAAAATCGTAAAAATCAAGAAAAATGTTTTCTAAAAAAATATTCAATATAAATTACCTACTTTATTTATATGTATGTAACTATTGCTTGCTACTCAAAATATGTACCATGTCATAATTTAGTAAAATCATTTAATTAATAATAAAAGTGTTTAAAATAAAATATATGTATACAATAAAGTAAAAATATTAGAGGGTTTACATCGTACCCAACTTAAAAAAATGTCATCCTCGAAATTAAGCTACGGTAGGGGAGGTATGCAATGCAATACAAATTTAAAGAACTAACATTTGAAAGTTGTACCTTGGTTTTCGAACTTGTGGGGGTTGTTTATATATAAAAACAGAATCCACATTGCTTTATTTTCCATAAGATGAAGTGTTCTTGGTTGCAGACTCTATCCAACTTATAGAAGTTGGCTACCCGTAAAAATTATCATTACAAGACTTCTAAGAAGGACAATTTCTAAAGGGTGGCATGAGAGTATTGGACATTTTCTGACCGCAGTCTCGGGATCTAGGTGAGCTTAGATATTGTCATGGAGTTCATGGTCAATAACTTCTATAGGAGGATTATTACCATCTAACATCATTTCTATCGGGCAAGCGTTCAACAAGGTACGTAGGCATCCTTTGTTTGATTATAACTAAAACATGTCATTTCAAGGAATTTCCCTCTTCGCCTAACATGGGTAGCTGAGAGCGAGGTTGAAGAACTTAAGGAAAGAAAAATTCATGGCCATGAGATGACAATCTTTAACAAGTGCAGAACCTTGCTATAGTATATGATTAGGTAAGGGTTTGTAACCTTTAAGTCATAATGATAGGAGTATGCGATTTGTGTTTGGTATCGTATAGAAGGCATGTGTTTGTTTGAGTGGAATGCATATGTCACATGGTGGTATGTCTTGCTTGAATCATGGGTATTTAGTTGTTTAAAGGGATGAGTCCAGGTTGCATGGTTAAAATTAAATGGAACAAAATTGGGCATCTATGGTTTGTTTTAAGGGAACTATGTCATACATGTGGTATAATTGAAATAGAGCACAAGAAGGTGTGTTTGTGCGGGACAAGTAGGTCATGTGTGTATCTCGACCGGTCTAGTTCATGAGGGTAAAATTTATTGGAAGGTAAGTGCTAGTGTTGTGCTCCGAGTATCAAGGTCACGGTAAGGGATACCAAAAGATCTAAAAAAAGTGGGAGTTCATGAGTCATTAATTTATCATCCTAGTAAGAACCAATTTACCTCGATCAATCGGTGATCCCATAATTCCTAAAATTAAGAATGGCTTACAATCTATTCACTCTAGAGACTAGGACATGGTTTTAGGAATAATGAGGTTAGGAATATTTAAGTCGCAACATCGTACCTTGATCTTTGGTAATAATAAGTCACGAAGTGATTGATAACGTGATATGGTAGTTATGAATCAATTTCGAGGACCGTACCCCGATTTCTAATAAATGGATCTGATTGCATACAATGATGCATGGGTCGATAAAATATAATGACCCACTCCTTCATAGTATACGAGAGTATATCGGTGGGATAACGACTCTAAGGCACATCATATGAAAGATCTCTAACGATTAAGTCATGAACTTCTTATTTGTGTTAAGTCTGTCAGTCTATAGTCATAAGGTTTCTAATGATGTTGACCGTGGTGCTAATGCATCGCTGTTGATAACTAGTAAATCAATATGATGGAGTGTTATGCTACAGATATTGGTTAAGATGGTGAAGGTGTTGTTCTAAGGCTAAGTCGCATCTTTAATAATAAAAATTGTATACCTAGAATACCACCTGCTAGATCCCTAATCTCGGGATGGGTGTCTATCATAGTCAATATAAAGGCTTGACCTTGTTTTGTTTATTCCTCTCATGTCTAAACTGTGGGGCTTGGTCGAATAAGGGTTGGGCTAAGGCATAAGGTTTGCTAGTTACGCAAAAATCAAGAGAAAATAATTAGAGACTCATAATAATTGGTTCCTTGAATAGATAGTCGCCTAGGTTGGTGTTTCGACCAAGGGTATGACTTTAATCATTATCAAATTCAAATGACTAGAAGGTCACGATAGTAGTTTTAGGATCGAGGAGAGAACGAGTAACTCAAGGCAAGGTGGTAGTCACATGGCTGGGCCGATGGTAGCCATGCTTGTGTATACAACTATCATGGTCATGGAGGATACTCCTTATCTACCTATCTAATATAAGCATTTGTCTTTCCAAATTAGTGAAAGGAAAAAATAATAAAGAGTTCCAAGAAGATGTTATGGAATACAAATATGTGATTTCAAAGAAAAATGAATGATTCAAGAGGGAATTGTCAATGCAGTCGTGGATGAGATCCTAGATACCTCTATATCTCAATCCACGTGGGATAATCATATGAAGAGCGAACCAAGTGTACTACGGTTGATCAGACCATAATACATTGATTCTAATTAGACAATATGCTAGCGGGCGTCCCCAATAAACATATGTCTTGAACAAGCTTGATAAAAGAATTTGCTTGCAAAAACTAAGCTATAATAGCGGCGTCAGTAAAGATAGCTCCAAAATATAAGTACACTAGATAATGATGAAAGAAAAACCTAGATAGTTCAAGTTCTTTGAGAATCTAAGCCTTGTCCGGTATTCATGCCTATACTGTCGTACTACTGTCTTCTTGTGTAAAGTTTTGCTCGACCAAAAAGGTATATGAATCTCTAAGCTCTGTAGTCACGGTAATCCTCTTAGTATCCTCTTTAATGGTTTGCAAGGACAAAAGGAATGATAGGTCATGCAGTATTCTATCCGGCTTATAAGTGTTCAACTAGTAGGGCGATTTGAACAATATAACATATAAACCTTAACACGAGTCATCTTTCTAACCTCTCTGTCAAGCACGAAGGGGAAAAAATAATATTTACAGTGGAAAGGAATCAAGCAGAAAAGAAATCAAGGTAGTCGGACGAGAGTTTGAAATTGGACTCAAATGAGTAGATCAAGCATGTGGATGATACCTAGATTCTAATCCTATATGCAGGATCACATCGGTACAGTAACGTAACCAAAGTGACAAACTTGACTGCATGGGCCACCACAAAAACATGTAACGCCCCAGTCCAAAATACTTAAGACTAAGTTCGTAGACATGCCAGCTGCATACATACGAAGTATACTCCAAATGTAGAATCCTCGTATGTATACATAAACTGTAAATGCAGTAAACCATGACAACTAATCTCATCCACCATAAGAAAATAAATGTATATTAAAATCAACTCTGAATTTATCATTTGTATAAAAGTTGGGCGGAGACAGATCCACTACCAACCATTTAAATGAAAAGAACAATACAAGGAAATGATAGATAAAAATAGCAATGAACGATCCAAGAGCAAGCCTTCTCGATATAAAGGGAAGACCACGATCTTGGCTAGAGCACTTGCGAAAAGACATGAAAGCACACACCTGGAGAGATCACCAGGTCCTCAGAGGGACGTAACAAGACACAAGAAAATAATATGTCGTATAAACTGTGATATATAATAAATAAAAGAAGGATGCATGCAGTAGGGTGACTAACGGTTCTATAGTGAATATCCAATTAAGAACAACCATCACATATAGGCACTTGGGTTATATAGCAGTGGCACCGTCCCTTTCCTTCGGGAACCAGGTGCCTTCGTCTATAACACTCGGTGAACATCAGAGGGAATCCGTAATAGAAATATCCATAATGCTCCATAAACGTCAGAGGGAATCAGTAATAGAAACGTCAATAACGCTCCATGAACGTCAGAGGGAATCAGTAATAGTAGGGTGGACCTGCTTCTCTTATGGAGCTTCAGGTACAATAATAAGTTTATATGTGGCCCATACATCAAGGAACTGTTCTCCCCACCCAATGCCTAGTGGAGTCACATCCATGACTCTAATGAACCTCTAGCAACTGCCAAGTATACTAGGATGCAATTCTATTGGCAGTTACTCCTAACCTTGGCACGTCTCATATATATCGGTAGTCGAATGACTACGCGAGTACATGTTCTACATGTAACTCACAATACATGGTAAAGTATGTGTCAAGGCCGTATGAGATATATCAATACCTTATCACCAATGGGGGTCGCTAGAGCTAGCCAATGCAAGGAGTATAACAAAAATAAATAAAACGACCGATGCAGTCGCTTGCACCAAAGTGTGACTTGGACGCACTGTGATATAAAACATACAGCATAGAAATAAGACTGAATATAAATAACTAAAAAATAAAGTAAAGTAATCACAGATTATGGTAGCAAGGTATCTTGCCTGAGGGTGGTGCGAAGAGTAGCAATCCAATAGTCAATCGTTAGCCAAAAGAAGTCATAATCCGCAAACGGCTCCGGATGCTGAAACAATCATCAAGAACTTTCTTGGTGTAAAAGATATGTTGTGAATCATCTGTCCAAAAGTCCAATTCTGGATATGGAGGCAAATACATAATTTTGGGTCAAAACGATGTCAGTCTTTGGACCCGTTTTGTACCGAAAAGCGTGCCAGCGCCTATGGTCTCTAAAGTCGTCAAACTATATGTATATGTTGAAATCAGAAACTACAAGAGGGGTTTTATTCATGTATATGTTGTCCACGACTGTCCTGAATTAGTTTATCAAAAACCTTAATATATGGTTTATGTCACGACCCGCACCCTAGTGTAAGGGCATGAGAAGTGGGTACGTCCAGCCTACGTCGCAGTGTCAATGGTAGAACGCTGTCCTAGGTCACTTGCATCTAACAATTTAAGGTAAATTGCACAGTTATACTCTCTGAATGGAGGAACAATATAAAGTACAAATCTCAATCACAGCTAAGGAAGATGTACGATAAGATAGATAGGAATATCAACAGAATCCACAAATGAAATACAATAAGAGAGAGAATCCAAAGTATCTAAGATAAACATCTAACAACTCCACAAATCCACATCATCACAAAATCTCAAATACAAATGTCCAGACGAGATACGACAGAAATAAGATAGCTAAACTATGGGGGTGTCGTCAGCAGGTAATGGATCCTGCTGGAGATCCAAGTCATAGGTGTCCTCTAATGCTACCCCGTAGTATGTAGTACAACATGCCTCATCATCGTCCTCTGTAATACTTTCAACAGGTCCAATCAGGACATGAGCGAGCACAGTACATCTCACGCAGTTGATAATGTGTTAGAAAATATAAACATACAGAAGAGTAAGATACATAAATGACTATAGGAATTACAGGATGTAAAAGAGATTACTGTATTGTAAATATCTACTATAGGTAGAGAATTAACAGTGAACTAGTGATTTAGAGTACAAGATAGACATGTGAACGGCTTGATAATAAACATGAAAGTTTGTACATGACTACACTACTTTGGAATTGTCTACATGACTATTTATACTCCCTCGCCCCCAATCATTACACAAGGATCCAATCAAGTTATATTATTATACATTACTTCATATGGGGCTCATAAATGAGTATATGTGAAGTTTATACATGAGGGCTCAGTGAACATGAGAGTACATGATTCACATGATACATGCATGATAAAAGCACAGGAGTACATGATGAAAGTGAAACGCCCATGACATGACGTACCCGATGCTTCCGAGGGGGATAACATCACATGAAGAGATCCATATAGTACCAATCCGTGATAATGTCGTGACAGCATTAAATAAAGTAATCTAAAGCAGGAATATAAGTTCTAGCAAGTATGAAACGGTCAGAGAATGTACTCGTATGATATTTGAAAGTCCAAAGTGAATATACTGTCTGAGAAGAGGTGTCTGACTCCTAATCAGAACAACACAAGTCACAACATGTCCAGAATGTAATAATTGAATATTACGATGCATTCTACATGATGTCTAGGTCGAACTAGGCTAAAGTCAACCCTCGGTCAACTCTAGTCAATTACACTAGTCAAACTAGGTCAACTAGGTCAAGTCCTAACCCAAGCAAGTCACACTAAGCCTAACCAAGCCTAGTCTAGCATCACACACAATCACAAGGCCACACAAGTTATTAACATACAAGCCATACATACAAACATACATACGTACATAGGCTTACATTAAATATAGGCATATGCATAGGAAAAACATATAGAGGCTATCTTGTACAGGCTATATGCCTATAGTCAATATAGCATACAATATACAACATATCCATAGGAAGCTATATATACACATTGCATTGTATTCATTCATACATTACTTTATATATATACTACATACAATATATATATCACATGTATATATATAGAGATAGTTAGAGAGTGAGATAGTGTATAGTGTCAAGGGGGTTAGGATAACAAGGTATCAAACATTCACATTTACATATATACATACCAATGTACTCAATGAATTTAAAGCCTACTTACATTTGCATTAAGTAAGGTATCAATTATTTATATATTATCATGCTTGCATATATGTATTATATATGTATATATATGTATAGAGAGGGCAAGGAAGGGGGTTTTAGTTGAGTATGCAGTGTAGGTACTGTATGCATGGTTCATGGAGTGTCACAGGTTCAGATTATATAGGGTTAATGGTCAATGTTCAGTACATGGGCTTAAGTTCAGATTTAGTAAATAAAATATGTAAAGCAATGACAGGTTAGGTAATGCATAGGTTCCAGTTTAGGACAAAGTAATGTTCAGTTTAAGGAATTAAGTTCAGTTTAGGTAATTGAATGCTCAGGTTTGTGAATGAAGTTTAATAGGTTTACTTCAAACCCAGGTTAGTAATAGGAATGCTAAGGTTAATGCAATACCGAGTTTTCAGAAAATCAAACCAATGCTCAAACCTAAATAACAATCAAATGATCATCCGTATTGTTCCCATAGGCAAAACCCAATACAACACACATGTTCACATATTAATAACAACAATTTAATCATTTATTAATAGTTTAAAACCTAAACAAACTCAAATGTACTGAACAGTACAGTTCAAAATTCGAGTCATAACACACTCGAAAACATATCAAAATTAAGCAATTTTCTCATGAAACCCAACACTCAATACACACATATATCCCATCATGATTTAACATGAAAAAACATATAAGTTATTATTTGAAATTGGATTAAAACCATTCGAAAATCAGAGAAATGAATACTAATACTGTACAGTATCAGAAACTTGGGGAAAACACAATTTCATATGAAAACACAGTTTAATTCTCAATTAAATGGTTGGTAAACATTAGTGCACATGTGTATGTGTCATACATGACAAATTGTGTCCACCAAACCAAGACATGACATGTCCACACCCATTCGAACACTCATAGACACACGCACAGACACACAGTCTCGTGCAAGCGTGTGTGTCGATCCAGGCCACGACACATGACACAACACAACTCATGCACGTGTCCGCCTGTTTGCCTAGGATAGGGCTACGTGTTGGGCACCCTGATATGTGTCCAAGTGTCCTCGTGTCCGTACATAAAACGGTTATCGGTGCGTGTCTGCTCGTGTGCGCGTGTGTGTGTAAAATCAATGCAAGAAGAATATCATGTTCGACACGAATCTACTCGACATGAGGCTTGGGAGCTGACGTGTCAGTCATGGCCCCCACCTCATTGCCAAGTGGCAGCCGCCCACGTGGACTGTGCGATTAGAAAAGCTCCCCGAGCAGCAGGGCACTGCCCGAGCCTACTGCGAGTGTGTCCATGCCCAAATTAGACACGGACACGACACGAGAAACACTCCAGTGCAACATGAAATCACTATACACATATAGTTCTATCAATCAGTGCAAAAAGGTTTAGAAAATAGCACAAAAATTCCCTGTGAGGTATTTCGTCAAACACCTACAGACACCTACTGATACGTGTCTGATAGGGACACAATAACGAAACAAAATCTGACCAAATTTCACCTATAGCTAGGGGACTCCTAGTTCTATGCAACCATGCAAGGAAATCAAGAAAATAGAGGTGGTTTAAATAGTTTACCTATTGAATGTCAACTCAAGAAAAAGCCCCAAAAATGAAGGATCCCACTTGCAACTCCGAAGTCTCAAATCTCACCAAAGCTGAGATTACACACTACCAACAGTAAATAGGCATGGATTAGGTCCTAATGCAAGAGACTAGAGTCAAAAAGGAATTAAAATGAAAAAGTTGTGAAATGTTGAAGAATGGTCAATACCTCTTTCTTGCCAAATGTAGAAATGATGTAAAAAGAGGCAAGAACAATGAAGAGACATTAAATAGAGGGGGGAAATCCCTAGGCCAGCCACAAACATGAAGAATTAGGGTTAGGGTTGATGAATAATGGGCTTTGGGCCAAGTGCAAGGCTAAATGGATTAATCTCTTAGCTATTAGTTCAAGCACCTATAACACCTAATCTCTCTATGAAACTTGGTCCAAAATAAGTCAACTTGGGTCGACTTAAGTTAGACTAGGGTCCATACCATGCTAACCAAGTCACCAAAGTCAAAATCAACATCTAGGTTAGTCTCTAAAGTCACAACTAGCAAAAGTCAAAAATAACAATCATCACTAAAATAATTTACAAATAATTCCAAGAAACCGAAATGACCAAAATACCCCTAGGCCAAAAATGATAAATAAAACATCCAAATCACATGGTTAGGCTCTAGGTCAAGTAGTCTCTAGGGTTTCACTCGCAAAACTCCAAAATCACAAATTACTAATAAAATAGTTTTAAAAATAAATAAAAATCACCAAAAATTATTTCATAATTTATATAACATTATTAAAAGATCAAAATTTATGAAATTTTAAAATTATCCTCATTTAGAAAACTGGGTGTTACAAGTCTACCCTCCTTAGAGAAATTTCGTCCTCGAAATTAAGAAGGTCGTAATCTTGTAGGTCAACCCCCAACAATCAAGGTCAAAGCTTCTACCTAACAGCATCCTGGGTCAGCAAGTCCAATATGGGAAGTAGGCTTAAAATAGGTCATATCCAAAATTTGGGTCGACAGGTTGGGTCAAAAAGGTGTTCCCAATTCGAGTCGGAAATAGAAGTGACTCCATGGGGTGAATCAAGATGGGGTCTTGTGTCGGAAAAGTCGTATGAAGCAAACAAAGCAAAAGATGATGTGTTTGAGTGGAACACGAAGGTCATGAGTGTAGGCGGTCATGTATAGGCCATGTAGGGGAAGTTGGTTTGTAGAAAACAACTAGTCTTGTGCTCCTAAATTAAAAGTCACGGTAATGTGTATAATATAATCAAAATTAAAGTGGGAATAGTCAAATGGCCTAAATTGGACCCGAAGTTGTGTTGCCAAAACAATACAAAGGACAGGGTAAGTGGGACAGTCTGTGGTCATAGATGCGAGGCTAGGAAGATATGGAAAACAATGAATCAACAGGGCTGTAAGGGTTACCATTCTAGGGTCAGAGCTACACTATCACTTCTAAGTCAAAAGGCCTACCATAATCATTAATTCATTAAAAGAAATTCATAACAAGGAAGTTATATAAATGATTATACTAACAGTTAGAGCTACTCCTACTCCTACTCCTAAGTTAAATGATGAGAAAGCAAAATAAAACAAATAACAATAAATTTTTTTGGGACTGAAATGAAAAGTAGAGATGATATGTTCAAAAACTTTTAAGATGAAATCTGATAATCATATTCGTCCATCCAAAATCATGGTACTCTGAATCTTCGTCATACTAGTAAGCAGGGCTATGATAACCATAGAGTCCCTACTAATGTACACACTTCTAGAATAATGGTATTTAAAATTTTTGCTCTGTCGCTAGCTTGGCTGCGAAAACCTTGAATTCCCACACCCAAAAAATATATCCAAAATTAGACTGCAGGTCCTTGCCATGCTGGCTAATATGACTGTAGAAGACTAGATTCCATAACTGAGATGGCCTAGCCCATATAATTTATTTTGGCAGAAAATTAAATCAACAATGAACACCTAGAATCAGATTCATCTACGAACAAGAACGATAAGCAAGATCTGTTGGAACTGAATTTCGAGATAGTTAAAATAAGGCAAGGAAGGAACATAATTGAGATGAACCAAACCTGCGATAAGCTCTCCTACTGCCTGTGCACCCTCAGCTGCCATAACGTAAGCTTGCCCCTGCTGGCCTCCTCCAGCCTGATGCTGTACGATTCTATGCTGCTGAGTTTGTAAGGGTAGTCCTTTCTGCTGGCTCACCGGAGCCCTCGCTCCTGCTCCCTGAACTGTCCGTCCAGAAAACTTGGGACACTCTCTTAGTTGGTGATATGATGCTCCGCAAAGTAGGTACTTGCCTAACCTCATTCGACATTTACTCCAATCGTGCCTTGGTTTCCTACAGAAAGGACAACTGATAATATGCTGCTGTCTAGGGGTCTGCTGCGTCTGTAATGGTGGTCCCCTCTGCTGCTCTGTCGGAGCCCTAGCTCTTGCTGCTTCCCGAGTCAATGGTGTCTAGTTCTTGGGAAACTCCCTATACTGATGCTCCACTGAACCACAAAGTAAACACCTGCCAAGCCTCATCTTGTAGTCGTTCCACCCATGGCCTGTCTTCTTATAGAAGTTGTACCTAGCGTCCTGCTGCTACCTAGATGCCTGGTAGAAATATGTACGTCCCTGACCCTGAAGGTGTTGCTGAACAGGCCTCTGCTGATACTGATGCTGAATCTGTACGTGAGGCCTCTTGGCCTGACCTCTACTGCTGCTGGCTCCATGAGTGTCATGTCCTTTTTGAACAACTGTTGCCTCTGAGTGTCCACTATCTACTGGAAGAAGGAGAACAACCGAGCCACGTCCTCTGATCCTGACGGCGGTTGCTGCTGAAGAACGTCTGGGATGACTGGGGAAAGTCTCGGAGTAGGAAGAGGTGCACTTCCAAAGGCTGAAGATATCCCAGTCTTAGCTGGCATAATATGAGCTACAGTCTTGGGGTCTTGCTGATCAGGACGAGAAGTGGCAGTCCCCTCAGTGGTGTCTTTCCGATCGAGACGATGAGATCGTGTCTCTATAACCATCCTGTAGACCGATCAAACGAGAGGGCAATCACTGAGAATGAAGCGATAACATCAAGGGAGGATGGTTTATTTTTAAGGAAAGACAATAATGCAGCAAAATTTAGGTAACAGAAATCAGATTAAGAGTTTTTTCCTAGGTGTGATTGAGTACCTTCAAAAATATATCCTAATCCTACTGCAGGCTGTAGTGATACTCTAGTTCGAATACCACTACATAAATTTGACCTGTATGGGCCACCACTAAAAACGTGTCATGACCCGCACCCTAGTGTAAGGGCACGAGAAGTGGGTACGTCCAGCCTATGCCATAGTGTCGACGGTAGAACGCTGTCCTATGTCACTTGTATCTAACAGTTTAAGGTACATTGCACAGTTATACTCTCTGAATGGAGGAACAATATGCAGTACAAATCTCAATCACAGCTAAGGAAGATGTACGATAAGATAGACAGGAATATCAACAGAATTCAGAGATGAAATACAATAAGAGAGAGAATCCAAAGTGTCTAAGATAAACATCTAACAACTCCACAAATCCACATTATCATAAAATCTCAAATATAAATATCCAGATGAGATACGACTAAAATAATATAGCTAAACTATGGGGGTGTCATTAGCACGTAATGGATCCTGCTGGAGATCAAAGTCACAGGTGTCCTCTAATGCTGTCCAGTAGTAGGTAGTACAACACGCCTCATCCTCGTCCTCTGTAATATTTTTAATAGGTCCGGTCAGGACAGGAGCGAGCATAGTATATCTCACGTAGTTCATAATATGTTAGAAAATATAAAGATACAGAAGAGTAAGATACATAAATGACTGTAGGAATTACAAGATGTAAAAGAGATGACTGTAATATAAATATCTACTATAGGTAGAGAACTGTCACTACCACATTTCTAGTTTGAGGGTATTTTGTCGTTTTTGAATTATTTGAATTTAATATATATTATTTGGAATTTAAAATGATTATTTAGAATGGTGTGATTTAAATATTATTTAATTGATTGCCATGTGATTTAGATTAGCCCTAACCTAGTTTGGACCTAACCTAGATTAGTCATAGCTAGTCTAGTTAGCCATAGTAAGTATTAGTTAGTATTGGTTAGTTGGGTTTAAGATATGATTGGTTAGAATGTATGAGTTGCAACTTGACTAGAAGGGAACCCTAGATTCTACGCCATTGAATAGGCTTGATGGATTGATAGCCATTAGATTCACCCCAAAAACCCTAACCCTAACTTGGTGGCCGACCTAGGGATCCCTCCCCCATGTTTATAAAGTCCCTCTCAAAATATTTGTGCCTCTTTTTATCCATTCCCTCATTTTCTAAAGGAAAGGTTTGTTCTTCATGAAATTTCTTCATAGTTTATTCAATATTAGTCCTTTTTCATTGTAATTTCTTCCATGGTGTTCTAAATGATATTTTCCTACTGTTGGTAGAGTCCATTCTCAAGTTTGAGCCAATTTGGAGCCATTGGCTAGCTAGTGGAGATCTCCTTTTGAAGGTTTTTTTATTATGAAGGAACACACCTAGGTAAATCACTATTCCCTCCATGAAATTTTGGTCTCATTGCATGAACACCAAGCCCTAGGTGTCCTCGTAATGTAGGGATAGGTTTTGCACCCTCTCGTGTCCTATATATGTCCGTATCGGACACGTATCAGTAGACAGCCATAGGTGTTCGACAAAATGCCACAGTGGGCATTTCGATCGAGTTTTCGAAATGTAATTTAACAAAAATTTAGGTTTTAGTGTCGCCTAAGAGGTTCTTAGTGTCTGAGTGTGTCTCGTGTCGTATTGGTGTCGTGTCGCACCCGTGTACATGCCCGTGCGCGTGCGAGCTGCATTCCCCTGCTGCTTGGGGCCTCGTGCTCAGTGCACAGGGTACGTGGACACGTGTGCTTGGATATGAAGGCAGGGGCGGTGTCTTACATGACACCCTCGAAGTCTCATGTCCTATTATTTTGTGTCGGGTGAGGAATTCGACTCACACAGGACACGGGTTCATTGAGTCTAGTATTTTGTATTGTGCATTGGGTTCGTGTGATGTTTGGACACATTGTGTCGCATTTTTGGACACCATTTTGTTTCTGTGACACGTACACATATCCACTATTTTTTACCAACTCTTAGTTTACCATCTTAATGTGTTTTTAATATTCAATTTGAATTTCCCTGAGTGGGCTGATACATGGTTTCAGTTTCGTTATTTACTAATGTTTAATTCCAGTTTCAACTATTTTAATCAATGTAAATTGTTATATTAAGATCCTGAACATGTGTATTAATTTACTACAAGATTGTTTACTTTTTTGGTGAGTTTTAGATTTCGAATATGGGACTTTGCCTATAGGATAGCAATGTGGCTGATACTTGCTTTTGGTTTTGATATCCTAAACTTTAAATCCCTGTATAAACTGATTTTAAATGATATTTTCTGTTGTCATTTTGATTGTACATATGTATTGGTACCTGTTGGGTCGATTTTACAAGTTAGATCGGTTTTGCATTGAGAGAATGAAAATTGGACAAGGGGTTGAACTGATACATTCCTGGAGATGAGTTCTGAAATTTCTCCTTTTTAAACTGAGTTGATTTTATTTATTAAACTGTCATTGAGCTTTTCATTCCTGTCAAACTATTTTCTTATGACTCTTGGAATTCAATGTCAATCCAATTACATGTTGCTATTCACTGTTAGATTGAAAATCCATTGGTGAACGAAATTTGAACCTGGGTTGTGGTGAACTGTCAATTTGATTTCATATAAACTGTCATACTTGTTTGGGTTTTCCTTAATTTGTATTCCCTAATTTTAATCTCCTTTAAACTGATTTGTGGTGATTAAATGTTAAGGATAGGCTTACATACATGTGTGTTGAATGATAGACATGTTAAATTCAAATTTTGTTGATGCAATGGGGCTTGAAATATGAGATGTGTTGCTAACTGCTATGTTCTTTGCACTGTCATTAGTTTCAGGAATTTGAAACATGAGAGATTAATCTCCTAATCTATACACACACACATATGTGTTAACTGGACATTAGCACTGTCTTTGGGTTGTCAAACCTGAGAACACATGCCACCCTCTATTAATTCCTGTAACAGTTCATTAGTGCACATACACAATAGACTATAGCCCATGTACCCATGTCACACACACATGCCACACTCTCACATGTTCACATATACACTCACACACGATTCTAACATTTACACACATAACCTGCATGTATTCCTGTCACCTAGATTCTCCTACACACACACAATCTCATGTATACACACACACACACACTGAGACACATGACCACACATGGTTCACATTGTTTGCATTCAGTTTTCAGTGAGATTGCTTGTTAGCACTGTCATTTGAATGACACTGGAAATTCAGTGCACACACACACAGGTTCCTCTTTATTTCCTGGAATACTACACTCACAAGTGACACACACACATCCCCATATTATTGTCATTCCATACTTTTCTCTCTCTCTATATATATATGCTATATACTTGCATGTTAAAATATATATAGAATGACATGGATGAATGAATGCATGAAAGTATGTATATAAATATGATATATGCAAATGTGTTGATAGCTTATAATGATTTGTGGTTGATGTGAGAGCTTAGAATGGTTTGTTAGAGCTTAGAATGGTTTGTTAGACCTAGTCTAGTTGGACTTAGACTAGTTTGACCTAGTTTACCTAACTTTGACTTTTAGTTGACTGAAGTTGACCAAGGTTGACTTTGGTCTAGGATTGACCTAATATCATGTAGACTGCATCATGGTATCTTACTTTATTTAGCTGGACATGTTGTGACTTGTACTGTTCTGATAGGAAGCAGACACCACTCCTCAGGCAGTAGTTTTCTTTCGGACATTCAGGAGATCAGGCGAGTACATTCTCTGACCGTTTCATACTTGCTAGGAGTATTTTCTCGCTCTAGATTATCTTACTTGATGCTGACACGATGGAAACACGGATTAGTACTATATGGATCTTTTCATACGATGTTATCCCCCTCGGGAGCATTAGATACATCATGTCATGTGCGTTTCACTTTCATCATGTACTCTTGTGCTTTCACCTTACATGTGCACTCTCGTGATTCATGTACTCTCATGATCACGGAGCCCCATGTATATATTCATGTGCACCCATTTATGGGCCCCCATGTGAATATTATGTACAATAACATAACTTGAACGGATCTTTGTGTATTGATTGGGGTACGGGGGAGTATAAATAGTCATGTGGACAAATTCCAAAGTAGTGTAGCCATGTACGACCTCTCATGTTTATTATCAAGTCGTTCACATGTCTAGCTTGTACTCTAAATCACTAATTCACTATAGCTCTTTACTTATAGTAGATATTTCATTACAGTCTTCTTTTTACTCATGTATACTCTTCAGCGTTTCATGTATTTTACTCTATTGCCTGTATTTTATTCCTGTCATTATATGAACTGCGTGAGATGTACTGTGCTCGCTCCTATCCTGACTGGACCTGTTAAAATATTACAGAGGATGAGGATGAGGCGTGCTGCCCCACCTATTATGGGACTACCCTAGATGACAGCTGTGACTTGGACCAGCAGCCGGATCCTTTAGCGGTGGACGACACTCCTCTAGACTAGGATTTTTTTATGTTTACTTCTGGATGACTGTATTATGATATATAGGATTTTGTGGTTTTGGATATCTTTAGACACTTAGACTCTCTAGTTGTACTTATGTGGATCTTTCATTTCAGTATTTATCTATCTATCTTTCTACCTTATCATTCTGCCTTAGATGTGATTGAGACTGTATATTGCTATGTCACCTCCATTCGGAGTGTATATACTGTACAGGTACCTTTATATTGTTAGATAATTGACCTAGGACAGCGTTCTACTGCCGACACTGCGGTGTAGGCTGGACGTACCCACGTCTCGTACCCTTACTCTAGGGTGCGGGTCGTGACACGAACTAACAATAAACTAGTAATTTAGAGTACAAGATAGACATGTGAATGGCTTGATAATAAACATAAAAGTTTGTCCATGACTACACTACTTTGGAAGTGTCCACATGACTATTTATACTCCTCCGTCCCCAATTAATACACAAGGATCCAATCAAGTTATGTTATTGTACATTACTTCACATGGGGCTCATAAATGAGTGTACGTGAAGTTTATACATGAGGGCTCAATGAACATGAGAGTACATGATTTACATGAGTATACATGCATGATGAAAGCACAGGAGTACATGATGAAAGTGAAATGCACATGACATGACGTACCCGATGCTCCAGAGGGGATAACATCGCATGAAAAGATCCATATAGTAACACGTGATAATGTCGTGACAGCATTAAGTAAAGTAATCTAAAGCAGGAATATAAGTTATAGCAAGTATGAATCGGTCAGAGAATGTACTCGCCTGATGTCTGAAAGTCTGAAGTAAATATACTGTCTGAGAAGAGGTGTCTGACTCCTAATCAGAGCAACACAAGTCACAACATGTCCAAAATGTAATAATTGAACATTACGATCCATTCTACATGATGTCTAGGTCAAACTAGACTAAAGTCAACCCTCGGTCAACTTTAGTCAATTACACTAGTCAAACTAGGTCAAGTCCTAACCCAAGTAAGTCTCACTAAGCCTAACCAAGCCTAGTCTAACATCACACACAATCACAAGGCCACACAAGTCGTTAACATACAAGCTATACATACATATATACATACATAGGCTTATATTAAATATAGGCATATGCATAGGAAAAACATATAGAGGCTATCTTGTATAGGCTAAATGCCTATAATCAATATAGCATACAATATACAACATATCCATAGGAAGCTATATACACATTGCATTCATTCATACATTACTTTATATATATATACTACATACATTATATATCACATGTATATATATAGAGAGAGTTAGAGAGTGAGATAGTGTATAGTGTTAAGGGGGTTAGGCTAACAAGGTATCAAACATTCACATTTCCATATATACATACCTATATACTCAATGAATATAAAGCCTACTTACATTTGCATTAAGTAAGGTATCAATTATATATACATTATCATGCTTGAATATATGTATTATATATTTTTTTAAGTAAGATATCAATTATATATATATTATCATGCTTGCATATATATATATATATATATATATATATATATATATATATATATATATATTTTAAGTAAGATATCAATTATATATACATTATCATGCTTGCATATATATATATATATATATATATTTTATTTTTTTATTTTATATATATATATATATATATATATATATATATATATATATATATATATATAAAATAAAAAAATAAAAAATATATATATATATATATATATATATATATATAGAGAGAGAGAGAGAGAGAGAGAGAGAGAGAGAGGGCAAGGAAGGGGGTTTTAGTTGAGTTCAGTTATGATGCAGTGTAGGTAATGTATGCATGGTTCATGGAGTGTCACAGGTTCAGATTATATAGGGTTAAGGGTCAATGTTCAGTACATGGGTTTAAGTTCAGATTTGGTAAATGAAATATGTAAAGCAATGATAGATTAGGTAATGCATATGTTCTAGTTTAAGACAAGTAATGTTCAGTTTAAGGAATTAAGTTCAATTTAGGTAATTGAATGCTCAGGTTTGTGAATGCACGTTAATAGGTTTACTTCAAACCCAGGTTAGTAATAGTAATGCTCAGTTTAATGCAATACCGAGTTTTCAGAAAATCAAACCAATGCTCAAACCCAAATAACAATCAAACGATCATCCCTATTGCTCCCATAGGCAAAACCCAATACAACCCACATGTTCATATATTAATAACAATAATTTAATCATTTATTAATAGTTTAAAACCTAAACAAACTCAAATGTACTAAACAGTACAGTTCAAAATCTGAGTGTCATAACACACTCGAAAACATATCAAAATCAAGCAATTTTCTCATAAAATCCAACACTCAATACACACATATATCCCAGCATGATTTAACATGAAAAAAATATAAGTTATCATTTTAAATTGGATTAAAACCATTCGAAAATAAGAAAAATGAATACTGATACTGTACAGTATCAGAAACTTGGGGGAAACAAAATTTCATACGAAAACACAGTTTAATTCTTAATTAAATGGTTGGTAAACATTAGTGCACATGTGTATGTATCATACATGACAAATTGTGTCCACCAAAATAAGGCACGACGTGTCCACACCCATACGAACTCTCACAGACACACAGTCTCGTGCACGCGTGTGTGTCGATCCAGGACACGACACACGACACGACACCACTCGTGCACGTGTCCACGTGTTTGCCTAGGGTAGGGCTACGTGTTAGGTACCCTGATATGTGTCCAAGTATTCTCGTGTCCGTGCACAAAATGGTTATCGGTGCGTGTTTGCTCGTGTGCGTGCGTGTGTGTAAAATTAATACAAAGGGAATATCGTGTCCGACACGAGGCTTGGCGGCTGATGTGTCAGTCATGGCCCCCACCTCACTGCCAAGTGGCAGCCGCTCACGTGGACTGTATGAGGAGAAAAGCTCCCTGAGCAGCACGGCACTGCCCAAGCCTGCTGCGAGTGTGTGCATGCCCAAATCAGACACGGACACGACACGAGAAACGCCCCAATGCAATACGAAATCACTATACACATATAGATCTATCAATCAGTGCAAAAAGATTTAGAAAATAGCACAAAAATTCCCTGTGAGGTATTTCATCAAATACCTACAGACACCTACTGATACGTGTCCGATACGGACACAAAAATGAAACCAAATCCTACCAAATTTCACCTACAGCTAGGGGACTCCTAGATCTATGCAACCGTGTAAGGAAATCAAGAAAATGAACACTACGAAAATAAAACGTTTTAGCGACGGCCCTATCCGTCGCTAATCCGTCGCTAATTTACATTACCGACGGATACTGGCTGAAAAAATCCGTCGGGAATAACCTCGTCGCTAAAACAAATCCTTCGCTAATCCGTCGCTTAGCGACTACTTAGTGACGGATTACCGTTGGCTACATCAAAACAATTAGCGACAGCTAGCCGACGGTTTCCCGTCAACTCCGACAGTTTAAAATTTTAATATAGCAACGTTTAGCGACGTAAAGATCCGTCGCTAATCTGTCGTAAATATATCGGTAAAAGAGTATCGAAGAGTTTCTGATACATAATATTCGTCGCTAATCCATCGCCATTCCGTCGCTATGTGTTTTTCCAGAACAAGGCCGACGGATAATCCGTCGCTACCTTGTCGGATTAGTGGCATTGTAGCGATGGATAATCCGTCGCCATGCTTCTGGATATCTTTCATTTTTCCAGAACCTGAGCGACGGGAACTCCGTCGCCATTCTGTCGCTCAGTATTTTTCCAGAACCAGGCCAACGGATAATCCGTCGGTAATCCGTCGATATCTTGTAATTCATACAGTTAGCGACGGAGTATCCATCGCTAACCTGTCCATCGCTAACTGCAATAGTTTTGAAAAAATTGCAGAAAACAGACTATTTCCTGTACGTACAACATATCCAACATATCCCAACATACACAAAAAATATCCCAACATACACAATATCTCCAAACATCCAATATATCCCAACACAATATCTCCAAACACAATATATCCCAACATACACAATATCTCCCACAATATCTCCAAACACAATATCCAACACAATATCTCCAAACATCCAATATATCCCAACATACACAAAAAATATCCAACACAATAACCAACAAAATATCTAACATAATATCCAACACAATATCCTAATATATATACATACAACAAAATATCTAAACATAAACAAAATAACCAAAATATACACATATCCAAATGTCCAAATGTCCAAAAACATAAGCAAAATCACTGAGAAGGAGGTGGTGCATCGTCTCGTGCTCTCTCCGCCGCTCCCGCTCTGCGTATATAATGCTCCACCATGTTTGTCGGAACTTGGGACAAGACATGGTCTGGAAGTGAGCATAGCTGCTCTGACGATATCATGTCAAGGAGCGCCACAATAGCAGCATCCGGTACTAGGCGGACCTCGAAAGAGCGGTCTAAAGAAAGCCGTCCGGTGGAAGAAGGACTAGGTCGATCCGAAGTACTGGCAGCAGCAGTAGACGAAGCAACAGCAGACGAACCAGGAGCAGACGGATCGGGAGCAGAAGAAGGATGCGGATAGTGCCCCAGCACTGTCGCCCGCAAATTCGACATTGTCATGGCGAGAATCGCAAGCTGCATCCTCACATCGTCTGCGGGGGCACGGGAGGAGGCGGAGGCGGTGGATATCTCAGAGTCGACGCCTACAATGACTCCGCCATGGAACCTAAGCCGTACAGGCGCCCTTTCCTAAAGCTGCCGGCGGATTCTATGAATACGTCGTCGTAGCAAGTAAAATAACGTGTAGGCAACTCTAGAGGGGGGTGAATAGAGTTTGTGTCGATAATCACCAAATAAAAATTAACTCTATATCACCTCCACAAAACAACTATCAAGATAGTAAATAAATCAGAGAGAAATACGGAAGTAAATAAAGATCAAAAGAGCATACGCAAACACAGCAGTTTTAACCTGGTTTCCCTCGTGGAGGTCTTGTCTAGGCCAGAGAACTCTACCACTATTTGTAAAATAGTGTACAACCACGTGCCTTTACTCAGAAGAGCACGCCAACTTCTTACAGATTCGCAGGTGGCAAAACTTGGAATTGTCCAAGTAACTTTTCTTTCACTCTTGCACACAACTTCTAGCTGATATCGCACTGAGCACCTTGGGCCAAGGAGAGTTGTGGCTTAGGAGATATGGAAGAATAAGGCTTAGAGTAGTAGAACATAGAAGGCTTGAATATTTGAAGGTGAGAGATAGAAAGATGATCTGAAATGAGAGAAATCAAGCCTTATTTATACTACTCTGGGGAGAAAGAGTTTGGCCCGAATTCTGCCCCAAGAATTCAAATTTTTGAACGTTGGACAACTTGTACCAAGCAGGCCCTAAAAATTATTTCCTAGAAATCAGGGGACAGAGTTCGGCCCGAACTCTATGTGGGGGCAGAGTTCGGCCCGAACTCTGCCTCCTAGGTGGCAGAATGGCCTTTGGACTTTTGGGCTTTGTGGAGCTTGGGATTGGTTCAGGAATTGGTCTATTTGTGTGGTAGAGCTTGGAGAGATATGTCTAGGGGTTGAGATGACTCAGTGCGACTCAACGTACACATTCTCCTAGACTCAATAAATTGAAGATTACAGACTTAGAACAAGTAGAAAAACTAAGAGCCCTTTGATGACGCCTTTCTTCTGATATTTGAGCAGTCCTGAAGATGTCTTTTTATGACGCCATCTTTGGTCCATCATTAATTCTTCATTGCCTATGTCCTGGTTTGATCATGTTTGATTATGCTTACTGCATGTCTACAAATACATGTTAGGCCAACAAAATATGTTGCAGTACGATACAAACATAGCAATATAATATAGGACAATTAGGATAATGCTAAGTTTAAGTAGCAACATGATAGTGAGTATATAAATATTAGTGACATCATTATGTTAAACTTAACTCATTAGCCATATTCAAAAACACGATGTAATCATTGGGCCAACAACGAGCGGCCATAGAAGAGGGCGTCTGGGTGGGCGTCGTTTTGCCGACATCCTCGACAGGGGGCTCAATCCGACGGAGTGCCTCACAATACGCAGCCTATCCAATGAATGTGCTTATACTATAAGTTTTTCTAAGTTATAATCTAAATCCTATGTTTCCCTAAGTTATAGTCTGAATCCTAAGCTTACCTAATTAAGTTAACAATAATTATATTTCTAACATAAATCTCATAAACGTAAGTACTTACATCAGTCTCCTGGGCCCTCACGTCGACGAAGCTCCCGTCCTTCTGCCTCTTGTGCATATGCACGAATACTTTATGAGTGGTAACCGCCTCCGCCTCTCTCCCCTCCTTCACTGCCCGTTGGGCCTGCATACGTAGAATTTAATGAACTTTGCATATTAATAGTACCGAATTAAATAGTGGAATGAATTTGAGGTATCTCACCAATTCTGTACGCGTCCGTGCGTGGGGCCTTGATCCCCCCGTATGCAGACCCGTGGCCTATCTATTCGCCTTGGCTTTCTCTGATTTCTCCTTGTATTGAGGAGTATCCACCTTCTCCAACATCTCCTTATAGTACTCCGCCCGGATCTAGTCCTTCTTCGTATGCGCCGTACAAAGGTCGTACACCGCATCCCGTATCTTCTTCCCAGCGGTGGCTTTGTAGGTCCTGCGGATCGCCTCCTCGCGATGGGAGGGCCACCAGAACGTCCTTTGACATACAAATTTAAATATCACGTAACTAAAAAATAATAAATTAAAGAATAATTAATAAGTAACTAAAAGATATATACCCTCATCTCATCGAGCCAGACGTACTGCCTGTCATGAGGCACCTCAGAAAAATTGAGGTAGGGGCCATGGTAATTATCCCGGATAATGTGCCCTACAATCCGGGCAACATCCTACGGGAAAATCTTTAAAAAAGCAACGACTGGATTATTGACTTGAATAAATGAAACAAATTTAATAAATTAACTTAAATTTACTTACGATTCACCCGCGGGCCATATCTCTCGTCGAAACTCGTCCATCGGCCTCTTTGGTGGCGTCGGAGGATTCGAGGGTCCGCGCATGTACTTCCCGATAATAGGATGAAACTGAATCTGGGGGTACTCCGAGGCCCACCGTGCAGTAACTGTTGGGTCTGCTGCTGTATCTGCTGATGCATCCGCTGGTGCATCCGGTGGCCGAACGGATCCGCTAGCGGATGGAGTCACAGGCCTCGACGAAGTTAACGGTAGCACCGAGGTAGATTGACGACGGGAAGAGTTTGTGCCCGGGCTCTCCAGGTCGAGATCGGAGGTCACATCCGGGGAATACGTATGGCGACCACAACCGCAACCACCATGCCCACACCCACGCCCACGACCACGACCACCACCACCACCACGACCATGGCCAGCAACACCAGCACGAGTGCTCGCAACCATGCCATGCAAATAGAACACATAAATATAATTAATAATATAGAAGTATAAATGAATATAAAACTAAACTAAAATATATATACTAGCAGCAGGACGACGAGTGCCGGCCAGACGAGTAGGACTAGGAGTGCCATCTACAAAAAAAAATCATACAATAAGTAGATGATCGAACGACAAAAACGTGAACTGAAATAAGAATACAGAAGTTTAATTTAAACTGAATCGTCCTCGTCCTCGGCCTCGAAAAAATATGAACTGAAATATACCGATATTTAATCATCATCATCGTCCTCGTCCTCGGCCTCGTCTTCATTCTCATCATCATCCTCATCCTCTTCGTCGACTTCATCTGTATCATCATCCTCATCAAGTTCTTCTTCTTCTTCTTCTTCTTCTTCTTCAGTCTCAATACTTGGGACAAGACGCCTCTTTCTCCCCTGGTTGATATCTAAGTCTTGTATATCAACCTCTTCCTTCCCTCTATTTTTCTCAACATGAGGTATATCAACCTCTAATTCAACATCCATGGTATCGTCCGACTGTTGTCCCAAGTATTTGGGGCTTTTCGATCTCATCCTCTTGGTATGCTGGGTCTCCAATATTGAATATATTTCTAGATTTAATCTTGCATACTGTCCACTAGTCAAATCGATCTCTACGACGCCTTGGATAGCTTGTATAGTAGACTTGAACAGCCTGACTTGCTATTGCAAATGTGTCGGACCCTCTATACCTCCTGCGATGATTTATATCGACGAACCCAAATTGTTTATCGATTCTCCAACCGATATTTGGTGTCGTATCGAACCACTCACATTTGAACATCACAATATGCATATCATATGGGGCACTATATTGTAAATCTACAATATTTCGAAGCACTCCATAATAGTCAAAATCCGGCTCGTCGTCATAGATGGTACCTCATATGCAAACACCAGAATCCTTAGTACTAAAGTTGTCATTGAAAAATTCGACATTTATAGCATGCTGAGTTGCCTTAAACTTGAAGCCATTAACGACATAGCCTGGCCAAGTCTTCGCATGCTTCTTCGGTCCCAATGCCAAATAACGAATGCTCTCATTTGTGAGTGTTGTTTCAGGCAATAAAACATGTAAACAAATAATAATAATTTAAATATTTTACTTGCATATATTTTAATGGTAGCCGCATAACATATTATCTCAGTTACTTACGTACTTTCGAAACCATGATGGAAAGGTACAATCAACCTCTCTTTGAACTCCCTCATCGATAATATCGGGTGTCCTTATTTTGACTTCATCTCTAAATACACTGTTAGAGAGAATAAAAATAAGTGTAGTCACTTACGTCACCAAATTAGAGATTATAACGAGGTGTAGTCACTTACTTCTCCAAATCTCTTACTTCTTGTATGTCACAATTTAACAAGATATATCGGTGCGCGGCATCATACTCATCGTCGGTCAACCACCGTTTCTTACTAGCCCCAATAGGCTTGCCCCTTAAATTGAATATACCTCCATCCTCAACGTCTTCGTCATTCCTTTGAGGTCTATTTTGATTTGTCTCGACATGAGTATCGAAATAAATGGAGCAGAAGTTTGATACCTCCTCGATAAGATATGCTTCGCATATCGAAGCCTCTATATGAGCCTTGTTGCCATCTTTCTTCTTTAGATGGTGTAGGTACCTAGAAACACAAATTATCTTGAGAATTAACAATAAATTATAAAATTCCACTTAAATTATATCAATTTTTATTTACCTTACAAAGGGGTACATCCATCGATAATGAACAGATGCACCGATACGGGCTTCGTATGGTAGATGAATCGGTAGATGCTTCTTGCTGTCGAAAAAGCCCGGTAAAAATATTTTCTCTAACTTGCAAATTGTTAAGACAATCTTCTCCTCAAGTTGTACCATATGTTGCACCGTCAGCTTAGTTGAACAGATATCCCTGAGAATGTAGACAGCTCGGCCAACGGAACCCATACAGCAGAAGGCAACAACTCTCACAAAGCAATGGGCAATAAACTTTTCATAAATACGTGGCAGTCATGACTCTTCGTTCCTGTTAGCTTGCGTTCATTGAGATCAACGCATCTAGACAAATTCGACACATAGCCGTCGGAAAATCTTAAAGTAGATATCCACTTGCAGATTATTAATCTATCTTCCTTGCTCAATGTATATGGCGCTATAGGCTTAGTTAATTGTCCACCAGCTCCCCTTTCTATCAAGTTTAGATCATGATGTTTGTATATCTCGACCATGTCTTGTCTTGCTTTTGGATTGTCCTTCATCTTTTCTTTAATATCCATGATGGTATTTAAGACATTATCGAACACATTCTTTTCGATATGCATGACATCAAGATTATGCTTTATAAGATTATCTTTCCAATAAGGCAAGTCCCAGAAAATACTCTGTTTGGTCCAGTTATGGCTTTGTCCGAACCCCTCGACACGATTGTTCGATGGATCTTCCATTGCGGTGGGTAATTCCTTTACAACTTCCCAAATATCGTATCCCAACAATCTGGCAGGAGGATCAAGAAATTCTTATTTTTCAGATCTGAACACGTCCTTGTTCTTTCGCCAATGATGGCTCTCGGGCAGAAATTGACGGTGACAGTCAAAGAAAGAAGTTTTTCCTCCATGCCTAAGGCGAAACGCCTTACTATTTTCCATGCATATCGGACAATACATGTTACCGTGCGTACTCCATCCCGATAGCATACCGTATGCTGGAAAATTATTGATTGTCCACATGAGTGAAGCTCTCATCTGAAAGTTCTATTTCCTGGAAATATCATACGTCGTGACGCCGATCTCCCACAGCTATTTCAGCTCATCCACCAACGGCTGTAAATATATATCAATGTTCTTCGTCGGATTTTTGGGACCGGGTATGATAGCTATCAAGAACATATAAGGAGTCTTCATACACATCTATGGTAGCAAATTGTAAGGGGTAAGAATGACCGGCCAGCATGAGTATTGAGATACCGACTGTCCGAAAGGGGCGAAGCCATCAGAACATAGCGCAAGGCGTACATTTCTAGGCTCTGCAGCAAAATCTGGATGACACAAATTAAAATGTGTTCCGCTGTATTTAGAGACATATACATCCTCTGCAAGCATGGCGCACATTTCTACGCCTCTCCATCCGAAGGATGTGACAATTCTGCTTCGTCCTTTATGCGTTCTTCGCTGTGCCACATCATGTGTTCCGCTGTATTCAGAGACATATACATCCTCTGCAAGCGCTTCGTGATCGAAAAGTAATGCATATACTTGTAAGGACATTGTTTTCTAGTTGACTTTCCTTTTTCCTGCATTGGCTTGCAACGATTCGTATTACAGAAATTGCAACTTTCTGATACCCAATTCTCTTTATAGTACAACATGTATCCGTTGCGACAACAATCTATCTTCTTGTACTCCAGTCCCAGTTGTCGGGCCATTATCGTTGACTTGTAGAAGTTTTTTGGGAGCTCTTTTGATTCCTTCGATAACACCTCCTTGATTAGTTGTGTGATCCGATCATAGCAAGCTTGTGGCAAGTTAAAATTAGACTTTATGTTCAGCAACTGCATCGTCACTAACAGTACGGACTGAGTCTCACAACCAGGATATAGAGGAGTATCTGCGTCCTGAAACATATCATAGAACTCCTTCGCCTCAGGATAAGGATCCTCCAGATCAAAATTAGGCCCTGCCGTATCATACACCATATCTCGTGCAAGGTTCTGCAGGTCTCAATAATCAACAGAGCATCCGTCATCTTCGAGGACATCCATTGCAGCATTATCATCAAAAGCATAAGTAGCAGCTTCCGCAGCCTGTCTTTCCGAATATAATTTACCTTGCGATGACCACAGGCCGTAATCACGTACGAAACCCATACGGGTCAAATGATCTCTCACAGTCACCACTTTTTCGTAACGTCTATTGTAACAATTAACATATGGAGACTTGATTTCGTTACCGTCCATGTACTGAGCTTTGCTCATGGCATACTTAAGAAATACTTCCACGCCTACCTGAAAATTGTCACTCACACCTATTCTGCTCCCATGTTGTCGTTTGTACATCCATGTACGATCAAAGAAGTAACAATCCATCGCAGATTGGAGGTAAAAATCTGTATCACAAGACTAACGGAATTACTATGTAATCATGTACTCACCAATAATCGAATGTAACTAGAGTCGTTGGGCCTATCGTGCAGTAATTGGTGGATCCGCTGGTATAGGCCGGATGTACTTAGTATCTACTGTATCAGATAAGTATCGGTCTATCGGTTTGGTATAGGACGTATCAGATTGATATTGGACTTAACAAATTGGTATCGTCCTATCCGATATGTACATGTATCGGCCGTATAGCTAGGATTCATATTGGCCTTATCGATTTGGTATTGGTCATATCCGATAGGTATCGGCCGTGTTGGATTAGTATCGACCATTTCGGATTAGTATCGTGGAAGGTTTAGTAACAAATGTACTTGGATTTCTCTCTTCTCGAGCTAGAATACTATTACAAGAGAGTCACCAGATCGTGATTGGCCAGTTACAGTAACATACATGCTTCCTTTTCCATCAGGAAAAGCAAGAGTGAAAAGGAAGCATGTATGTTCTGTAACTGGCCAGCTACGCTTTCGTGACTCTCTTGCAATGGTAATCTAGCTCTAGAAGAGAGAAATCCAAGTACAGTTGTTACTAAACCCTCCACCATACTAAACTGATACTGACGATACTAATCTGTTATGCCGATACCTATCGGATATGGCCGATACCGAATCGATAAGGCCAATACAAATCCTAGCTATACGGTCGATACATATCGGATAGGATGATACCAATTCGCTAAGACCAATACCAACTGATACTGCCTATACCAAACCGATAGACCGATACTAATCTGATACAGTCAATACTTATAAGTACCTACGGTCGAGGAGGTTGATCCGCTGGTACATCCATGTAAGATCAACGAAGTAACGATCCATTTCAATTTGGATATAAAAATCTGTATCATAAGACAAACTAAACATAATTAGTTCGATACCGATACCGATTCCGATACTCAACGAAATAGTTCGATACCGATATCGATACAGATAGGCGGTAGGATGAGCCATAATTTGCTGATTTGGTTTTGGTTTTGATTTCGGTTTCAGTTTCGAACGTACTAAATTCTAAAATTTTTGGTTCGGTTTCGGTTTTAAATATACTAAATTCGGTTCGATTTCAGTTTTCAATATACTAAATTTACTTATCCGATTTCGGTTTCGGTCAGTATCAGGTATCGGTCAGTATCGGGTATCGGTCACCATAACTCTTGACCTTGATTGATGATCTTGATCAAGAATTAATAATCCTGAATTAATTATAATTATTCTTGACTAATTCCTAGCTAGTTAACTACCTTCCAATTTAGAATTGGAATTCTAATATAAATATTACATATAGCCCGATACCGATACTCATATAGGATTAGGGTTAGGGTTAGGCTCCGATGCCGATACTCATAGGGATAGTCCGATATCGATACTCATAGAAATAGCCCGATATCGATACTCATAGGAATAGTCCGATACCGATAACGATTTCGATACTCATAAGAATAGTCCGATACCGATACCGGGACATGCCAAACTGTATCGGTATCGGACAGTATCGGACCGGTATCGGTCAGTATCGGGTATCGGTCAGTATTGGAGCGGGACATGCCAAACTGTACATTACTTATACGTTGCTACACTACGTTCTATATAATATTGATTAATTGTACATTAATCTTGGTTATCAACTCTTGACCTTGATTGATGATCTTGATCAAGAATTAATAATCTGAATTAATTATAATTATTCTTGACTAATTCCTAGCTAGTTAACTACCTTCCAATGTAGAATTGGAATTCTAATATAAATATTACATATAGCCCGATACCAATACTCATATACAATTAGGGTTAGGGTTAGGGTTAGGCTCCGATGCAGATACTCATAGGGATAGTCCGATACCGATACCGGGACATGCCAAACTGTATCGGTATTGGACAGTATCGGATCGGTATCGGTCAGTATCGGGTATCGGTCAGTATCGGAGCGGGACATGCCAAACTGTACCGGTATCGGCAGTATCGGATCGGTATCAGCCGATACTTTAAACCATCCTCATAAGAATAGTCCGATACTCCGATCAGTATCTGTATCGGTCGATACTTTATTAAATTATTAATAATTTATTAATAGCTATTTGTTTTTTGCTACCAAAAAATTCGATACTCCGATCCGAAACCAGCGATATTACCGATACCCCCGATCCGATACTCATAGGAATGGTTCGATTATGATTTCGATTCCGATATCGATTTCGATACCCCCCTCCCCCCATCCGATACTCATAGGATTGGTCCGATCTGAAACCACCTATACCCCCTCCCCCGATCCGATACTCCGATCCGAAACCACCGATACTCATAGGGATGGTCCGATCCGAAACCACCGATACCCTCCACCCCCTTCTCTACCCCGCCGGACAGCAAACCCCCCTCCCCCTCCCCCACCCCCCCACCCTCCGACAGCAAACCCCTACCCCATCCCCTCCCCCCCGACAATAAATACCCACCCCCCTCCCTCTCCCCCTCCGACAGCAAACCCTAAACCCTAGCCTGCCCCCGGCCCCTCACCGAACACCATCCACCCCCCGTCCCCCTCCCTCCCCCCTCACCGTCGGCTCCCGCGACAGCGGACCCCCTGTCCCCACCCGAAACCCTACCCCTGTCCCAAAACCCTAAACCCTACCCTGCCTCCCGCCCTCAACACCCTCCCTCCCGTCCCCACTCTATCCCTCCCACCCCGCCGGCCCCAGCGACAGCCGACCCTCCAACCCGAAACCCTATATGTTATGCTAAACACAGAGAGAGAGAGAGGGAGAGAGAGAGCATACCTGAGAGAGAGAGAGAGAGTCGTCGGAGAGAGAGTCACCAGAGAGAGAGAGACCCGTCGGAGAGAGCTACCCCGCCGGAGAGAGAGAGAGAGAGGGGGAAGAAAGAGAGAGTCTTTTTGGGGAGAATGAAAAATTCTCCCCCATCAGTTCAATTTAAGTTAGGTTACAGTATTTAGCGACGGACTACCGATGGATATATCTGTTGCTAGGTTGTCGTAAAATACCCACTGGATTACCGACGGAACGTCCGTCGCTAGTTAGACGCTAATTTATCATGCCATTTTTTTCAAATTTTGCTGCCATAATGTGCGATATATTAGCGACGGAGATCAATCCGTCGCTAAATTTTCATCAAATTAGCGACGGATATGGGACTAATTTTACCACAAAAAAATAAAAAAATAATCTATTGCTTTCTGACGGTAGTCCTTCACAAGGTAGTCGCTAGTCCATCGCTATTAGCGACGGATAAGATCCGTTGCTAATAGTCCGTCGCCAAATTGCTGTATTTTAAGGTGGTTTGAATAGTTTACCTTTTGAGTGTCAACTCAAAAAAAGCCCCAAAAATGAAGGATCCCACTTGCAACTCCCAAGCCTCAAATCTTACCAAAGCTAAGATTACACACTACCAACAGTAAATAGGCATGGATTAGGTCATAATGCAAGAGACTAGAGTCAAAAAGGAATTAAAATGAAGAAGTGTTGAAGTGTTGAAGAATGGTCAATACCTCTTTCTTGCCAAATGTAGAAATGATGTAGAAAGAGGCAAGAACAATGAAGAGGCATTAAATAGAGGGAGAAATCCCTAGGCCGGCCGCAAATAGGAAGAATTAGGGTTAGGGTTGATGACTAATGGACTTTGGGCCAAGTGCAAGGCTAAATGGATCAATCTCTTAGCTATTCGTTCAAGCACCTATAACACCTAATCTCTCTATGAAACTTGGTCCAAAATAAGTCAACTTGGATCGACTTAAGTTAGACTAGGGTCCACACCATGCTAACCAAGTCACCAAAGTCAAAGTCAACATCTAGGTTAGTCTCTAAAGTCACAACTAGCAAAAGTCAAAAATAACAATCATCACTCAAACAATTTACAAATAATTCCAAGAAACCGAAATGAACAAAATACCCCTAGGCCAAAAATGATAAATAAAACATCCAAATCACATGGTTATGCTCTAGGTCAAGTAGTCTCTAAGGTTTCACTCGCAAAACTACAAAATCATAAATTACCAATAAAATAGTTTTAAAAATAATTAAAAATTACCAAAAATCATATCATTATTTAAATAACATTATTAAAAGATTAAAACTTACAAAATTTTAAAATTACCCTTATTTAGAAAACTGGGTGTTACAAGAAACTGGCTTCCAAGTTGGGGGGTTTGGGCAGCTTTAATGATCTATTCTCGACAGATTTTTGCTCGACTTCGCGTCGAGTTTCTGATCGATCTAATGGGATATAACGAAATACCTTTGAAGGGGTTCAGAGAGGGTCATATAGCCTTTACCTAGGATTTTCTAGATCGAAAAGTTATTGAGTAGAATCGAGTAAAAGTTGGAGAGAAGTTGAATACCTGACAGAGTTTTAGAAACAGGGTGCCCTGTTTGGGCTCGGTTCTAGCGATCTCGGCGACGTTCCGAGTGGTTGCAGGCGGTCCGTAAGGCGCACGAGGGTGTCAGCGAGGCTCTAGGATGGAGGGTCTCTCTCTCTCTCGAGTATACTTCGTTAGGGTTCTTCTCAAAAACTTTCGTGCAGCCGTTATATACTCGGTTAAGAAAAATCGAGTCAAAACTCGAATTTGTTCGAGATTAGGATGGGGGGATTCGCAGTTTGATTGGGATTCGGATGGGGAAGGGTTCGTAAGGAATTTGAGATTGATGCAGATGAGGATTTGAGATTTGATTCAATCAAATCTCGAGAAGTTATGTCTGGGTCGGATAGAACAATGGTCGGGTTTTTTTAAGTTTCTTAGCTCACGAGATTTTGGAAAATCTCGTGAGTTAAGGGTTTTTTTTTAAACCTACTGTATTCACAGTATATATATATATATATGTATATTATATATATTTCATTATATATATATCCACATATATACATCACTTCTACATATACACTTATGTATACCTATATTATATTTATATATATATATATATATATATATATATATATATATATATATATATATATATATATATATATATATATATATATATATATATTTTATATATATATATATATATATATATATATATATATATATATATATACGTTTGTACATAAATACACAATATATATACTCAATATGTATATATATATATATATTTTTATATACTCAATATGTATATATACGTATATGTTATTCATAATATATACATATATATAACCCTTCATATACACATGTATATTTTTTTTTTATATTCATATACACATGTATATATAATTCTTTATATATACATATATATTGCACTTCATGTATACATATACATATAGCTCTTCATGTACACACACACACACACACACACACACACACACACACACAGAGATATATGCATACGTTTGTACATAAATACACAATATATATACTCAATATGTATATATATATATATATATATATATATATATATATTTTATATACTCAATATGTATATATACGTATATGTTATTCATAATATATATAACCCTTCATATACACATGTATATATAATTCTTTATATATACATATATATTGCTCTTCATGTATACATATACATATAGCTCTTCATGTATACACACACACACACACACACACACACACACACACACACACACACACACACACAGATATATATATATATATATATATATATATATATATATATATATATATATATATATATATATATATATATATATATATATATATATATTTCTATTTTATTTTTTTATTTACATATATATATGTAAAATATATTTTTATTTTATTTTTTATTTATATGACCAAAAAAAATATATGACCAAATAAATTCAAATAAAATCGTAAAAATCAAGAAAATGTTTTCGTTAAATAATATTCCATATAAATTTCCTACTTTATTTATATGTTTGTAACTATTGCTTGCTACTCAAAATATGTACCATGTCATAATTTAGTAAAATAATATAATTAATAATAAAAGTGTTTAAAATAAAACATATGTATACAATAAAGTAAAAAAAAGGGGGTTTACATACCTCTAGGTCAATGAAGTAAATTTGGGTCAACTCTAGTCAAACTCTAGCTACTTGGTCAACCTTGGTCAATATCTAGGGTTTGACTATTCTAGGCTATATGTTGTTAGGTTAAAGTGGTATCAAAATCACATTCAAATCTTAAAATCTAACCACCAATTTTCGTATAGAATTTATACATCATACAAGATCACCTATAGAGTGTAATACTTATAACCCTTACCATTATATATATATATATATATATATATATATATATATATATATATATATAAGAACTGACTCCTACATGGAACTCAAAATGTAATATATGAATGGCATGGGCTGCACAAAGGGTTAATGGTGACTAACCACTAAGACGTTAGGCAACTGCATCTAAACTTATTGGACTGATCATTTGAACAATAAACTGAAATTGGGTGATGCATGACAACACTTAAAAGGGAATAAGGACGGACACTCCAAGTAATACGTCAACTGAACACTAAAACTGGACTACACAAATGGTTACCAAAGCATACAAGGATTGATATATGTACACAAGCCTGAACATGCAAAAATGGTACTGGGTTTGAGCTCAAGACTGAACTACAATGCAGTGGACAGAACCACAGGTAATAGGACTGGACACAACCACTTAATACCTATAGTTAAATTTTAAATGCAAGTATACTACTACTCTATACTAACTTATCTCTATAATATATGTATACACATATATGGGAATGCCTAACTGACATTTGAATAGGCCCATAAATAAGACACCAAGTAATGAAGGTTTATAGGTTTTGAATAGACTGGAATATTTGTTAATGATGTTTAGAGGCAAAATGGGATTGGGTCAATAAAACTGAACTAGAACATACTAAAACAATCTCCCTCATTCCATTAACTGATCCCTACCTAACTAATACATTATAGGAACTAGAATTTATGCATTCCATCAACCCAAAAACTCATTTCTATACTTCTCATGTTCGGATGCAAGGTAGGATGAAGCTAAGGCGTATGGGTTGGCATTTAATTGTAGGAAGATTTCCTGAATATAAAAAGGGACTGGTGCTATACAAGTAATGGTTGACTAAAGACATAAGTTCAATAGGAATGATACTCCCAGGTAATCTCATACTCAACTGAAGAATAACAACTAATTTCATATATATAAACTATATAGTCATCTATAGGGTATAGAACCTTAAACCTTGACTACTAGTAATATATAATATAACATAAGGCACATCAATATGGTTCCTATGTATAGGTATACTAATCCATTTAGGACAGGACTCATAAGATCCAGCAAGGACACCACTGAATAGACGACAACATAAAGGAAAATGGAACAAAATTAGGCTAACAATACATGGTTAGGTCAGATATGGAAATATATAGGAATGCCCATGACTGATCAAATCTACAGGTAGCCCTTTCTGCAGGACAATATCCTCAACTGGACACTAAAGGAGGTATCAAGTTAAAATAGGGGGAGGGGAGGTCTAACATTATGTCAAGGGCAGGTAGTGTATGCAGTGAAGTATATGCAGTAGAGTGAAGGTGCAGGGCATGCAACATGTGCAATAAAGAATAACAAGGTTGGACATGCCACAAGTGAAAACAGTGGACAATACAATGGTTTTAAATGAGAATGCAGTGAATGCAATATGCAAGATATGCGAGACAGTATAATCTGATTGCTGGATATGTACTTGTGGACTAAACAATACAGGGTATCAAGTATGTTCTGATACTTGTATGTATCAGATTGAGCTAAATGATATTGGGTCTGTTCCAAGCAATGCAATGAATGGGTAGGTAAATTTTTTATTGAACTAAGGTTGCAGGACAAGAAAGTTTGAATGCAGTGGTGCAGAACATTATCTAAGTAGCAGGACAAATTAGAGTGCATGACATTGAAATACAAAAGCTACTCATGTGTAGTGCATCACGAACCAAGTATAAGTGGATATTTCTACTGCACAGACAAGGACAAGTATTATATTCAGATATGGGTAATACAGGCTAAGCTCTATGTGAAGATGTAGGACTATGTAATGTGTGTAGTGAATCAAAGCTCTACAGTGAATGATGAATGTTGTGAACAAATGCAAGAATGCAGGACACATGGGATTTCAACCACACAGGAAAATGCAGTGGTCTGCAAGTTCTCATCTATAGTGGATGAAAGGGTCAGGTAATACAATGGGTAGACAAGTGCACATGTATATTAGAATGCATGACACTCTACTTATAACTGGGTAGAATAATATTTAGTTTAACTGTTACCCTCCTATATGTTAGGACAGATACCATATTCATAACTAAACATGGAAGTAAAGTATGCAAGGAAGTGAATGCAATATGCAATAAGCAAGAAGGTAGGACAGATATACATGTGAAATGAACAATGCTGCAGTGTCATGGGAGTGCAGAGCAACAATCACAAGCAATGGATTGAGTGCAGTGAATGAAAGATGAGTGTAGGACAATACTAACATGCATTGGCTAAGGCCCCAAGATGCAGGTTATATCCTATGGTAGCAGGTCATAGCTACTGAACAAGAGGGTTGTGTGTGACATGGTCCCAAGGATCTGAACCAAAAGTAAAGTACCTCGACTATTTCTCTGATACATAATGCATGCCCTTATACAAGGAATGGATTTACATTTCCCATGACATATGAGGATGCATTAAGGCAAGGGATTAAATGCTTATGTACTAATTTGCCACACAAACGATATGAAGACTAACTGTAATGCCCCAGTCCCAAAATACTTAGGACCGAGTACGTAGACATGCTAGCTGTACATATACGAAGAATACTCCAATATATGGAATCCTTGTATAGGTACATAAGCTGTAAATAACATAAATCACAGGCCAGTATATGAATAACTACATCTCATCCACAACTCAACACAGAAGATATAAGATGTCCAGAAATAATAAGCGAGTCAAAAAGATAGCCGGGTGGACATACCCACTCCAAACAGCTATGAAAAATAGTCTCAAATGATCAGAGTCCAACCTCCCCAAAATAGAAAGAAAAAAATATAAAGAGGTCTACTATATAGTCTCAATAAAACTCAATACAAGGTTAAAGCTAAATGTCGGAACGGAATGCCTCGTCGTCCACAAAAGATGGATCCAATGCCGCACCGTACTACTGTAGAAAATTGTCTAACCCTGGAGAGATAACCACGTCCTCAGAGGGACGTAATAAGATAGAAGAAAACACCATGCCATATAAGCTATGATATATAATAAGTAAAAGAGTGATGCATGCAATATATAGGGTTCTTAACGGTTCTACTGTGAACATGCAGTTGAGATACAATCCTTCGACGCATGAGCCCTGACTGATAGTAGGATCCGGTATAGTCTCCTCTCGGGCACCAGTGACCAAGTATATAAAGTTCAAGAACGTCAGTAGCCAACCTAAGTGGATAATCATACCCGTATCTCCAGTGGAGCTTCCGGTTTACAAAAGAAAGTGTAGTAGAAGCCTATACATCAAGTATTGTTCTCTCCACCCAAATTTCTACTATCATAATCTCCATGACTCATATAAACCTCTAGTAACTGCCAAGTTTACTAGCATGCAATTCTATTGGCAGTTACTCCTATCCGTCTCACGCCTCAGACGTATCGGTGGCCAGCCGACTACGCAAGCACGTGTCCTACATGTGACTCACAACGCATGATAAAGTATGTGTCAAGGCCTTATGAGATATACCAATACCTCATCATCAATGGGTGGTCACTAGGCTAAGTCAATGCAAGAAAATAAACAAAAGCAAGTAAAACGACTGATGCAGTCGCTTGCATCCAAGTATGACTTATACGCACAATGATATAATACTGAAAATAGATAAATAATATTGAATATAAATAACTGAAAATAAGGTAAAAGTTAATCACAGAGTATGGTGGTAAGGTATCTTGCCTGTGGGTGGTGCGAAAAGGGCAGGATCCGATAGCTCAAATCAGCAAATCGACGAAGCAAGAAACCCAAATCTCCCAAACGTCCTCGGATGCTGAAATAAACATCACAAATATTTTTGGTATAAAATATATGTCTTGAAACGCCTACCCAAAAGACCAATTCTGGACACAGGGGTAAAATTGTAATTTTGAATCAAAATGATGTCCGCCAATGGACCCGTTTTGCACCGAAAAGTGTGCCAGTATCTATGGTCTCTAAAATCGTCAAACTATATGTCTATGAGTTCACTTTGACAAAACAAACCCAAATGTATGTCCAAAGTTAGATTCCGACGGGCTGTGCACAAATTTGACTGTTGGATTGGGTTACGGGCCCGCCAAAAAGGTATTCTGGTCGACCTTCTCAGAATCAGACCAAACATGGCATGTAGGGCCAGAAAAATGATATGGTCATGTTGGCACAAGTTTTGTCTCGATACAACGAACATGCACAAAGTTATGGCATAGTTTGCAAATAGTTGATACGGGGGTATCTTGACGGATACGTACTAATTTTGTCACGCATGCACAACGAAATCGAGTTCCGTCAGTTCTCACACATCGACAACATCCATATGCGTCTTTCGATGCTTATGGATTACGCCCAGTTTGTCGAGGCGCACGCCGTATCAGGAATTTTTTTTTCTAAAATTAGTTGTTTCAAAACTGATTTTTGGTTGTTTTGGAAATGTCATAAATCGAAAAGGAAACCAAATTAAACAGAAATAATTGAAGGGAATTAAACCTGGATATGTTGTCTAAAAAACTTTCAATTATAATTTAAAAATAGTTAATAATTTTGGAGAAAATTGGATGCAAACATGGGGGTTTGGGACAGTCTATTCTGTGTTTACGAACAGATTTTTTGCCCACTTTGGGTTCAAATTTCTACGCAGATAACACGAATGAATTTAATCTACCTGAAGGATAATGAAGGGGGTTAGGTTGAGATCGAACCTGAAAAATTGGTTTGTGAAACGAGCGATCGAGGAGGACGAATTGTCATCGTGAAGTTGGGGTCCTTAGCAGCCGTTGTTACTGCTGCTGCTGCTGGCCCCCTCGGCCTGGCCGCGTGTGGGGCGGCGGTCGGTCGGCCATTGGCCATGCACGGTGGCGACAAGGAGGCACGCGGACTATGGCGACGCTGCTGCCCAAGGGGTAGGGATCGAAAGATTTGGGTTCTAGGGTTTTGATAAGATTAGATGTGGCTTTTCCTTTGTTCGTATATGTGCAGATACATATATGCTTCTAGCCTCTTCAAAATCTGGGGTCGCAGGTTTGGGGCCATCTACTGCTCGCGAGATATTGCCAATATCTCGCGAGTTCCCTCTTTTTTTTTGTTAACCTACATATCCATATTCACTACGTAATCCAAATAATTTGTCTAAAAAAACATATAAAATTTATAAAAGTATATATAAAATATTTTAATAATAATTTTTAGCATTTAAACCTAATAGCTATCTATACTATAGCATTTTCTGCCACTACTAATATTTAGCATATAATTCATTTATTAAATGTAATACATTTTTATAGGTAATACAACACTATAAAATTAAAATAAAATTTTCTTAAATTTCAACAATTAAAAAAAAACTTTTCTGATACATTTAGTCGATAAATTTGTTACAAGTTTATCTATGTATACACATATTGTAGCTTTCATCTTGCTACCAAAATATTAACACAATCTAGATTTAAAAGTCCAATAAAAAAAATACTGTAAAGTATATTAAGTACAATAAAATTTAAAATTTAGGGGTTTTATATCCTACCCAACTTATAAAAATTTCGTCCACGAAATTAAAAATAATTTTAATATCAACGAGTAACGAGATTTTATACAAAGGGAGGACAGGTACGTCAATTCGTACTTCGATTTCCGAAATAGAGAGGAGGTGGTTATCAAGAAATCAAATTGACGTCATATTCTACAAGATGACTTATTCTTCATTCAAGACTCTACTCAACTTATAGAAGTTGGCTAACAGAAAACATTGTCGTTACAAGACTTCTGGAAAAGATAATTTCTAAAGGAGAGGCACGAGAAAATTGGACACTTCCGACCGTAGTCTCAAATTCCAAGTGGGCCTAGATATTGACATGACGCTCTTGGTTGATAACTTCTATCGGAGAATCATTACAATTTAACATTGCCTTTCTGTGGGTCATGCTTCCAACAAGCTGGTAGGAACCCCTTATTTGAATATAACTAGAACGTGTTAGTACAGTGGGATTGCATTCTTCGTCTAACGTGGGTATCTAGAGATGACGTTGAAGAACTTAGGGGAAGAAGAATTCATTGGCGAAGAGATGTGAGTCTATAATAAGCACAGGTACCTTGCTATAGAATTAGAATAGGTAAGTGTTTGAATCTTTAAGTCATAACGACTAATATGTGCGGGTTAGTGTTTGTTGTTGTGTAGGAGGCATGTGCTTGCTTGAGTGAAATGTGTATGTCATTGATGTGTCTTGCATGGATCATGTGTATTCAGTCTAGTCAAGGGAATGGGTCAATATTGGCATGATTAAAATCAAATAGAACGAAATAGGCATCCATGGTTTGTTCTAAGATAAATCTGCCATACATGTGGTACAATTGGAATGGGGCACATGAATGAGCATTTGTGTGGGATAAGGATGTCATGTGTGTAGATTGACTAGTCTAGTTCATGAGTGTGATTTTGTGGGAAGAAAAGGCTAGTGTTGTCAGTTGGTACAAATAAAAATGGACGTTATGAACCACCAAATTTTTAGACTAAGTGGAAATGATCTACCTCAATCATCAGCTAATTCAAAAACCCTACGTTCTAGAGAGGCTTGCCTATACCCTAAGGAATTTCCTTTCTCGAGATTGAAACTAAGACACGATTTTATAATAGAACAAAATTTGAAAAATTAAGGTTTCTATCTTTCATTGTGGTTATCTAAACGTACGAGCAAGGAATATAAAATACAGTATGAAGATCACATCGTAACCTCCAAATAGATGGTACAACGGTTACAAATGTCATCCTATATCTAAGAGAGAGAGAATATGCTAAGTTCAAGGTACTACCTAACTTATAGAAATTGGTTAAACATAGAAAGCACGGTAACAGAACTTCTAAGAAGATCAAATTTCAAGGAGATGTTGAGGATACGAGTTACTTCTGATCATAGTCAAGGACTCTATGTGTAACCCCTCTTTCCGAAATTTTGATAATATATTTTTATTTATTTATTTGAATTAAATGGTATTTTTTTTAGAATTTTCATAAATACTTACTTGGTTAATTATTACGATAGATGACTTTAGCCATGGTAGAATTTTGGGAGTACAAGGTGACTAGAAATCATGGCACGGATAGTGCAATGGCGTGCTTTGACGAGTATATCAGTCCTGATAGGGAAGGTCGAGCCATAGTGATGTCCTAACTAGAAAAACTAGGCCAAGTTGTGACATGACCATTATAATAGTTTAATTATTTATTGTTAAGATCTATTGACTTGCAGAAGACCCGGTTGTACTCAACTAGTCCGAACTAAACTCAAACCGAGCCCAAGCCATGTAGACCCTTAGTGCGACCAAGACGGCCACATAGATACTACATGTATATTGGTGTTTTATCTTATTTGATCAATAGATAATTATAAATAATAGTTAAATGAAATATAATATTGCTATTAAAGTTATATTTATATTTTATACATTTGTTATTTTCGATAATGATACGTTTTCTTGAAATGCCATTTTAGGTTGTGGGACCTTTGACTAGAACAGTATATGTATGCATATATATTGTGTATGTTTATTTGATTAGATAAAATATACTTATTAATCATTTTGTATATATTTATTGCGTGTTCATAATAAATAAATGATTAGTATTTTATAAGTAAGATATATATATATATATATGTATATAGAGATACTAAGGTTATATAAATAGGTCTATATATACATGTTATATATATGCGTATATATATATATATATATATATATATATATATATATATATATATTCAATGGCTTCTTCCTCCCAGGTTTCTTCCTCCCTGGTTTCCTTTCTCCCCCTGCCGGCATGGCTGCCTCCCATGGCTTCCTAGCTGCTTCCGGCCTCTCTCTCCTCCCCCGTTTACCTCATGCATCGTCCTCCGTCTCGGTTCCCTCCGACCTGGCTGGTCGCCGCTGCGGCGGCACATGGCTGCCAGTTTGCTTCTCCTCCTCCGGGCATTAGGCATTTTCTGCGGCACCCCCGACCGGGCCCCCACCGGAATCGGCTAGGTAGCCACCCTCCCCCCGCCCTCTGGGCGCCCAGCCGTCGCCTCTCGACGCCCTACGGCCTTCCGCCCTCGGTCCACCCCCCTTCGGCTTTTCTTCCGGGGTGGACCGCTGACCAGCTCCTGCTGGTGGCGCGCAGCAGATCGGCCGCGGCCGCCGCCCTCATTCCCCAGCCCAGTAGCATCCCCGACCCCGCCTCGGCTGTGCGGCCGGCGTCCGCCGACCGGAGGAGCGAGACCCCTCCTCTCCTTCAGCTGCTTTCCCGCTCCCCTCGATTCCCGGGCAGATTTTGAATCCATCGTCTGCATCGACAGCTGGAGCGCTCGCTCCCCCATCGAGCTCCGGGCCCCTCTCGGAAGTCTCGCCAGGAGTTGGCGCAGTCAACGTGTCTGGAGTTGGCGCAGTCAACCCCCCATTCTCTTTTGTGGGGAGCGGTCCTGGCGCAGTGCGCTCCACTCTTTCAGTTTCGGTTTTGGGGGGTCACGTGGGTGGTGGACCCCATGGGGAGTGCGCTGCTTGCGCGTCCCCTTCCCTTGCCGCATTTACGGGGGGGCACGTGCCCCTATCGGATGGGCCTCTATCTTTCACTTGTAGTAGCTCAGCTGGGGAGAGCGCAGCCCGCGCGGGAGACCACGTGTCCTTCTCGGGCTTCGGACCATCCGGGGTCTGCGCACCTCAGGAGCAGCCGTCCTCTTGCACGCTTCAGGGGCAGCCCTCTATTGCGCGTCCGGTCGCCCCGCCTTGCGCACTTCAGGAGCAACCCCCTATTGCGCTTTCTCCGGACTTTCCTTCTTCCAGCTCCTTGGCGTCACCCGGGGTTTTATCTTCTTGCCTTATGGCGTGGTCCGGGGACCCCTCCCCCCGCCTTGTGGCGCATTCCGGAGCGTCCCCCCTGCCTCTCGGCCCTCCCGAGAGCCCCCAGCCCCCAACCCCCAGCCCCCAACCCCCCTCAGGCCCCGCGCCTCCCGGGCACTCCAGCATATCAGCGCAGCCGCGCAGCTCCCCTGGTCTGGCGCATATTGGTGCCCCTTCGCCTTCTCGGCTCCTACAACCTTCTCCAGCAGTTTTCCCCCTGCCCCCCTCCCTCCCGAGCTCCGAGGCCCCTCCTCGCGTCTCCTACGCCGAGGCCTTACGGCCAGACCGGGGGAGCCGTCCGCATTCGTCCTCTGCGGATATCCAGCTCCCAGATTTTGAGTTTCCGCCTGCTTCCGTCGGCGACCCCATCCGGGTCCCCTTCGCCGCGTCGGAGATCTCTGCCCTATCCTCCTATTTTTCTAAGTCATTTGTGCTCAAGTTCGGGTCTGGCTGCCCGAAGATCTCCCTTGCTGCAGAAGCCATCGCCAAGTGGGGCCTTCCTGCAGCTTTCCAGGTCGCTCCGCTCGACCCTAAGCATATGCTCCTTCACCTCTCGTCCGATTCGGACTATGCGATTGTCCGAGCCAAGGGCACAACCAGAATGGGAGCGCAGACCGCTAAAGTGGTCAAATGGTCCCCCGACTTCAACCCCAAAATTGATTCCAAAATCATATCAACATGGATCACACTCCCCAACCTCCCCCTGGTTTGCTTCCCCGCAGTAGCACTAAAACGGATCGCCAGCTCCTTTGGGACCCTGGTTGCCATAGCCGAAGAAATTCGCAACCTCTCCATGTACAACTACGCGAAAATATGCGTGGAGTTAGACCTCGCAAATGACCCCCCCAAAATTATTAAGATAGAGCTCGGGAATGTTACTCACAGCCAACCACTGGTCTACGACAACAGCATCATCTTCTGTAAACACTGCCAGATGAGCGGCCATCTAATCCAGCACTGCTTTAGAGCACACCCTGAACTAAAAAAGAAAATCCCGTGCTCCACTAGCGCGGCCACAGCTCATAGAGACTCCGCCAATATCATACATAAATCAATCCCCGACCCTCTCCCCCAGATAGAAGGCCAGCCTCGCCCACAACCTCCTTCGCCTGACCCGGCCAGCCATGCTATCGTCCCTTACACTCCCGCTACCCTCTCCCTCCACAACTCATTTGAACTCCTATCAGACACCCCTTCAATTGGCGTCAACAATGATCACAATGACCACAACGAGCATCCTCCCACCACATCTGATCCACAGGATCCCCTCAAGAACTTAGGACCCTCACATCACCCAAACGCCCACACCACCCAACCCCCCACACAATCAGAGATCACCACACTATCCCCCAAGGAGGCTTCTTCCTCCATCAAATAATCAGTCGACACCCCTCCACATCCAGGAGTAGACTCAACGGAGATCAGATCTGAGAAGTTAGAGGAACACCGACCTGGCACAGAGCCTCTCCAAGATCACTTCATCCCTCTCAGCCACACCTTGACTGGCAGTCCCTCCCTCCCAAAGGAGGCCCAAACCTCACTCAGCCATCCCCTAACTGGCAGATTCTGGCAAGCTCAAGAGGCAGGATTTCTAGACCGTGATAATCCCTTCTGCGCCCTAGAAGAACAAGACAACGACCCACCTATCACCGACACTGACGACAGGGAAACTTGCGAGCAAGGCAAGAACGACAAAGATACCGAAAACAATGGGGCCACCAGTTCAACAAACAAAAAAACCTCCTCCAAAAAGAGCAAAAATAATCAAAAGCCGATGACAGCTAGGAATACCAGGTCCGCAAAGAAGCACAACCACCCCCATCCCAACCCTTTGCCCAATACTTAACATCCTCTCCTGGAACGTGAGGGGGCTCGGCAACAAACCGACTATGAACAGATTGCTCAGCCTCAAGAAGACTCATCACATTGATCTTTTAATCATTATCGATCCTAAAATCCCTCAAAGTAGAATAAAAACCATCAAACTCAAGCTAGGCTTTCCACAGGCCATCGCTGGTGGTAATGACATCTGGCTTTTTCTTGCACAAGAATTTAATTACGGCATCATTCACGAATCTCCCCAGGCTCTCACCTGCTGGGTAGAACACCCGGTTCTCAAGTCGCGCTCCGCCATCTCCGCTGTTCATGGCAGTTGTGACATCCCCGAACGAAGATTGCTCTGGGCTGACCTGTTGAGGGTCCATTTCCAGGGACTTCCATGGCTTTGCATTGGTGACTTTAGCATACAGAGAGGAGAAGTCTGGTGGTCGCCCTCCTCCCAAACCAGCAATAGATGATTTCAACAATTTTACCTTCCTCGGACACCTCACCCCCATCCCCTTCCTCGGGAGCGCTTTCACCAGGTGCAACATGCAGGAAGGTCATCGGCGACAATACGCCAGACTGGATCGAGCGTTGACCAACGAAGGCTGGACCGACATGGGCTTCATCACTAACCTCTCCCATCTGAACTCCACCAAATCTGACCACTCCCCCTCCTCGTCCAGATCACCAATAATCACACCAACAACAAGAAAGCTTTCTGATTCCTCGACTTTTGGCGTCACCACCCACAATTCTAGAACATCGTGACTTCTGCTTGGAACTCCGTCTCAGTCCTTGACCCGATGGCACGTTTGGCGGCTAAGCTTAAAGCCACCCGCAAGGCACTCTCGTCCTGGAGCTTACAGGCTTACGGTGACATTTTCCAGGCTATCAGGGAGGCAGAGGACGACGTCACTCGCGTGGAGTCCGCTTTTGCCATTAACAGATCCCCAGAGGCCCGTTCATCCCTCAACCTCGCCAAAGCCATCCTGAAATCTAGGCTGAGAGTGGAGAACGACTTTTGGCGGTAAAAAGCTAGATCGACCTGGGACACCGACGGCGACCGGAATACCAAGTTCTGCTACGCGTGCGTCAAAGGGCGTAGGAACAAATTAAAACTTCACCGGATCCTCGACGACAATGGCAACCTTGTTGACGACCAGGCCGAAATTCAGGCTGCGGCGACGAACTTCTGCTCCAAGCTTTTCACCAAAGAGCGGGTCATTCACGACGAGACGCTTTTGTCAGTTATCCCTTCCCTAATCAGCGATAACGACAACGCGGCCCTGCTTACCCCCACTTCGGAGGAGGAGGTCAGAGCTGCGGTCTGGTCCATTAATGAGCACAGCGCCCCTGGACCGGACGGTTTCAACAGAGTTTTCTTCAGAGCTTGCTGGAACATCATCAAAACCGATTTAGTCGAAGCCACTATAGCCTTCCTCCAAGGGGCCAGATACCCCAAGTCAATCTCATGCGCCAGCATCATTCTCATCCCCAAGAAAGACAATCCGAAGAACTTCAAAGACTTTCGCCCGATCAGTCTCTGCACCTTCACCAACAAGATCATATCCAAGATCGTCACATCTCGGATGTCTGATCTCCTCCCCAAGATCATCTCCGAAGAACAAAGCGGGTTTGTCAAAGGTCGCCACATTACAGACAACATCCTCCTCGCTCAAGAGATGATCACGTGCATGAAGTTCCCGTCCAGGGGGGGAACGTGGCCATCAAACTTGACATGGAAAAAGCGTATGACTGCCTGGACTGGCAGTTCATGATCTGGGTCTTCAGGGCATTTGGCTTTGCGAAAACATGGATTGACATCGTCTTCAGATCCATCAATAACGTGTGGTTCTCCACCGTCATCAATGGCCAAGCCACTGGATTCATCCGTTCTACCCGGGAAGTTAGACAAGGGGATCCGCTCTCTTCCACCATTTTTATCATTGCAGCAGAAGCCCTCAGCAGAAGCCTTAATAGTATGCCCAGTATGCCCAGTTTCAACCACTTCTACACCACCACCGGTTGCCCGCTTATCACCCACCTGGCCTACGCCGACGATATCCTCATTTTTTCATCCGGAGACAGCAGTTCGATCGACGTCGTCTTGAGCACGATAGCCAGATACACCACCTGCTCCGGCCAGCGCGTCAACAGCAACAAGGGCATCATTACACTCATCACAAAGCAGACAGAACCCGCTCTACTCTGCTCGCCAACATGACCTCCTTCAGCACGGCATACCCCCCTTCCTCTACCTTGGATGCCCGCTAGTGTACGATAAGGCGAACTCAGGTATATACGAGCCTCTTGTTGACAAGATCCGCAAACGCATCGCTGGATGGCACAACGCGACTTTATCCCCAGGGGGCAAAATGATACTCATCAAGCATGTCCTTTCATCCATCCCGATGTACATCCTGGCCGTCTGCTCCCCACCCTTGAAGGTGCTTCACTCTCTCGAATCCCTCTTCGCCAAGTTCTTCTGGGGTCATTTCGACGGGAAGGACAAACATCACTGGGCTGGATGGGAGTCGATGGCCAAACCTACTGATGAAGGAGGTCTGAGCTTCAGCAGACTGGCCCACATCGTGGACGCCAGTTCCATTAAGTTATGGTGGAAGCTGCGCACCGAGTCCTCCTTATGGACGAGGTTCATGAGAGCCAGGTACTCCAGATTCTTCCATCTTTCGGAAGCGTGCACTAACAACAGATCCTTTTCTTCGTGGCGTCGCCTCGTTCGGGGCCGCAGCATCTCTGAACCTCTCATCCTTCTCCAGTTGGGTGACGGTCGCTTCCCGGCCTGCCTGGAACGGTGGCTAGGCACCGAGATCATTCATCCCAATACCCTTACTCCGTAGGGATGTGAAATTAGAGACCTTTGGGACGACAGTTCCGGATGGAATTAGAGGAAAGTCAGAGATTGGATGGGCCAGCCGGCGACTAACCGTCTTCTTGCTGCTAATCTACATATATCTGAAACTCGCGACACTTGGAAATGGTCTCCCAACCAGGATAGGACATTCACCTTGGCTTTTGCCAGACTCGTTGTCAGAGAAAGAGGAGTACCGAATACCGTTTACCCCAAATTTTGGCAGGCATGCCTTCCCATCAAATGGTCTATCCTCATCAGGCGTTTTATTCGCCGGAAGATTCCGACTGACGACATCATCAGAAATATGGGATTCAGCCTCGCTTCAAAATGTCACTGCTACGAGGAACACAAGTCGGAATCAGCAGAGCACATCCTTGGCCGCGGGCATATGGTCCAAGCTTCACAATAGTCTTGACATTGCTCAACCGACTGTGGGCTTCTACGATCTCCTGGACTTCTGGAGCCGCTCCCATGGACATCAGATCGTAGCAGCCGTCGGTATTTGGGTTCTTTGGAAAAACAGGAACAAATTCAGATATGAAGGGCGCCAAATCCACCGTATACAGTTATACAAAGAGGTCATCAGACAATGCTCCAAAGTCCGGAGGCGTTGCTCTCACGTCTCCAACGCGTTCTGGGAAGCCCTAGCTTAGGCCGCCCTCCCCCTTCCTCCCTCCTTTTGGGCGTGTGCGACCCGCACTTGTCTTTTTGTTGCTTTTAACGCTCTTACTTGTATAGGCTTCGGCATTTTGCGCCTATTTCTTCAATAAAAGTTGGAGTTTTCTAATATATATATATATATATATATATATATATATATATATATATATATATATATATATATGTTGGTCTATGTATATAAAAAAAATGTATAGGTCCGTGTATATAAAATATTTTACACTAGATTAAGGTAATATTTGGATGTTATTCAGATTTTTGGAGCTATTCATGAAGACATATGTGTGCATATATATATATATATATATATATATATATATATATATATATATATATATATAATAAGAAAGGATAAACTAAACTAAACACCCCACCAAACCAAGCTTAGGCAGCCCATGCAAACCCACAGCCCAACGTAGGGCAAGCAGTCCCAAACAGAACGAAGCAGAGCCCACCCCGTTATTCCCAATCCGAGAGTTCTATATATATATATATATATATATATATATATATATATATATATATATATATATACATATATATATATATATATATACATATAGTAGAGATCGAACGAGAGAGCGAGAGAGAGGATGATAAAAACCCTAACCCTAACTTGTACCCACGCCCCCTGGCGACCTGACATCACGCATGCGCCGCCGTGGTGCCTGTCGGCCGGCGACAGAGCCGTCGCGCGTACACTGAAACAGAGCCAACGGCAGCAGCGGTCGCGTGCCGACACCCATGTTCCAGGTTTAATTTCTTCTTCCTCATTGATTTGTTTCATGAACCAATTTTTGCATGGATGCACCACCTAACCCCTATCCTTCCCTTCAACTAGAATGGGTTGGTTTTCCTTAAATAAATTATAGAAATTCCTGAAACTTTAGGAAAAACCATCAAAAACAGAGTATTAGAACTGTTTTTGGAATCCAACTTGGAAGGCTGTTGTTGAACCAACCAGTAGGCATTTTCAAAAACAAGCTTAATACAGACCTAGACAACCTATAGGGCTTCACAACTCAATTTACAGAATCTGATTTCATCGACTATGTGCCAAAAAATCAAATTCCGAAGTTTAGCAAAAACCTGTTTTCAAAACAATAGAAATATTGAAAAACCCTTCGATATGACGTACGTCCCACCAAACCGGGCGACGTGGTCACACACCATAAGTATTGAAAGATGCGTACGGATATTAGAGACGTGTGGGATTTGATGAAATACAAATTGGTCGCGTGTGCGCGACGAATTTGATGCGTATCCGTCAAAATTCACCGTATCGGCCTTTGTGCAAATTTCCCAATTACATTGTACACGTTCGTCAGATCGAGACGAAACTTGTGCCAACAGGACCGTATCATTTTTATGGTCCTGTATACCAAGTTTGGTCCAATTCTGAGACAGTTGATTGGATCGCCGTTTTGCGGGCCCCACGATACGATTCAACGGGCAATTTTGTGCACGGCCCATCGGAATCCAAAATTGGACATACCGTTGGGTTCGTATCATCAAAACAAATTCGTAAATATGTAGTTTGACGACTTTAGAGACCATTGACTCTGGTACGCTTTTCGGTACAAAGCGGGTCCAACGGCGGACATCGTTTTAGCCTAGTATGCAAGGAAGTAAAAAGGGCAGGTAATGCAATGGACAGACAAGTACATCGGTATATTAGAATGCAAGACACTCTACTTGCAAGACAATGTTTGGTTTAACTGATACCCTCCTATATGTTAGGACAGATACCATGTTCATTTATGAACGTGGAAGCAAAGTATGCAAGGAAGTGAATGCAATATGCAGTAAGCAAGAAGGCAGGACAGGTATACATGTGAAGTGAACAATACTGCAGTGTCATGGGAGTGTAGAGCAACAATCACAAGCAATAGATTGAGTGTAGTGAATGAAAGATGAGTGCAGGACAACACTAACATGCAGCGGCTAAGGCCCTAAGAGGTAGGTTATATCCTATGGTAGCAGGTCACAGCGGCTGAACAAGAGGGTTGTATGTGACATGGTCCCAAGGATCTGAACCAAAAGCAATGTACCTTGACTATTGCTCTGATATATAATGCAGGCCCTTATATAAGGAATGTATTTATATTTCCCAAGACATATGAGGATGCATCAAGGCTGTAGCACCCAGTTTCTAAAATAAGGATAATTTTGAAATTTTATAATTATAATCATTTAATAATGATATTTAAACCATATTATGATTTTTGGTGATTTTTAATTATTTAAAAACTATTTAAAATGTTGAATTGTGATTTTGATGGTTAACTAGTGTAACCCTAGAGACTGCATGACCTAGAGACTAACTATGACCATGGGGACCTAACCATGTGATTAGGATGACTAATTGTGACTTTTTAGCCTAAGGGTATTTTGGTCATTTTTGACTTATTAATGAAAATGAATTTTGATTAATTAGTATTGTGCAAATTGAATTGTTAGAGACTAACCTAGTTTTGACTAAACCTAGATGTTAATGATGCTCATGGAGGTTTAGTTAGAAGGTTAGAGACTTAATGGTTAAGTTAGATTAACAATATCTAGATATTGTATAGTAGGATATTTACCCCTTAGGATATTTGTGAAAAAGAAAGCCTTATGACTAGTTGAACCAATAGGAAGGCTTAGAATTGGGTGGACAACTCCTAGCCACTCATCTACACAAAAAACTAACCTTAATTCATCTAATGACCAGCCATCAAGTGCCCCCTCCCTTACTATAAAAAATCCTTAAGAAAACCCTTGCCTCTTTTTACATCTACATAGAACCCTAAGTGTTCTTCCCCAAATTAGAGAGCTTCCCTCATTGATTTAATTTTCTTTCCCTCATATTCCTCCTTCCAAACTTCTCCTAATCCATCGCACACCATCAAGGAAGGATTCTATCCAAGAATTTGGGCAAGGTGCAAAGGGAGGTGTCATTTTGGATAGATCTTCGTATCGGAGCCGTGTCCTAAAGATTTTCATTGGGATTCCACTCCCAATAGGTAAAACCTATCCTCTAACTTAATTTTCTTTGTATAATAATTAGTTTTGAATCCAAAGGTTCCACCCCCATGCATGTGTCCCCTTTAGATTCAATTTTGAGACCGTTTGGAGTCCATTTGAGGATGTTATAGGTGTGTCTTGTGTCCTACTTGATAGATCCCAAATTAGGACACCCCATGTGTATGTATGTATGATTATAGTTTAAATAGATATTTAAATTCAGTTTTAGAATGGTTAGAGAGTGGATTGATCTTAGTTAGGATGGTTAGAATAAGTTTTATTTGGATACCTATGTTGGTATCCAAGTATCTTGGCCAACCCAAATTCGCCATAATTTTTATCCACGTTTTTATTAACCAAAGCAACTTAGAAAGGTCATAACTTTTAGCTTAGAACTCCGATTTATCTTCTATTTTTTATAAAAGAACCGTATCGAAGTTAGCTTTCCAAATATATATATTAATAAGCCAAATTCGTTCTGAAACTTTCTGTAAAATTATTTGAGTGTCAGCTGTACGAAATACAAACGCATTTCGGTGTTTTTGCGATTTCGGGAGCTTCCGGTCACGAAAATACGATCCGTTTAAAGTTTCGGAAAGCTAACACAAAGGGCTACGACATACTTTAATCCTAGAATTTAGTAAAGGTCCAATTGGTACAGTATTAATTTTAAGTAGAAGAGTGACTATACGACATAGGCATTTTGTGTAACCTATGAGCCTATGTAGTATGGATATTAAATGAATGTAGAGTATATAATGCATGATATGTTAGATGAATGAAATGATATATATATATATATATATATATATATATATATATATATATATATATCCTCTTTACATTTTTTTTCCTCTTTACATTAATATATATATATATATATATATATATATATATATATATATATATATATATATATATATATATATATATATATATATATATATATATATATATATATATATATATGGTTGAATGCAAGCATATAGGAATGCAATCAATATAATGTATGTAAGCAATGCATAAATGCATGAATGAAAGAATGATATACAATGTATACATGAAAGTATATAATGAATGCTAGATATGAATGCAAGGTATACATGTAATGATAGATATGAATGCATAATGTATACATAATGTAATATAATATATAATGATAGCATGTATGGTAATGTAAAATATATGATGCAAGCATGTCTTTTTTCCCTTTTCCTTACATTTTTCTTCCCTTCCCTTTCCATTTCAGTTTTCCCTCTTCTATTTTTCTATGTTGTATACAATGTATATAATGTATAGATGCATGTATTTATGTAATATACATGAATGACATATATGTAATGAAAATAAGTATATGTATGCAACTTAATGATATATGAATGTAATATAATGTAGAGTATGCATATATAAAATATAATGTATACTAGTATATAATGTATTCAAATATGTATGTATGCATCTATATATGTATGTATAGGTGCATAAATGAATGCAAGTATGTATATGTGATATGTATGTAGGCATGTATGCAATGTATGTATGTATATATGATATGTATATATGCATGTATGTAATGTAAGTAAGTATGTATGTATTTCTATAAACTGAGTTAACCTATAACCTTTTACACACATGCATTCATACATCCTTTGACACCATGTATCCCATGTCACATACACCTACCTATCACTAAATCTGAGAACATTAACACATATCCTTTCACACACATGTCACACACACACTCACTTACTCTTTTACCTCTCCTTCGCTCTCTCTATGTATATATATGTATGTGCCTATATATATAGCTATCCTATATATCTATTGTCACGCCCCAGTTCCGGAATACGGGGACGTACACGGCCAGCTACACCGTATAAGGTACGAATACGCTATACGGTGATGACGACTGTCCAATCTGGTTGGGTATCCTAGCATGCAATCAATCTATGGCCTAAATCCGATCTCATATCCACAGACAAATCACAATAAAGCAACATCAAGAGAGATAATCATATGGAAAGCAGGGAATACTCATATGAAAATCAGGAATCTACAATACAGAATAATAATGTAGACAAGTATACCTTCCCACAGTTCCTAGCATGGTCTGGAACTGAAGCACCCCCTCCAAGTCAAGTCTGGAAGATCCACCGGGTCGGTCTCAGACAATCTGGGAACAATCCAGGGTTGGTCAGGCCAACCGCAGCAAGTACCAGAAAGGAAGGCTCAAGGTCGGGCGAAGAAAACCAGCAGGATAAAATATGACAAGAATAACATCTAACATCAGTAAATAAAGGTAAGGGATCGTGCGGTACCAACGCACGATAACAATCCATAAGTATAGTGAAGCTAACACAATCACAACCTCCCTAACATCCACTAACACCTGTATTGCCAGCTGGAAATCAATATCAGCTGGTTAGCAGGCAACAAGCCAAACAACACAGAAGGACAAACGGCCACACAATGCCTACGGCTTGCTATTATTAGCTAACTAGGGTTATCACAGGCCTAATTACAAACAAGATGCAATGAGACTTCAAAGTCCAGCTCATGCTTGCTACTACCCGAATGGCCCCAGCAAAAGAAAAAGATAGATATAGCAGGCACACTGCAGTAAGATACATGTGCCCTAAAGAAGTGCCACACTCGGCGGAGGGCTGGGAATGCGCTCATCTCGACGGATAGCAACAATCCCTAGTATATATATAGATACATAGGGCCGGGGCCAGACAAGCAACAGGTCACTGGGAAGTCCCCATGAACTACATGATTAATCTAGTTATTAGCCTAGTCGGTTTCATTGTGGATCCCTGACCGTGGTACTCAGGGATCCATGTCCTAAACATGATGCAAGATAAGACTGGACTGGTGGCTTATACAAGCACAATCAAGAGAAATCAACCACGGTGTCAAGACGGGGTCATGCCTAGCAAGTCAGGACTGGCTGTCGCAACAGCGGTCAAGAGTAAACATGTCATGTCAAGAGTACTAGTCAGGAGTGCGCCACCACGGGCCACTATCAAGAATCAAGAGTATACATGCCAGGTTTACTGTCAAGTCCAGAGTGCTAGTTAGGAGTGCACCTCTACGGGCCACTATCAAGAATTAAGATAGGTCCAGGTCATCGTGTAATACCAGGAACAAGGTCAAACCTATCAGTCACAAGAAGTCACATGCCCAAATCGTGACATGGACATCAAGTCGGGTACAAAATCAGAACCTCTACCATAATCACATCTCAAGAATATATGGGAGCCTAGAACTCCAATCATCCCGTCTGTCTATCCTCCAGATCAATCTATCAAGAGTCACCCTTCTACGATGGATTCAATATCATGACAGGAAGGTCAATAACCAAATATCCAAGCTAATCACTATAAGCAATGCTAGGCCCTCTGGCTCACAAGAATCTTCCAAGGCAATGATCACAAGCCACTAGAAAACGAGCCCCTCTAACTACCAAGACATAGCAATCAAACCAGGTTTCCCCAACTACCGGAATACACAAAGGTACCAGGTTTTGGGCATTTGGAAAGTCGAATAAAAATCATATAATAATACCTTTAATATTCTCCTCGTTCCACGAAATATCCGAAATCACCAAAATCCAAGAATCCACATAGATCCACTGAATCAATATCCCGAGATCGTACTCTCCATAATACTCAATCCTCAGTCATATCCACAAGTCACAACTCCCAATACATAGGACAACTGTCAGCTCTATCTGACTAGACTAGGACAACCCCTAGGATGAAGGGTCAGGGGACAAGAGTCTGGTAATAAATATCGCCGGAAGTGGCAAGGATTACACGGACCGCTCTGGAGTAAATCCACAACCCTTAAACCAAACAAGGACCAGGATTGCAGACCGTCTCCCGAGTGAAACCGCTCTCCTTACGCTATCCGACGGACAAGACAGATCAGGAGCTAGGCGACTGATCTAGTCTAGAGTCTAACTAGCAAGCAAGGGGATCAGGTATACTATACCAAGGTGAACAGGCACGAGCCCAGTCCAGCAAACCAAAGGAATGGTTCTGCCCAGTCCTTCGAACCAAATTCCCGATCGGGAATTTTGGAAGAATTCGGCAGAGTCTCCTCTGTATTCTGGACAGGAGCTCCCAGCGAATTGGGGCTAAAACCACTCGGCGCAACCCGCCGTAGAATCGCAGAATCGCAGGCTGAGAACACTAAGTCTCAGCTACCAGCAGCACTAAAATGCGTACTGGGAACAAGTCGATAGCCGAGAACACTAAGTCTCGGCCTCCAGCAGCACTACGATGCGTACTGGAAAATCAATCGAACCCGAGACCACTAAGTCCCGGCCTCCAGTAGCGCTACAATGCGTACTGGGCGCCAAGCCAACATGCATAATAATAAAATAACCGCCTCGCAGGGCGCATCACAGTACATGCTCGTAATTCTAACCCAAGCGCAATCACAGCCACAAGAATAGTTCGCCAAGCCGTTATCCGACCGCGAGTCGGACACGGGGCATACAGGGACAATCCATACATGTGAGTCGTGCTCGTGTCCTCGGAGGTGTGGATGACCCATCCGAGTTGTCCGATACGGTCTATCCCGGTATCGGACCAAGCTATCCTAAGTTATCATCATGGCAGATCTACTACTAGGCTACACTAATCATGGTTATAAAATTTACAAGTACAAATTAATTAAATGAAATAAAATCCAGAAGAGAGGGCAAGAGCCGTCGATGAGCAAGGGATACTTGCCTAGAGGGCTCGGCTAGGTAAGCAAGTCTTCGGAAGTCGCGATCCAAGCTAGCACGCCAATCGAGATCCTCAGAACACACAATAAATAATCATCAGCACCAAATAATAAAATAATAGAATAATCACAAGAGATGGCAGAAGGCTATACCGTACGGGTCCCGCAAGCAGCGCAGGAATCTGGCACGGAAACCGAGGCACGCGGACCAATACGGGCACGCAAATCGAGACGTGCACATATATCGAGACGCGTACGAGAATCGAGAGAACACGAATATCGAGACGAACGAGAAACATAAACGTGTACGTAAATCGAGACGTGCACGTAAATCGAGACGACCCAAGGTCCAAGGAGCACGTAAATCGATATGGCACACAAATCGATGTGTGCACGCAAATCGAAAAGGTACAGAGTCCAATACGACACACAACTGAGGCGGCACGCAAATTGGTGCGTGCATGCAAACCGAGGCAACACAAGATATAATATGACACACAAATCGATACGACACGCAAATCGGTGCATGCACGCAAATCGAGATAGTACGGGTCACGAGGTAGGCACAAAGACCGAGACACGAGGATCGAAACAACGTACCAACCGAGGCAGCGCGGGGCTTGAGGCATCCCGCTGCCCAAGGCAGCGCGTGGATCGAGGTGCACAAAAAACGGGACGACACACAAATCGAGGCACACATCCCGAGAAGCACGAGAAACGAGGGATCATGCAAATTGAGATAGCACGCAACCCAAGCAGCGCGGGGCCCATAGCGTCCCGCTGCTCGAGGCGTGTACGGAGCTCGAAGCACGTAACCCAAGGAGAGGCACGGAGCACGAGGGCTCACAGCCCGAGAAGCACGCAGGCCGAGAGGGCTCGCTGCTCGAGTGGCGCGGGGCCCAAGGGCGTCCCGCCGCTCGAGGCAACGCTGTCCCCGTGCGTGGCGGCTGCTCGCCGGAGAGAAAAGAAGAGGAAGGGGCGGAGGTGCTGGGAAGAGAGGGGAGCAGTTACCAGGGAGGTGACGGCGGCGGCGTCCAAGTCACGGCGGCGCTGGAGGCGACCCGCGGGGGCACGACGCCCTGGGTGGCCGGAGGAGATGGAAACGACGGCGATGGCGGAGGGGGCCGGAGGCCGCGGAGGAGATGGTGGTGAGGGCGGTGCTGGCGGTGGCGGCCGCAGCGAAGGCCGGAGGGGGCGACGATGATGATGATGGTCGTGGAAGTGGTGGTGGAGACGGTGGCTGACGGTGGCGGCTCCGGAAAGAGGGAGCTCAGGGAGGAGGCGGCGAAGGCGGTGGCGGTGCTGGTGGGTGAAGGCGGCGGAGGAGGCCGGCCGTGGGGATGACAGCGATGGCGGCGATGATGGTGGTGGAGATGACAATAATGGTGGTGCTGGCGGGGAAGGTGGCCGGAGGGGCTGGGCCAGGAAAGAGCGGAAGAGAGGGGAAGCTCGGGAAGGGGACTGGGAAGAGGGAAGAATAGTGAGGAAGAGAGAGAGCTGAGAGAGAGAGGGGATTTGGGGGGTTCTCCAGGAAAGAGAGAGAGGGGAGATTTCGGGAGAGAGAGAGGGAGTGGGTGAGTGATGTGAGGGGTGATGTGAGGGGGAGTAGATATTTTGGAAGGGTAGTTTAGGAACAAGAAAATTAATAATAATAATAATAATGAGGATAAAATTACCTCCAAGAAAATAATAAAAATTTTAAAAATACCCCAAAATTAAAATCCTCCAAATAAAATAATACGATCAAATACGTACTCCAAAATAGGAATATTACATCCTACCCACCTTACAAAAATTTTGTCCTCAAAATTTCAGAATTATCAAAATAGGGTTTTCAAAACTAGTACATATATATCTGCCATGAAAAACTCTACCCACCTTACAGAAATCAAGTAATATAATAAGAAATGAACAAAATCTCAATATGAAAACATCAAGGAGAACGGTGCATGGCTACATAAATCAACTCGTAAAGTAAATCTAAACAATGAAGCAATCTCGAAAAAGTAAAATCTCGCATGCACGAAATAACCCCATAAATCAAAACAAGTACAAAATATCGAAAATAATGTCCAAAAACATAAAATCCCAGCTACATAAAAATCCTCATAAATCATAAAATATAGGACATCTGTCTCGAACCGATGACCGTAGTTCCTAATATCCGAAAAATGTGTGCCATGGTCATTATTTGTCGCGCCATCCGGAATGGCTGCAAAAGATTCACCAAAACACTGTAATCGAGCGGCTGCAACTTTCGTTACCACGCCGTCAAGGTATACTAGGGTCACCCGGTACTCTCGACAAATATCCAAAACAAATCGAATCCATAACCCAAATATTCAAATCACTAAGATCACAAAATCTCTAACAATGTAATGAGAGTCCTAGAAAACAATCAAAATCCAAAATCCAGGTGAATCGTAACACACATCGAAAAATATCTTTAACAATAACCACAAGATAGCTTTTCTAGGAAAATACTCCAAACCAAGAATCTACATCAAAATATAATGTATAGAAAGTATATCTATAATCAAAATAATATCTGAAATAGATAATCATGAGTGCGGAACTATCCGGAATCAAGGAAGCCGAATCGATACAAGAATATCCCTCGAATACTCAACAAATGTTAAAATATCCAATCTCAAAGTCCTGATGAAATCTTCATTCTGCAGCAATCCAGCCAACGCACAAAGAGGGCGATAATGATACTAAGTCAATACGAAGTCAACGCACGAAAGGGATAACAAGAAATCAACCAAGGCGATACACCGGTAGAGAGTCCAGAACCCAAGATAAATAATATAGTAACCCAAGATAAGACCAGACATCGTCTTACCAGATAAGGTGATCGACATGACCAACTACAGGATCATATCTATCAAACAAGGATCAGAGGTAGATAACACGAATAAGACAAGGCAAAGCAAAATAGGTCCAAGTAGAGATGAGGACCAATTCACATGTTCAAGGGAGCGAAGGACAAGTGTAACAAGTGGGAATACCAAGGAATAGTGGACTGAGATCAATAATCATGTGATACCCAACAAAATCCCAAAACGAGACCTGCATGGGCCACCACTAAAACCATGTCACGCCCCAGTTCCGGAATACGGGGACGTACACGGTCAGCTACACCATATAAGGTACGAATACGCTATACGGTGATGACGGCTGTCCAGTCTGGTTGGGTATCCTAGCATGTAATCAATCTATGGCCTAAATCCGATCTCATATCCACAGGCAAATCACAATAAAGCAACATCAAGAGAGATAATCATATGGAAAGCAGGGAATACTCATATAAAAATTAGGAATCTATAATACAGAATAATAATGTAGACAAGTATACCTTCCCACAGTTCCTAGCATGGTCTGGAACTGAAGCACACCCTCCAAGTCAAGTCTGGAAGATCCACCGGGTCGGTCTCAGACAATCTGGGAACAATCCAGGGTTGGTCAGGCCAACCGCAGCAAGTACCAGAAAGGAAGGCTCAAGGTCGGGCGAAGAAAACCAGCAGGATAAAATATGACAAGAATAACATCTAAAAATAGTAAATAAAGGTAAGGGATCGTGCGGTACCAACGCATGATAACAATCCACAAGTATAGTGAAGCTAACACAATCACAACCTCCCTAACATCCACTAACACCTGTATTGCCAGCTGGAAATCAATATCAGCTGGTTAGCAGGCAACAAGCCAAACAACACAGAAGGCCAAGCGGCCACACAATGCCTACGGCTTGCTATTATTAGCTAACTAGGGTTATCACAGGCCTAATTACTAACAAGATGCAATGAGACTTCAAAGTCCAGCCCCTGCTTGCTACTACCCGAATGGCCCCAGCAAAAGAAAAAGATAGATATAGCAGGCACACTGCAGTAAGATACATGTGCCCTAAAGAAGTGCCACACTCGACGGAGGGCTGGGAATGCGCTCATCTCGACGGATAGCAACAATCCCTAGTATATATAGATACATAGGGCCGGGACCAAACAAGCAACAGGTCACTGGAAAGTTCCCATGAACTACATGATTAATCTAGTTATTAGCCTAGTCGGTTTTATTATGGATCCCTGACCGTGGTACTCAGGGATCCATGTCCTAGACATGATGCAAGACAAGACTGGACTGGTGGCTTATACAAGCACAATCAAGAGAAATCAACCACGGTGTCAAGACGGGGTCATGCCTAGCAAGTCAGGACTGGCTGTCGCAACAGCGGTCAAGAGTAAACATGTCATGTCAAGAGTACTAGTCAGGAGTGCGCCACCACGGGCCACTATCAAGAATCAAGAGTATACATGCCAGGTTTACTGTCAAGTCCAGAGTGCTAGTTAGGAGTGCACCTCTACGGGCCACTATCAAGAATCAAGACAGGTCCAGGTCATCGTGTAATACCAGGAACAAGGTCAAACCTATCAGTCATAAGAAGTCACATGCCCAAATCATGACATGGACATCAAGTCGGGTACAAAATTAGAACCTCTACCATAATTACATCTTAAGAATATATGGGAGCCTAGAACTCCAATCATCCCGTCTGTCTATCCTCCAGATTAATCTATCAAGAGTCACCCTTCTACGATGGATTCAATATCATGACAGGAAGGTCAATAACCAAATATCCAAGCTAATCACTATAAGCAATGCTAGGCCCTCTGGCTCACAAGAATCCTCCAAGGCAATGATCACAAGCCACTAGAAAATGAGCCCCTCTAACTACCAAGACATAGCAATCAAACCAGGTTTCCCCAACTACCGGAATACACAAAGGTACCAGGTTTTGGGTATTTAGGAAGTCGAGTAAAAATCATATAATAATACCCTCAATATTCTTCTCGTTCTACAAAATATCCGAAATCACCAAAATCCAAGAATCCACATAGATCCACCGAATCAATATTTCGAGATCGTACTCTCCATAATACTCAATCCTCAGTCATATCCACAAGTCACAACTTCCAATACATAGGACAACTGTCAGCTCTATCTGACTAGACTAGGACAACCCCTAGGATGAAGGGTCAGGGGACAAGAGTCTGGTAATAAATATCGCCGGAAGTGGCAAGGATTACATGGACCGCTCTGGAGCAAATCCACAACCCTTAAACCAAACAAGGACCAGGGTTGCAGACCGTCTCCCGAGTGGAACCGCTCTCCTTACGCTATCCGACGGACAAGACAGATCAGGAGCTAGGCGACTGATCTAGTCTAGAGTCTACCTAGCAAGCAAGGGGATCAGGTATACTATACCAAGGTGAACAGGCACGAGCCCAGTCCAGCAAACCAAAGGAATGGTTCTGCCCAGTCCTTCGAACCAAATTCCCGATCGGGAATTTTGGAAGAATCCGGCAGAGTCTCCTCTGTATTCTGGACAGGAGCTCCCAGCGAATTGGGGCTAAAACCACTCGGCGTAACCCGTCGCAGAATCGCAGAATCGCAGGCTGAGAACACTAAGTCTCAGCTACCAGCAGCACTAAGATGCGTACTGAGAACAAGTCGATAGCCGAGAACACTAAGTCTCGGCCTCCAGCAGCACTACGATGCGTACTGGAAAATCAATCGAACCCGAGACCACTAAGTCCCGGCCTCCAGCAGCGCTACAATGCGTACTGGGCGCCAAGCCAACATGCATAATAATAAAATAACCGCCTCGCAGGGCGATCACAGCACATGCTCGTAATTCTAACCCAAGCGCAATCACAGCCACAAGAATAGTTCGCCAAGCCGTTACCCGACCGCGAGTCGGACACGGGGCATACAGGGACAATCCATACATGTGAGTCGTGCTCGTGTCCTCGGAGGTGTAGATGACCCATCCGAGTTGTCCGATACGGTCTATCCCGGTATCGGACCAAGCTATCCTAAGTTATCATCATGGCAGATCTACTACTAGGCTACACTAATCATGGTTATAAAATTTACAAGTACAAATTAATTAAATAAAATAAAATCCAGGAGAGAGGGCAAGAGCCGTCGATGAGCAAGGGATACTTGCCTAGAGGGCTCGGCTAGGTAAGCAAGTCTTCGGCAGTCGCGATCCAAGCTAGCACGCCAATCGAGATCCTCGGAACACACAATAAATAATCATCAGCACCAAATAATAAAATAATAGAATAATCATAAGAGATGGCAGAAGGCTATACCGTACGGGTCTCACAAGCAGCACACGAATCTGGCACGAAAATCGAGGCACGCAGACCGATACGGGCACGTAAATCGAGACGCGCACGTATATTGAGACGCATACGAGAATCGAGAGAACACGAATATCGAGACGAACGAGAAACATAAACGTGCACGTAAATCGAGACGTGCACGTAAATCGAGATGACCCAAGGTCCAAGGAGCACGTAAATCGATGCGGCACACAAATCGATGTGTGCACGCAAATCGAAAAGGTGGAGAGTCCAATGCAGCACACAACCGAGGCGGTACGCAAATCGGTGTGTACACGCAAACCGAGGCAACACAAGATATAATATGACATGCAAATCGATACGATACGCAAATCGGTGCGTGCACACAAATCGAGGTGGTACGGGTCACGAGGTAGGCACAAAGGCCGAGACACGAGGATCGAAACAATGCACCAACCGAGGTGGCATGTTGCCCGAGGCAGCACGGGGCTCGAGGCGTCCCGCTGCCCAAGGCAGCGCATGGATCGAGGTGTACAGAAAACAGGACGACACACAAATTGAGGCACACTTCCCGAGAAGCACTGGGAATAATGGATCACGCGAATCGAGATAGCACGCAACCCAAGCAGCGCGGGGCCCATAGCGTCCCGCTGCTCGAGGCGTGCACGAAGCTCGAAGCACGCAACCCAAAGAGAGGCACGGAGCACGAGGGCTCACTGCCCGAGAAGCTCGCAGGCCGAGAGGGCTCGCTGCTCGAGCGGCGCGGGGCCCAAGGGAGTCCCGCCGCTCGAGGCAACGCTGTCCCCGTGCGCGGCGGCTGCTCGCTGGAGAGAAAAGAAGAGGAAGGGATGGAGGAGCTGGGAAGAGAGAGGAGCGGTTACCAGGGAGGCGACGACGGCGGCGCCCAAGTCACGGCGGCACTGGAGGCGACCCACGGGGGCGCGACGCCCTGGGTGGCCGGAGGAGATAGAAACGACGGCGATGGCGGAGGGGGCCGGAGGCCGCGGAGGAGATGGTGGTGAGGGCGGTGCTGGCGTTGGCGGCCGCAGCGGAGGCCGGAGGGGGCGACGATGATGATGATGGTCGTGGAAGTGGTGGTGGAGACGGTGGCTGACGGTGGCGGCTCCAGGAAGAGGGAGCTCAGGGAGGAGGCGACGAAGGCGGTAGCGGTGCTGGTGGGTGAAGGCGACGGAGGAGGCCGGCCGTGGGGATGACAGCGGCGGCAGCGATGATGGTGGAGAAGATGACGATAATGGTGGTGCTGGCAGGAAAGGTGGCCGGAGGGGCTGGGCTAGGGAAAAGCGGGAGAGAGGGGAAGCTCGGGACGGGGACTGGGAAGAGGGAAGAACAGTGAGGAAGAGAGAGAGCTGAGAGAGAGAGAGGGGATTTGGGGGGGGGGTTCCCCAGGAAAGAGAGAGAGGGGAGATTTCGGGAGAGAGAGAGGGAGTGGGTGAGTGATGTGAGGGGTGATGTGAGAGGGAGTAGATATTTTGGGAGGGTAGTTTAGGAACAAGAAAATTAATAATAATAATAATAATGAGGATAAAATTACCTCCAAGAAAATAATAAAAATTTCAAAAATACCCCAAAATTAAAATCCTCCAAATAAAATAATACGGTCAAATACGAACTCCAAAATAGGAATATTACATCTATGTATATGAATATGTGAATGCGAATAATATATATACATTATATGACTAAGTTTATGTGCCTTGTTAGCTTATGGCTTAGTTTTGTGCTTGGTTTAGCAAGTGACTTAGGCTATGAGTTAGTAGCTATCTTGGATACTTGATTTGCATATACTTAGTTGTTTAGACCTAGAATTGACTAACCTAGACTAGTTAACCATTGTTGACCCAATCCTAGCTAGTTTGACCACAATTGACTAGAGTTGACCTAGTTTGACTTTATAGTTGACCAGAGTTGACCAAGAGTTGACTTAGACCTAGATTGACTTAGACTCATGTAGATTGTATTAAAATTTTAATTACCATATAAATTAAACTCTTTATAACCTGTATTGCTCTAAATAGGACATTGTGACTCCGGTTCGGCCATCTGTTTATATCAGTTGCTCAGGGTATCAGGCGAGTACATTCTCTGATCATTTCATACTTGTTAGGATTTATATTCTTGCTCTATATTACTTTACATGATGCTGTCACATTGTTATCACGGATTGGTACTATATGGATCTTGTTATGCGATGTTATCTCCCTCGGGGTGCATCAGATACAGTTGTCATGTACTTTTCACGAACATCTTGTATTTCATGTACACCGCTTTCATGTATACTCTTGTGCAATCTTTTACTCTCATGATCACATGAGCAAGCATGATAAAAATCTCTTGTACAAGGTAACGTAACTTGACTGGATCCTTCTGTATTGATTGGGGAGGGTGAGTAGGAATGGTTATGTGATCAAATCCCATCTTGTACAAATCTTGTGCGCATCTATTGTACACTCACGTATGATGGAGCTACCTATTGTTATTGTATAACCTAAGCCATTTACATAACCATATTGTGCTCTAAATCACTAGTATTGCAGTTTTACTTATCCTATATATATTGCAGTTATAAATTCTCTCTCGTTTTCATATACATTTTCTTACAGTTTATGTATCTTACTCTTTGCATGCTTTATATTTTCCAACATGATATGAACTACGTGAGATGTATTGTGCTCGCTCCTGTCCTGACTGGACCTGTTGAAAATATTACAGGTAACCTGGAGATTCACTGCTAGCCTAGAGGACCACTAGAGCTTGGAGTAGATTACTAGTTTATGGTTTAGTTTCACTTTTAGAACTTGTTTGTAATAAGTGGAAATTGAGTTGTATTTAAGATTGTTTGAGATGTTGTTTAGAAGTTTATTTAAGTTGCTTGAGTTTCATATAGTTGTTAGACTCTTGTGTTATCTTATCGTGCTTAGATTGTGATTGAGTATTATTATATCTTATACTTGTCCTCCATTCGGAGTTGAGATTGTGACAGGTATATTATATAATTGCGTGAGTTATTGATTAGATAGTGAACTAGAACAGCGTTCTACCGCCGACGCTGTGGCGTAGGCTGGACGTATCCACTTCTCGTGCCCCTACACTGGGTGCGGGTCATGACACATTTTTGTGGTAGCCCATGCAGGTCAGAGTCGCAACTAGTACGATTTCGTAGTGGTGCTCGACTTAGAGTACTGCTACGAGCCTGTTGTTAGGATATAGGATTAGGCAGTATAAAGAGTTACTCAATCACAGTTAGGACTACTTGAGAAGATTCATGGGATGACCCTTGAGAATCTTATTATAAACTATCTCGAAATTTAATTCCGACAGTTTCTGTCTACTTCCTTGTTCATCGTTGAATTTGATTCTTGGTATTCATTATTGACTTGATTTTCTACCAAGATAACATTATGGGCTAGGTTGCCTCAGTCATGGAATCTAGAGTGTTCTACAGCCATATTAGCTGGTTTGGCGATAAGATAGAGTCTAATTTTGGATATATTTCTCGGTTGTGAGAATTTAAAGTTTTTGCTGCCAAGCTAGCGGCAATGCAAAATTTTTGAATACTATGACTCGAGAGGTATGTACATTAGTTGCAGACTTTATGGATTATTACAGCCATACTTATTGGTGTGACGAGGATTCTGGTAACATGGTTCTGGATAGACGGGTATGATTATCAGATTGCAGAATAGATACCATATAGATGGTGCCCTAGTATAATAGAGTAGAATATCAGTATGGATATTACTTGAGTATCATAGATTAGATAGAGGGAGCTAGGCCACCTGTAGCGCAGTACCGTGCCCCGTACCATCAGAGGAATATATCCCAGAGGGACAGGACTTTTGCGCTGACAGTTGAGTAGACCGACGCTACGGGTTACGGGTTAGCAGGTCTGTCTTTCTTGTTCTTCTTACCATCTTGTTGTGTGATTCCATTAGTACCTGTCAGGATGTTTTGTGCTGTAATAGATAGTATAGTGATCCTGATCAAGACCGTGATATCACGACCAGTAGGACCACAATTTGCATGTTTTAGATATAGTTTTCTTGACCTTGATTGTTGGAAGTTTAACCTAGAAGGAGTACGACCATCTTAATTTCGAGGACAAAATTTTTCTAAGGAGGGTAGACTTGTAGCACCCAGTTTCTAAAATGAGGATAATTTTGAAATTTTATAATTATAATCATTTAATAATGATATTTAAACCATGTTATGATTTTTGGTGATTTTTAATTATTTTAAAACTATTTAAAATGTTGAATTGTGATTTTGATGGTTAACTAGTGTAACCCTAGAGACTGCATGACCTAGAGACTAACCATGACCATGGGGACCTAACCATGTGATTAGGATGACTAATTGTGACTTTTTAGCCTAAGGGTATTTTGGTCATTTTTTGACTTATTAATGAAAATAAATTTTGATTAATTAGTATTGTGCTAATTGAATTGTTAGAGACTAACCTAGTTTTGACTAAACCTAGATGTTAATGATGCTCATGGAGGTTTAGTTAGAAGGTTAGAGACTTAATGGTTAAGTTAGATTAACAATATCTAGATATTGTATAGTAGGATATTTACCCCTTAGGATATTTGTGAAAAAGAAAGCCTTATGACTAGTTGAACCAATAGGAAGGCTTAGAATTGGGTGGACAACTCCTAGCCACTCATCTACATGAAAAACTAACCCTAATTCATCTAATGACCAGCCATCAAGTGCCCCCTCCCTTCCTATTAAAAAATCCTTAAGAAAACCCTTGCCTCTTTTTACCTCTACATAGAACCCTAAGTGTTCTTCCCCAAATTAGAGAGCTTCCCTCTTTGATTTGATTTTCTTTCCCTCACATTCCTCCTTCCAAACTTCTCCTAATCCATCCCACACCATCAAGGAAGGATTCTATCCAAGAATTTGGGCAAGGTGCAAAGGGAGGTATCCTTTTGGATAGATCTTCGTATCGGAGCCGTATCCTAAAGATTTTTATTGGGATTCCACTCCTAATAGGTAAAACCTATCCTCTAACTTAATTTTCTTTGTATATTAATTAGTTTTGAATCCAAAGGATCCACCCCCATGCATGTGTCCCCTTTAGATTCAATTTTGAGACCATTTGGAGTCCATTTGAGGATGTTATAGGTATGTCTTGTGTCCTACTTGATAGATCCCAAATTAGGACACCCCATGTGTATGTATGTATGATAATAGTTTAAATAGATTTAAATTCGGTTTTAGAATGGTTAGAGAGTGGATTGATCTTAGTTAGGATGGTTAGAATGAGTTTCATTTGGATACCTATGTTGGTATCCAAGTATCTTGGCCAACCCAAATTCGTCATAATTTTTATCCACGTTTTTATTAACCAAAGCAACTTAGAAATGTCATAACTTTTAGCTTAGAACTCCGATTTATCTCCTATTTTTTTAAAAGAACCATATCGAAGTTAACTTTCCAAATATATATATCAATAAGCCAAATTCATTTTGAAACTTTCTATAAAATTATTTGAGTGTCAGCTATACGAAAGATGAACGCGTTTCGGTGTTTTTGTGATTCCGGGAGCTTTCAGACATGAAAATGCGATCCGTTTAAAGTTTTGGAAAGCTAACACAAAGGGCTACAACATAATTTAATCCTAGAATTTAGTAAAGGCCCAATTGGTACAGTATTGATTTTAAGTAGAAGAGTGACTATACGACATAGGCATTTTGTGTAACCTATGAGCCTATGTAGTATGGATATTAAATGAATGTAGAGTATATAATGCATGATATGTTAGATGAATGAAATGATATATATATATATATAATATGTGTCCTCTTTACATTAATATATATATATATATATATGGTTGAATGCAAGCATGTAGGAATGCAATCAATGTAATGTATGTAAGCAATGCATAAATGCATGAATGAAAGAATGATATACATTGTATACATGAAAGTATATAATGAATGCTAGATATGAATGCAAGGTATACATGTAATGATAGATATGAATGCATAATGTATACATAATGTAATATAATATATAATGATAGCATGTATGGTAATGTAGAATATATGATGCAAGCATGCATAATGTACACATTTTAAGAACTAAATAGGGTAAACTGAGGGTGTCGCATACAGACAGCCAGGTAGTACAGGATTCTGACATGTGCACTTACCTTACCCAGTGCAGAATAGCATCAAGCCTGCGTCAAGAGCAATCTGCGCCACCTACTAAGTTGCGCACAGGGAGAGTTTCTCATATCAAGAATCCTTTCACCTATGCCAATAAGCTCAGTACTTTTCTGTACACATAGGGAACAAAGTATCTTAAGAATCAAAATCAGGTTCCTAACATCATCAAGGAATATATACCTCCGACTTCTCCTTATCCTGTCTCTATAACTGATATCCGCGAGCTTCTTGGACAAAAGCGGACGATCGTAGGACCATCTCGTCCACCTATAACTCTACATTAGAAACATCACTGTAGACATCACCATGAAGTAGTGATCAAATATTGTTGTCAATCAGTGAAACGGTCTGTCTTCGACCGTTTGAACTATACTCGGACTCCTGAACTCATTACGGTGGACGAAGACGAGTTGCTATATGCTTCTATCAACGTGGCATCCCAAAGTACTAGAGGTAGAAAACGTCCAAGACGTAATGCATTTTGCAATCCCAGTCAGCAATACCTGGATCGTATCCGTGACTCCGATGAAGGGGTCTACCAAAATACCAGATCAAGAGGCCGAGACCTACTCGGTCAAAAAAATCTTCCTAATTCTGACCAAGATTTCTTCGATCAAAGGAATCTTTCCACTCTTCATCCTGGGGGTAGTTCCCTGTATGACTTCATCGTCGATAGTGAGAGCTCTGAGCGGACTATCTTTTCTACCAGCTCATTATTGGTAGCCGAAGAAGTGACTGCCTATGTCACTAATGAAGAACAAGATGCATCCAGCTCCGGATGTTAAGTATAAAGGATTGCTGTATTAGAGGCTAACTTGAAAACCATGGCTAAAATAGTTACAAGTATGCATATTGTGATTGTAGCACAACACACTGTTCCATCGGTTGCGAATCCAATTCCAATCCAAGAACATGTCGCAGCATCTACCCCTGTCAATGGTCTCAGGGTGTAATCTCCCCATAATAGTACTATACCCATTTAGGTTAATTCAAGTCAGTCTGGTGTTGGGGGTGGTGCTTATCATGCAGTTCTGTCTCCCAATACATCGAATCGGTCTACTGCTCCATAAGCCATAGGAGATCCCTTGGAGGCAGTAAAGCTTTTGCGTAACCAGTTCAAAGCCTTCAAGCAAAAAGACGGCCTGTAGAAGATAGGGATCAAGCAACCTTACCCTGTAGAGTGGAAGAAAGTTTCGATTCCACCTAAGTACTAGCCACCAACCATCATGCTGTTTGACGGCACCTCATTTTCGAGTCAGTATCTCAATCACTTCAAGGTAATGACTTGTAATGCCTGTGGTTCGTATTACGTATTTTTGGAATACGTGTACGTATTTTATCTTGTATTGCATGATCCCTTGCTTAGCTTCCTTCTTGGCTTGGTTTATTCTTGGGTTGGTTCGGCTTGGCATGGTTTTGCTTTGGTTCATCATGAACCAATGGTGAACCCCTACCTACCTACCACCACCATTAGTATTTATTAAACCATTCTCCTTTCTCTCTCCTCATTACTCTTCTTCTTCTCCACCATAACTTCTTCACCTACGAGAGAGAGAGAGAGGTCTAGGCAAGTGCAGCTTGCTTCATGGAGGAACTCTAATTTTTTTGTTCCATTCTTTTCTTTACAGCATTCTAACATACTTTAGTTCTTGGCATTTTTACTTTCCATGGCCAGATTCTTGTAGATCTAAGTTTATTTTATTTTCAGAATTCTTGGGTTTTTATCTACTTAATCTTATTATTTCTAAGTTTTGATGGTTCCATGATGTAGAGAATTTTGTTCTGCCCTATTTTGACCTATGGAAGTTCGGATTTGGACTCTGGATGAAGGTTTCATGGAGCTTGGAAGCATGGGTTCATGGTGTTCTTCTTCTCGAAAATTTGGAGAAGAAGAACAGTTCTCTGGCCGCATGGCAGTACTTGACCGCATGAACATTCATACGGCAAATCGCTCTAGCCGCATGAGACCCTTGTATTCCAGCCGCATGGACTTGAACCGAGCGCATATACCTGAACTTCTCAGCACCGCATACGACTGGAATTCCCTGGCCGCATAAGTCCTCAGTTCCTTCCAGCCACATGGGGTCCAAATCGGCCTCAGCCGCATAAGCCTACTTCCTTCTTGGCCGCATATAGCCTTTCCTATTAGCCGCATGGAGCTTCGATCCGCGCCAGCCGCATGTACTCGCTTCCCGTCAGCCGCATGTGCACCCATCACTCCTAGCCGCATATGCCACCGTCCCTCCTGGCCGCATGGGACTCGGTTAGTTCAGCCGCATAGGGCTGAGGCCCCTATTCTGCCGCATGCGCTCATCCATTCCTAGCCGCATGAGGCCCACTCTTCCGCTGGCCGCATGAGACCCGACTTCTTCGGACCGCATGTGCCCTTGCCTTTCTGGCCGCATGGGTCCTAGTGATCCTGAGCCGCAGGGCTCCTCCCTGTGCCTTGTCCTGCTATTTAATTATTATTATTATTATTATTATTATTATTATTTCTCTATTATTGTTGTCAACTTGTGGTTTGTAACCCCCGGTATAATTGGGTCTCTTGATTGAATGCTTCCACTATGATGTCCTGCACATGTACCTGAACACGATAGTGACCCGTAGGGGTGCACTCCTGACAAGTAAACATGACATGACCTGATGGTGGCCCGTCGTGGCGCACTCCTGACAAGTAAACTTGACATGATAAACCTGATATATCTTGATAAGCTGTTGCGACGTCTACCTGACATGACATGACTTGTATAAGTAACCTGGACACCGTGGACGATTGTGCTTGTACAAATAATCCAGTCCAGTCTTGCATCATGTCTAGGAGGGGACTCCTGAGTACCACGGTCAGGAGTACCTACTGAAATGGACTAAGGCTAATAACTAGATTAATACATTAGTCATAAAGAGATCTCCCAGCTACAGGCAATCCCATTACCTGGGCGCGCTTGGGATTTGTACCCTGCCGTCGAATAGGGCACATTTCCAGCACACTGTCATGTGTTGCACCCTTCAAGCTACTTAAGGGTACATGTGTTTGCTGGACGATGTACCCACCTCAATTCAACCCCTAATTTCCGACCTGGGTAACCTGAATGGTCTGTAGGGCTTGTGGCTGTGGAATAATCTCACTGCATCTTGCTAGTAACTAGGCCTGTGATAACCTTAGCTAGTTAAAGTATCAAGCCGTACTTATTGCTTGGCCGTGATTGTTGAATGGGGAATAATCTGTCTAGTCTTGCCTCGATCCTGTATAAGATTGTTGCATGTTCTGATTTTCTTATATTGTCTTGCTGATAAATGGGAGAAACCAAGTTCGGTTCAGACGAAGGGTTACAATTCCGGTCCTTGTTTGGTTTAAGGGTTGTAACCTGGTTATCTGAATGGTTCCATGGTTATCTTACCGTATATCCTCATAATGTTATATTTCTCCTGTTTTACTATATTATTATTATCTTCTGTGCTAATTGCTGGTTTTAGTTCCTTAGTGAAGCTTCCTTTGTGGCACTTGCTCTTTCTGGGGTCTGACCCAGCTGGTTTTGTATGGCCAGATTTCGGAGCAGCTCTAGAGGATCTACCGACCTTCCAGCCCGATGGTGGCCACTAGACGTAACCAGGGCAACGAGTGGGTTTATTTTTGATCTCCCACTTTATTGTAAAAATATTCTTTTGAGGCGTTTAGCCGACGAGCACCTATTTAGCTCGATTGTACTTACTTACTGTCTGCCTACGGGCTGTAACATGATCGACAGATCCTAGGGTTGATCATGTATGACTAAACTCTATCTAGTCCTAATATTTTGTAACGACTAGCTTCATGATCAGCTGAATATGTAATATTTGGGACGCCTTATTATTGTATATTTAATGATCATACATCTTGTGACTTTACTTACTTGCTGGTGATTGAGACACTAGGCTTGTTCATGACCATAGGAGACTGTTGGCTTGTAGTAAACCCTCATGTATCTAGACAGTCGTGATCGTATAGCGAGATGGATTCTATTTCATATACGTAGCTGGCTATGTCTGCCCCCGCTCTCCAGTATTCTGGTTCTGGGGCCTGACATGGTTTAAGTGGTGGCCCATGCAGGTCTTGTAAATCAAGATATGTGAGGATTTACCGAATAGATTTCTCAATCAGTATTCGCCTTTGATCTCTGCTCGTATCTTCTGAATCCCTGGATTCTTGTCCTGATCATATGCTTGTATCGTTAATCTGTCCTGGACCTTCCTTATTGTTCCCTATGTCGTCTTTTTCAGCGACATCGTTCCTGGACCTGCCGGTCAGTAAGGTGGAGCACTTCCCGTGGATCAGCCGCAACCCGGAGATCAAGCCCAGCATTTCGGAGTAGCCTCCAGAGTCGTGCCTTCTGGCGGAGAGCCACCAGTCCAGCAAGTTCAGCCTGTAGAACCTGTTGATAGCACTTTGGTAGGTCTCGTCAGGACCTTGATAGTTTCCCAAGATCGTCGTGGAGACGTCTTGTACCAGGCAGTGATGGATGCTCTGACCAGAGGAGGTCATCAGGGTAACAGCGCGGCCAACAGCTTCAAGCGCTTGAACCCTCCGTTCTTCAACGGTAGTGAAGATGCGATCACCGCAGATGCTTAGCTTCAGGACATCGAGGTGATTCTAGAAGCAGCCAGGACCCCAGAGAATGAGAAAGTAGCCGTGGTGCGCTTGCAGTTATTAGATCTTGCCCGCAGCTGATGGGTGACTCAGGCCGTTGGATTAGAAGTACCCATTGCTTAGGCGGTGTTCAGAGAGAGATTCCAGACCAAGTATTTTGATGCTGTAGCTTGGTACAATCTACAGACGAGGTTCACCAATCTGAAGCAGATGGGCAGAACGGTCGATAGATATGCAGCCGAGTTTTCGAGGCTCAGTCGGTTTGCTCCCACCTTGGTGGCAACTGAGTATGATAGAGCCCAACGATTTCAGCAAGGGCTTCACCTGGAGATTTTGTTGGCAGTTGAGCAGTTTGAGCATCAGACTTTTGATGCAGTCTTGAGAGCCGCTAGACTTGTCCATGAAGTTTGGTTGGATTTTGACTTCGTTTGATGGAGGTATCGGACCCGTGTCGGTCCTTTACGACACGTGTTCGACGAAATGCCGCATATGATAGAAAGTTGCTGTTTTTCGATTCTGTCTTCATGGATGTTTAGATAATATCATTTCAATAAACTTTTGTTAAGACGAATTTGAAATTGATGACTTTTCAACGGCATTTTGGGCATCAGACGCACGTGCATGGATCCCGTGCACGAGGTCGTGCATTCCCTGCCATCAGTGCATTGTATCTCGGTGCACATACCTTATTTTCGCTTGAAATTTCTAAAGAAGATGGGGGAAACCTCTGCCCCCATGCTCGTAAAATTTTACGGCTTCTCGTTGAACGAGCGAAGAGAAATCCGACGTGCATCGTTCAGCCGCACTGTGCATTCAGGCTGATTTATGTCGCTGAAACGGACTTCGTACGCGCTCTCAACGCGACGAGGACCCGTTCCAACACCTGGGACACGTCGACCTACACCAAGACTACCCGAGGGACCAACCCTGAGCCGCGATGTGGCCCGACGAGCGAGCCACGGAGGCCGAACCGCGAGCACGAGGGTACGCGGGCGCGCGCGCACGGGCAGCAGGCCGCGTGTAGGTGCGGGGCTGCGTGCGTCGCCTCGGCGCGACTTGTCACTGTGTTGCCGTATCCTAGACCTACACCAGGACCCCGCCCCAGCTACGTGCACGAGCACGAAGCTTTTCGTTGTGTGTGCGGCGCTCAATCGAGCGGGAACGCACGCACACGTACACGTTGTCACGCGGTAATAGGTTTTTCTGATATGCATTCTGTGGATACGACACGGACACGATTTTGTACCCGAGAGTACACGAGCACATCACATGGGTTGAGACCAACGTGTATGCCGAGTTTCGCAGGTTCATTTTGTGTATATCTCATTTTGGGTCGTTGTGTGAAAAATGAGTTTTTCTTTAAATGCAAATTTTGAGTTTGAATATGATATTTTGATTTCCAGTAATTTAACTTATAAAATCTGAGTTTTTAGTACGTATATGAGATTTTGGACTTGTGGGAACCAACTCTTGGATTTATTTCATATTTTTCTATCAATTATGAGCATATGTGGTTTTCTTTGTAGCTATATATATATATATATTTTTTTTTTGTAGCTATATATATATATATATATATATATATATATATATATATATATATATATATATATATATATATATATATATATATATATATATATAAGTAAGACCCCATTGAAGCCCATTGCAAGCATATATGTGTTGAGAATGGGTCGAGGGGAATTAATCCCAGATTTTGATTCATTAAAACTGTTTCAAAACCATTGTCAATTCTTCCATTTGAGCATTGGTATATATATATATATATATATATATATATATATATATATATATATATATATATATATATATATATATATATATATATATATATATATATATATATATATGTGTGTGTGTGTGTGTGTGTGTATAGTTATTTATGCTTGAGAACCCTTTTTAGAATAGATCATAGTTGTGGTTGTAACCATAGGAGTCCTAGGACAGATTTGGTTTGTCATTTTGAGCCTAGTTTAGTCGAATTGGCCGACAAGTTGACCAAGTTGAAAAAAGTCAACTTTGGGTCAAACTTGATCAAATTCAACTCAAACGAACTCCGAATGACCTAAAATTTTGTGCATGACCTAAAAATTAGTAGACAGACTAGTTGACCAATGTTTGACCAGGTTTGACCAGTGTTGACCAGGTTTGACCAAAGTTGACCAAGGGTTGACTTTGACTAAAAGGGACCTAGAAGCATATAGTCTTGCATTGTAGCTATTTCTTTTGATATTGTAGACTTGGTTGTGACATGTGTATACTTTAAATAGGTTTATATTTCCCCAGTTTAGCTACACTTCATCATCAGCAGTTCAGTTTTCTAAGCGAGTACATTCTCTGATCTTTTTATACTTCTTTGGATATGTTCTCTTGTTATAAACTAGTATACTTGATGCTGACACGATGTTCACACGGATTAGTACCCTATGGATCTTTTCATGCGATGTTATCCCCTCGGATACATTAAGTATATCATGTTTATGTACTTTATCTTGTTCATCATGTACTCCATGTATTCATATTTATCCATGTACACTCATATGTTATTCATGTAAACTCATGACCATATGCGCTCCACGTATAAAGTAGTTGTTATCCATGTGCAATAACATATCATGTCTTGATCCTTGTGTATTGATTGGGGGCAGGGAGAGTGTAGTTGGTTATGTGATCATTATACCCAGTAGGTATCCATGTGCACTCTATAGTTTATCCATGTGCAACCCAACCCGTTTACATAACCAATTTATGCTCTAAATCACGTAGATAGTTACATTTCCCTATTTATCATAGTCATATCTAATCTTGATATTCTCTCTTTTGTTGATTATTCTTTACAGCATTTCATATATAATTTTCTATAGCTTTTTTTATATGTCCAATCATGATATGAACTGTTGTGAGAGATATGTGCTCGTTTCATCCTGATTGGACATGTTGAAAATTTTACAGGTGATGATAAAGAGTTATGCCCTACTTATTATGGCATTGGCTTAGATGACACCGGTGACGTGGACCCTCAGGAGGATCTAGCCGTTGATGAGAATTTGTCCATAGTCTAGATGAGACTTTAGTATCTTATTGTCTTTTTATTTGAGACATTATGAGTTGTACTTTAAGATTTGTTCTGGTGGTTTACACCTAGACTTTTATTTATATCTGTGACTCTCTTGAGATTTATTTTCTACCATATTAGTGGTTGTGATAGAGTACTTATTATTTATTCTCCGTTTGGAGCATATTCTAGACTGTATTAGATATTGTGACTCAGGACAGCATTCTACCGTCGACACTGCGGCGTAGGCTGGTCGTACTTCACTTCTTGTGCCCTTTCACTGGGTGCGGGTCGTGACACATTTTTAGTTGAAACAGGACATTGGAAGACTGATTGTCCACTTCTCAAATAAGGGAAGACTGATTGTCCACTTCTCAAGTAAGGGAACAAAGAAGGTATATCTCATTTATTAGTAGTTGAAACATGTTTAGCGGTGTTATCTACCCGCACCTGGTGTGTAGATACATGAGCCACTAATCATGTTTGCAATACATTGCAGGGGTTCTAGGAAACCAGACGGCTCAGTGATGGAGAGATATGCTTGTTCATGGGTGATGCTACAAAAGTATCGGTCGTTGCATTAGGAGATGTTACTTTATCTTTTGGTAGAAATAAGTCTTTGATATTGAGAGATTGTCTTTATGCACCTTCACTTAGAAGGAATTTAGTTTCTGTTTCTACGTTAGTTAAGGATGGATATTTAGTTTATTTTAATGATAATATTGTTATTAAAAAGAATAAATAATTTATCTGTTCTGGTGCATTGGTTGATAATTTGTATGTCATTAATCCTATTTCGCCCACAATGCAACTTATGGAAATGAATAATATGTCATCTTACTTAAATAAGATAAAAGAACCTTCTTGTATGAACCAAACATATCTTTGGCACTTGCGATTGGGGCATATTAACCTAAGAAGGATTCAAAGACTGGTTGAAGATGGACCTTTAAGTTCATTGGAAGTGGAGGCACTACCAGTCTGTGAATCCTGCTTGGAAGGTAAAATGACCAAAAGGCCTTTTACGGCAAAGGGGTATAGGGCCAAAGATGTATTGGAATTGGTTTATTCTGATTTGTGTGGACCCATGACTATCCAAGCTAGAGGTGGCTTTGAATATTTTGTCACATTTATTGACGATTATTCAAGGTATGGATACATTTATTTGATGCGTCGTAAGTCTGAGTGCTTTGAGAAATTCAAAGAGTACAAGGCTAAAACGGAGAAACGTCATGGAAAATGTATCAAGTCATTACGATCAGATAGTGGTGGCGAGTACCTCTTTGGAGAGTTTAGGGATTATTTATCAGAGGCTGGGATTGCATCCCAATTGATTGCACCTGGAACGCCCCAACAGAATGGTGTAGCCGAAAGAAGGAATAGAACTCTTATGGAGATGGTTAGATCAATGATGAGTTATTCGGATTTTCCAGATTCATTTTGGGGATATGCCTTAGTGACTGCAGCTTATATTTTGAACTTGGTTCCTTCTAAGTCAGTACCTCTTACTCCCACAGAGCTGTGGATTGGGCGTAAGCCTAGTCTAAAACATGTTCGTATTTGGGGTAGTCCAGTACATGTGCTGAATGGGAAAGCAGATAAGTTGGAATCTCGTACAGAAGTACGCTTGTTTATAGGTTATCCAAGAGGAATGAAAGGAGGTTTATTTTATAGTCCTAAGGATCAAAAGGTCATTATTAGCACCAATGTCCGATTCTTAGAGGAAGACTATGTGATGAACCATAAAACCACAAGTAGAGTTGTTCTAGAAGAACTGAGACGTGAGACACCAAGTACTTCAGTACCAACAGTACAAGAGGATAAACCACAAATAACTGCACAATGTGTCACAAATGTTACACCACAACCGATAGTGTCTCGTCGTAGTGGGAGGGTTGTGATACAACCTAATAGATATATGTTCTTGGGAGAGTCGTCAGACTTTGTCCCTGAGGAACAAGATTATGATCCCTGTACCTACAATGAAGCACTCCAAGATAAAGATGCAGAGTCTTGGCAAAAAGCAATGATATCTGAAATAGAATCTATGGATTCTAATCAGGTCTGGGAGCTTGTAGAACCATCCGTTGGTGTAAAAGCCATTGGATGCAAGTGGGTCTATAAGAGAAAAAGTGGATCAGACGGTAAGGTTAAAACCTTTAAAGCTCGGCTTGTAGCAAAAGATTTTACTCAAAGAGAGGGTATCGATTATGAGGAAACCTTTTCTACTGTAGCCATGCTTAAGTCTATTCAGATTCTTTTATCTATTTCAGCTCATCTCGATTATGAGATTTGGCAAATGGATGTCAAGACAGCTTTCCTTAATGGAAGTCTTGAGGAAGACATCTATATGAATCAACCAGACGGGTTCATTGAAAAGGGCCAGGAGCATCTTGTTTGTAAGCTCAAGAAGTCCATTTATGGACTTAAGCAAGCTTCCAGATCTTGGAACATATGTTTTGATCAGGTGATAAAATCCTATGGATTTGATCAATGTCAGGATGAATCATGTGTATACAGAAAGTGTGATGAAAACGGGGTGGTGTTCCTAGTACTTTATGTGGATGATATCTTGCTCATTGGAAACAATATGAAGGTATTATCTGATGTAAGGGTATGGTTATCCAAACAGTTTGATATGAAGGACTTGGGAGAAGTAGGTCATATCCTTGGGATCAAAGTTCTACGAGATCGCAAGAAAAGGATGTTGGGCTTATCCCAAGCTTCCTATATCGATACTGTACTAACTCGTTTTAGTATGCAAAATTCTAAGAAAGGTTTCTTACCTTTTAGAGATGGAATTGCTCTATCAAAGGAGCAGTGTCCGAGGACACCTAAAGAGATAGAGAACATGAAGGCAGTTCCTTATGCTTCAGCAGTAGGAAGCTTAATATATGCAATGCTATGTACGAGACCAGACATCTGCTTTGCCGTAGGCATGGTCAGCAGATATCAGTCTAATCCAGGACAAGAGCACTGGACTGCCGTAAAGCATATTTTGAAGTACCTGAAAATGACTAAAGAGTATATGCTAGTTTACCAGGCAGATAGTTTAGTTCCCTTTGTGTATACAGACTCAGATTTTCAGTCAGATAGGGATTCCAGGAAATCTACCTCAGGTTATGTGTTTACTTTAGGAGGTGGAGCCATTGTGTGGAGGAGTATCAAGTAAAAATGTATTATTGATTCCACCATGGAAGCCGAGTATGTGGCAGCCTCTGAGGCAGCCAAAGAAGCGGTTTGGCTCAGAAACTTTCTATTAGACTTGGATGTGGTACCTAGTTTGCCTAAGTCTATTATACTTTATTGTGATAATAGTGGTGCAGTTGCAAACTCGAAGAAACCATGAGCCCATAAGACAGGCAAACACATTGAGCGCAAGTACTACCTGATACGAGATTTCGTAAAGAAAGGAAAAGTTGCTGTGATCAAGATAGCATCAGCTGACAACCTAGCTGATCCCTTTACAAAGAGCTTACCAGCTAAGGCTTTTGACAGTCATGTTGAGGGAATGGGAGTCAGATGTGTAGCAGTATGGCTTTAAGTATAAGTGGGAGATTTATAACAGTATACTGAAAAGCAATGCTTTGAGTATAAGTGGGATATTGTTAGGGTTCTATACTAAAAGCATCACTTTTGTAGTAACCTTATTTCTTTAATTTTTGAATGAGAATCATATGGGCAAATATTTGCATATTGTATTTGTTGCAAGTATTAATACAAATGTCTGATATTCTATATTGTAGATAATATGGTGTGTGGTGTCACACAGAAAATCATATTATCAGTTTCCTATGGAGTATATAAATAGTTCACAACCTAGATGGACTTGGACAATCTATTGGAAAGGTTGTAGTGTAATTTGGTATTAGTCTATCTTGACTATAGGTTTACACTAGTACACTTTGTGTGTATTGAACAGGACCACTTAAGGTTGTTCTCTTTGTACTGACTACATAAGAGAACAAACACCTCTGTTATTATGGATTCTTGTGCTCTTAATTCGGATATAATAACGGACATGTATATGCAGTGTGCATTACTTTGACTCATAAAAGAGTGAGATTCATTATGGATCAACAACCTCTATGAATTGGGTAATAACATTGTATGTATGATGGGCTGTTGATTATAAATGGAATCCATGTCCCGATACATCGGGTTGATGATGTCCTCTTAAGGAGCTCATAGGGATTGTCATGTAAATCCTGCAGGTGGATTATATCCAACATGACAAATAAAGTTGAGCGATACTACTTAAGGATAAAAGATGTCGAATCAATATAGTTGTCAGTAACTTAATTTGATCGACGGACAAACGATATCTTAACATGGGGAGCCAAACGAGCATATAATAAAAGGAGCCCACAAACATAATTTGGGATTAGGGAGGTAGTGCAACAATAGCTCATTAGTGGACTGAGCTATTGAATGGGCCTGGATTGTGTGTTCGGGCTGAACACGGGATATCCAGATCCGTTAGGAGGCCTAACCCTAATTTCTTCTCATGGTCCCTGCCGTAGCCTATATATATCCTCTATTCTCTGGCCGCCAGATTACGGATCAGAAATCTAAATTTTTCTCTAAATTCGTGATTCACGTAAGGAGAGAAAGAGAGGGCTGCCAAGGAGAAGAAAAGGTTGGGAGATCGTCGCCCACACAACGTCCAACTCGAGGAAGAAATACGTGCAGAAGATCTTGGGGTCGTACGCTCAAGATTGCCAGGAATTACTTGTATCCTTTCCGTCGCAGGTATAATTCGTGAACCCTAGTTTCCGCCTATGAAGGGTTAGAACATGTATTAGATATATTTAACTTTCTATCGATCAATACGCACACCAAAGGAAGGGTCCTGGGAATCACAAGTTCCATTAATATATACCTATATGTGTATAGTTATTTATGCTTGAGAACCCTTTTTAGAATAGATCATAGTTGTGGTTGTAACCATAGGAGTCCTAGGACAGATTTTGTTTGTCATTTTGAGCCTAGTTTAGTCGAATTGGCCGACAAGTTGACCAAGTTGACAAAAGTCAACTTTGGGTCAAACTTGATCCAATTCAACTCAAACGAACTCCGAATGATCTAGAATTTTGTGTATGACCTAAAAATTATTATACGGACTAGTTGAAATGTTTGACCAGGTTTGACCAGCATTGACCTGGTTTGACCAGAGTTGACCAAGGGTTGACTTTGACCAAAAGGGACCTAGAAGCATGTAGTCTTGCATTGTAGCTATTTCTTTTGATATTGTAGACTTGGTTGTGACATGTGTATACTTTAAATATATTTATATTGTCCCAGTTTAGCTACACTTCATCATCAGCAGTTCAGTTTGCCAGGCGAGTACATTCTCTGATCTTTTTATACTTCTTTGGATATGTTCTCTTATTATAGACTAGTATACTTGATGCTGACACGATGTTCACACGGATTAGTACCCTATGGATCTTTTCATGCGATGTTATCCCCTCGGATACATCGAGTATATCATGTTCATGTACTTTATCGTGTTCATCATGTACTCCATGTATTCATATTTATCCATGTACACTCATATGTTATTCATGTACACTCATGACCATATGAGCTCCATGTATAAATTAGTTGTTATCCATGTACAATAACATATCATGTCTTGATCCTTGTGTATTGATTGTTGGCAGGGAGAGTGTAGTTGGTTATGCGATCATTATCCCCAGTAGGTATCCATGTGCAACTCCATAGTTTATCCATGTGCAATCTAACCCATTTATATAACCAATTCATACTCTAAATCACGTAGATAGTTACATTTCTCTATTTATCATAGTCATATCTAGTCTTGATATTCTTTCTTGTTGATTATTCTTTACAGCGTTTCATGTATAGTTTTCTATAGCTTGCTTTATATGTCAAATCCTGATATGAACTGTTGTGAGAGATATGTGCTCGTTCCGTCCGGATTGGACATATTAAAATTTTTACAGGTGATGATGAAGAGTTCTGTCCTACTTATTATGGAATTGGCTTAGATGACACCGGTGATGTGGACCCTCAGGAGGATCCAGCAGTTGCTGAGGATTTGCCCATAGTCTAGCTGAGACTTTAGTATCTTATTATCTTTTTATTTGAGACATTATGAGTTGTACTTTGAGATTTGTTCAGGTGGTTTACACCTAGACTTTTATTTATATCTGTGACTCTCTTGAGATTTATTTTCTATTCCATCTTAGTGGTTGTGATTGAGTACTTATTATTTATTCTCCGTTCGGAGCATATTCTAGACTGTATTAGATATTGTGACTCAGGACAGCGTTCTACTGCCGACACTACGGCGTAGGCTGGGCGTACTTCACTTCTCGTGCCCTTTCACTAGGTGCGGGTCGTGACACCCATGTCCAGAAGAGCCATGGTGGAGTTGAAGTTGAAAGCTGTAGATACCAATGGGGCTGTAACAATGGTCCCCACGTGACCCTTTGTGATCAAAAAATATAATCATTATATATATCAAAGTAGCAAGGGTGAATAAAGTTAGAAATTTACCTGAGTCTGGCTGCACATATGGAGTCACACGAGGCGTAGTGTCTCGCTCCGTAATGAGCCCCGTCATGGTATTTTCAGAAACAGCCGCGTGGCTAATTCCAGCTTTAGAACTACCTAACATGAATTCAGCCTGGTCACTTGGGGCTGCCACCTATGCCCCCTCTGATTCAAAGACACGTTCAGATAGGGTCTGGATCTCCTCAGCATCATCTTCTTTAGGGTTCTCATCACCCTCGATATCAACATCACCTTCGTCATCTGGGCCTTCATCGCCCTCGATGTCAACATCAAAATTCTCACCATCTTTTTACGAGGGTATATGAGCTTAGGTCATAGCGGAGGCTGGGACATTCGAGGGTAATATCTCTCCGGGAGGCATGATCTTCGGAGCATCCTTGGTAGGGGATGGTAACATTATTCCTGTCGCGGCAAGTGCAGTCACTAAAATAATGATATTTACGAACACTGATTCTGAAGTAGGGACCAAAGGAGTATCCACTACAACAGTTGGGGCCGGAATACTCATTGTTGGAGCCCCTACAAATAGAAAACTTACATGTCAATACAAATGCCTAATGAATTGATATCTGGAATAGCAAAAGCATTACCTTTTGAGGATAGTGGGTCTTGTAACGGCAATGACAATTTAGGTTGACCAGAAGACTGCCCCAGCACTGAGGAAGTAAATGCAGCTGCAGTTTCTTGCTGCACAACTTCGGTTACTAGCAGTTTTCTCCTCGTTTTGTGCTAGAGTGGTATTGGAGGAGATCCCTCGAATCCAGAAGGCTCATCTCGCACATCCGACCTCCTACTAGTTTCTTCAGTTGGAACTCTGCTTTCTTTTGAGATTGGAGAAGGGGTTATTCCCTTTCCCCCAGAAGAAAATCTTGCTTCAAACTGTTGTGTCTGGGACCTCATCCTCGCTGTGGGTTGTTCCGTAATAATAAATGTTTCTTTCTTTTTCTTCCCCCGAGCCTTAAGGGGGAAGGAGGATTAACTGGGACAAATGGGTTAGATGACTCCCTGACTTTTCGTCTTTTGTTAGCCCCTTTTGCAGGAGATTTATCTTTTCGCTTCTTGAGGGAGATTTCTAGCAGATCATTCACCTCGTTAGGGAGGCCGACAAGGGTATCTTCAAGAGGCTCATCAGCAGGAGCATTCTCTTCAGCCTCTCTGAACTCTAGGGTGGTCTTGGGCCCCAACCTCGATCGTTTGACACTAACAAAACTGTTGGACAAGGTGAAGCCCTCGAAGAAGGTATTGGCTGAAGTATAAAAGTTCGCGTATGTATATAACATACGTAGGCCCACTTCAAGACTAGCAGAGGGCATTGAGAATGTATCTTTAGTACCCCGGGCGCTATAATATCGCCATCCTCTAGCACCATCAATCAGATATCTGGAAGCTTTTATACAGGTGGTTGCATTGCCGATGTGCATTTAATCATAGCCAAACTGGTGGGCAAATCGGCTAGGCAGGTACGATTACAGAAAGCACTCACCCGCGAACCAATATATCAGGTGAGAGGGTCTGATCATCTTCAACCACATAAAGCAACTGGTGGTGGACGAGCAGCCATAGGCTCTAAGTCCATGAGCAGGGGAGGAAGATTCGTACATTCAGAAAGAAGAGGAACGCAGTAGAATCTCCACTCGGAACCTATATTTAATGTCTTTCGACAGTCAGTAAGAGAGTTTATTTTCCATCGAGATGTGGCGTAACGTCTGATAAAGTTTCCTCCTACGACACCTAGAGCTGGATCCATTAGAATGGGTTTGTGTAGCAATAACCAGCCGAACAAATAAGTATACGGCATCGTTGTACGAGGAAAATCATCTCAAGTAGAAGGATCCATCATCATGGTATTTGTGAAAGAACGAAGACATGTATTCAACTAGTAAGTTATCACAGAAAGAATATCCATCTTGTGTCCAAATACTAAATACACGACAGCGAATAGTACATCTCGATGGATCCTATCAACAACACTGGCTCTGGGGACCACAAATCGTCGTAGCCACAAGGATAGAAAGCCAGCTATAGTCGCTTCTCGAGACATTTGTCTACCACCTTGTCGTATATAGGTCTCGATAGGAGTATCAGCCTTAAATTCAAGCCAATCCTCCTTTAACTCATTGTCAACATCCCTTGACTTCTCTATCAATTTCTAGATTATGTTGCGGTCATGTGGTTCAAAAAAGCGAGGATCACAATCTAGATGTTCCTACACCTTGTCCTTCTGGATGTGGCCCAAAAATAGATATGGCAACCATTTGGACCAATAACATGTCCCCTTCGCATGACTCTTGTATAAAATGGTACAGATCATGAAATGGCATAACAACTCGTCGAAGACTGCCACCATTTCTGGGTTCTTTTTAGCTAGAGCATCCAATTTTTCATTTGTTGGCACATACTCTTCATATGAGTTTTCACCCATTGGCAAACGAGAGATGTATTGCATTTCGTGAAGGGCGAAGCCTATCTCTCTATGAGAGGTCACAAAAGTGCCTGTCTTATCATTGTATCTTTCTACCAAGGCCAAAACCAAATTAGGATTGTGGCGAATACCGCAGGAAGTAGTCCAAATAGGTTCATAAAGTTCTAAATCAAGCAGTTCGCCTTTAAAGTTGAGGGTTCCAGCATTTGTTCTCTGGACTCATTAAACCCGTCAACCGTATATTCTTAGCCGGATACTTTTCTTTAGTATTAGCGAACAGGTTCGTGAATAAAGGAATTCTAACTGGGATCATCAGGGATGAATCTTCAGGTGGCACGCAGCTTGGTTTTAGGCCCCTCAAGTGAGTATTACTGCCCCTTGATGAGCTGTAAAACATATCCCTATTTTGGGGACCTAATCTGTGGCATATCCTCCCAACCCTGGCCTATTGGAAAGGAGTCAGACCCCATACCATATTTCGAGGATAGCTGGCATGGGCATAACGGGATAGGGACAGATGTCTCGTCATATCAGTGAGATATATTAGTCTATTTTTGCTCTGATAGACTCACTTTTCTCGCTTCAATTTAGGCTGGCCGTCTTTCTTGATAGCCTCACCAAACAAGAAGGCTAGCTTCTTATGGGGAACCTGATCCAAACTTACAAGGGGTTCACCATTCATCAGGCATAATAAAGTCCTGTCATCCTGAGACTTTAGCACAGCTCTTCTAGTTGCAGGAAGATCGTATTGTTGGAACTTGACATGAGAAAGATCTTCCTGATACTCCGAAACCCACAAGGCAGAAGCTAATTCCTCCAAATAAGGGTCTTCCCTCAGATCAACTGTAAAAAAAACTCAGAGTTAAAGTCTTAAAAAATTTGTTTTTCTTAAAGAAGCACCCTGCGCCAATCATGGATGGCGCAAGATGTGAAAAAAATCCTCAGTTGGTGAATGCAGAGTGACAATTCTCAAATCAGATAATACATCAGTTAGTCGGCACATGATTTTCGTGTAACAGCGGATGGGCCATCATGCTTAAGACATGGCAAATGGCGCAGAGCATCATTTTTTGTGATTGAGTTTAGCCAACACTTTGAAAGAGGTGGCGCATGCCATCAGATGGCGCATACCATCGACCTGTTGGCACATTTAGCCATAGTCAAACCGATTTCGATAAGTGTCTTAGAACTTCGATCTCGATATGAAAAGAAACAAAGAATGCAGATTGCATCGTCTCTGAGATTTTATTATTTATTCTATATTTTTCTATTTATTGAGTCTAGATTATTTTTGAATCGAGATCACTGGCAATTAGAAGTCTATCCTAAACCAAACCAAACCAATTCCTGATTTGATTCTAAACCAAACTAGATCCAAAAACCAAAACTGCCCTGGAATTAGGCTAACCGGAGTCGGCCAGAGTTCTGCCCTAACGCAGACCGAACTCGATCAGCGGAATTCACGCCTGGTCAAAAGCTTTACCTATTCTTGGTGATCTCCAACGTTTAAATTTTTGAACGTTAGGGTACCGAGATCTGCCCGAACTCTATCCTAGAAAAACCTATAAATAGAGAAGAAAATTTTATTTCTAAACACAGATTCAATCTGCATCTTCTCTATCTATTCCTAAGCTTTATATTCCATTCCCAAAGCTTTAATCTTCAAATCTCCAAGTCAACTATATTCTTCTAAGAGCCGGTGGTTTTCGAGTAGGAGTTTCGAGTTGTACAAGCTTGGCATATAAAAGTTTTCTTCTGAGAGGTGTTAAAGTTTGTTTGTGGGCTTCGGTTAAAAACACGACGATGGTGAAGTTAGCGTGTTCTTCGGAGCAGAACACGTGGTGTAATCTCTATTTCAAATAGTGGATTCAAACATCAGGTTGAATACTCGAGACTGGACTAGTCCTCACAAAGGGAAACCAGTATAAATCTACTGTCTTTACGTATTATTTTCTCGTCCTGATTTTACTGACTTACTTGTAATTATTTTATATATATATTGCTTCACCTGCTTGGAGTTAAATTTTTAATTGCTAAGTATTCTTCGCTATACTCTTTTCACCCCCCTCTAGAGGTGTCATTGTTTCTACATGACCAACACTCTGAAAAAGGTGGCGCGTGATGAAGACGGCGTAAAACATCGACCAACACTTTGAAAGAGGCAATCATTGTTGGCCTTTGATCGTACTACGCGTGAATGCCGCGAGCGTTCAGATCTTCTTGTCCGATCATTTTTTCTCACCTTCAAGAGCGAGGTTCGCCTTCTCCGCTCTCGCCGACGGCATGACATGTTGCGGGACCATCAACGGTGGCATATGCGAAGTGGCTCAGGCCATTGTCTTCCCTTTCTCGGCTTCGATTCTCTTTGGGGCCAATTCGATTGATCGAAAGCTTCGAGAATTTGAAGAGCTCGAGTCGGCTATTTATAGCCTAAAGCTATTTGTAATAGTGCACGATCTGGGCCAAAGACTTGGAGACTATTACGATTCTGCCATGCGCCAATAAATGCTTCTTATTTAAAGTATTTTAAATTCTAAAGCGTTTCAAATTTCAAAACTTTGAAGTCTTGTAGAAGCCTAAAAAAGTATAAATATTATTATGTGCTACTCATAATTGGTGCCAGCACTCAAATAATCAAATGGTACCAGACAACCGATGGTGCCTGACATCAATTGGCACTAGCATCAGATGGCACTGGCTGACAAGTGGAAAGCTTCATCGAGAAGCTGAAACAGTTTTTATCATGACTGACAGCACGTCAGTCAAGAAAAATCTATTCGAATCCTGAGCGTGCGGTGCTCGAGGAGATTATGTCAGATATGTCAGATTTATCATAATGATCAAACAGCTGTCTCGTGCCATTTGCAGTTGGCGCTAGACAATCATTCAGAAAGGCACTAGAACAGCAATTAGTGCCTAGCACCACCCAACAGTTGGCGCTATTCGATCAAATCATCCAGAAGCAGTTAGATGACGTGGCGTTCATGCTACTAATCTTGAAAAAAGTGTACGTGATATAACCCACGACCAACCGTATCTCCATCACAGAATGCCACGCGTCCAAGCAGTTAAACCAACCGTTCGTGTGACTGGAAGAATGATCAAAACAGTTATCTCTAAACTTTATAAATAGTGTTCCAAATCACTTTCAGAGCATCACTAATGATCATAATCTTCTGAGCACTTGCTGCAGCACTCTCCAAAGGCTTTCTTCTTCGACATTGTATCGTCCAAAGGATAAAGTGATCATTTTATGATCAGATTCCTACAGTTGTACTTTTCTAGAAGTTAAATTGTACTCTTGTACACACTCTTCTCAGTTTGTAATCAAACACTTTTTTGTTTTTACAAATACCAGATACATCCAAGTATAATCCATAAATAAGTATATCGGAGACAAATCCGGTCAAAAGTCATATCCTATAACTCTACGCTCTACGTTAGGGCAGATACCAGTCCCTCAGCCACTGCGCATAAGAAGGGTCCAAGTGATCAAGATCCTCTATAGGAGCTGGGTTACTGGAACTCCCGATGACACTGCCTTCTGGTGCCAATTCCTCCTTCACAACGATCTCAGCTTTGCGAATCACTTCCTCCTTAATAGCATGAGGTACCAATTTTTTCTTAACAATATGAGGTAGCACTTCTTCTTTAACCACGATCTCTGCTTTAGGTATCATCTCCTCAGCAGCAGGAGGTACCACTTCCTCCTCAGCAGCCATTTGTGCCTCTCTCAAGCGATGTAAAAGCCCAAATTTTTAGATTTTTTTTACTTAATATATTTTAATTGTATTTTACTTTGATCTTGTCAGTATTGTGCTAGCAAGTTAAATGCTACATTACCTACATATATAGACTAAGCTTACATACTAAAGAGTTCACAAAGGATTATGTTTTTTGGTAAGGGTTAGCAAATTTTCTTTACTATTTTTATATTTTAAATTTACAACATTTTATTATTACTAGAAATATTTTGAATTTAATAAAAGATTTTGCTAATCTAGGTAATTGTCGCATTATGATTTAGCTTGTGGGTTAAATGGTTCAAATGGTTTATAGAAAATTTAGGCACATTTTGTAAAAAAAAAACTTGTATACAGTTTTACAAAAAAATATTTTGATTTTTAGTATATATGTATAGGTTTATATATAAATGTATAACAGTATAAAAAAATAAGAAAAAAAAGAAACTATATAACTACTGTTCCAAGGAACAGTAGTCGTACAGGCCTGATCCCCCTTTACTCCAACCCGAGCGAACCCCCTCCTTTCCTTAATGCTAAAGCCGACTCTTATATAGCAATCGCTATATATAAACAGGTGAGAGCGAGATCGCATGAGAGGGCCAAAACCCTAATCGTGTGCACCCCTATCTCAGCCCAGCGCCCCCCAGCCTACTCGTGGCCCTTCTTGTCGCCAGTGCGACGACAGAGGCCACCGCAGCGCCGCCGTGGCCCCAGCACGGCCAGACCGAACCCGGGACAGAGGAGACCCTGTTCCTAAAACTGCAGCTAGGTATGCTTTTTGCTAGCAATTCTCTCCTTACGTACTTGATCAAATGTTGATCTGATTTGTCCTACGCGTAGCTCATATGATTGGCTTCAATCCCATCCAAATAGATTTTGAGATACTAGTTTATAACCCTCGAAAAAATCGACACAAAGTCGATCAAATCCATCCAAAAACAGAATATTAAGCCACCCCTAACCCTCTATTTTGAAAGGAATTTCTGAACCAAATATTAAAAAATTTTGAAAACTAATTTCAAATAGTCCTAGACAACCTATAGGGCTTTACAACCCTTCTGGTAGATTGGAATTTCGTCGACTGATCGTCGAGAAAATCGATACCAAAGTTCAACGAAAAATATTTTTTAAAAACTATATAAATTTTAGAAAAACTTACCGATACGGCGTGCGCCTCGACAAACCAGGCGATGTGATCGCGAACCGAAAGAATCGAAAAGTGGGTATCGACTTCACGGACGTGTGGGCTTTGATGGAATTCAAAATGGTTGCGTATGCACGACAAATTTTATGCGTATCCACAAAATTTACCGTATCGACCCTTTGCAAATTTCCTACTTACTTTGTACACGTTCGTCAAATCGAGCCAAAACTTGTGCCGACAGGACCGTATCATTTTTTGGTCCTGTATGCCAAGTTTTGTCCGATTCTGAGAAGGTCGATCAGAACGCCTATTTGGCGAGCCCACGACCCGCTCCAACGGACAAAATTGTGCACAGCCCACCGGAATCCATCTTTGGACACACGGTTGGATTCGTCTCCTCAAACCGGACCCGTAGACATGTAGTTTAACGACTTTATAGACCATAGATACTGGCACGCATTTTGGTACAAAATGGGTCCAACGACGGACATCGTTTTGATCCAAAATTACAATTTTGCCCCTGTTCCAGAATTGGACTTTTGGACATGCTTTTTCTAGACATATTTTTATTCCAAACACGTTCATGGTATTTATTTCAGCATTCGAGGACGTATACGGGATTTGGCTTTATAGCTTCACTATTCTGACGGTTCGAGCTATTGGACGTCGTGCTTTCTGCACACAACCTCAGGCAAGATACCTTGTCATATTTACTGCTTATATTTAGTTGCATTTCTGTAGTTGTTGCATATTTCTGTCTGTTTATTTCCAATACTTTCAGTTGATTTACTTGCTTGCTTTTCGTGATACATGATGCAAGTACTCTCCTTATTTCTTCTTGTCTTTATGCATATAGACCTAGAGTTAAGGGACTACCATCTGTAGTATAATGCATAATCCTTGACACAGTTGTACCATGAGATATATGTGAGATGAGTAGCATGTAGAGGTACTTGCGTGTTGGCTGATCACCCGTGCGCATGCGTTAGGTCTAACTGCTAATAGAGGCATGTTAGGAGACTTAGCAGTTAGTAGAGGTACATAATCACAGATGCGACATAAATAGGTGCATCGGGTGGAGAGAACAAATTTTTTGTCGTATGGGCTTCTATTACACATTCCCTTGTAACCCGAAAGCTCCGTTGGAGATACGGGTATGCTTACTCCCTCAGGTTGGCCACTGACGTTTTTGAACGTTATGCAGTTACGTCACTGGTGCCTAATTAGGGACTATACCAGATCATATTTATAGCCAGGTCTCATGCGACGAAAGGTTTGTTCTTAACTGCATAAACATATTAGAATGGTTAGGTAAACCTTAGTCAATGTCATGTCACCCCCGTTCTTTAGTAGCTTGGAACAATGTCATATCGCGGTATAGTGTGCTACCCCTTGTCCTTGTATGGTTGTAGGGGTAGTCCACTATTTCGATGATGAGATATTGGATCTTATTACGATTGGGACCATTTTACTTCACTTGTGATTTGACATATTATATATATTCAGTTATGTGGCATGTTCTTCCTGTATCTTGTTACGTCCCTCTGAGGACCTGGTGATCTCTCCAGGTGTGTGCTTTTATGATGTTTCGCAGGTGCTCTAGCAAAGATCGTGGTCTCTTCCTTTCTATTGAGGAGGATTGCTCTTGGATCGTCTAGCTATTCTATCCATCCCTTCCTTGTATATTTTTTTTATTTAAATGGTTGGTAGTGGATTTGTCTCCGTCCAACTACATGTAAAAATGACAAAGTTCATAGATGATTTATATTATTATTCTTTTATTTTGGTGGATGAGATTTAGTTATCATGGTTTACTGCATTTTACAGCTTATGTATGCATAGAGGTTTCCATATATTGGAGTATACTTCGTATGTGTGCAGCTGGCATAGATACGTACTTAGTCCTAAGTATTTTGGGACTGGAGCGTTACATATTTTTGTTGTAGCCCATGCAGGTCGAGTTTATCACTTCGGTTACGTTACCGTACCGATATGAGCCTGCATATAGGATTAGAATCGAGGAATCTCATCCACATACTTGATCTCTCCCTTGATTCCAACTTCAAACTTTCGTCCGACTACCTTGATTTTCTTCTGCTTGAATCCTTTCTACTGTAAATCTTATCATTTCCTTCGTGCTTGATAGCGATATTAGAAAGATGACTCATACTATTTGTAAGCATTATATTGCTCAATCACCCTACTGGTTGAACTCATATAAGTTAGGTAGAATGTCCCATGACCCATCATTCACCGTGTCCTTACAACCCTTTAGAGAGAGTACTCAGAAGATTACTTAGAGCATAGAGCATAAGATCCATGCCCCATTAGTTCAAACCAAGGCCCTAGATAATAAAATAGTAGGACAACTGTAAGAGGCACGAACATCGGACGAGTCTTAGAGTTTGATGAACTTGAACTACTTGTGTTGTAACTACCACTTTTCTAAAATAAGGATATTTTGGTAATTAAGTATTTTTAAAAATTATTTTATTAATATTTTTAATTGTTGCTTTTTGTGATAGTGGTTCTTTTGGTTTAACCTTAGATAACCATGTTTAGAGACTAACCATGATTAGAAGAATTAATTATCATTTAGATTTGAATTTGGAGATTAAATCCCAATTAGGAAACTTCTTAATTCATTTTAAGGTTAATTTTAATATATTGCTTTTTGGACTTTTGCTAAAAGGGCTTCCTAGTGGACTTAAGATGAGTTGTGGCCCATACCTAAACCCTAACTTAACCCCAGATGTAATGCCTGTGGTTCGTATTACGTATTTTGGAAATACGTGTACGTATTTTCTTGTATTGTTCCTTGTTTAGTTTTCTTGGCTTGGTTTAACTCTCGGTTTGGGTTGGCTTGGTTTGGCCGGCTGGTTGCTTGGTCCATCATGGACCAAGGTGAACCCCCTACCTACCACCAACCCATGATATTTATTTCCCCACCAACCTTCTCTCTCCTCCATAACTCTTATTTATTTCTTCTTCTTCTTCTTCTTCTTCTTCTTCTTCCTTCCTTCCTCCCCACAACTCCCCAACCCTTAGGCAAGTGCAACTTGCTTCCACAAGAGAACTTATTTTTATGGTTCTATTAGCTTCTTCTCATGATTCTAAGACACATTAGAACTTGTCATTTTCCATTTTGAGGCTTTGATTCTTGTAGATCTACAATTTAGTATTTTTGGATTTTGGTAGTTTTGATCTATCAAACTCCTTTGTTTTCAAGTTTTTATGATTCTATGTTGTAGATAATTTTATTCTACCCAATTTTGACCTTTGGAAAGTTGGATTCGGACTTGTTTTGACCAAGTTATGAGCATTTGGAGTTTTGGGTTCCATCCATGGAGTTCTTGCAGTTCTTGCCATTTGGAGAAGACAGTGAGCAGTGTGCTAGCTTTTTAGCTTACGCCGCTGACTTGTGTACGCTGCTCTTTAGCGAGCGTACGCTGCTTTTCGTACGCTGCTCTTTAGCGAGCGTACGCTGCTTTTCGTACGCTGCTCTTTAGCGTGCGTACGCTAGCCTTGATACGCTGCCTATTGGCAGCGTATCTTTTTCGTACGCTAGCTCGAGCGTACGCTAGCTTGAGCGTACGCTAGCTTGAGCGTACGCTGACCTGTAGCTCGAGCGTGCCCTTGTGTACGCTGACCCTTGCGTACGCTTCCCATTGGAAGTGTATGGACCCTTTGGTACGCCAGCTTGAGCGTACGCGTGCCTTGGTACGCTAGCTTAAGCGAGCAAGGCGTACGCTGGCTTTGAGCGTACGCTGGCTTTGAGCGTACGCTGGCTTGAGCGTACGCTTGCCTATCTTGTCACCCTGGTTCAACCCGAGAGCTTTGTGACCCCCATATGCTGCCTTTTAGGAGCGTATGCTTACCTGAGCGTATGCTTACCTGAGCGTATGGCCTTTGGCAGACTTGATCTTATATTAGCTTGTCAGTTTATTTTATTTTCCTTATCCTGGATCTTCTATAGCCCTGTATATTGATATTTTATTAGATATTTTACGTCCATTTTATATCCTTACGCCTTTTGACCTGAACTTGATAATTCCCGAATTTACTTGATATGTTTGGAATTGATAACTGAGCCTGACACGATAGTGACCCGTAGTGGTGCACTCCTGACATGAGTAACCTGGCATGACCTGATAGTGGCCCGTCGTGGCACACTCTTGACTAGTACACTTGACCTGATAACCTGACATGTTATATCTTGACGGCTACCCGACATGACATGACTTGACAAGAATGAACATCCTGGACACCGTGGGTGATTATGCTTGTATAAATAAACCAGTCCTGTCTTGCATCATGTCTAGGATGGGACTCCTGAGTACCACGGTCAGGAGTACTTATTGAATGAACTAGGGACTAATAACTAGATTAATACGTTAGTCATGAAGAGATTTTTCCAGCTACAGGCAATCCCGTTACCTGGGCGCGCCTGGGATCTGTAGCCTACCCTCGAGTAGGGCACATTTCCAGCACACTGTCATGTGTTGCACCCTTCAAGCTACTTAAGGGTACATGCGTTTCCTGGACGATGTACCCACCTGAATTCAACCCTAATCTTTCGACCTGGGTAACCTGGATGGTCTGCAGGGCCTGTGGATGTGGAATAATCTCACTGCATCTTGTTAGTAACTAGGACTGTAATAACCCTAGTTAGTTAAAGTATCAAGCCGTAGGTCTTGCTTGGCCGTGAAATGATTGGATGGAGTCTAACAAGTCTAGTCTTGCCCTGATCTTGTTCCAGACTGTTACATGACCAGAATGCTTGTATTTATTTTCTCGATAAATGGTGAGAAACCAAGCTCCGTTCAGACGAAGGGTTACAACCCCGGTCCTTGTTTGGTTTACGGGTTGTAACCTAGCTTTCTGAATAGTTCCATGGTTATCTCGTCGTATATCATCCTGGCATATTTTTCTTATTTCCAGTTTTTACCAGTTATTTATATTTCCTGTCTTTTATTATATTATTTATATTCCTGTGCTGATTGCTGGTTTTAGTTCTTAAGTGAAGCTCCTTTGTGGCACTTGCTCTTTCTGGGGTCTGACCCAGCTGGTTTTGTGTGGCCAGATTTCGGAGCAGCTCCAGAGGATCTACCGATCTTCCAGCCAGATGGTGGCCACTAGACGGAACCCTGGCAACGAGTGGGTTTATTTTTGGCTCTTCCGCTCTATTGTAAAAATATTCTTTTAAGGCGTTTAGCCGACGAGCACCTGTTGAGCTCGATTGTACTTTTATTTACTGTCTGCCTACGGGCTGTAACATGATTAACAGATCCTAGGGTTGATCATGTATGACTAAACTCTTGCTAGTCCTGACATTTTGTACGACTAGCTTCATGATCAGCTGAATATGTAATATTTGGGACGCCTTATTATTGTATATTTAATGATCATACATCTTGTAACTTTTACTTACTTGCTTGTGATTGAGACAATAGGCTTGTTCATGACCTTAAGAGACTGCTGGCTTGTAGATAAACCCTCATGTATCTAGACAGCCGTGACCGTATAGCGAGATGGATTCCATTTCATATACGTAGCTGGCTATGTCTGCCCCCGCTCTCCAGTATTCTGGTTCTGGGGCGTGACATGGTTTAAGTGGTGGCCCATGCAGGTCTTGTAAATCAAGATATATGAGGGTTTACCGAATAGATGTCTCAATCAGTATTCGTCCTTGATCTCTGCTCGTATCTTCTAAGTCCCTGGATTCTTGTCCTAATCATACTGCTTGTATCGTTGATCTGTCCTGGTCCCTCCTTATTGTTCCCTATGTCGTCTTCTTCAGCAGCATTGTTCGTGGTCCTACCGACCAGCAAGGCGGAGCACCTCCCGCGGACCAGCAGCAACCTGGAGATCAAGCCCAGCATTCCGGAGTAGCCTCCAGAGTTGTGCCTTCTGACGGAGAGCCACCAGTCCAGCCAGTTCAGCCTGTAGAGCCTGATGAGGGCACTTTGGTAGGACTCGTCAGGACCTTAATAGCTTCCCAAGATCGTAGAGGAGATGCCTTGCAACAGGCAGTGGCGGATGCTTTAACCCGGGGTGGTCATCAGGGTAACAGTGCGGCCAACAGCTTCAAGCGCTTGAACCCTCCCTTCTTTGACGGTAGTGAAGATGCTATCGCCGCAGATGCTTGGCTTCAGGATACAGAGGTGGTTCTAGAAGCAGCCAAGACTCCAGAGAATGAGAAGGTGGCAGTTGTACGCCTGCAGCTATTGGATCTTGCCCGCAGCTGGTGGGCAGCACAGGCAGTTGGGTTAGCAGCACCCATTCCATGGGCAGTGTTCAGAGAGAGATTCCAGACCAAGTATTTCGATGCCGTGGCTCGGTATGATCTGCAGACGAGGTTTACCAATCTGAAGCAAGGTGGCAGGACGGTCGACGGATATGCGGTCGAGTTTTCTAGACTCAGTCGGTTTGCTCCCACCTTGGTGGCAACCGAGTATGATCGAGCCCAGCGTTTCCAGCAGGGACTTCACCTGGAGATTTTGTTAGCAGTCGAGCAGTTTGAGCATCAGACTTTTGATGCAGTCTTAAGAGCAGCCCGGAGGCATGAGTATACCTCCCAGAGGATTGTGGATAAGGTCGGAGGTCGGAAGAGATCTCACGGCCAGATGAATCAGTCTTCGGCACCAGCCCCGGCAGCCAGGGCCTTGACTATTGGAGTTCCGAGACGAGCGGCCTCAGTGACGTCGGTTCAGCATTCCACTCCGACGCACCCTCAGCAGCAGCAGAAGCAGAAGCAGTCTTCCGCAGTGGGTTGTTCTCATTGTGGGAAGCCAGGCCATGTGGTGGCAGAATGTCGCAGGGCACAGGGATTGTGTCTGGTTTGTGGAGCACCAGACCATAGGGTTGGATCCTGCCCGAACAGGGGTGGTTCATCCTCGTCCAACCTTTCTAGCTCTTCGGTGAGAGGACCAGCTCCGGTCCAGCAGCAGCAGTATCCATTGCCGAGGCCCTTGCCGCCTCAGACCCAAGTGTTCCAGCAGCAGAACCCCCAGCAGTATGCACAAACCCAAGCCCAGAGTCAGAGCAGGCAGCGAGGATATCAGCAGAGGGGACCAGCACCCCGAGGGCACGGTCAGGCTACAGTGATGACCGTGGATTGGCACCAGGTGAGGTAGTGGCAGGTACTATTCTCGTCAACTCCTTTCCAGCTTCATCTTTATTTGATTCTGGTGCATCGCATTCTTTTATGTCTGCACGATTCGCGACACGGGTAGGATTGGAGCCCGAGTCATTATCAGTAAGGCTCAATATACTTACTGGTAACGGACTTGTGGGAGTAGATAGAGTGTTTTCCTCGTGTCGGATCGTAGTTAGCGGTAGAGAGTTCCCCGCTAGATTGATAGAGTTCCCGATGGCCGATTATGATGTGGTCTTAGGGATGGATTGGTTGAGGAACCAGTATGCTAGGATAGACTGCCATATTGGTAGGGTTATTTTTAGCATTCCAGGAGGGCCAGAGTTTTCTTTCTCCCGAGGCGAAGTTGAGCCTTCTCCTCCGATATTACGGATGGCAGTAGCAGCAGTTCAGTTGCCCAGAATAGTGGATGAATTCCCAGATGTTTTCCCATAAGAGCTTCCAGGTATGCCTCCGGAGCGGGAGATCGAGTTCACTATAGACTTGATTCCCGGGACAACCCCAGTGTCAGAGAGAGTCTACAGGATGGCGCCATCAGAATTGGAAATCTTGTACAAGATGATTGAAGAACTCAGAACCAAGGGATTCATTCGTGCTAGTGGATCGCCTTGGGGAGCCCCGATACTTCTTGTGAAAAAGAAGGATGGTACGTCCAGGTTATGTGTTGATTATCGTATCTTGAACTCAGTGACAATCAAGAACAGATACCCTCTTCCGAGGATAGATGACTTGTTTGATCAACTCAAGGGGGCTTCAGTATTCTCGAAGATTGATTTGCGCTCAGGTTATCATCAGATCAGAGTCAGAGAGCAGGACATCCCGAAGACAGCTTTTAGATCGAGATATGGGCATTGGGAGTTCCTTGTTATGCCTTTTGGAGCAACCAATGCGCTAGCAGTATTCATGGACCTCATGAACCGCATCTTCATGCCATACTTGGATCAGTTTGTGATTGTGTTCTTGGATGACATCCTGGTCTACAGCAAGAGTGAGGCGGAGCATGAGCAGCATCTTCGTGTGGTTCTTCAGACTCTCAGGGAGCACCAGTTATATGCCAAGTTCAGTAAATGCGAGTTCTGGCTCGATCGCATTTCGTACTTGGGTCATATCATCACTCGAGGAGGAGTAGAAGTGGATCCCCAGAAGATTGTGGCCATTGAGACGTGGCCGGTACCTAGCACAGTGGCAGAAATTCGTAGTTTTCTTGGCTTGGCCGGCTACTACCAGCGGTTTGTTTCGAATTTTGCTTGAATTTCAGCGCCATTGACGCAGTTGACCCGCAAGGATACGCAGTTTGCTTGGACAGCAGAGTGTCAGAGTTCTTTTGAGCAGTTGAAGCGAGGCCTGATAACAGCTCCCATTCTCACGCTTCCAGATGGAACCGAAGGATTCTCAGTGTACTGTGATGCTTCAGGCATAGGTTTAGGATGTGTTCTGATGCAGCATGGGAAGGTAATAGCTTATGCGTCACGACAACTTCGTGATCATGAGAGAAATTATCCAACCCATGACTTGGAGCTGGCAGCAGTGGTGTTTGCACTTAAGTTGTGGAGGCACTACTTGTACGGAGACAGGGTGGAGATTTTCACCGACCACAAGAGCCTGAAGTATGTTTTCACCCAGAAGTATCTTAACATGCGTCAGAGAAGGTGGCTGGTGCTTCTTGTGGATTATGATGTCAACCTGCAGTATCATCCTGGGAAGGCCAATGTTGTTGCGGATGCATTAAGCAGGAGAGCCGGAGCTTATTTCCTAACAGCGCAGCCAGAATTGTTAGCGGATCTCCAGAAGATGGGTATAGAAATTGTTCTCCCTTCCAGTGTGGCCTTGATGGCCAGTATGCAAGTTCAGTCTACTATAGTCGAGAGGATCCAGATGGCGCAGTCGACAGATTCCAAGCTTCAGTGACTCAGAGAAGAGTGCGAGGCAGGACGAAGACCAGAGTTATGTATTCATGAGAATGGTACACTTCGACATGGTAAGCGTCTTTGTGTACCCAGCGGAGATATCCAGCAGGAGATCATGTCAGAAGCGCACAATTTGCAGTATTCCATCCATCCCGGCAGTACGAAGATGTACCGTGATATCCGGCAGCATTTCTGGTGGAATGGCATGAAGCGAGAGATAGCTCGGTTTGTCTCTCGGTGTTTGGTTTGCCAACAAGTCAAGGCCGAACATCAGAGACCAGCTGGACTTCTTCAGCCCTTACCGATTCCAGAATGGAAGTGGGAGCATGTGACCATAGATTTTGTGACTAGATTACCTAGATCCCCAGCTGGTAGAGATGCTATTTGGGTTATAGTTGACCGGCTCACGAAGGTAGCTCACTTTCTCCCATTCAGAGTTGGTCAGTCGACGGCTCAGTTAGCAGAGATGTACCTCAGGCAGATTGTCAGATTACACGGTGTTCCTGTCAGTATCACTTCGGATCGAGATTCAAGATTTACGTCGCACTTTTGGCATAGCTTGCAAGAGAGCTTGGGGATCCACCTCTAGTTCAGTTCAGCATATCACCCGCAGACAGATGGCCAGTCGGAGCACACGATCCAGACTCTTGAAGATATGTTGCGGTCTTGTACACTTGACTTCGGCGGTTCATGGGAAGATCACTTGCACTTGGTGGAGTTCTCGTACAATAATAGTTTCTAGGCCAGTATTCAGATGGCACCGTTCGAGGCACTGTATGGTAGGAAGTGCAGATCCCCGCTAGCCTGGGATGATGTTGGAGAGAGACAGATGCTCGGTCCAGAGATGATTGCCCAGACAGTTGAAGTGGTCAGGCGAGTCAGAGGTCACCTTCGAGTTGCCCAAGATCGCCAGCGCCATTGGGCCGATTCTCATCGGCGCCCTCTCGAGTTTTCGATCGGCGATCATGTATTCCTGAGGATTTCGCCTAACCGTGGCGTCATTCATTTCGGCGTACGGGGCAAGCTTAGTCCTAGGTATATAGGACCGTTCAACATTCTAGAGCGAGTAGGAGATGTATCCTATCGTCTCGCTCTTCCACCGTCGCTAAGCGAGGTGTATGACGTGTTCCATGTATCCCAATTACGACGGTATATCCCGGACCCGAGCCACATCCTGGATCATTCGGAACTGGTTGTTGGTACCAACCTTTCGTATGAGGAGAGGCCCGTGTCTATATTGGACCGGAGAGAGAAGACGCTCAAGAACAAGACTATCAAGTTAGTCCGAGTTGCTTGGGGTCATCACTCTTTGGGGGAGTCAACGTGGGAGCGTAAGGATGACATCCGACCGCGATATCCCGACTTGTTTGACTCGTGAGGTATAATGTCTTTCTTATGCCTCATGCCTTCGATTCCTTGCTTGCATGATTGATTGATTGCCTAGTATAGCTTGCTTGTTATTAGTATAGCATGTTCTTGCCCCTCTAGCCCCTTGATTAAATTCCGAGGGCAAAATTCTTTTAAGGTGGGTAGAGTTGTAATGCCTGTGGTTCGTATTACGTATTTTGGAAATACGTGTACGTATTTTCTTGTATTGTTCCTTGTTTAGTTTTCTTGGCTTGGTTTAACTCTCGGTTTGGGTTGGCTTGGTTTGGCCGGCTGGTTGCTTGGTCCATCATGGACCAAGGTGAACCCCCTACCTACCACCAACCCATGATATTTATTTCCCCACCAACCTTCTCTCTCCTCCATAACTCTCATTTATTTCTTCTTCTTCTTCTTCTTCTTCTTCCTTCCTCCCCACAACTCTCCAACCCTTAGGCAAGTGCAACTTGCTTCCACAAGAGAACTTATTTTTATGGTTCCATTAGCTTCTTCTCATGATTCTAAGACACATTAGAACTTGTCATTTTCCATTTTGAGGCTTTGATTCTTGTAGATCTACAATTTAGTATTTTCGGATTTTGGTGGTTTTGATCTATCAAACTCCTTTGTTTTCAAGTTTTTATGGTTCCATGTTGTAGATAATTTTATTCTACCCAATTTTGACCTTTGGAAAGTTGGATTCGGACTTGTTTTGACCAAGTTATGAGCATTTGGAGTTTTGGGTTCCATCCATGGAGTTCTTGCAGTTCTTGCTGTTCTTGCCATTTGGAGAAGACAGTGAGCAGTGTGCTAGCTTTTTAGCTTACGCCGCTGACTTGTGTACGCTGCTCTTTAGCGAGCGCACGCTGCTTTTCGTACGCTGCTCTTTAGCGAGCGTACGCTGCTTTTCGTACGCTGCTCTTTAGCGTGCGTACGCTAGCCTTGATACGCTGCCTATTGGCAGCGTGTCTTTTTCGTACGCTAGCTCGAGCGTACGCTAGCTTGAGCGTACGCTAGCTTGAGCGTACGCTGACCTGTAGCTCGAACGTGCCCTTGTGTACGCTGACCCTTGCGTACGCTTCCTATTGGAAGTGTATGGACCCTTTGGTACGCCAGCTTGAGCGTACGCGTGCCTTGGTACGCTAGCTTAAGCGAGCAAGGCATACGCTGGCTTTGAGCATACGCTGGCTTTGAGCGTACGCTGGCTTGAGCGTACGCTTGCCTATATTGTCACCCTGGTTCAACCCGAGAGCTTTGTGACCCCCATACGCTGCCTTTTGGGAGCGTATGCTTACCTGAGCGTATGCTTACCTGAGCGTATGGCCTTTGGCAGACTTGATCTTATATTAGCTTGTCAGTTTATTTTATTTTCCTTATCCTGGATCTTCTATAGCCCTGTATATTGATATTTTATTAGATATTTTACGTCCATTTTATATCCTTACGCCTTTTGACCTGAACTTGATAATTCCCGAATTTACTTGATATGTTTGGAATTGATAACTGAGCCTGACACGATAGTGACCCGTAGTGGTGCACTCCTGACATGAGTAACCTGGCATGACCTGATAGTGGCCCGTCGTGGCGCACTCTTGACTAGTACACTTGACCTGATAACCTGACATGTTATATCTTGACGGCTACCCGACATGACATAACTTGACAAAAATGAACATCCTGGACACCGTGGGTGATTGTGCTTGTATAAATAAACCAGTCCTGTCTTGCATCATGTCTAGGATGGGACTCCTGAGTACCACGGTCAGGAGTACCTATTGAAATGAACTAGGGACTAATAACTAGATTAATACGTTAGTCATGAAGAGATTTTTCCAGCTACAGGCAATCCCGTTACCTGGGCGCGCCTGGGATCTGTAGCCTACCCTCGAGTAGGGCACATTTCCAGCACACTGTCATGTGTTGCACCCTTCAAGCTACTTAAGGGTACATGCATTTCCTGGACGATGTACCCACCTGAATTCAACCCTAATCTTTCGACCTGGGTAACCTGGATGGTCTGCAGGGCCTGTGGCTGTGGAATAATCTTACTGCATCTTGTTAGTAACTAGGACTGTGATAACCCTAGTTAGTTAAAGTATCAAGCCGTAGGTCTTGCTTGGCCGTAAAATGATTGGATGGAGTCTAACAAGTCTAGTCTTGCCCTGATCTTGTTCCAGACTGTTACATGACCAGCATGCTTGTATTTATTTTCTCGATAAATGGTGAAAAACCAAGCTCCGTTCAGACGAAGGGTTACAACCCCGGTCCTTGTTTGGTTTACGGGTTGTAACCTAGCTATCTGAATAGTTCTATGGTTATCTCGTCGTATATCATCCTGGCATGTTTTTCTTATTTCCAGTTTTTACCAGTTATTTATATTTCCTGTCTTTTATTATATTATTTATATTCCTGTGCTGATTGCTGGTTTTAGTTCTTAAGTGAAGCTCCTTTGTGGCACTTGCTCTTTCTGGGGTCTGACCCAGCTGGTTTTGTGTGGCCAGATTTCGGAGCAGCTCCAGAGGATCTACCGATCTTCCAGCCAGATGGTGGCCACTAGACGGAACCCTGGCAACGAGTGGGTTTATTTTTGGCTCTCCCGCTCTATTGTGAAAATATTCTTTTGAGGCGTTTAGCCGACGAGCACCTGTTTAGCTCGATTGTACTTTTATTTACTGTCTGCCTACGGGATGTAACATGATTAACAGATCCTAGGGTTGATCATGTATGACTAAACTCTTGCTAGTCCTGACATTTTGTACGACTAGCTTCATGATCAGCTGAATATGTAATATTTGGGATGCCTTATTATTGTATATTTAATGATCATACATCTTGTAACTTTTACTTACTTGCTTTTGATTGAGACAATAGGCTTGTTCATGACCTTAAGAGACTGCTGGCTTGTAGATAAACCCTCATGTATCTAGACAGCCGTGACCGTATAGCGAGATAGATTCCATTTCATATACGTAGCTGGCTATGTCTGCCCCCACTCTCCAGTATTCTGGTTCTGGGGCGTGACACCAGAAGCAGCCCATAGCCGGCCATGCAGCCCCCATCTATATTTTCATCTCCTGTAGCCACCAACCCTTTTGTAAAACCCTAGAATTCCATTTTCTTTAAAGTAGCCCCTTTCTCCATCTCTTATTCGATTTGCACCAAACAAGTTTCGTTGCGATCCTTGGGAGGAGAAGAAGTTGCTGGAGGCTAGCTAGCAAGGAATCAGGGGCTTTGGAACGTAGAAAATCTACGTCGGGACGTTTGGAGGCTTTTTGTATTGAGATTTCGACTCTCAATAGGTAAACGCTTTTAAACTCCTTTAAATCCTGATTTTCCTTCATAGAAGCATGCATCTAGATACCATAGACATGTAGATGTAGTTTGGTTAGATTTCATGTCCGTTTGATATATGTATCGGATGCGTGTCGGTGTATGTTAATATGTGCTTGATAAAATGCCTCTTAGAAATAAAAGTTGTTATTTTTCAAAACTATTTTCATATACTTGTAGCCATATACGAGGGGATTCCAAAACATATTTTTTTTGTTATTTTTCGACACTGTTTTCATGTCCAAACAGGACACGGGGACGTAGCACGAGGTCCCGTGCACTGTCCTACATCCTGAGTGTCATAACTCGATGGATACGACATGATTTGGCATAAAATTTTGTGGACATATGGAGCAACCTCTGTCCATGTGCTCGTGAAATTTCACGAAGTTTCGTTGAGTGTGCATGAAGATATCGCACCTGCAATGATTCGGCTGACACCGTATACGCGCGCACAGCCCTCCTCGACACGCTGTTTGTGTGACACGTGGACACCACGTGGACACGTGTCAGGGTGTCGACTACCTAGACGTAGACCCCACCTAGCTACGTGCACGAGCACGAGGCCCATTGTGTCGTGTGTTGGGTCCTATCGAACCCGACATGGCCGCACGAGCCCTAACCTTCACAGATTTTTGACACTTTGAATTGAGTCCTGACTCGGGTTATTAGACAAGATTCTGACACTTTGTGGACACGACTAAGACCCCCACACACTACCAAAATACAGGCAAATAGCGACTGAAAATTAGCGACGACGTAATCAGTCGCCACTTAGCGACCGACAAGCGACTTACGGGCAACGAATTTTTTTACTTAATTTTTTTATAAGTTTAGCGACGGATCAGCGACCATTTAGCGATGGAATATGTCAACCGACTGATTAGCGACAGATATATACGTCGCTAAGCTACTGTAAATGTCGATATTTCCATGTAGCGACGGCGTAGCGACGGAAAATTTCTATCTCTAATTTGTTGTAAAAATTCGAAAGTTACTTAAATTTTGAAAATTTCCCAATCTCTCTCTCTCGAAATCCTTCTCTCTCCTCTCCTCTCCCCCCTCCCCGACCGGCGATCACCCCCGGACTGCAGCCCCCTCCGACCCATCCCTCTTCTCCTCCTCCGATCGAACCCCTTAACCACCCCCTCTTCTCCTCCTCCGTCGAGCCCCCACCTCCGGCGACCACCTCCCTCCGACGTTCTCCCCCACTCCGTCCCTCCCTCTACTCCTCCTTCGAAATCTCGTACACCCTCCCTCTTCTCCTCCTCCGTCGTGCCCCCCTCCGACGACCACCCCCTCTAGCATCCCCCCCTCTGGCGCCCCCCTCCGATGTCCCCCCTTTTCCGAGATCCTCTCCGTGACCAACCTCTTCAAGGTCCGAAACCCTAAACCCTAATTTGTATTTATTTTTATTTATGCTTTATTTGTGTTTTCTCAACATGTTCTAGGGTTTCAATTTCAATTTCATGTTTGAAATTTATCGGTATAGTAGTGGGTATAGTATATAAATAGAAATTTATCGGTATAATAGTTTTAGAAATTTGACGGAACACGGACATGAAATAAATAGGTGTCGTAGTTTTAGGTTACTAAGGTAATTGATTGATCAATGTGATATATACTTGAGTATCAATTTGATACTTGAGTATCAACGTGATACCTAATTATACTAGGTTTGTTTTATGAGTGAATGTACGTGAGGGGTACGTCATACCAAGTTATACTAGGTTTGTTTTATGATACCAAGTGATATATAGCATCTTAATTCTTAGTGCAGAATCATTCACGTGGATTAGAACCATGAGTCGATACTTACTTGACCGTTCGTGGATGTACAATCGGCAACATGAGAGTATGATTGCCTTGACGGACGATTTTAAGGGGGGGCATCGAGCAATTTCTCATATATGCAAGTAGCCATGCCGATTTCATGGACAGAAGGCGCATAAAGTGCCTTTGTGTCAAATGTAAGAATATACCATTTAGAGAGGTGTCACTCATGAGAGAGCACCTTTACAATAAGGGTTTCATGCCGAATTACAATGTGTGGATTAATCAAGGAGAATCTCTGTAATGCCCCAGTCCCAAGATACGTAGGATTAGGTACATCGACATGCCAGCTGTATTCATACGAAGTATACTCCAATATATGGAAACCTCGTATGGATACATAAGCTGTAAAATGCAGTAGAACCATAACTAATCTCATCCACCCAAAAATAAAAGATATCATATAATGATAGAGAATTGTCTTGATACAATATGTTAGGCGGAGGCAAATCCACTACCAACAAGTAAAAAAATACATGGGAAATGAAATAATTTTGGCGAGCGAAGCGAAGACGATCCAAGTGCAATCATCCTCGAAGAAATAGCGATGAACACGGCTAGAGCTAGAACACCTACGAAAGACAATAGCACACACCTGGCGAGATAACCAGGTCCTCAGAGGGACGTAACAAGACACATAATATCATGCCATATAAACTGAATAAATATTGCTCAATTAAATAAGGGATGCATGCAATAGGGTATCTAACCATACTATAGTGAATGCAATAAGAACAAACCTTTGACGCATGGGCCGGATCAGGAATATCAGGAATCAGTACTGTATCTCCCATTGGAGATAACCGGCAATCAGGACCGTACCTCCCACTGGAGATAACCGGCTATCAGGACCGTACCTTGCATTGGAGATAACCGGTAATCAGGGCAGTGCATATATGACCCATACATTAAGGAACTGTTCTTCCCACCCAAAGCCTATTATGTTGTATCCACAACATAAATCCTCTATTAACCGCTAAGTCAAACTAAGCATGCAACCTCTATTAGCGGTTATTCCTATCGTACGGCTTTTACGTACTGGTGGCCAGCCAATCACGCACATCCGTGTTCTACATGCGACACACAACCTCGTGGTACAACGTGTCATGGTCATGAATGCAGCACACAAAGGTGGTCCCTTATGTAAGCCCCTAGTTTTTAAAAAATAGTTTTTTATAATTTTCAACAGTATTTATATACGGATACGTATTTTATAGTGTATTTCGTATTTTCTTGATTTTCGTAATGCTTTAAAATTTTTCCTAACTTATAGATTTTTCCTTGGCCAGCATACCGCCGGTGTACCGGTGTATACCGACGGCATACCGCCCGGACATGTTTTCTACACTTTAGATATTTTCGATTTTTGATATTTTTATGAATAGTATTTCGGATATTTTTATGAATAGTATTTTCGATATTTTGATGAATAGTGTTTAGATATTTTCGTGAATAGTGTAGATGCACCCTATTACCCAATGGATATTTGGTTTTGTTTGAATGGCCATGATTGACTTAGATTTTGACATGGATCACGATCCGACGGCAAAGATTAATTCCCCCTTCTATATATATCCTTTCACTTTCTCTCTCCTATCTCTTTTCATTCTCTTCACTCTCTTTTCATTTCTTCTTCCTTTCTCTTCCCTTGGAGCTTGCCAAGAGCTTGGCCTTGAGGTCTAGAGTGTGGTTTCGTACCCTTCTTGGTGGTAGAGTAGAAGATTAGGCTTGGAGCTTAACCTAGGCAAGTGCATCTTGCTCAAAAGTGACATGACCATACTTTATTTTTGTTTTCCATAGAAACTAAAGTTTTATTGGCCTATAATTTGCTTCTTTAAATTTTTAACATGTTTAGTATATAGCACTTTTGGTTTTGATCGACAGTATTGCGTAGATCTGAGTTTCTAAATATGATTTTTGAGTATTTTTAGGTTTTGATCTATCAAATATTTTGATTTGTCAAAACTAATACTTCCATGTTGTAGGAAATTCAATTCTATTCAATTTTGACTTTTAAAAGTCCGAATTTCGATTTAAAACGAAGTTTTTATGGCCGAAACAAGTTTTGAGTTCAAAAATCAACTTTCTACGACGGTTCGGAAAATCCGTCGGAAATCCGCAGAAATCTGTCAGAAAATTCGAACTTTCATCACAAAACTTGCTGTGACGGAACGGAAAATCCGCCGGTAATCCGCTGAAATCCGCCGGATGATCCGGTAGGCTGTTTTTGAATCTTTATATATGTTTTAAGTGCGGTAAAAATCTGGAAAAAATGTATTTAAATATTATGTTAATTTAGCTAATTTATTATAATTTTCCAGCATTTAATAAGTACTTTTGGTATTTTATAAAAATAGGAAAACAGAGCTTATTTTCAGGATACATATGTTTGTTGATTTTTAATAAATATTTATAAAGGTTTATAAATTCCAGAAAAATTAGTATAAATTTCTATAATTAACAAGGATCATTTTGGTACTTCATTTTATGAAAAATTGAGCTTTTTGTCTATCTCAAAAATTGTTGGAACACAATGTTCAGTTCGATTTATTTATTGAATAATTACGACTTACAACTTTTTGTGTTCTTTTAAGTTGTTGTAGTATTGGACCTCACCCCACACTAGTGTAAAGACCCTAGAAAGTTAGTTTGGATATAGTGTCGCCCCATATTGGACTTGGAATTGACTGGAGTTGACCAGTTGACCAAAGTCAACTATAAGTCAACCTCTGACCCAGTTTGTCTTAGTTTGCCCTAGTTGACCTTGACATTATAGTATGTCTTTTCACCCTGATTAGCTATTGTATTATCTCATCTTTAAGACCGTGGCTTCACTCCGAGCCTTGATTCATATTGACAGCAGGATCCCAGGCAAGTACATCTACAAACTCATTTACTGTCTTTTAATGCTAGAACATGTATTAACCCTGTTAAAATACTGATCCTTGAGGTAGCAAGTTAAATCTTTACATATTGTATTACTTTCAGTACCTGCCATGCTTAGGACAGTTCTTATATCTTCACATGCTTCTTACTGGTTCTCAGTACATGTTTCACTATACTATATACTGCTCCGAGTATTCACATGTTTTATACTGCTCCCAGTACCTGCCATGCTTATACTGCTACCAGTATCTCCTACATGTTTTTTTACTGTTCTAATATCTCTCACATGTTTAAATAACGGGTTAAGGGGAAACTGTTAGTATTGTACGTGAACATGACCCCCTTCTCCGTATGTACTTACCGCGCTCGGTGACATTCTATATGTGACCTTGCCGTATGTTCTGATATCGCATTTGTGTATGGATATACACCGATGCCGTTCGTGCACGTATGTGCATACCAGAAAACTTGATATGTACCGCTGTACATCCTATTCACCTATTGACCGATTCACGTACATACTACGGTTTTAAACTTTTAAACATTACATATGCATCTGTCTCTATGACATATGTGTCCTTGCCATGATAGACTATGAGTTATGCCATGTTCCCTATGATACTATGATTTTGTGATTCCAGTCATACCATGATTCCAGATATGCTATGTTCCCTTTGTTACTATGATATTGTGATCCCAGTTGTACCATGATAGGCCATGTTTCTAGTATTTCCTGCTTTATAGACTTATCATACCATGTTTTTTGTTGTACATCTCTTTCATTATATATTCAGTACTGTAGTTGTAGAGGTTGTACTTGCTCCCGTCCTGACAGGATAACGTTGTAGGTTTACTTTCTGAGGAGGAAATGCTATGTGATAAATATTATGGTACTGCATTTGAGGACCTGGCCTTAGCTCCAGAAGAGGCCCCAGCGGGGAACCTTGCTTAGATATTTTTTATGTGTTTTGAGACTTAGACTTTGTTTGTACTTATATTTGGATACTGGACTTTGTCTCCAGTTAGATACTTTGGAAGTGTATTATTAAGTCTGTACTTGTTTACCTTCACTTATAGATGCTGTGTTGTGATGAACCTTTAAATGTAATTTTAGAACTGTTAGCAGCTTAGATCCTTTATTGTCTATTCTTAGAACAGCTTACTACGTTTTAACAAGCGTAGGCTGGACATGGCTCGGCCCGACCCAACAATTTGGGTAGCGGGTTGTGACATATTTTTAGTGGTGCCACCATGCAGGTCCAGACTTAAGTTGTTTGGTTACGTTATTGTACCAAACATGCCTGCAATTAGGATCTAGGACAACTTGTTAAAACTAGGGATAAACATTTAGAACACCTAGAGGATATCTAGGATTGCAACATTGGAGAACTCATCACAGCATAGGACAGTTAACTGTATTTAGTCTCTTGCTTGAATTCAGTGGGTCAATTTTGACCAGGATAGTACCCCTTGGGATGACCCCTGAGGATCTCACTCTAAATCTTACCTAGAAATCTGTTTTCACTTATTTCCATTTGCTCTTCCTTAAATTCGTTGTTGAATTTAATTTCTGATTTTTTATTGTTGACTTTGATCTTGTATCGTGATAAATTTTGTGGATTGAATTATGATATATCCTGATAAGGTAAATGTCTGCTTTAGTTATGGAGTTTAGAATTTATCGCAGCCATATTAGCTGGTATGACAAAAACATAGAACCTGATTTTGGATATACTATCCTATTCATAGAATTTAGATTTTCTCGCAGCCATACCGGTTGGCATGGCCAGGATTCTAGATAACATGATTAGAAGATGTATACCTTAGTTTTGACTCTATCGTTTGTTGCATCTAAGCTTACTGGTGTGGCAAAAATTCTGGCAACAGGATTTCAGGAAGACGTGTATGGTTATCAGGTCATATCTTAACTTGGTTTACTTTGTTATGACCGAATGAGCAAGAATAAATTCTTATTATCATTCTTCACCGTCTTGATTAACTCTGTCATATCTACATCTACAACTAGGATTATAGGTTCTCTAGGATTCTCCAATAGGATTGCTTTCGCGTTATCTTTTGGACATAATTATTTTTGTGTTCCATCTTTCCTATGACTTGACTAAACTCTTCTTCGTTAACCTCTTGGATAATTCTTCTCGTTATACATCTCGTTGCCTTCGTACCATTCTTGGAAATATTCCGATAAACTTTTCCGTCTTGTTTGACCTTTATCTTGTTTGGACACTGTTATGGATTGCTTGACCCAGTCTTAGGCCTTGTCACCTTCTATTTGATAGACGACCGAAATAGCCAAACCTTGTTAACTGATCCTGTAGTATAACTATAATGTATTGTGTGTTTGTGATAAGTACTTTTCCTAGGGATTGGTTAGATTAAGCTTATGGGACAAGTATGGGTGACTGACTATAGTAGACTTGGAAACCATTAAAAACGATTGCATTGATAGTATGACTCGAGATAGGGTATCTAAAGATGGAGAAATGAGATATTATATTGTTGTGACTATGGATTGAGGATTAGAATCTTGTGCTTAGCAGTTTGAGGATTTAGCATTTGTAGAATTTTGGTTGGTTATCTATAGCTAATTATATGTAATTAGAGGGTAGATCGATATGTGGATTAATATAGAATAAGTTAGAATGAGATATAATATTGCGTACGAGATCGAAAAGATATCAGTTAAAATGACAAAGAACGAGGCAAAGACATATGTACTTTGGTAATTAATAAATCGAGAGTTTTGAAATCGAGGATTTATATTCGGAGGACTTGTTGAGTAAATAGAAGAAAGCTCTACGCCAAGAATAAGAATTGAACGTATGATTTCAAGGAGAAACTGTAGAAAAGGACTGACGACAAATAATGCAAAGGGCCTGTGGATTGATAGAATATGGATACTTAGGATACGATAAGGAAATCCAGTATTTACAATTGAGATTGAAAATATGGTTGATGATCAAGCATTGTAGGTTTATAAACATACCCAGAGAATGACCTATAGTTTAGGGTATACAAAAAGGTTCCATGTTAGTATGGAAGATTTTAAAGGATACATGATGTAGTTTATGATAGAAGGACTTAGTTGAACATAAACCAAAAAGATTGTAAAGAGAAACGGAAGAGATGATTACAAGGGTAGCAGATTGAGTATCGTAGCCAGAGCAGCTACATATTATAGTTTGACCTATTGGATGATTTTTAATTTCGAGGACGAAATTTTTCAAGGAGGGAAGATTTGTAAGCCCCTAGTTTTCAAAAAATAGTTTTTTATAATTTTCAATAGTATTTATATACGTATACGTATTTTATAGTGTATTTCGTATTTTCTTGATTTTCGTAATGCTTTAAAAAAATTTCTAACTTATAGATTTTTCCTTGGCCAGCATACTGCCGGTGTACCGGTGTATACCGACGGCATACCGCCCGGACATGTTTTCTACACTTTAGATATTTTCGATTTTTGATATTTTTGTGAATAGTATTTCAGATATTTTCATGAATAGTATTTTCGATATTTTGATGAATAGTGTTTAGATATTTTCGTAAATAGTGTAGATGCACCCTATTACCCAATGGATATTTGGTTTTGTTTGAATGACCATGATTGACTTAGATTTTGACATGGATCACGATCCGACGGCTAAGATTAATTCTCCCTTCTATATATATCCTTTCACTTTCTCTCTCTTCTCTCTTTTCATTCTCTTCACTCTCTCTTCATTTCTTCTTCCTTTCTCTTCCCTTGGAGCTTGCCAAGAGCTTGGCCTTGAGGTCTAGAGTGTGGTTTCGTACCCCTCTTGGTGGTGGAGTAGAAGATTAGGCTTGGAGCTTAACCTAGGCAAGTGCATCTTGCTCAAAAGTGACATGACCATACTTTATTTTTGTTTTCTATAGGAACTAAAGTTTTATTGGCCTATAATTTGCTTCTTTAAATTGTTAACATGTTTAGTATATAGCACTTTTGGTTTTGATCGACAGTATTGCGTAGATCTGAGTTTCTAAATATAATTTTTGAGTATTTTGAGGTTTTGATCTATCAAATATTTTGATTTGTGAAAACTAATACTTCCATGTTGTAGGAAATTCAATTCTATTCAATTTTGACTTTTGAAAGTCCGAATTTCGATTTAAAACGAAGTTTTTATGGCCGAAACAAGTTTTGAGTTCAAAAATCAACTTTCTGCGACGGTTCGGAAAATCCGTCGGAAATCCGCGGAAATCCGTCGGAAAATCCGAACTTTCACCACAAAACTTGCTGTGACGGAACGAAAAATCCGTCGGTAATCCGCTGAAATCCGTCGGATGATCCGGTAGGCTGTTTTTGAATCTTTATATATGTTTTAAGTGCTGTAAAAATCTGGGAAAAATTGTATTTAAATATTATGTTAATTTAGCTAATTTATTATAATTTTTCCAGCATTTAATAAGTACTTTTGGTATTTTATAAAAATAGGAAAACAGAGCTTATTTTCAGGATACACATGTTTGTTGATTTTTAATAAATATTTATGAAGGTTTATAAATTCCAGAAAAATTAGTATAAATTTCTATAATTAATAAGAATCATTTTGGTACTTTATTTCATAAAAAATTGAGCTTTTTGTCTATCTCAAAAATTGTTGGAACACAATGTTCAGTTCGATTTATTTATTGAATAATTACGACTTACAATTTTTTGTGTTGTTTTGAGTTATTGTAGTATTGGACCTCACCCCACACTAGTGTAAAGACCCTAGAAAGTTAGTTTGAATATAGTGTCGCCCCATATTGGACTTGGAATTGACCGGAGTTGATCAGTTGACCAAAGTCAACTATAAGTCAACCTCTGACCCAGTTTGTCTTAGTTTGCCCTAGTTGACCTAGACATTATAGCATGTCTTTTCACCCTGATTAGCTATTGTATTATCTCATCTTTAGGACTGTGGCTTCACTCCGAGCCTTGATTCATATTGACAGCAGGATCCCAGGCAAGTACATCTACAAACTCATTTACTGTCTTTTAATGCTAGAACATGTATTAACCCTGTTAAAATACTGATCCTTGAGGTAGCAAGTTAAATCTTCGCATGTTGTATTACTTTCAGTACCTGCCATGCTTAGGACAGTTCTTATATCTTCACATGCTTCTTACTCGTTCTCAGTACATGTTTCACTATACTATATACTGCTCCGAGTATTCACATGTTTTATACTGCTCCCAGTACCTGCCATGCTTATACTGTTACCAGTATCTCCCACATATTTTTTTACTGTTCTCGTATCTCTCACATGTTTAAATAACGGGTTAAGGGGAAACTGTTAGTATTGTACGTGAACATGATCCCCTTCTCCGTATGTATTTACCGCGTTCGGTGACATTCTATATGTGACCTTGCCGTATGTTCTGATATCGCGTTTGTGTATGGATATACACCGATGCCGTTCGTGCACGTATGTGCATACCAGAAAACTTGATATGTACCGCTGTACATCCTATTCACCTATTGACCGATTCACGTACATACTACGGTTTTAAACTTTTAAACATTACATATGCATCTGTCTCTATGACATATGTGTCCTTGCCATGATAGACTATGAGTTATGCCATGTTCCCTATGATACTATGATTCTGTGATTCCAGTCATACCATGATTCCAGATATGCCATGTTCCCTGTGTTACTATGATATTGTGCTCCCAGTTGTACCATGATAGACCATATTTCCAGTATTTCCTGCTTTATAGACTTATCATACCATGTTTCTTGTTGTACATCTCTTTCATTATATATTCAGTACTGTATTTGTAGAGGTTGTACTTGCTCCCGTCCTGACAGGATAACGTTGTAGGTTTACTTTCTGAGGAGGAAATGCTATGTGATAAATATTATGGTACTGCATTTGAGGACCTGGCCTTAGCTCTAGAAGAGGCCCCAGCGGGGAACCTTGCTTAGATATTTTTCATGTGTTTTGAGACTTAGACTTTGTCTGTACTTATATTTGGATACTGGACTTTGTCTCCAGTTAGATACTTTGGAAGTGTATTATTAAGTCTGTACTTGTTTACCATCACTTATAGATGTTGTGTTGTGATGAACCTTTAAATGTGATTTTAGAATTGTTAGCAGCTTAGATCCTTTATTGTCTATTCTTAGAACAGCTTACTACGTTTTAACAAGCGTAGGCTGGACATGGCTCGGCCCGACCCAACAATTTGGGTAGCGGGTCGTGATACCTTAAATCTAGGTTTAATGTGTAAGAAAAATAATACATAGCAGGAAATATAAATGAACAGTAAGTTCTAACAGGTTATGCCATGTATCATAGTTTATTTTGCATAAAGAAAATAAATAATGCATGAAATATGAGCTAAAATAAATAAACAGCAAATGGCAAGGTGTCTTGCCTGAGGGTGGTGCGAGAAGCAGCAAAAATCCAACAATCAGAATCGTCAACACGAAAGTCAAAATCCACAAGAAGCTCCGGATGCTGAAACAAACATCACGAACGAGTTTGGAATAAAAGATATGCCTAGGAAACGCCTGTCCAAAAGTCAAATTCTGGAACAGGGGCAAATTCATAATTTCGGGTCAAAACGATGTCCACCGTTGGACCCACTTTGCACCGAAATGTGGGCCAGAACATACTGTCTCTAAAGTCGTCAAACTATATGTCTACAGATTTCTTTTTTCGAGACGAACTCAACGGTATGTCCAATTTTGGATTCCGATGAGCCGTGCACAAAATCGTCCGTTGAGTGGGATTGTGGGCCCGCCAAAATAGCGTCCCGATCAACGGTCTCAGAATCGGACAAAACTTGGCCCACAGGACCAGAAAAATATTTTGAGTCCAATGGCACAAGTTTCATCGCGATATGATGATTGTGCACAAAGTTGTAACTTAATTTGCAAAGGGTCGATACGGGGTATCTCGACGGATACGCACTGATTTCGTCGCGCATATGCAACAAAATCGGGTTCCGTCAGTTCCCACACATCGACAACATCCATATGCGCCTTTCGATGCGTATAGTGCACGACCACGTCGCCCGGTTTGTCGGGACGCGCGCCGTATCGGGGTATTTTTCCACTTTTCGAAAACAGAATTTACAATTTTTCGTAAAATTTTAACAACGTGTAACTTTCTACATACTAGATGAAAAGTGAATCCAGAAGGTGCGTTTCAATCTTGGTTATGTTGTTATTCTCTACCTTCAATTAGTTTTTACAAAATCCTGTTGTACAGAAAGAAAAGTGGCCGACAAGTTGGTATTTTAAAAACAGTTTTTAATATTCCAGAAAAGTGGTTTTTCTCCAACTTCGCCTCGATTTTTCGAGCAAGTTGTATGGCCATGTCGAAATCCACCTTTAGGATCTCGAAGAGGGTTAAGTCTACTTTCCAGAAAATTTTACGGATCGAAAATCGGTGCTACGAGTAAAAAGTTACGTCGCCGGGAAGTAGGGTACCTTGAGTGGGAAAACTGCTCCGTGGATGACGAAGGGCTGACTTTCGATGCTCCGTTCGTCGCGCACACAAACGAACTCGTAGGCGAAGAGGGTATGTTCTGCTACAATTTTCGTTTTGGGAGCCTAGGGTTTTGAGGTTCGTGGAGGAGGTTATATATAAAACAAATTGTTCAAAAAACCAAATACTACTATTGTTACTAATAAGTAATTGGGCTTTTGCCCACGGGTTGGTGCGGCATATAGCGCTGCTACTTGCAGCTAGGGGAGAGGAGGGGCCCGCCCACTTATGTGGGTGGGTGGTTTTTATTATTATTTTTTTTCTTTTTCCTTTTTCTTTTCCTTTTTCTTTTTCATTTCTTTTTCTTTTCTTTTTCTTTTATTTTTATTTATTAAAAATTATTTTTAAACTAATTTCTATTTTCTATTATTACTATATTTAATAACTAAATTCTATTTTATTTATTATTTCTAATTAAAAAATTCTTTTTAATAATACAATAATTAGATATATTTATATACACGTATATTCCCACATATATGTATATATAAATATATATACACCATAATAAATCAACACATACACACACACACACATATATACATATATATAAATATATCATATAAACTTACACCCATACTATGCATTACACTCCTAATATATGCATACATGTATTTTAGCAAAAATTTTCTACACAAAACTAAAATTAAATAATTTAATAAATTAGGGGGTTTTACATTCTACCCAAATTAAAAAAAATTTGTCCTCGAAATTAAAGCTACGGTAAGGGGGGTCGAATTACAAATGCAAAATTTTAAGGGGCTAACGCATGAAAGTCGTCCCTTGGTTTTCGAACAAAAGATGGTAGTTGTACAAGGAACCTTATTGGCTTAATTTCTATAGGGTAAGTGTTCTTGGTTCAAGGCTCTACCCCACTTATAGAAGTTGGCTATCCGTGATAAACGTTGTTACGAGCCTTCTGAGAGGGGCTAAAAGGTGCAAGGATTTCATATTGAATGAATCCATCTCAAATTTAAACTATATTGGTGGGGCAATAACTCGTAAGATCAACTTATCCCATCTCTGTTAGGCTATGGTAGTCTGGAACAAGTCATAACTCGACAGGTTGGGCTAGTTCCGAATCGGATTGGTTAGGTAGGTGCCGTTAGTCAAAAATATACCTCCCATGGCTTTGTGTACAAGTGGCAGATAGGGTCTCAATTGAGTATCACACTAGGACAGGTGCATATTGGACTTCGAGTAGATTACAACCATATATCGGGTCAAAAGTTTTGAGTTGAATTTTGTTCTCAAATTGAAACCGAAAGGTTCGTCGGTATTACGGTAAGGTTTATAATTAGCCCTTTTGCTCAAGAATTGTATCATAAAAATAGAGTACAAGGGGACATATTTTAGTGGGACATGATATGTCCACATGAAGGTGGGCTCGTATAGGTCTTGTAGATGGAATTTGTTGGAAGGTAGCAGCTGGTCTTGTGCTCCGAATCTAAATGGCACGGTCGGGGACCCAAAAATTTCTAAATAGAAAGTGGGAGTTCATGAGGCACTAATTATCGTTCTAACAGAAACCACTTATTCTAATCAATAGGCAATCCTAGTATATTCTAAATTCTACTGGGGCTCTACGATCTATATCCTACAGTAATTCATTTCTAGAAGTTAAAAAAGACACCTCTCTATGGTTTAGTGGTGTTAGAAATGTTCAAGTCGGAAGGTCATACCTCAATTTGTGGAAGAATATTACACGGTGTACTAGGATACGAGATGTGATAGATATGAGTCAAGTTTTGAAGACCGTACTTTGAGTCCAACAGATGTCAATGACTGTATGAATATATCTTTCCTGTCTATAGATGGTATGATAAACTGAGGAGGATATTACGGGTCTATCTTCCCTCAATACGAGTATCTGACTTTCCAAAATCCGTAAAGGTGAAAACAATAAGTGTTCCAGGGAAAGAGAATCGAATACAAATATGGGATTCCAGAGGCATTTCAAATAGAGTTGTCAAGGCAGTTGCAGATGAGATCCTAGAGCCATATATATCTCAATCCACGTAGGATATGCAAATAAAAGCGAACCAACTGTACGAAGGTTGATCAGACCATCATACACTAATTCTGATTAGACAATATGTTAGTGGGCGTCCCCAATATACACATGTCGTGAACAAGCTCGATAAGGATAAGCTTGCAAAAACTAGACTACATTAGCATCATTAGTCAAGATGGTAAAAACATAGGCAGGAGAGATTAAGATTGAAAGAAAGCAGAATGATTCTAAGTCATATCCTGTGTTGGTCTCTATACAGTCGTCCTATAGTCTTTTTGTCCAAGTCCTTGGTTGACTAGATGGGTTAGGGTCTCTAAATTCTAGAATCTAAGTAGACTTGCTAATATAGGTCGCAAGGACAAAGGGGTTGCTAGGTCATAAGGCATTCTACCCAACTTAAAAGAATTAAACTAATGGTATTTTGGGACAAAAGAAACATGTCTAACTAGTAGGGATCACCTGTCTAACCTCGAGGAAGCACGAAGGTGAGATAAGATTAAAGGAATCAAGCAAGACGCAATCGATGAGTCGAACGGTAGATAAAATCTTAGAAAAGAGGCCAAGTATGTGGATGAGATCCTAGACTTCTAATCCTGTTCGCAGGCTTGCTTGGTACGGTAAAGTAACCAAATAATTTATCATGACCTGTATGGGCCACCACAAAAACATGTAACGCCCCAGTCCCAAGATACGTAGGACTAGGTACATCGACATGCCAGCTGTATTCATACGAAGTATACTCCAATATATGGAAACCTCGTATGGATACATAAGCTGTAAAATACAGTAGAACCATAACTAATCTCACCACCCAAAAATAAAAGATATCATATAATGATAGAGAATTGTCTTGATACAATATGTTAGGCGGAGACAAATCCACTACCAGCAAGTAAGAAAAATACATGGGAAATGAAATAATTTTGGCGAGCGAAGCGAAGACGATCCAAGTGCAATCATCCTCGAAGAAATAGCGATGAACACGGCTAGAGCTAGAACACCTGTGAAAGACAATAGCACACACCTGGCGAGATAACCAGGTCCTCAGAGGAACGCAATAAGGCACATAATATCATACCATATAAACTGAATAAATATTGCTCAATTAAATAAGGGGTGCATGCAATAGGGTATCTAACCATACAATAGTGAATGCAATAAGAACAAACCTTTGACGCATGGGCCGGATCAGGAATATCAGGAATCAGGACCGTATCTCCCACTGGAGATAACCGACAATCAGGACCGTACCTCCCACTGGAGATAACCGGCTATCAGGACCGTGCCTCCCATTGGAGATAACCGGCAATCAGGACAGCACATATATGACCCATAGATTAAGGAACTGTTCTTCCCACCCGATGTCTATTATGTTGTATCCATAACATAAATCCTCTATTAACCGCTAAGTCAAACTAAGCATGCAACCTCTATTAGCGGTTATTCCTATCGTACGGCTTGTACGTACTGGTGGCCAGCCAATCACGCACATCCGTGTTCTACATGTGACACACAACCTCATGGTACAATGTGTCAAGGCCATGAATGCAACACACAAAGGTGGTCCCTTAAATCTAGGTTTAATGTGTAAGAAAAATAATACATAGCAGGAAATATAAATGAACAGTAAGTTCTAACAGGTTATGCCATGTATCACAGTTTATTTTGCATAAAGAAAATAAATAATACATGAAATATGAGCTAAAATAAATAAACAGCAAATGGCAAGGTGTCTTGCCTGAGGGTGGTGCGAGAAGCAGCAAAAATCCAACAATCAAAATCGTCAACACGAAAGTCAAAATCCACAAGAAGCTCCGGATGCTGAAACAAACATCACGAACGAGTTTGGAATAAAAGATACGCCTAGGAAACGTCTGTCCAAAAGTCAAATTCTGGAACAGGGGCAAATTCGTAATTTCGGGTCAAAACGATGTCCACCGTTGGACCCGCTTTGCACCAAAATGTGCGTCAGAATCTACTGTCTCTAAAGTTGTCAAACTATATGTCTACTGATTTTCTTTTTCGAGACGAACTCAACGGTATGTCCAATTTTGGATTCTGATGAGCCGTGCACAAAATCGTCCGTTGAGTGGGATTGTGGACCCGCCAAAATAGCGTCCCGATCAACGGTCTCAGAATCGGACCAAACTTGGCCCACAGGACCAGAAAAATATTTTGAGTCCAATGGCACAAGTTTCATCGTGATATGATGAGTGTGCACAAAGTTGTGACATAATTTGCAAAGGGTCGATACGGGATATCTCGACGGATACGCACTGATTTCGTCGCACATATGCAACGAAATCGGGTTCCGTCAGTTCTCACACATCGACAATATCCATACGCGCCTTTCGATGCATATAGTGCACGACCATGTCGCCCAGTTTGTCGGGATGCGCGCCGTATCGGGGTATTTTTCCACTTTTCGAAAACAGAATTTACAATTTTTCGTAAAACTTTAACAACGTGTAACTTTCTATATACTAGATGAAAAGTGAATCCAGAAGGTGCGTTTCAATCTTGGTTATGTTGTTATTCTCTGCCTTCAATTATTTTTTACAAAATCCTATTGTACAGAAAGAAAAGTGGCCGACAAGTTGGTGTTTTAAAACAGTTTTTAATATTCCAAAAAAGTAGTTTTTCTCCAACTTCGCCTCGATTTTTCGAGCAAGTTGTAAGGCCATGTCAAAATCCACCTTTAGGATCTCGAAGAGGGTTAAGTCTACTTTCCAGAAAATTTTACGAATCGAAAATCGGTGCTACGAGTAAAAAGTTACGTCGTCGGGAAGTAGGGTACCTTGAGTGGGAAAACTGCTCCGTGGATGACGAAGGACTGACTTTCGATGCTCCGTTCATCGCGCACACAACTCCATCGTTGGTGAAATGAACTCGTAGGCGAAGAGGGTATGTTCTGCTATAATTTTCGTTTTGGGAGCCTAGGGTTTTGAGGTTCGTGGAGGAAGTTATATATAAAACAAATTGTTGGAAAAACCTAATACTACTATTGTTACTAATAAGTAATTGGGCTTTTGCCCACGGGTTGTGCGGCATATAGCGCTGCTACTTGCAGCTAGGGGAGAGGCGGGGCCCGCCCACTTATGTGGGTGGGTGGTTTTTATTTTTATTTTTTTTCTTTTTCTTTTTTTCTTTTCTTTTCTTTTCCTTTTTCTTTTCCTTTTTCTTTTTCATTTCTTTTCTTTTTCATTTCTTTTTCTTTTCTTTTTCTTTTATTTTTATTTATTAAAAATTATTTTTTAAACTAATTTCTATTTTCTATTATTACTATATTTAATAACTAAATTCTATTTTATTTATTATTTCTAATTAAAAAATTCTTTTCAATAATACAATAATTAGATATATTTGTATACACGTATATTTCCACATATATGTATATATAAATATATATACACCATAATAAATCAACACATACACACACACACATATATACATATATATAAATATATCATATAAACTTACACCCATACTATGCATTACACTCCTAATATATGCATACATGTATTTTAGCAAAAATTTTCTACACAAAACTAAAATTAAATAATTTAATAAATTAGGGGGTTTTACAATCTCTGGCTTCGCAATCTCAGTCCTTCTTTAATACCGAGGTGAGAGATTCTACTCTCGGAGATCATTTTGAATATCGGTAACCAACAAACATGGCACGTGAGATGGTATTAGATTTTGCTGTGGCACATGAGGATCCGAATCCTGATACAAAGGATTTCTACGATATGTTCAAGCATGCTGATACTCCGTTATATCCGGGTTGTGATTCTTATTCGGTATTGTCGGTGGTGATGCGGCTGTTGAACCTTAAATCTGATTTTAACTTACCGCAAGAATGTTATGACTAGATAATTCAGCTTGTAAGAGAGTTGTTGCCAAAAGGATCAAATGATTTGCCTGAAAGCTTATACAAATCGAAGATGATGATGCGGAAACTCGGATTGGGCTACCAGAAGATAGACTCTTGTCGAAATGGTTGCATGCTATACTACAAGGAGAACAGTGATAAAGACAAATACATTTTCTGTGACGAGGACCGGTACAAACCAATCCAGGGCAAAGGAAAATCAATTGCCCGGATGCAGATGTGCCCGTACAAGTACATACAGTTCTTGCCAATCACAAAGAGGCTGCAGAGGATGTATATGTCTGCAAATACTGCACAACACATGACATGGCATAACAATGAACGGAAGATGGTTGAAGGAGAATTATCTCATCCTGCCGATGGAGAAGAATGGAAGCATTTTGATCGGTGTCATCCTGATTTTGCTGCGGAGCCTAGGAATGTTCGATTGGCTTTATGTTCTGATGGATTCACTCCATTCGGACAGTCGGGGACGTACTACTCTTGTTGGTCGATGATTTTGACCCCGTACAATCTACCACTGTGGATGTACCTAAAAACTCCTTACATGTTCCTCACACTTATCATACCCGGTCTAAGAAATCCGAAGAAAAACATCGATATCTACTTGCAATCGTTGGTGGACGAGTTGAAACAATTATGGCAGTTTGGCATCCAGACGTTTGATATATCAATGGAGCAGAACTTTCAGATGAGGGCGATGCTCATGTGGACCATCAACAATTTTCTAGCTTACGAGATGTTATCGGGGTGGAGTACTCATGGTATTATGTTATGTCTGATATGCATGGAGAAGAGTAAGGCATTCCGCCTTCAGAATGGAGGATAGGCGTGTTTTTTATTGCCACCGCCAGTTTCTTTCTTCGTCACATTCGTGGAGAAGAAACAGAGATGACTTCAGGGATGGTAAACGGGAAGTATCTCTTCCTCCATTGAGATTAACAGGAGATGTAGTAAGATTTACCGACTGTCATAGAAAATCCGGGATCGGGCCATCACATTGAAGGCTTCGGACAACATCACAATTGGACGAAATGGAGTATCTTTTAGGATTTGCCTTATTGGCCGGACAATATCATAAGAAACAATCTTGATGTCATGCATATTGAAAAAAAATATTTGACAATATATATAATACTATGATGGATATTAAGGGAAAAACGAAAGACAATATTAAAGCAAAGAAGGACTTAGAAATTATTTGCAAGCGTCCAGAGTTGCATCTGTCGCAAAGGTCCAATGGTAACTGGGTGAAGCCTCCAGCACCATTTACATTGAGTAGAGATGATAAACTGATAATATGTAAATGGATTTCAAAGTTGAGATTTTCTGACGGTTATGTATCAAATCTGGCGAGATGTGTCGATCTCAACGAACGCAGGTAGATAGGGATGAAGAGTCATGATTGTCACGTTTTCATGGAGCGATTACTTCCTATCACTTTTAGAGAGATGCTACCTTCTCATGTGTGAACTCCGCTGGCAGAGTTATCTATCTTCTTTAGAGATTTGTGTTCAAGTAAGTTGACTGTGCAACATATGCTAGAACTTGAGGAGAAAGTTGTAGTGACGTTGTGCAAGTTAGAAAGGGTGTTCCCTCCCGGCTTCTTTGATAGTATGGAACATTTGTCGATTCATCTTGCATACGAAGCACGTGTCGTTGCTCCCGTCCATTATCGATGGATGTACTCATTTGAGAGGTATAAAATAATCTTCTAATTTGTAATTTTTTTATTTAAATAATTCTAGTACTCAATATATTTCTTATAGATATCTAGGTCACCTGAAGAAGAAAGTGGGCAATAAGGCTCATGTAGAAGCTTCAATATGCGAATCGTACATCATTGAGGAGGTTTCTAACTTCTGCTCGATCTACTTCGATACTCATGTCCGAACAAATCAGAATAGAGCGCCGAGGAATGATGATGGTGATATCAATGCAGCGAACGAAGGGATCCGTACACTCTTCAATGTGGGGGGTAAGCCGACAAGTGCGACTAAATTACGATAGTTGGATGACGATGAGTTTGAAGCCGCACATCGGTATATATGCCTCAATAGCGGTATCCAAGAGATGAAAGATATTGAAAAGTAAGCGACACCATTTAGTCATTCTAAATTCGATATTTAGAAGTGTGCCAACATTTCTCCCTATTATTAAAGTACTTTTAGAGCTGAGATTAGAATGGAAAGACCTGATATTGATGATGATGATCTTGCTAGAGAGGTCGATATGAAGTTTCCATCGTGGTTCCGAAATTATGTAAGGATTATAATCATTAGCCATTCTAAATTCGATATGTTACTACCCATACTTTGTCTAATGACTTTTCTGATACTACCCACACTAGGTCTTCCGTCCTGGTACACAGTTGCAGAACAAAGGGCTAAGACCAATTGCTATTGGATCGAGAAAGAAGGCGAAGTGTTGGAGAGGATATACAATCAATGGCTTTAACTTTAGAACTACTAATAAGCCTATCAATCATTCATTTGTCGATGAGGAGTCTAATTATACCAAAAATTCGAGAGTTTGTGTGAGAGCCTCAGTCTACGATGCCAATCCCGAATTTGACTACTACGGTGTTCTAAGAGATATCGTAGAGATTGAATATTCTGTTGATACGAAGATTGTGCTTTTTAAATGTCATTGGTTCGACACAACACCCAAGCAAGGATGGAAGATTGACAAACAATTTGGCTTTGTTGATATAAAACATAGAAAAAGATATGGAAGTTTTGAACCATTTGTGTTGGCTAGTCAAACCGTTCAAGTGTACTATACGAGTTATCCTAGCCGACGGCACAGTACCCTGGATTGGTGGGCTGTATGCAAAACCAAAGCAAAAAATACATATAATGTTGGGGATGTAGCCTACCAAGTGGAAGAGGTAGTCAAGCCTCAACCAACATATATACGTTTGGCTGGTGTTGAGGAAGAGGATTTAGAAGATATGGAGGTTGCGATAGATGACGTTATGGAGGTTAACGTTGATAAAGAATTAAAAAAATGTTGAGGAAGAAGTATTGGAAGATGAAGATGAAGATCATAGTGATAGTGAAAATGAAGAAGCAGAAGAAGACATTTCGGAATGAAGCGATGATTCAGAAG
>JANAVB010021798.1:13117832-13120332 GCA_029216955.1 Iris pallida | reverse complement strand
CTCTGTCCCAATTACATCAATCACCTATCTCGTAACTATTTCTATCAACTACACTTGATATCCTTGAATCTCCATATTTCTTCACTCTGGAAAGGACGAAAAAGTAATGTAAATCATCTAACTCGAAAAGGACTTGATTTGTTTTCTTATGATAATCTTGCTAGGAATATAATATGATGGACATTGATATAGGTTTGGGATAGATATGCGACTGAGATTGAGGATAAAATCATGAGATTTATATTATCAATTTAGAAACGATCACACTTAGAAAAATATTTTGGGTATGAATAATTCATAGATATATTTCATAACTGATGATGATATTCGAGATCGACTTATTTTTTGAGGACTGGATAATTTTTGGTTATTGATTCTTAAGACGTTTCACTTTAAGGCTATGATGTTAAACTTAGGAATTTAGTAATAGGAAAAAGATTTTAACTGTATTCGATGATGATACGAAATTGAACAAGATATTGTAAGAAAATGGCTAGGAACAGAATGAACATAAGAATTTTGAGTTATAAAAATTTAGAGATTTTGTGAAAATTTTAAATTTAAGGAGAATAATATTTGAAGGTGTACGTTGAATAAAATATGACGATTGATTTCATAATGGAGAATAAGTTTGTAAGGCCTAGTGGTTTTAGATTTGAATAATACAAGGAGAGTAATTTGAACAAGTTCCAGGATTTCATAAAACTGATTTAGAGGTTTCGGATCCAATTTAGGACAAAGTGAAAGAATTTGGATTTATGATGATTAAGTGGTTAGTGTTGATTCCTAATAAGAAGGGTATGCTTCATTAGTAATATTTTGGAATTTAGGAAATTAAGCCTATGGTGATCATGACAAGGTCTAATCTTCATGACGGAAGGGTATAATTTTGGTGGTAGTCATATAAAGGTTGATTTTCATATTAGGACTTGTGAGAAAAAGATATGATTGGCAAATGATGATTAGATAAACTTGATAGTATCAGAGAGAGAGATGATTAACTTGACTTCCTATAAAACCTTGTATTTTGCTTTTCCTATCAAAAAGAGGAAAATTGACTTATTCCTCATCCTTAAATCATCCTTTAAGTTTTCAATATCGTTCAACCCTAACTTCCTTGATCGCAACCAATCAACTTTGGTCATCTTTCTTAACATACCAATATCTTGGGTCGTACCCAATTGAATTAAATTCAATTGTGATATGGATTTCTATCCTTGGATGCTCATGCTCAGCTTTTGATGACCTTGTTCTGCATCTTGCCCAAATCCTAATTTACCAAGAATTGATCAACTTCGATCGTGTCGAGACAAATTTTTTTTATTTCAATGTTATTGCCACTCGTGCTTTAACTTTCGATTTTATTCATCTTTGGATTTTAAACACACGTGCCTAAATTCTTTCCAACCATGATTTGATTTCCTAAATCATATCCGAATTCCTTGTGATTAGTCGTGCCTAGATAACCTAGCATGACTAAGACGACTTTCAATCTCTTGATCGTGATTTTAACGACCATAACTGTAGCTCCCCTTCCCAAAAATTTTTGAAAAATATTTTTTATATTATTTATTTGATTTAAATGGTGATTTTAGTTTTATAAATAATTATTTAGTTAATTATTACGGTAGACGACTGTAGCCATGGTTGAGTTTTGAAATACCAGACAACTAGGAATCATGGCATGGGTAGTGCAGTAGCGTGCTTTGACTAGTGTTTAACTATGGTAGGAGAGTGCCAGGCAATCGGTGTGTCCTAACTAGGAAAACCAGGCCAAGTAGTGACATGACCATTATAAATAGTTTAATTATTCATTATTAATATTATTTGACGTCTAGGTGACCCGGTCGCACCAAACTAGTCAAACTGAACCCGAACTGAGCCCAAGCCCATGTAGTCATGCGGTACGTCCAATGACATTCGTGTTGATGCATTTTGGTATGATTGTGTCGTAATTCATTTTAGTGATCTAAGGAATCTTTCTAAATACTCTTAATTAAATATTATATTATTGTTATAGTTGATATTCAATAATGTTTGTATAAGATAGGCCTTGTACATTTTATGGGATTATAGACGGTACAATATGGTATATACTTTATTAAATTTCGTTATTATTTTTATTACTATATTATTATTTATTGGATTGTTATTTAATATTATTTTTTATTGGTTTATTTATTTTATTGTCTAATAAATATAATATATGTGCGTATGTGTATTATATAAAAATATAAATATAAATTATTGTATATGTGTATTTATCTATAAATATATTTAAATATATGTATAAGTGTGTATATATATATATGTATGTATATACATAGGTACGTATGAGAGTATATATAATATATATTTTTTATGGGTGCATGTATATATAGATAAAATATATACGTATATGTGTATAAGTGTATGAATATCTAAATATGGTATTGGTGTATATAATATATATATATATTATATATATATATATATAATATATATATATATATATATATAT
>JANAVB010021798.1:12852360-13112949 GCA_029216955.1 Iris pallida | reverse complement strand
GTTTGACTAGCAAGTTGACCAAGTCAACAGTAGGTCAAACTTGACCTGGAATTGACCCAAATAGACTTAAAAATGACTTATTAATTTAATTTTTACTTAAAATTAGAACATTTGACTAGTTGACTTAGGTTTGACCTTGTTTGACTAGAATGGTTGACCAAAGTTGACCAAGAGTTGACTTTGACCTAGAATGGCCTATAATCATATAAAGTGCATTGTAAACTTCTTTTATTTCATGTTAGACACTTTGTATCCTGTGTTGCTCTAAATAGGACACTGTGACTCCAGTTTGGACATCTATTCTCATCAGCTATTCAGGTTATCAGGCGAGTACATTTTTTGACCGTTTCACACTTGCTAGGAATTATATTCTTGTTATAGACTAATTTATTTGATGGTGACACGATGTTATCACGGATTAGTACCATATGGATCTTTACATGAGATATTATCTCCCTCGGGTGCATCGAATACATCATGTCATGTGCTTTTTACGAGCATCATGTATTCCATGGACTCTTATTATTCATGTACACTCATGTGCTCTCATGTACTCTCATGATCCATGAGCTTCATGTATAAACTATGCATGCAAACTCATGTTCACATGAGCTTCATGTATAAACCTTCATGTGCAATAACATAACCTGTCTAGATCCTTGTGTATTGATTGGGGTATGGGAGAGTAGAAGTGGTCATGTGAATAATTCCAAAGTAGGTAATCATGTGCAAACTCTATAGCGTAATCATGTGCAAATTCAAGCCGTTCACATAACCATCTTGTGCTCTAAGTCACTTACAGTTCTTATTTTTCCATATTTATATTTTCAGTTTACTAGATATCTCTTTTGCTCTTCATGTTTATTTCGTACAGCGTTTCATGTATTTTTTTTCTATAGCTTGCTTTACATTTCCTGTCATGATATGAAATGTGTGAGAGATATGTATTTGTTCCTGTCCTTATTGGATCTGTTGATAAAATTTTACAGGTAACTTGGAGGATCACAGCTAGCCTAGAGGAAACTAGTAGTGCTTTGAGTAGATGTCTAGAGTTTTGTTTATCTTATTTCTTGTTTCTCTTAGAGATGTATTTCATTTTAGATATTGAGATTTTGTGTTTGTTAAACACTTGAGTTATTCATTTTTTGGTTGTATCCCTCTTGTGGATGTTATCTATTTCATCGTGCTGATTATCTACCTCTAGTTTTGTGATTGAGATTGTATCCTTCTGAGATTGTCCTCCATTTGGAGATTATATCATATAGTGTTAGTTGTGATTGTGACCTAGAACAACGTTTCTACCGCCGACACTACAGTGTAGGCTGGACGTGCCCACTTTTCGTGCCCCTATACTAGGTGTGGGTCGTGATATGTGTTTTCTTTCAATCATAACACTCGCGTACTTATATTTTACTATCTTGACTAACGTCATAATTATAGCCTAGTTTTTGTAAGCTTATTCTTGATCGAGCTTGTTCAGGACATGTGTTAATTGGGGACTCCCGCTAATATTGTCTAACTAAAATCGGTGTATTATGGTATGATCAACCTTAGTGCACTTGGTTTGCTCTTCATATAAATATCCCACGTGGATTGAGATATAGGTGTCTCTATGAACTCATCTACAACTGCCTTGACAACTATGTTTGAATTATTCAATCGCTCTTGGAACCCCGTATCCGTATTGATTCCCTTCCCTTAAACTCTTTATGGTTTTCGCTTTTACTACTGTGGAAAAACAAATGCTCCTATTTGAGGAAAGATATACCCAGAATGTTTCCTCTTATTTTGCCATACCATATCTGGCCATGATAGCTATATGTACACAATCGTTCCATCTATTTGAAATTGAGAACCACCTTCCTATTTATTCATATCTACCGCATCATATTTCCTATTACATCGTATAGTATTCTTCTATAATAAAGTTCGAGGTACAATATTTTGACTTGAATTTTCTCTAACTTCATTAACCATAGAATCGTGTCGTAGTCTAAATATCAAGAAAAGAATTCCTGAAGTATATAGATTGTAAGACTTCTAAATTTTAGGATCACTGGGATTACCGATTGATTAAATTTGGTTCATTAGGATAATAAATTAGTGCCCCATGAACTCCCACTTTCCATTTAGATCATTTTAGTGTCCCCGACCGTGACATTTATATTCAGAGCACGAGACCAGATATTACCTTCCAACAAATTTACATACAAGACATAGACGACTCCACTTTCATGTAGATATATCATGTCCCACTAAAATACGTTCCCTTGTACTCTATTTTAATGATACGACTTTCGAGTCATAAAGGGCTTGCTGTTAACCCTACCATAATACCATTGTACTTTGTGACTTCAGTTAGAGATCCAACCTCGGCTCAAATCTTTTGACCCAATATATGGTTGTGATCTACTCGAAGCCCACTACGCACATGCCACTAGTGTGCCACCGAATGGAGTCCCCATGTGCTACTTAAACACAAAAGTCACAGAAGGCATATTTTTGGTTTAAGGAACCTAGTAACCCATCCGATGACAATTAGCTCAACCACTCGAGTAGAAACTTATTCTAGACTACCCTTACCTAGTAGAAATGGTTTAGCTTGATTTTAGAGATCATGTCCAGCAATATAGATTAAATTCCAAGATTTAATTAATCAAAGATTGGTTCCAAGTAAACTAATAAAACACTAGCCATTCCTATCCAACAAACTTCACACTCATAAACTAGATTAGCTACTCTACACACATGACATACATGTCTCGTACAAACGTTCCATTTTGTGCTCTATTTCAAATACACCACATGCAGGACATAATTTCCTTAGAATAAACCATAGATACATATTTTTATCCCAATTGATTTTTAAACCATACCAATATCAACTCGTCTCCTCGACCAAACTGAATGCCCATGATCCATGCAGGATGCGTCACACCTATGATATATGTATTCCGTGCAGGCAAGCACATGCCTCCTATACAACACCAAATACCGATCCTGCACACTCTAGTCATTATTACTTAAGGATTCCGAACACTTACCTAAGCATGTACTATAGTAAGGTCTTCCACACTTTTATAGATTCTTAACTCTTGAACATAAATTCTTCATTCACTAAGTTTTTTAAACCCACTTCTTAGTTTCCTATGTTAGACGAAGAAAGAAATCCTCCTGAACTGACACACCTTGGTATATTCAAACCAGAGGACTCTACCAGCTTGTCAGAAGCATGACCCTAGAGTGGTAATGTTAGATTGTAGTAACTTTCTTATATTAGATATTGACCAAGAACGCCATGACCATATCAACGCTTACTTAGAATTCGTAAGTACGGGCAGAAGTGTCCAATATCCACGTGCCTCTTCTTAGAAACTGTCCCTTCCAGAATTCTTGTAATAACGATTATACGGTTAGTCAACTTCTATAAGCTGGGTAGAGTCTTGAATTGAGAATACCCCATCGTATAGAATATGGAGTCGAATTGGATTCATGTGGTAACCACCTCCTTCCTCGTTTCTGAAACCGAGCTACGACTTGACATACCTTCCCCATGTACTAAATCCTATTACTTTTACATTTTTATATTAAGATTATTTTTAATTTCGAGGACAAAATTTCTGTAAGTTGGGTAGGATGTAAACCCCCAAATTTTTAGATTATTTTTGTTACTTAATATATTTTTATTGTATTTTACTTTGATCTTGTTAGTATTGTCGTTGCAAGTTAAATGCTATATTACCTACATATATAGATCAAGCTTACATACTAAAGAGTTCACAAAGTATTGTATTATTTTGGTAAGGGATAGCAAATTTTCTTTACTATTTTTATATTTTAAATTTACAACATTTAATTATCACTAGAAATATTTTGAATTTAATAAAAGAATTTGCTAATCTAGGTAATTGTCGCATTATGATTTAGCTTGTGGGTTAAATGGTTCAAATGGGTTATTGAAAATTTAGACACATTTTGTAAAAAACAATTATACAGTTTTGCAAAAATTTATTTGGATTTTTAGTATATATGTATAGGATTATATATAAATGTATAACAGTATAAAAAAATAAGAAAAATAAAAGAAACTATACAACTACTGTTCCAAAGGAACAGTAGTCGTACAGGCCCGATCCCCCTTTACTCCAACCCGAGCGAACCCCCCTCTTTTCCTTAATGCTAAAGCCGACTCTTATATAGCAATCGCTATATATAAACAGATGAGAACGAGATCGCATGAGAGGGCCAAACCCTAATCGCGCGCACCCCCATCTCAGCCCAGCGCCCCCCCCCCCCAGCTTACTCGCGACCCTCCCTATCGCCAGTGCGCCGGCGGCAGCCACCGTAGCACCGCCGTGGCCCCAGTACGGCCGGACCAAACCCGGGACAGGGGAGACCCTGTTCCCAAGTGTTACGCCCCGCTCCCGTAGAAGCGATCGTCCTCTCTAAGGCATGATATCGCGTGAGCCTAGATTGCGCTCACGCAAGGCAGGTCCATAATGGCCGATTTTAGGCTAAGCGAAGGGGGTCGTCGCACAGAAGTCCCAAGCATAAACATTGAATATTCAGTAGCGGAAATTTGAATACAAAACACAAGTCATACAAAATACTCTTTTATTGACATTGAACAAAGATTACAATATGGGCACGAGGCTAAATTACTAGTCTCTCAAGCTCACTTTTCTCTCACATTACGAGTCACTCTGCTCTCTCTCAATTACAAGCTTCAAGGCGACGAGTGGCAAATTCTGCAGAATGGTGATGTCCATACATTATGTCCCGTATAAGTTCTGACTCCATGCGGTCGTACGCCTCCAAACGCCAAAGAATTTCGTGCCTCGACGCATCCAAGCGAGCTTGTGCCATCGAGCTTCTACCTGTGCCTGCACATAAAAACTGTGTGGTTGTCAGTACTCAACTGTACTGGTGGAGTGAGCTCCTCGTCTGTCCATACAAATCTGACACGTTCATTTACTTTGTGCAGATTAATCCCTTTTTGATTGTCTTGCTAGTCTTGCCTTAGGATAGATTTTAGGACAGAGACACCTTAGCCTATACTTGGCACCGCAACGACAGGGTCGTGCTATACTCTATTCGTGACTTCAATACATATTCGAGGCAGTTCCTCACCGAGTAGCAACTTATGCAAACTCGGCCGTGCCATGACTTGCACTTATTTTATGTGCGTCTATGTAGAAGCATGGAAATGAACAAAAAATCCTATGCGGCTCAAGACTAGGAGAGTTTCATGCGGCTCAAAAGTTCATTAGAGTTTCATGCGGCTCAGAAGTTCCCAGCGAGCCACGTGGCCTTATGCGGTTCAAAAAACCCTTCACAAATCGGCCGAAATTAATTTATACAGCTGGCTCATTTAATGCCTTGTGCGAAGCGACAGCTCTAACACGAAGGTTTGACAGCTCTGACATAAAGCTGCAATGATAACTTTGACATAATGGCGTGCTCCTAGGAAAACAAAGAAAATCTCTATAGCTGGTACGATCTACCGAATTCCAAAGCATTTCATTCCATGTGGCTCTAACACGTGGCCATCCTTATGCGGTTCAGTTGGAGGCCACCCCCATGCGGCTGCTACCCCTATGCGGCTCAGATCATAGGGCCACCCCCATGCGGCTGCTACCCCTATGCGACTCAGATCATAGGGCCACCCCCATACGGCTGCTACCCCTATGCGGTTCAGATCATAGGGCCACCCTCATGCGGCTCAGATTAAAGAATTGCCATGCAGTTCAGATATGGCCACCCCTATGCGGCTCAGATCATAAGGCCACCTTCATGCGGCTCAGATTAAATGATTGCCATGCGGTTCAGATAAGGCCACCCTTATGCAGTTCTGACACGAGGCCACACTCATGCGGCCCAACCATGACAGTCCTCCATGCGGCTCGCAGCAGTTGGGACACGTGGCGGGAGCTGATCGAATCTCAATAATTTGTATTTATTACAGTCAATGAGGGACACGTGGCGGAAGCTGATCGAATCTTAATAATTTATATTTAAAGGACACGTGGCAGGAGTCAATCAAATCTCAATAACTCAGATTTGCTGCAATCAACATAACCGTCCAGATTTGGTCAAATCCCAAACAAATCAGATTTATTGTAATTATCATAATTACCCGGATAAATCCCCAACAAATGATGCAGATTTGTTGCAATCAATATAAAAGCAAGATCAGGGCAAATCTTAACAAATCCTTGGCCGCCCTCTGTTTAAAGTGCAGTCATTGCAAACCCTAATTATCACACCCCACTCCTATAAATAGCAAGGTGCCATTCCCTTGGAAAAAAAAGGGGGACAAAAAAAAAGTGGAGACAGAGCAGAGAGAGCACAGACATATACGCACAAGGCCAGACACAGAGAGGTCCACATTCGAGCAGGAGCATTTCTTCTCCGGAGCCAAGGCTGCGTCCGATCGTCCAAGGAGTAAGACAAAACTGCCGTCGTTTTCCCGAGCCTCTTCCGTCATCCCCTAGAAAAACTAAACAATCGTACTTAGATTGCTGTACCTAGGTTTTCGTCCCTAGGCTTTCTTTGTACGAGCGAATTTGTGTTGTGAAGTAAAAGTCCAGTCCTCCTATAAAGCTGTTCTGTTCTTTTATAATCAATGGCAAACACGATGGCGACTCTGCTGGGGGCTAACTTCTCTACGGCTGAGGAGTTGGTGACGCAATCGGACGCAGCCAAACTTGGCTCCACTCAACAATGCTGGTCGCCCGGTTCGACCAGCAGGCGTTTGAAGAAATGCTCTCCAATGGGAGCGCTGGTCCGGTCCAGCGGCGAGCCCGCAGAAGAAGGCCCGTAGGGAGTGGAGGCCCAAATCATTCGCTTCTCCCCAAGATCTCGAAGAAGTACTCTCTGTTGCCTAAGATGGCGGAGAAGTCTCGGAGGCGTCCCCACTTCAGGCCATAGAGGACTCTGCTGTCCCCAAGTCCGGCAGAGGAAAACACTATGATGCTGGACTTGCAGGGGCAAAGAGGAACTCTGTGCGGTCCAAGAAGAAGCCGCATAAGGGCGCCAGCCACATGAAAGCTCATGCGGCCACAGAAGCTAGCCGCATGCAGAAGGCTCATGCGGCCAGAACTTCCAGCCGCATGAAGGAGGCTCATGCGGCCAAGACTGCCAGCCGCATGCAGACAGACTGCACGGCCACCACTCTTAGCCGCATACAGAAGGGTCATGCAGCCACACATGCCAGCCGCATGCAGACAGCCTGTACGGCCACCAAACCCAGCCGCATACCATCTGCTCCATGCGGCTCACGGTCAGTATTTGACCGCCTTTCATGTGGTCCTGACCTTAGACGCTCTCAGGAGATTGTACCAAACTCTGTGATGCGCCACTTGGACTCTTCCTACTATGCACTCTCAGGTGCTAGGAGGAAGAAGTCTCAGGCAGCACGGGCTCGTTGAGCTCAGACAGCTGTTCCAACTTCTGACTATCAGGGCGTCCCGCTGACTATTACGCGGGCCCCTGATGGAAAGTTGTATAAAACTATCCGTGTCCAGCCCCCGACGGCCAACAAACGAAATAGTTATCAAGAATCTTCCAACAATGATCAGGGGCAAGTACTCGTACTACCCCCATATCAGGGAGCAGGCAGGATGCCAACACACTCATGTGCTCAGAACTCCCTGGGCCACAAAACGGGTGACTTGCGCAACGTAATTCTACACAAATGTAAGGAAAGAGACGAAGACTCGGTGTGCAGAGAGTCCTTTCAGGGACATCACTGCACCCAAGTCATTGTCAACTGCTGCTGCAATAAGGAGGCAGTACAAGAAGACCGGCGGTCCGTCTTCCAACGGCTGCAACACCCAAGCTCAGAAGACGAGACGCTTCTCGTCGCCTCCTGTAATTCTGCTCTGAAGATTCCTGGCAGTGGGAGAGGGAAGAAAACAAATATCTCCAGTCCAAAACTTTCAACCGGCGTAACCAAGAAACTTTCTTCTAAACAGTTGTCTACCACCGTTACAGGAGGAGTTTACCAAGGTACCCGCTCAAAGATGAAATCTGCCACACTTGGAGATTCGTCGTCCACATCTTTGGGAGGCACTGGAGTCGGGGGTAGGACTCCTTCAAATATCCACGACAATCCGGTGTTCTAAGAAGATAATCCAGGGAAAACGATTCCCCCAATAGACGCAGCAAGTTCCGACGTCCCTGAGGATGTCCACAACTCTCAAGATGAGGGAAGCTCTGAAGCTGGGGGTACCACTCCATCTGAGTCCGAACCAGAGGAGAATATTCCCATATACCCTGACGATTTCTCTGTACAAGGATATGACTCAGAGGGCGCGTCCTCTACCGTTCCTTCCATCTCTTCTCATGTAAGGACGGTATTCATGACGGACAGCAACCAAGATGGTCCCAGTGATCGCCAACGCATCGACACTTTGGAGGCCATACTGCATACCTTGGTCAAGTCCCTGGATGAGATCAAAGTGGCCCTTCCAACTCTGCAAGAAAGAACACTTGGCCAAACAAACGTAGGACCCGCGGCCAATGCGGACTCGAATTCAGTCGCACCAAACCCGGGTGATAATTCTCCTGAAATATCGGCCCCTACCGCTGTAGACGAAGCCAGGGAGGCCGAAGAGAGGTCCAGGACCTCCGGGCCATGTTCCATGCCCGAGAAAACTGCCAGGACCTCAGGATACGACAACCATATCCTGCTGCATGGAGAGATGTGCCCTTTCCACCAAAATATAAACCATTCAACATCAATTCGTATGATGGAAAGACATCTGCAAGTAGGTACATCACCTACTTCGAAGTCACAACCGACCATCTGCCTCATGACGATGCCATCCTTACGCGATTGTTCATCGGGGCACTAGAGGGGGTCGCCTTCGACTGGTATCGCAACTTGTCGGACAACTGCATCTATTCCTTCGCTGGCTTCAAACGTATTTTCCTGGAGAGGTTCTACGAAGTCAGACAAGACGTGACAATGTTCACCCTCATGGATGTTGTCCAGGGAGAAAAGGAGCTGACAAGGAACTATATCGAGCGGTTTCGTCAAACCGTAATGAGGTTGTCTTCCGGTAACCCGGATTCCTCATTGATTAAAATTTTCCAAAAGAGGCTGCTTCCCACGATCAGCCTCTGGATGGACGACAGTCAGTTTAAGGATTGAAAGACTTTCATTATCAGTGCCACTAGCGCAGAAGACAAGTTGAAGAAAGCTCGCCAGCTGGGATTGCACGTATCGGAGGGAGAGGACAAGGGCAAACGTCCTAACACCACCAGCAAAAATGGTGGTAACCTCTCCAACAATCGAGACAATAAGGGCAAATAGGCTATGGTGGCCGACACAGCCCCAAAGCCCGAATCGAAGCCGGTAGAAAAGCAGTGGCCTCAGATGACCTACTCCTTTGAGGACGGCCATGTCAAACCCATCTTGGACATGCTCATACAAGGAGGTCGAATTCAGCTCCCTCCTCTAAGGCGTGAACCTCGTCCTGCAGAAATGGAGATCCCCAAGTACTGCCACTACCTTCGCTATGTCCACCATGCTACACAGGACTGCTACCAACTGAAGCGATACATCCAGCATCTCATCAATTCTAAGGCCCTGGCCATTGATTTCAAAGAGGTGACCGTAGCGGCCAACATGGTGTCAGTACAATTCGGCAGCTTTCCTCTGACAAAGACTCAAGATGGAGTAGTGCCCGTCCCCAGAGCAAAGATGGAAGTCGCTAACCTTCCACCTCCTCGAGATCAGGCTGCTGGTCTAGTACCCCTTACCACATCATGGGGGAAGATCATGTGGGTCCATCCGGACCTGGTACCTGAAGTGACTCAGTCCACACCTCCCTCCACCAGCAAAAAAAAGAGTGGGAAAGTCAAATCATGCCGTAAAATCTCGACAGAGGTCGAAGAAGCTACTGCTGTTGTTACCTGCTCCGACGCACAAACCCAACCTCCACCGGGTAACTCGGCTGAAGATCATCAGCCGACAGCTGCTGATGCTCCAGGACCTTCTCAGCCTTCAACGACCGACAAGCCTAGGCCGAAGGAGACTCGCTTCGACAAACCCCTCCGAAAAGAGACACCTCATGTGCTGGAGAGGCCCTACAACTTAGACAACTTGGCACAATTGGCCAACACACCGGCCAAATTATCGCTATACGAGCTCCTGAGACTCTCTAACGATGTTCACGTCGCACTGAGCGAGGCACTCCAGAACGTCGACGTAAATCTAGCTCAGTCCAATCTCACTAGGGAGAGCTTGCCTGCAGGTCTCCAGGACAGCGCTTGCACAGGCACAATGCCCAATATCGTCTTTACTCCTCAGGATATGCTTATTAAGACCAACCTACACGATCGCCCTCTATATTATACTGGGTACATTGGCAATATCAAGGTAGATCAGATGCATATTGATCTCGGTTCTTCCATAAGCATCATCCCGAAGAGCCTACTACACCATCTGTGCATCACAATACATCGCCTGACGCCGACAAGCACTGCTATCAGCAGTTTCAATTCAGGCAGAAGCTATCCGATCGGGAAGATTCGCCTGAAGTGCCAAATCGACGACCTTCAGTCAGAAGTGACCTGTTATGTTACAGATGCGGACACTTCCTACAATATTCTCCTGGGCATCCTTGGATACATGATTACATGATCGTTCCCTCCATACTGCATCAGTGCTTCAAGTGCGTCGATAAGTATAGCTTCGTGAGGACAAAATTTGTCGATGTCGATCCCTTTAAAGGGGTCAAATCATACTACTCAGACTCATGCTTGTACGAGAAGTCGAAAAGGCACCTTATCGAAGGAGATACTCAAGCTCAAACTGAGGTGGCAGCTGGATCAGAAAAACCGCTGACAATCTACCTCCAAGCCCGTAAATCTGGCAGAACTGCACCCCTTACGGCCACTCTGCGTAAGGATGCAATCAGCCTCTCTGCACAAGAGGGGCAGATGATAATCCGACTGCCATGCACCAAGACCCACGATAGAGCCACTGACAATCAGGCTGCCTAGATCTAGCCAGCAACAAATAGAGGAGCTCAATTTCTCTGTCAAGCCGATGACGATTCGTCTTCCCAGAATAAATTGGCAGTCGAGCGCTAAGCCGGGGACTGCTAGCCAGCCAAGAACTCCTCGCCTAGCACCAAGCACCAAACTAGGGGTCGCTAGTACGCCAATGACTCCACATTCTGCTCCACCAATAGAGCCCCTGATGATTAAGCTGCCCAAGTCATTCTCCCAGTTTTTACTGACACAGGGGGTGGTTGAAGAAGAGCCAGAGCTGGCCAAGTATGTGGCTGCTCACACTGATGTTCCATCCGCAGATGATGTAATCCTACTGGAAAAGATACCTTATTTCATCAATAAAGGGCTATCTTTGAACTACCTCGAGCTTAATAAGCTTTGTACAATGTATGCTATGGAACACGGTATAGGCACCCACCTGCACACACAGGTGACAAATGTCTACACCGCAAACCAACTTACTCCAGTGGAAGACGCTTACCGCATAGTCGAGGGAGAGGATCATCCAATCATCTTCGGTCGGAAGAACGATCCACAACCCTTCAGGGTAGAAGAAGTTGATCTCAAACCCGACACCGGGAGACTGCCCCTTTTTCTGTATAGTTTCCGATCCAAGTACCTCATACAAAAACAGGGATATGATCTGGAAACTATGCCAGGCTTGAACTACGACACTGGACGGCGATTACCCTTATAATTGCCTGTCCCAGCTGGGAAACTACGGGATTACTACAACAAGACCAGATGTGGGCTAGGTTACGTTACACCTGCAATGTCCCCTGAAAGCTCAGACGAGGAATGCGACTGGCATTCACACTCAACCGGATCACCAACCTCTGATTCAGATGTCAGCATCGGGGACGTATTCAGGCAAGTCTTGTCAGTCCATATGGCATTCACCGACGTCTACGAAGAAGATGAAGACATTCCTGAACTTCATGAGTTAGAGCCGTGGGCACAACAGCTAGATGCGCAATGGGAGAAGTGGTTCAAACAAAGAGAGCCTTCCACCGAAGATGAGGTTGTACAAGTTGATCTAGGTGATGAGTCTTCTCCAGAGCCCATCTTCGTCAGCAAAAGTCTGACAGACAAAGAGCGGGAATCGCTACTACAACTTGTCATAGAATACATCGACGTGTTCGCCTGGAGCTACGAAGACATGCCAGGACTGAACCCCGAGGTTGCGCTTCACAAACTCAACATCCGTCCGGACACAAAACCGGTCAAGCAACAGCAACGATGGTTCCGCCCCGACATCATGAATGCCATTGAAGCTGAGGTCAACAAACTGAAAACCAGCGGCTTCATCCGTGAGGAACAGCATCCAGACTAGGTCGCCAACATAGTACCAGTCCTCAAGAAGAATGAAAAGATTCGAATCTGTACCGACTTTCGCAACCTGAATGAAGCGTGTCCTAAGGATGAGTTCCTCCTCCCTATCACAGATATCATGATTGACAACACCTGCGGCTCCGAGCGTATGTCATTCATAGATGGCTTTTCGGGATACAACCAAATCAAGATGTTCCCTGATGACGAAAAGCATACATCATTTCGAACACCAATTGGCACATACTGCTACACAGTCATGCCTTTCGGTTTAAAGAATACTGGCGCCACCTATCAAAGAGCTATGAGCATCATATTTAGAGACCACTTGCGTAAGACAGTGGAATGCTACGTCGACGACATCGCCGTCAAGAGCCGCTCTAAAGAAGATCATATGCATGATCTAAGGACGGTGTTCGACCGGATGCGGGAGCAAAATTTGAAAATGATTCCCACAAAATCCTTCTTGGGCGTATCCAGCGGGAAGTTCTTGGGTTTTATCATTACTTCCCAGGGTATCCACATAGACCCTGAAAAGACGAAGGCAATCATGGAGATGGGTCCTCCGAGAAATCTCCGTGAACTCCGAGGCCTTTAAGGGAGGCTGGCCTACATCAGGAGGTTTATCTCCAACCTCTCCGGATGATGTCAGCTATTCACCCACCTCATGAAGAAGGGCATTTCGTTCGTATGGGATGAAGAATGCCAGCACGTCTTCGACAGCATCAAAGAATATCTGTCGAACCCTCCAGTCCTGGTGGCCCCGGTTGCTGGAAAACCTTTCCTGCTCTATGTGCGAGCAATGGAGCACTCTCTCGGTGCTTTACTTGCACAAAACAATGATGCAGGCCATGAGCAGGCTATATATTACCTCAGCCGAATGATGATAGGGCCGGAACATCGATACACTATCGTAGAGAAAGAGTGTCTTGCTCTGGTGTTCGACATTCAGAAGACGCGACACTACGTCACGGGATAAACCATCCATGTCGTATCAAGAGTCAACCCCCTCAGGGTCCTCATTACTAAGCCAGGTGCACTCAGCTCTCGTCTCGCTACCTGGGCGATATTACTGTCTCCCTACCATATGATCTTTGTCCCGCAGAAGGCTGTTAAAGGTCAAGCTCTGGCAGACTTTTTAGCAGCTCATCCATGTTCAGAGTCAACCAGAATAGACGAAGATATTCTTGATGAGGTCGCCAATTCAAATGTGGCCTCCCATGATACCATATGGCGAATGTTCTTCGACGGTGCTTCTAGAACTGGGCCCAAGGGCAACATCGTCGCTGGAGTCGGAATGGTGCTGATTTCTCCCTCCGGGCAGGTGATCAATCGGGCTTATTCCCTCACGGAGCCCTGTTCAAACAATATGGCCGAGTACAATGCTTTGGTCATTGGCCTCCGAATTACGAAGGAGCTGGAGGTAGAGTACCTTGAAGCATACGGCGATTCGCAGCTATTCGTTAACCAGATCCGGGGCTCATACGAAGTGCGTCATGAAGACATGATCCCCTATCAGCAAATAGCAATTGACATTATTTCGTCCATGGAGGGGTTCTTCATAGAACACATTCCCAGGCTCCAGAACATTGAAGCCGATGCCCTAGCAGGCCTTGCCGCTTCCTTAGCAGTTCCGAATCATGCTCACCACTTGGTTGACATAATAGGCCGTGAATTGGTCTGTCCCGAGGACAATGTTCAATGTGTTGAGAGTTACTCCGCTCTGACTATTGACGAAGCACCAGACTGGAGATAACCATTCATCGACTTCGTTGTCTACGACATCCTGCCAGAAAATCCGAAGGAAGCTACTTCTATCAGAAGGCGTTCCCTCAGATTCTTCTATGATACGGAGACGAAAATGCTATATCGACGATCATACGATGGATTACTGCTTCGATGTCTGTCAAATATAGAAGCCAAAGAAGCCGTGCATGAAGCTCATGATGGCATTTGTGGGGCCCATCAGCCTGGCCCGAAACTACAGGATCGCCTTCGCCGAATGGGCTATTACTGGCCCACGATGGTTGCCGATGCGATAGAATATGCAAGAAAGTGCAAAGCTTGTCAAGTCCACGCAGATTTCATCCACCAGCCATCCGAGTTTCTACATCCGACGGTGGCATCCTGGCCATTCGAAGCATGGGGAATGGACATCATTGGTCCGATCACTCCGCCTTCGTCCCGAGGATATCGCTTCATACTTGCAATCACAGATTACTTCTCCAAATGGGCGGAGGCTATTCCTGTCACGACCCGCTCCCGAATAATCGGATACGAGTCGGACACGCCCAGCCTTCGTCGATGGACACGACGAAATAAGCTGTACAATACTAGGGAAATCTAACCAGATAATCATAAATGTATATAATTACAGCATCTATAACGTATCCCAGAAAGATCACCATAATCCACAAATACAGATATCATAATGTACCAGAATCAACAGGAATGAAAAATGCTATGAACTCTAAAGTCAAAATCTAAAAGTAAAGCTAAGTAGTCTAAACCTGAAGCCTCAAGCTAAGCCTCATCCTGCTCAGCTAATATCCTGGGCTCTGGCCCATAGAGTAGAACAATATCCTGCAAGCATACCTGCAACATATCCTATTCAGGAGCGGAGCAAAGTACAGTTCTAGGTAATAAAACATGAACATAAAATGGATACAAGAGTACAGGAAATGAAATACAGGAATGAGCAGGTAAATACAGGAAAGTAGTACATGAACTGAGTACAGGAGATATAGTACATGAATGTAAAGTACAGGAAATGAGTACATGAACTATAGTACATGAATGTAAAGTACAGGAACATGTAAAGTACAGGAATGAAACTATAATCCTGAAGTACCAGACATGACAAGTGCACAATATCGAAATACATCTAGTCCATGTGACCGGCTGGGGTGAGTACAGGAGCATGCACAGGAGTACATGAATATGGTACGACTTAGGACCCGCGTGCACAGTGCGAGGCCTAAGCTAGGTACAGGAATATATAGTAACCGGGATTGGTCACATGGCTAGTGTATTTCCCCATCCGACACTAATAAGTACAAGAACAAGAGTACAGAAATACAGGAGTACATGAATATCGTGCCATGACGTGTCACAAGAAAGGGTACAAGAATGTAAATGTACAAAACCGTAGAAAAGTACTTGCCTGGCTCCAGAAAAGTACTGGTAATCAGGAACTGGATGTCTTCCTGTATTTGTAATTCGTACAAGTTGGTTATGAACAGTCTAAATCTAATTTATCATCAATATTCTAACCATGAATTAATTTCTTTATAAATCCTAGTTCTAGGGTTCCCACTCCTTAATATTTCCATAAAATAAAAAATTATTAGTAAACAAAATTTACAACTTCAATTTAGTCAAGCTTGAAATCATAGTAACTTACTAACTATGCTAAATTTTAATGAACTAAAAATTAACACATGACTCCCAAAGATTTCTTGAAAATCGAACTATGAATTAACAATCTCTTAAAGCCAAAACAATTGCTCAAATGAACCTGGTATCACAGAACTTGTCCTTCTAAAGAAGGATATGGAAAATTAGTTTGAAACTTAGAGGGAAGATCTAAACAGTAGCAACTCTAATAGGTGTAGGACTGTTAATGAGTTTACTCTTAGGAAAACGAAGTTAGCTCTTAGGAAAACTTGCTAGATCAGTAAAATAGACAGTGATATAGGTTTCCTAGTTCAGGTGGAAGCCAGATAAAATTGGTTTGAGATACTTGAAATAGTAGTCGACTGATATGCCCAGGTAGGACATATAGAAATCTCAGGAAAACTGGAACTGCATTCTCAGATTCTGAGAATCAATCATATGTACTGAGATCAACTCTTATCAGTTCACTAAGAGTGCATATCAAGTTTTACATTCAGCCCTATTACCTGTGCATTCCAAATCAATCCTAATCTATGTAGAGATAAACCTACACTATTTACCAGTCTCTACCAGGACAGTATCCCATGAGACCGATAACAACCAATTTACTGCTAACTGGAAATAATACCAACTGTCAGTTATGAAAGAACTGAAGTGGGTGCCAAGTGAGGATCAACCTGAGAAATTCCAGTAAACTGAGATAACTGCCAAACAACCCTGTTTCCATATATTCCTTAGTTTATTCCCTGTACAGACATTGGTCCTAACTAGAGTATTGTAAGACAATGTCTGAACAGTCGATCCACACCCTATTTCCTGTTATCAACACCCTACTAATCTCAATCTTAAAACAGTACAAAGTCAGGACAAAATTCAAATTGGACTTGTATAAACCCTTCCAAACTCAGCCTAAGCATTGACATGGTATAATCTTTATTTTTTAAATCATGTTACTATTATTCCTACAATCCTCAGGTCCTACACGAAATCTCCAATTCCCCATCCTTCTATTATCATTCTCTCACCTCAAAACTTAACTGATATAGTAACCAAACTCAGTGCAACAGTTTCCTGTTCCTGTATCAGCCTGATACCACTAGGACACGATAACAAATTGCTAAATCTGAATAGAACCCACAAAAGAAAATGTAAAACTGAAGTATGGGAAATTGTATACCAGTAATTGATTTAAATCTCGCATGAACCCACAGCAGTAAATCTAGGAAGAACTTATATACCTAAAACAAGTTTAGGAATAAATCTTCTTAGATTTACAGGTGAGAACTTAATGATAACTGAGGTTGGAATCAGTAAGCCTCAACCAAATTAATTACCAATACTCTCCTTGCCTTACTTTAGGATTTACATTAAGCAATGTGAATACAAATTGAACTCAAAACCACTGTCCCACTTGGATACAGGTTGATACAATTAACAGGAATGACAAATTGATAATTAAGGAATTACCTGCAGAGAATTGAAGGTATTCCTCCAAATTGGTATCACCCAATGTTCGACTCTGTCCCTGCTTATCTAGTCAGGAGCCACTGGTGTTGGTTCAAAATCTCTTCAACCAAAAGCAGAGGAACTAAATTAAGATTCATACACATACTTGCTCAACACAATTCTGATACACAACGTGCTTCGAAAAATGGCACAGGACATAGAAAAATTACTAAGACCAACTTAAACCTATAGGAGAGTTTGTTCCTTACCTCTACTTGTTGATGCTCCCAAACGAGGACAGCTCAAGAACAATGAAGGCTGTCAAACAATGTTCACATCCTCTTAGGAAACAGATCAAAAGAGGAATGATAGGACAGAAGAATTGAACGACTGATCGATTAACAAACTCACCCCAAATTCGTTGATGACAAACAAAACTGATAGATCGATCACAATGTTGATCTTTAGATCCCGATCTACAAAAGAACCCTCAATTTAATCGATCACCATGATTAAAATCAGGAGATCTCAAAGGTTTCACGAGTCTTACCAAACAGTGAATCGAAGAGAAGCTTCGAGCCGATGATTCAAAAGCTTATGTTGAGATGATCACTGGATTCCACGCCGATCGACCCATTGCACAAGCTTCGACTGGCTGCATCATCAATCATCGCCATGGCTCCTTCTCTAAGCTAGTTGCAGGAAATTTTAGAGAGGAAGAACGATACATTAGTGTAGATCTAAGAAGGAAGGAGGAGATTAAATAGGCGGTTTAGGTAGCGTGAAGAAAAGGCTAACCATCGTTTGGGCGGAAATGAATTTCCTACTCCTGCTACTGACTTGGGAAGAAGGAGAAATCAAATCGAAATTCAAAAATTTAAAGAGGACTTACTGAACTCAGATCTAATTAGGTCTCTTGAGAGTCCTAAAAACAAAAGATTCTTAGCCCTTGCTAAGAAATGGGCTTAGCCTGATAAGGCCCACCATTATAAATTAGTGTTTAAGGAAAAAGGAATTAAAATTCCATTTAATTCCTAGGAAAAATATAAAATTTATTATTTAAAACCATATATTATTTAAAGCTAATTAATAACAAGTATATAAATTTTAGAAATTTAATTTATTTATTTTAAAAAAAATGGGAAGTGGAGTTACAATTCCGCTGGCAGAAGTGAAGACTTCAAACGTGATCAGCTTCCTCAAGCATCACGTCATCTATCGCTATGGACTGCCCCAAAGGATCATCTATGACAACGGTTCGCAGTTCGCAAGCCACGCCTTCTATCGATTTTACGACAAACACCGAATCCAGAATATCGCTTCAACACCGTACAACCCGGCGGCTAATGGTCTGGCTGAAGTTTTCAACAAAACAATCATTAAGCTTCTCAAGAAGTTCGTGTCATCAAACAAACGTGACTGAAATGAAAAACTCGACGAATGCTTATGGGCGTACTGTACTACAGTACGGACTGCCACCGGAAACACACCATTCTCTCTGGTATATGGGAGTGAGGCAGTTCTTCCACTGGAGACTCAAATCCCCTCAGTCCGCGTCACTCTCACCTACCGACTGACGACAGACGATAATCACCATCGCCGACTACAAGAGTTGGAGGCCCTAGATGAGAAGCGCTTGTTGGCTCAATAACGAATCGAGCTGTACCAAGCACGTATCTCCGGAGCCTTCAACAAGAAAGTTAAAATCAGAACATTCCAAGTGGGCGATCTCGTTCTGGCAGTTCGGAGGCCGATGGTTATGACTCATAAAACCGTCGGCAAGTTCCAGCCAAAGTGGGAAGGCCCGTTCATCATCGATGCTGTATTCTCCAATAGAGCTTACCGCCTCGTAAAACAAAATAGAAACTTGCTTATGTTGCCCATCAACGGCAAGTTCCTAAAGAAGTATTATGTCTGAAAAGACATCCTCCAAATATCCCAGGGTGTTAAGTTATGTACCCTCTGGTACCCCTGAATTTACATTCCGACTCTATATTTCCCAGAATGATGAGTTATGTACCCTCTGGTACTGCTGAACTCACATTCTGACTCCAAATTTCCCAGAATGATGAGTTATGTACCCTCTGGTACCGCTGAACTTATATTCTAACTACAAATCTTCCAGCTTGTTGAGTCATGTACCCTCTGGTACTGCTGAACTCACATTCCAATCCCAAATTTCCCAGATTGTTGAGTTATGTACCCGCAAGTACCGCTGAACTCATACTCTGGTCACTACAGATGAATCTATATTGCATCTTTTAGTTAGTAAGTCATGTATGATCATACCTCTGAACTTTTCTCCTAAAAGAGCTCCCTCCTCACGATCCAATACCCGCACTTTCAGTGCATAAGCAGGGTAACAGATCCATAAATTTCCTGAAACAACCACGTCGATGTTACCTCTGAGTTGTTTCCCTTCCATAAAAAATAAACCACCCCTCACATAGAACTTCCACGTCCTCATTACCTCTGAGTTGTTCTATGTACCCTTCATGGAGCCCACTCCTGCCATGTCCTCATTACCTCTGAGTAGGAAGGCTCCATCGAAGAAACCCTCATATTTACCACGTCCTCATTACCTCTGACTAAGTATGTTGGTTCTCTCTCGTCTTATTATCCGTATCCAGAACCAGGGTACGCCAAGGATAATAGGTCCACAAAAAGTCTCCCATTATGGCAACTACTGCAGGCAAAGAATAGAACGAATGTATTCTGTTCGTTCAAAATCAGTTACATTCACATGACTACATCTCATGAGCAAGCCAGAAAAGTTCTCCATCGTTTTATTCAGACAAGAAGAAAAAGGATTACATTGATGACCAAAAGAAGCAAAATGCAAACTACAGCTAAGGACAGACAGAAATATCAAGACAAAGATGGACATTTATGGGAACCCACGAATCCTAGTTGTGGGGGCGCATATACCATTTCCTCAACCATTTTTCATATAAAGGATCTATTTGAGTAAGATCCTCATCCGGAGCAGGAGGGTCAGAACTCCCAATACTACCACCTTCAGACTGGGGCTCCTCCTTTACAGCAACTTCAATGTTGGGAGTGGTTTCCTCCCCTATAGGCGCCAGTTCTTCTTTTTGTTCCTCCATTTTTGGTATCACCTCCTCCTTAACGAGCGATGACTCTTGTTTGATGAAAGGAGGCAGCAGCTCTTCCTTCACAATGATCTCAGCCTCCGGTAGGGATGCTGCAAGAATCAAAGATAAAAGAAACAAAGTTAGAAGATGGCCAGGGCATTATGCAGCCCAGTCCAGATGAGCTTATGCGGTCCTGTTTGAGGGGGCTTCATGCGGTTCGATTCAGAGGGACTTATGCGCTCTGTTCGACGGGTCATTATGCGGTTCAGTTTACGAAGTGTTTATGCGGCCAGTAGACAACTCCCATGCGGCTCGGACATGGGGTATACCCTTCACGCGGCTCGAACATGGGACGTACATGCGGCACATACAATTTGAACAGTTCGATGAAAACGAAGGACGTATTAAAGACTTGTGCATAAAACATGCAACATAGCCATCTTTGTTAGGGTTTTTGAAGCATACGATCCTCCCAAAATCCTTACCAGCAATGGTCGGATGAACGTCGGGATGAACTTCAGGCGTCGCAGTCGACATAGAAGCCACTCCCTTACCCTTCGCCGCAGCCTTGGAAGTCTTGGGGGCCACCGTTGATCGAAGAAGAAGAAGAAGACGGCAGCCTAGGGCAAGAAAGGTTCAAGTAGAAGAAGAAAGTAAAGAGTTTCTATAAAAAAATTACTCTTATTTATAGGCGGACAGGGGCTCATAAACCGACGGACGCTTCGATTTACGTGTCACCTAAAGAACAAAATTGACGCTTCGGTCACCGAGGCAAATCTGACCCTTAGGATCCTGCCCCCAAAAGATGGCTTCAAATCAAAACGAATCAAGAGCAATTAATGATGCCTACGTGACAGAAAAGACAGTATACGGCCAGGGCAGTCCATGCGGCTAGAGCGGACCATGCGGCCAGAGCGGTCCATGCGGCTAGGCGGTCCATGCGGCCAGAGCAGTCCATACGGCTAGGCGGTCCATGCGGCCACAGCGGTCCATGCGGCCACAGCGGTCTATGCGGCCAGAGCGGTCCATGCGGCCAGGCAGTCCATGCGGCCAGGAAGGCCATGCGGCTAGGAAGGCCATGCGGCTAGGAAGTCCATGCGACCAGAATATCTTATGCGGACATAGCCATACTTCTCATTCAAAGTAATTCAATTTTTCAAATTGAAAACTTTGAAGGGGGTCTTGTAGAATCATAGAAATGAACAGGAAATCCTATGCGACTCAAGACTAGGAGAGTTTCATGCGGCTCAAAAGTTTATTAGAGCTTCATGCGGCTCAGAAGTTCCTAGCGAGCCACGTGGCCTTATACGGTTCAAAAAGTCCTTCACAAATCGGCCGAAATTAATTTATGCAGCTGGCTCATTTAATGCCTTGATGCGAAGCGACAGCTCTGACACGAAGGTTTGACAGCTCTGACATAAAGCTGCAATGATGACTCTGGCATAATGGCGTGCTCCTAGAGAAACAAAGAAAATCTCTATAGCTGGCACGATCTACCGAATTCCAAAGCATTTCATTCCATGCGGCTCTGACACGTGGCCATCCTTATGCAGTTCAGTTGGAGGCTACCCTCATGCGGCTGCTACCCCTATGCGGCTCAGATCATAGGGCCACCCCCATGCGGCTGCTACCCCTATGCGGCTCAGATCATAGGGCCACCCTTATGCGGCTCAGATTAAAGGATTGCCATACGGTTCAGATATGGCCACCCCTATGCGGCTCAGATCATAGGGCCACCCTCATACGGCACAGATTAAAGGATTGTCATGCGGTTCAGATAAGGCCACCCTAATGCGGTTCTGACACGAGGCCACACTCATGCGGCCCAACCATGATAGTCCTCCATGTGGCTCACAGCAGTTGGGATACGTGGCGGAAGTTGATCGAATCTCAATAATTTATATTTATTGCAGTCAATAAGGGACACGTGGCGGGAGCTGATCGAATCTCAATAATTTATATTTATGAAGGACACGTGGCAGGAGTCGATCAAATCTCAATAACTTAGATTTGCTGCAATCAACATAACCGTCCAGATTTGGTCAAATCCCAAACAAATCAGATTTATTGTAATTATCATAATTACTCGGATCAATCCCCAACAAATGATGCAGATTTGTTGCAATCAACATAAAAGCAGGATCAGGGCAAATCTTAACAAATATTTGGCCGCCATCTGTTTAAAGTGTAATCATTACAAACCCTAATTATCACACCCCACTCCTATAAATAGTAAGGTGCCATTCCCTTGCAAAAAAAAGGAGGACAAAAAAAAAGTGGAGACAGAGCAGAGAGAGCACAGAGATATACGCACAAGGCCAGGCACAGAGAGGTCCACATTCGAGCAGGAGCATTTCTTCTCCGGAGCCAAGGCTGCGTCCGATCGTCCAAGGAGTAAGGCAGAGCTGTCGTCGCTTTCCCAAGCTGTCACGACCCGCACCCTAGAGTAAGGGCACGAGACGTAGGTACGTCCAGTCTACGCCGCAGTGTCGGCGGTAGAACGCTGTCCTAGGTCACAACATCTAACAATATAAAGCTAAACAGTTTATACTTCCCGAATGGGGGTGACATAGCAGTAAATAAACTCAATCACAACTAAGGAAGAAGAAGCACGATTTGATATAGAACTCAAGGAAAATACAGATGATCGGATAGTCTAAAATAACATCTCAGCAGATATCCAGAGTACAAGGTCTCAGCAACTGAATATGGAAGAATATATACAACTCAGATCTCAAAGATAGAAGTATAAAGTCTAGCTAAACCAGTCTCAAGACAACATAAATAAGATAAGGCCTAACTAAGCTAGTCTAGGCAATGGGGGTAATGTCCTCAGCTAGAGCTGGGTCCTCCTGAGAGTCCAGCTCACAAGTGTCGTCTAGGGCTGCCCCGTAGAAGGTATCCACACAGGCCTCCTCTTCGTACTCTGTAATATTTTCAACAGGTCCAGTCAGGACAGGAGCAAGCACAATACATCTCAACAGTTCATAGCAGGTTAGAAAATATAATCATGCAGTAAAGTAAGATACAGGTACTCAAAGAAATGCAGTATATAAACAGAGAGAGAACTGTAATAGAAATATCTACTATACATAGAGAACTAACAGTGGCTAGTGAGTCAGAGTACAATATAGACATGTAAATGGCATATGATGATTCTGATGCTACACTATGGAATGATTCTGATGCTACACTACTTGGATATTATTCACATGTCCACTTCTACTCCCCCGTACCCCAATCAATACACAAGGATCCAACCAGGTTATGTTATGATTCCATACAATGGCCCCCGAAGGGTGGTACACGGTAGTCCCATAAATAGGGATTCTAGGAAGCCCAATAAATAGGAGGATTCAAGGAAGACTTTATGATCATGAGAGTACATGTCACAAGTGATTCAATGAACCAATGAAGCATAGTGATACGCCATGTAAGTGAAACGCACAGAACATGAAGTACCCGATGCTCCCTGAAGGGATAACATCTCAAGAAGGGATCCATATAGTACTAATCCGTGTGGTCAACGTGACAGTAGCAAGTAAAGTAATTTAAAGCAGGAAAATAATTCTAAGCAGGATATGAAATGATCAGAGAATGTACTCGCCTGGTATCTGAGTGTCCAGATGAAATATACTGTCCAAGGAGAGGTGTCTGGCTCCTAATCAGAACAGCACAAGTCACAACAAGTCTAAAATGATAACAAGATGCAATTCAATGCATTCTAGATGAATCTAGGTCAATCTAGGCCAAAGTCAACTCTTGGTCAACCCTGGTCAACCAAGAAGTCAAACCTAGGTCAACTATGGTCAAATTAGGTCTAACAAGTCTAAATTAGGTCAAACTAGCCTATACTAGTCTATCAAGACTACCCAAGGCTATACAACCCTATACTAGCACCACAACTCAAGCCAAGACACCACAAGTCATTACACACAATAGGGTAACCATATACACATATATATAGTTACAGACACATATATGTGATACCATTATACTATACATTATATAGATATGTATATACATTACACACACATACTTATTTACATATTTAGATATACTTATATTATATATATACATTTATATAGGTATAGAGAGGAATAGAAGGAAGAGTGAGGGAGAGGTGTCAAGTGTGTGTGTGCATGAGTGAGAGGGACTAATGGTTAGTCCAATCTGGACAGTAGAGGGTGTGTGAACAGGACATACACTTGTGTGTGTGGGTAACATGGTGTATGGTTGTCAATGTGTGACAGTTTAAGAGTGTGTGTACAAAGAGGAGACAATGTGTATTTGTGTTCAGGTTAACAAGTCTAAATAGGTACCATAAACATGTGTATGTGTGAGATAGGTGTGTGAGAGACTGCAGTTCAGTTTTAGGAAAAAGATAGGAAAGGAAACCAATTCATTGTCATACAGTTTCAGTTTTTTTTGTCCAAACTTCAAGTTCCCATTTTGAATCCAATTCAAAACTAAAACATCTCAAAATCGAAACCCAAGTAGATTACAAGCAGGAGAATTACATTAGGGACTTAAACTATGCTAATAACATATTAATTAGGTCAAATTAACTGCCAAAGTTCAGTAATAAAAATTTGAAAAAAATAGGAAATGACGTGTATCAGAATTTAGGGTAAATAGGAAAATGAGATTCGAAATCAAACTAAAATGTATAATTAATGGATGGTAATGAAAGACAATAATTTGTTTGTGTCTCAGAGTGTGTCTCGTGTCCACCACAATGCGACACGACGTGTCCAACACAATACAAACACCTACAGTGCACTCTGACACAGAAATCCAGTACAGCCTCGTGCACAAGTGCACGCATATCGTGCACTCGACACAGGATACTTCGTGTCTCGTGCACACACCCACGTGTTTGCCAGGTGTCAGGCTTCCTTCGTGTCATCCTGCACCGTCGTGTCATGTCGCACAGACGTGTCCAACACAACGTATCAGAACCCGATCTATCGACTGATTCAGTCAGTGCCCAAACTGTGTGATGATGATATCTCCATCGACACGCCACGTGGTCATCTGAAACTTGACATGTGGCATATCAGACACTGCCCCAAGGTGTATGTCGAGTTTCGTGTCCACTAGTCATGTATCGTGTCCGATACAGCCCCCGAGTAGCAGGGGAGCTGTATGTTGGCCCATTGGTCATATGGTCAACCTGATTTTAATAATTGATCAAAACTCTGTCTGGATATACGAAGCTTGTTGGGACATCTCAGCTTCTTGGATATAAGCAAGATTGGATATTCACTCCGTTCAAGACTGAAGATCTGTTTGCCTACTTGAGTCTGTACTTCCTATGCAATATAATTTTTCACTTTATTTGAGTCTAGGAATACGTTGTACACCGAGTCGTACTGGCAAATAGGCTATCCCCAAAATAGTTCAAAATGTTTTTAAAATGACCTATCAAAATGTTTACAAAAAGGTTTTCAAAAAGGTTTTCAAAAATCACCAAAAATCTATTTTAAAACCCTAATCTAACCCTGACAGAACTCGGCCAGAGTTCGGCCAGAGTTCGGTTGGTGGCCGTTTGATTTTTGAATTCTCTGGAACTTGGTCCTCCTGCAGTTGCGGATTTGACCGAGATTTGCTCATCGAGTTCTGCCCGAATTCTGACAGAGTTCTCCCTTTGGAATTCCTATAAATAGAGATGGATTTCGATCATTTCAATTCACTCATTCACTTTCAATCTTCTCTCTATCTAAAAAGCTTTCTGCCTTCCAAAGAGTTTTCTAGAGCTTTCATTTTCAGATCCCAAGCCAGTTACAATCCTCTAGTCGATTTGCCAGTGCGGTACGGTCTAGAAGTTTCTGAGAGATTGTAATCAGAAGGCTTGATTGAAGAATACCTCTTCACATTTGAAGTTGGACGAGTTCTTCGTATCAAAGCTCGCGTTGTAGAAGTTGCAAGGACTTCGTAAGAAAACTTACGGTTTTTTCTATAGTGGATTCAACTGGTAGCAAGAGTTCTACTGACTGGATTAGTCCTGAACAGAGGGATACCAGTATACATCGCTGTCTTTGCGTTTGCTTTCTGAACTCTGCCTTTACATTATTTTAACTATGATTATATACTGTGATTATGTTGCTAACATTTTTTAATTAGCATTATTCCGCTGCCAACTCTATTCACCCCCCCTCTAGAGTATTACGCTTTACTATATCGTTCCTACAATTGGTATCAGAGCGGGTGTTACAGGTAAAGCGAGGTAACAGTGCTATTATTTATTTATTATTTATTTGATCACAGCACATCACATGGCTACTATGAAATTCACAAGTGAAGGTCAGGCCACAAACAGACCCCCACTGTTTGATGGTACTAACTACACTTATTGGAAAACACGGATGAGTTTCTTCTTGAAATCTCTTGATTTTAACTTATAGGCTATTGTTCTTGATGGCTATCAGAAGCCACCTCGTATAAATATCGAGGGCGTTTTGGTTGAAGAACCCCAAAGCAGTTATACAGAGGAAGAAAAGAAAAAGGCCAGTCTTGACGCACGTGCCATTAATGCTCTTTTTTGTGCCTTAGATAGAACAGAATTTAACAGGGTATCTACATGCACAACGGCAAATGGTGTGTGGAAGCTTCTCGAAGTTACACATGAAGGCACGACTCAAGTCAAGGAGTCAAAAGTCAGCAGACTTACTCAAGAGTACGAGGCGTTCAAAATGAAGCCAAATGAAACAGTCACATAAATGTTCGAGAGGTTCTTGGATATTGTAAACCCTTTGTCCTCCTTAGGCAAAGATTACAGTAACCACGAAAAGATTCGCAAACTCCTGCGAGCTCTCACCAAGAACTGGATTCCAAAGGCTACAGCTATCATTGAAGGAAATGACCTCACCACAATGTCACTTGAAGTACTCATGGGTAAACTACTCACTCATGAACTGGAGCTACAAGATTTTGAAGAGCCTGCTCCAAAGGAGAAGACTATCGCCCTCAAGGCTCAGCACAGAAAAGCTGCTGAAGATGACTCAGACAGCAGTGGATCTGACGCTGAAGATCAAGCTCTCCTAGCAAGGAAGTTCAAAAGATTCATGAGACATGAGAAGAAAGTCAAAGAGAACAACAGCAACAACTGGTATCAAGAAGATGCTGTCTGCTATGGCTGTAAGAAGAAGGGACATATGAAGAAGGACTGTCCCATCAACTCATCATCGAGCAAGAAGAACAACAGGTATGAAAAAGGCAACCTGAAAAGATCAACGTCTCGGAAATATGCCAACACCAGCATATGGCATGAGAGTGAAGCTAGCGACTCAGAAGATGAACATTCAGAGGACGCTGCAAACATCTGCTTCATGGCAATCGATCAGGCACCTACTGAACCTGTAGAAACATATGATGACTTCACCTTTGAGCAATTAGGAGATGCCTTCAGTGACCTGATGCTTGACTACAGGAAACTGCGTAGTAAATATCAGACCGCTAAGAAGGTACCCAAAGAGTACAAAGGAGAAATAGGAAGACTTACCGACCTACTAGCTGAGGTTAGAGCTAATGTTAGTGAGTCTGGTGAGCTTTCCTCTATAAAGCTCTTATTACACGAGACTAAACAGTCATCCGAAGAGAAAGACAAGATTATAGACCAATTGAGAGAAGATCTTTCTAGAGAAAAGAAAAGTCTTCAATCTGCACAAATCAGAATGGAATCACTCACTTCTGATTATACTAAGTTATATGACACTTCCAAAAGGTTAGAAATTAGGTTAGGAAAACAGCCTGAGCCTGCTGCTTCCTATCCTAACACGTATCACTTACCGAGAATTCGGAACATTCCCAAGCCAAACACTGTCAGACCAAACCATATAAAACCTTTACCCCAAAAGGTTAAGCCCAAACATGATCATAGATATGCATTCTTCTATACTAGAAAACCTAAACCTACCAACCATGCACACCACTCAGCTTTCAACACTCGACATGCACAATGTCATTATTGTGGCCTCATTGGTCATATATCATCTGCATGTAGAATGAGAAAGCTTGTAGATTTAAATGTTTATGCTTGGATACCTAAAGCTAACAATTTAGGACCCTACAAGAAATGGGTACCAAAGGTTTCATCTGTAAACTGTTTTGTAGGTGGAACACCCTTCACATGCTAGAAGTAAATGGATCCTCGACAGCGGTTGCTCACGGCATATGACCGGTGACGCTACCCTATTTACAACACTGTCGAAGAAGAAGAAGGAAGGTTATGTTTCCTTCGGTAATAATTTGAAAGGGTATATTATTGGTATCGATGATGTTGGTAAGTCTCCCTATCCAGTGATTAAAGATGTCTGTCTGGTTACCGAGTTGAAATATAATCTGCTCAGCATAAGTCATCTAGCTGATCATAGTTATGGTATCAACTTTGGCAAAGACAAATGTACTATAGTTGATAGCTCAACTGGTAGTACTATCTTTGAAGGAATCAGGGAAGACAATATATATATTTTCTATCTGCTGGAAGAAGCTAACATTTCAGGTAGATGCTTAATGGCCAAAAGTGATGAGAGTTATCTATGGCACATGAGACTCGGTCATACAAACATGGATACAATTTCAAGATTATCCACAAAGAAGTTAGTACGTGGTTTACCAGACATAACATTCAAGAAGGATTCGGTATGCAGCCAACGTGAAAAGAACAAGGCTACCAGATCCACATTCAAGTCTGTAAACGCAGTATGTACTACTAGACCTCTATAATTGCTACACATGGATTTATTCGGTCCTAGCAGAGTTGCTAGCCTCGGAGGTAAATTATATACATTTGTTATTGTAGATGATTTTTTCTTGACACGCAAGAATAACGCATTATCCGAATTTGTCGCCTTTTGATAGAAAGTACAAAATGAAAAAGGTTACATGATCACTCGAATTAGAAGTGATCATGGAGGCGAATTCGAGAATGCTGATTTCGAGCAATTTTGTGACACACACGGTTTCATACATGAGTTCTCCTGCCCTAGAACTCCACAACAAAATGGAGTTGTGGAACGTAAGAACAGAACTCTAACCGAAATGGCCAGAGTGATGTTAAATCAATTTAGCCTACCCAAATACTTCTGGGCTGAAGCTGTCAATACAGCTTGCTTTGTGCTCAATAGATTTCTAATTCGACCCAAATCGAAGAAGACTCCATTTGAGTTATGGTTTGATAGAATTCCTTCAGTTTCATACTTTAAGATTTTTGGCTGTAAGTGCTTTATTCTTAATACTAAAGACAACTTGGGAAAGTTTGACGAAAAGGCCGATGAAGGTATATTTCTAGGTTATGCGGCCAAGAGCAAAGGGTACAGAGTCTTCAACAAACGTACCATGATCATCGAAGAATCAATCAACGTCACTTTTGATGAAATGAACCAAATGACTCACGATGATAGTGATGAAGATCTGCCTACATCAAGTTCAACATCAGCTGAACTTGAACCAAGCTCTGCACTAGCTGAACCCCCTAGAGGAGATCCAGGAACCAGCTACCTACAGAGTCTACCGAAGAGGTTAAAATTCACAGCTGATCATCCACAAGATTTGGTAATTGGTGACATTACCAAAGGAGTAAGTACTCGATCATCCAGTAGAGATATTGTTTCTAGTGTTGTATTTATTTCACAGCTAGAACCTAAATCTATTGATGAAGCATGTAGTGATAGTTTTTGGATAGATGCCATGCAAGAGGAATTGAACCAATTCGAACGGAATCAAGTTTGGGAACTTGTTCCCAAGCCTATTGATCATTCGGTCATTGGCACCCGTTGGGTATTCCGAAACAAACTAAATGAGGATGGTTTAGTAACTCGTAACAAGGCTCAACTCGTAGCTCAAGGATACAATCAAGAAGAGGGTATCGACTACGATGAGACTTATGCCCCAGTTGCGAGATTAGAATCCATTCGAATGTTATGTGCATTTGCATGTTTTCATAATTTTAAACTTTTTCAAATGGATGTAAAAAGTGCTTTTCTAAATGACTTTATAAAAGAAGAAGTTTTTGTAGCACAACCTCCGGGTTTCACGGATTTCAAAAATCCTGACCATGTTTTCAAGTTGAAGAAAGCCTTATATGGTTTGAAACAAGCCCCTCGTGCTTGGTATGACCGTCTAAGCTCTTTTCTACTTGACAACGATTTTTCAAAAGGAAAGGTTGACACTACACTATTTATTAAATCTTTTAATGGCAAGCTGCTTTTAATTCAAATCTATGTTGATAATATCATATTTGGATCCACTGATGAATCTCTTTGTCAAGAATTTTCTAAGTGTATGCAGAATGAGTTTGAGATGAGCATGATGGGAGAGCTGAAGTTCTTTCTCGGATTGTAAATCAAACAAACCGACAATGGGACGTTCATTAATCAAGCCAAGTACACAAAAGATTTGCTAAAGAAGTTCGATCTGGACAATGTCAAACCTATTGGCACTCCGATGGCAACTTCAACAAAGCTTGATTCTGACGAACAAGGCAAGCCAGTCGACACACGTAAGTATCGAGGTATGATTGGTAGTTTACTTTACTTAACTGCTAGTCGTCCAGATATAATGTTTAGTGTTTGCCTGTGTGCACGTTTTCAAGCTAACCCAAAGGAATCACATCTGACCGCAGTTAAGCGTATCTTTCGATACCTTAAGGGCACTTCTTCTGTCGGCTTGTGGTATCCCAAAACTAAATCCTTTGACCTTATTGGTTATTCGGATACAGATTTTGCTGGATGCAAGATTGATAGAAAAAGTACTAGCGGTACATGTCATTTCTTAGGCAAGGCTCTAGTCTCTTGGTTTAGTAAAAAGCAAAATTCTGCAGCCTTATCAACAACAGAGGCTGAGTATATCGCCGCAGGACGTTGTTGCGCTCAGATTTTGTGGATGAAACAAACCCTAGAAGACTTTGATTTATTTTTCACACATATTCCCATTTTCTGTGATAACACGAGCACCATTAATTTGACTAAGAACCATGTATGTCATTCTCGTACTAAACATATCGAGATTAGACATCATTTTCTTAGAGATCATCATCAAAATGGAGATATAAACCTTGTGTACATAGATACTGAAAATCAATTAGCTGACATCTTCACTAAACCTCTAGCGGAAGATCGTTTCAATTATTTACGTCGAGAATTAGAAATTTTGGACGTCAATAATATTAATTGATTTTATTTTATGATTATATATCATTATGCAAAAACTGTGTTAGAGACAAGCTAATAAAGAGTCTGTCTGTCACCACAACTACGGTTGAAGCGAAGCGGTACTTAAGAGTTCCCCGGTGAACCTCCGCCAGCTGGGACAGTACTCCTACAGCTAATCTGAGACAGTCGCTGTGTAACGACATTTAATTCATAAAATATCATTAATTATGTTATTTGAAGGCTAAAATAACTAATCTTTGAATTAAATATTTGAAATGAGCCAAGCTGGTCATCATGTTGATGATGATAGTGATGATGAGATCTGATTTGATTATTCGTGATATTCTATTGTATACTTGGAAATGCTCCGACATTCCAAGTTTTTATTATTTACTTTTTATCAGTACTTTGTAGTTTGCTATCAGTACTTTTTATCTTCATGGACATTTTTATGATGTTTCATTTATGACATCTCAGTTTATTTCAGCATTTTGCTTAAGCACTATCTCTTTATACTGCTTCTCCATTTTAAACTGCCTGTGAAATAGCATGCCTGAGATTTTTTTATGTTTTTGAAGCAATACATGCCTGTGATGATAATTTGTAGAAACATTACATGCCTGTGATGCTATATCTCTAATTCTTATACTATATTTCTTTTATTTGTTTTCTCGCTATTTGTTACTTATGCATTGATTGCGGGGGAGTCTTCTGCATTTAATGCGGGGGAGCCTTCTCTTGTGCAATTATTTTGCTAAGTGACAAAGGGGGAGAAAATTAAAAATGATCTAACATTTTTTTTGAGTTAAATACAAGTTATGAACAATTTCTACTTTTTTGATATTTTTGAACAAGCTTAATGTTATATCATTCATAGTTTGTCAATTATCAAAATGGGGGAGATTGTTGGCCCATTGGTCATATGGTCAACCTGATTTTAATAATTGATCAAAACTCTGTCTGGATATACGAAGCTTGTTGGGACATCTCAGCTTCTTAGACATAAGCAAGATTGGATATTCACTCCGTTCAAGACTGAAGATCTGTTTGCCTACTTGAGTCTGTACTCCCTATGCAATATAATTTTTTACTTTATTTGAGTCTAGGAATACGTTGTACACCGAGTCGTACTGGCAAATAGGCTATCCCCAAAATAGTTCAAAATGTTTTTAAAATGACCTATCAAAATGTTTACAAAAAGGTTTTCAAAAAGGTTTTCAAAAATCACCAAAAATCTATTTTAAAACCCTAACCTAACCCTGACAGAACTCGGCCAGAGTTCGGCCAGAGTTCGGTTGGTGGCCGTTTGATTTTTGAATTCTCTGGAACTTGGTCCTCCTGCAGTTGCGGATTTGACCGAGATTTGCTCATCGAGTTCTGCCCGAATTCTGCCCGAATTCTGACAGAGTTCTTCCTTTGGAATTCCTATAAATAGAGATGGATTTTGATCATTTCAATTCACTCATTCACTTTCAATCTTCTCTCTATCTAAAAAGCTTTCTGCCTTCCAAAGAGTTTTCTAGAACTTTCATTTTCAGATCCCAAGCCAGTTACAATCCTCTAGTCGATTTGCCAGTACGGTACGGTCTAAAAGTTTCTGAGAGATTGTAATCAGAAGGCTTGATTGAAGAATACCACTTCACATTTGAAGTTGGACGAGTTCTTCGTATCAAAGCTCGCGTTGTAGAAGTTGCAAGGACTTCGTAAGAAAACTTGCGGTTTTTCCTATAGTGGATTCAACTGGTAGCAAGAGTTCTACCGACTGGATTAGTCCTCAACAGAGGGATACCAGTATACATCGCTGTCTTTGCGTTTGCTTTCTGAACTCTGCCTTTACATTATTTCAACTGTGATTATATACTGTGATTGTGTTGCTAACATTTTTTAATTAGCATTATTCCGCTGCCAACTCTATTCACCCCCCCTCTAGAGTATTACGCTTTACTATATCGTTCCTACACTGTACGGTACAGAAATACGTGGGTTTGTGTCCCTATTGCATGTCCAACACACACAAAAACATGCTCAGTCAAGTGGAATCTCACAAACAAGACCTAGATCTAAATTTCCATTCAAAAACAATTTGAAAATCAAAATAAAATGCCCTTTGGGGCATTTCATCAAACACCTATACTAATGGGCTGATACGTGTCCATTTAGGGCACAAAACGGACACGAAACCTAGGTCTAGGCATACCTACAGTTAGGGTAGACCTAGGGCTCTCCAAATATGCAAAGAAACAGGAATTTTAATGGTGTTTATAAAGCTTTACCTATTGGTGTCCAAAAGCAAGAAAAGCCTCAATAGGGGGTTCCTCCTTGCTAGCAAACTTCTTCAAATTGCACACAAACTGAGAATAACCTCCACAAACATCAAGGACACACTAATTAGAACCTATTGCAATTTGTTTGGATTAAAAAGGAATTAATATGGATTTTCTATGAATTAATGAAGTTGAGAAAATACCTCTTCCTTAACTTGTTCTTTCCTAAAGAGGCTAGCCCTAAATGGAGGAGAATATTTATAGGGAGGATTCCCAATGCTAGTATATATGGTCGGCCAACATGAAGTATGGTTAGCGTTAGCTTAGTGGGTTGGGCTTTGGTCTCCTATGTGCCAAGTTCTTAATTAATGGTTCAACCATAAGTCATGGCTTATGACTTAACTTGTCTAACTTGAGTTTAATGACCTAACCCTAGGTTAACTCTAGTCTAACTAGGGTTATATGACCTAACCAAGCCTAACACAACTAGGGTTAGCTTCTAGGTTAGCCTACCCAGGTCAATGCTAGTCAAAGTCAACCTAGTCAACCATCCTTCAAACAATTCCAAAATAAATCCTAAAAATTCCCATAAATTCAAATAAATTATAATAAATTCAAATAACCTTAAAAATGACAAAAATACTCTTAAACTAAAAATGTGGTAGTAACAAATCTACCCTCCTTAAAAGAATTTCGTCCTCGAAATTGAAAGGCGAAATGTAACTGATAAGAAGGATAGAAAGTATACCTCACGGTCCAAAAAGATATGGGTATCGCTCGCGCATCTCATCCTCCCGCTCCCAGGTAGACTATCCTGGTGAATGATGCCTCCATGCGACGTGTACCAAGGGTATCACCTGGTTCCTCAGAACCTTCTCCCGTCGATCCAGTATCTCCACTAGCTGCTCTGGATAGCTGAGAGAAGGTCCAACCTCAATCTACGAATGATCGAGCACATGGCTAGGATCAGCCACGTACCGTCTCAACTGTGATACATGGAATACGTTGTGGACTCCCACTAGTGCATGTGGCAAGTCTAGCCTGTATGCCACGTCACCGACTCTCCCGCTGATAACGAAAGGGCCGATGAAGCGCGGGCTAAGCTTCCCGCCTCCACCAAAACGTATCGTACCACGAGTCAGAGATATCCTCAAGAAAACCTGGTCTCCAACCTAATCACAAGCAAGGTCTTAATTATTAAATAATCAAACATAATCAAAATCACAAACAAACAACCTAAATCTAATTCTACTCTAATCTGTACCTCAAACTCCAAAGGCCTCCGGTGGCTATTGGCCCAGTGCCGATGTCTGTCCTGCACCACGCGAAGTCTGTCCCTGATGAGCTTCACCTTTTCGGCTGCGTCAACAACCATCTCTGGCCCCAGTAAAGCTCGCTCACCAACACCATCCCAAGATAAGGGTGTACGACACGTACGCCCGTACAGAGCCTCGAAAGGTGACATTTTAATGCTGGCCTGGAAACTGTTGTTGTAAGCAAACTCCACCAAATGTAGATGATCCTCCCAGGAACCTCCAAAGTCCAGGACGCACGTTCGCAGCATATCCTCAAGTGTCTGAATAGTCCTCTCTGACTGTCCGTCCATCTGGGGGTGGTATGCAGTACTAAACTTGAGCTGAGTGCCCAAGCTGGTCTGTAGACTCCTCCAGAAATAAAAAGTAAAGCGACTATCCCGATCTAAGACGATGCTGACCGGAACCCCATGAATCCTGATTATCTGTCGTATGTACATCTCTGCAAGCCTCTCTGTAGACGTACCCACCTTGAATGGCAAAAAGTGGGCCGATTTGGTCAACCTGTCAACGATGACCCAAATTGCGTCTTTCTCTTCTGGTGTACACGGCAATCCGGATACGAAATCCATAGTAATATGCTCCCATTTCCACTCGAGAATGGGCAACGGCTGCAACAATCCATCGGGCCTCTGCCTCTCTGCCTTGACCTGCTGACAGACCAAGCACCTAGCTACGAAGCGAGCTACCTCCCGCTTCATCCCGGACCACCAAACATGCTCCTTCAAATCTCGGTACATCTTGTTGGCACCAGGGTGTATAGAGTACTGAGATCTGTGGGCCTCCTGCAAAACCTGCTCCCTAAGCTCTCCACTGGACACACATAACCTGGAACCGTGCCTCAAGGCACCATCCTCTACAAGAGAAAACTCGCCATCCAGCAATCCTGCTCGAACCTGCTCTCGGAGACACCGCAGAGCAACGTCCTCAAACTGTATCTCCTTGATCCTCTCCATCAAGTCCGACTGTATCTACATGCCCCACATCTGTATCTGTATCCCGGGTACAATCACCTCAATCCCAAGGCTCTCCAAATCAGCAAGCAAGTGACGGTCCATGGTCAAACACATAGCTGTCGGATACCTATGTAGGATCGTTGAGCACTTCTAGAGGGGGGGTGAATAGAGTGCGTGTGTGCAGCGGAAATAAAATCACCAATTAAAAATTAAACTATGGCAATGATGTAAGAGCAGTAAATAAAGATAGGAGAATCAAACTCAGTAACACAGCGATGTATACTGGTATCCCTCTGAGAGGACTAATCCAGTCTCGAGTACTCTTGCTCGATGTTAATCCACTAAAGGCACAAGCTTTAACTGAGTGATTGCAACTCTTACACCACCGTGCTTGTTGACGAGTGCACGACCAACTCAAACACACACCGTGCTTGGTGACGAGCGCACGACCAGCTCCACAACGAGAATTTGTTGAAACTTGACGACCTCTTTACAACTCTGAATAACCAAAAGACTTCTAAATCAAATCTGATAGTACTGGCTTTTGGCTAAGAGAAGTATAGGTGAGATTTGAAATTTTTAGATCACTAGAAAACACTTGAGATGAATAGAGAAGAGAATGAAGAATGAATTGATGTTTTGAAATGAAAAGTTCTTCTCTATTTATAAGTGTTTTCACCAACCGAACTCGGGCAGAACTCGGACAGAGTTCGGATGCAAATATCTCGCAAAATAGACGTTGCTCGCAGATTTGGAGGCAACTGAAGTTTGAATACAAACTGACCGAACTCGGTCAGAGTTCGGGCCGAACTCGGGCCGAACTCGGCTAAGAGTTCTGTCAGGAGATATAATAAAATTCTTTTGTAAAAACAGTTTACAAACATGTTTTTGGTAATTTGTAAAATCATTTGAAAAGGAATATTTTCGAAATATATTTTTGAAATATTTGTAATCGAAAATATGAAGGGTAAAAATAGGTTTAGAGAAGGAGAATAATTTTAACCCTAAGCCAGTAATACCATACTTGATTTTACAAGGAAATTCCTAGACTCAATAAAGTGTAAAAATACAGAATAAAAGTAGAAAAGAGTCTTCAGAATTTTTGATGACTTTGACGCTTGGATTTATGCAGTACATCGTCCGTTGAATAAGATTTCATGTATCCTAAAATAGTTAGCAGTATTTTCTATATTTTGTGTATGGACTAAAGTATAAGTTGATTATCGAAATCGGGTGTGACCATGGAATGGGCCAACAATCTCCCCCATTTTGATAATTGACAAACTTGAGTCTATACCAAAATATATTTATAAAAAATAAAACAACATATCAAAATACCTGAAAAAAAATTTGTTCTAGCCTTGCATTTGCGATATTTTTGTATACTCATTTTCTCCCCCTTTGTCAAGTAGTAAAATGAATCGGCTCCCCCGTAAATCATGAAGCCAACAATAGAAAAGACAAGACAAAGTGAAAGAAAAAATAGTAATCACAGCATAGATAAGTGAAATGCAATAAACTGAAATATCATAAATTTTCCACTAGAAAGTCAACTATACAACTGATAAATGGCTAACTGAAAGAGTTTAGACATGAAAGTAAAAAGTACTACATGAACAGCATCAAAACTAAACAAAACTAAATCCACTATCCTATGGCTGAATCCACATCACATCTCTGCGTCGTCTGCACCGGGAGGATCACGAGGGAAATAGGCAGTGGTTGGGTCGAAGTACTGAAAAGTAGTCTCATCAGTAAAACGAGGACCAGGGAAAGCAGGATGTGGAAGGATAGTGAGTGGATGAACTGGATCATGCACCAGGCTGTAATGGAGATCGGCAATGCTGTTTCTCAGCACCTGGGCCTGAGAAATATGCCGGAACTCGGAGTCTTGATAACGTTGCGTGGATACGGCAACGAAATCATCAAACCGCTGGTAGAATGCCTGATCGAGTCCAGGGGCAGGGGCCGGAGCAGGAGGAGCATCTGCTGGAGGGGCCTCAGCATCAGCTACTGGGTCAGCAGGAGCAGCACCGGGAGGTTGAGGAAACCGACGAGAGCGGGTCAACTCAACAGGTGGAGAAGAAATAGCACACGTTTCAAGATCAATCTCGAAACGGCAAAAAATACTCGCAAGGTGCATAGGAAAAACAAGGTTACTACCTGCATTCTTGCAGTTGAGCATCCAAGACATCATGGTTTTTGGAATGGAGAAAGGAATTCCAAAATGAATGTGATACATAGCAGAGAGTTCCAAAAATGTGACCTCATCGGTAGAGCCTTTCTTCGGAAGAAGGGCCGAGAAAATCATACGATGAAGTTCGTAAAAATTCTGGTTAAGATGTCTAGAAAATATTCTCCGAGGAGGAGGAGTAGGGTGACAAATCAATTCCCTAAAAGAAGCTAAAGTGACATCGGCAGGGAACTGAATATGGTGGATGTCAACAAGAGCATCACCAAGATCAGGAACGTGAAAATATTCACTGATATCGGTGGCACTAAATTCTAGTTTCTGTCCAGCAACGCAGGAATAGAAATTTCCGTTTTGTTGTACTTGCAAATTGCAGTAGAACATACGGACAGCATTGTCGAAAATACTATCTTGGACCTCGAAAAAGTCGCGAAATCCAAGTTGATCAAAAACAGGAGCATATTCAAAGAAGGTTGTAAAGTTGACAAAGGCTCCAGTACAAATACGACGTAAAGAAAAGGAATCAAACCAGAGATTGGAGAAGTCTCTGTCGGGAAACAGAGTGCCATCATATTCCTCGGGATCTCTAGGTTTCGCTGGACTGAAGAGACTAGCCGGAGTGTAGTCGGATGAGGAGGAAGCACCCTGAGAAGAATTTCCTCGTTGACGCTTCGGAGCCATGAAGAGATGGAGGAAGATCGTCGATGCCTTGCAAAGAAGGAGGAGGAAAGTCTTCTGGAAGGAGGTGGAACTATTTCACATTTTGGTGTGGAGAAATAGTGGAAGAAAGGATGGGATTTATAGGTGCTAGGGCCGGCTGTTCGGTTCTGGAGCCATCACAGCGCCGACCGAACTCGGTCCGAATTCGGTCCGAACTCGGTCAGAGTTCGGGCCGAGTTCGGCCACTTGTATTCCCGAGATAGTTAAAGCAGTCAGGTAAGTAAAGATTGTAATAAATAATGTTTGACTGGTTTATTAACTAATTGCTGTTATTTTTAGGTTAACTGTAGGGATTGTCCCAGCTAACGGTGGTTCACCGGGGAACTCTTAAGTACCGCTTCGCTTCGACCGTAGCCGTGGTGACAGACATATCCTTTGTAAGTTTGTCCCCAAAAATAATTTTTATTAGATAATAAATTATCAAGTCATAAATACAGTATTTAATTACCATATGTTTTAAGAATCCGAGAATTCAAGAATGCCGAGCTCACGCCTCAAGATGTTAAAACGGTCTTCAGCCAATGGTTTAGTGAAAATATCTGCTAGTTGATGTTCAGTATCAATAAATTTTAAGCAAATATCCCCGTGTTGTTGATGATCACGTAAAAAATGATGTCTAACTTCTATGTGCTTTGTGCGTGAATGACAGATAGGGTTCTTAGTTAAATTAATTGCACTAGTGTTATCACAATATATAGGAACATTTGTATAGTGCAGATTGTAGTCCTCTAAGGTTTGCTTCATCCACAAAATTTGAGCACAACAACGTCCTGCGGCGATATACTCAGCCTCAGTTGTTGATAATGCTACTGAATTTTGTTTCTTGCTAAACCAAGAGACTAGGGCCTTTCCCAAGAAATGACATGTACCACTGGTACTTTTACGGTCCAGTTTGCATCCAGCAAAATCCGCATCCGAGTAACCTATGAGGTCAAAGGATTTGGTTTTGGGATACCATAAGCCAACTGTAGAAGTTCCTTTAAGGTATCGGAAGATACGCTTAACGGCACTAAGATGTGATTCCTTAGGGTTTGCCTGATATCGTGCACATATGCAAACACTAAACATAATATCAGGACGACTAGCAGTTAAATATAATAAACTACCAATCATACCTCGATACTTACGCTGATCAACAGGTTTGCCACTTTCATCAGCATCAAGCTTTGTAGATGTAGCCATAGGAGTCCCAATTGGCTTCACATTCTCGAAGTCGTACTTCTTTAGTATGTCCTTCGTGTACTTGGCTTGGTTGATGAATGTTTCGTTTGAGTGTTGTTTGATTTGCAATCCTAGGAAGAAGTTCAGCTCTCCCATCATGCTCATTTCAAATTCACTCTGCATACACTTGGCAAATTCTTGACAGAGTTGTTCATTAGTAGAACCAAAGATGATGTCATCTACATAAATTTGCACTAGAAGCATATCATTATTCATAGATTTAATAAAAAGAGTAGTATCAATCTTGCCTTTTGAAAAACCATTATCAAGTAAGAAGGCGCTTAGGCGTTCATACCAAGCACGAGGTGCTTGTTTGAGTCCATAAAGTGCTTTCTTAAGCTTGAAGACGTGATCAGGTTTTTGAAAATCTTCAAAACCAGGGGGTTGTTTCACAAAAACTTCTTCTTTCAAAAATCCATTTAGAAATGCGCTTTTCACGTCCATTTGAAAAAGTTTGAAATCATTAAAACAAGCAAAAGCGCAAAACATGCGAATGGCTTCTAGTCTAGCAACAGGAGCATAGGTCTCATCATAATCAATTCCTTCTTCTTGATTATAACCTTGTGCAACTAGACGTGCTTTGTTGCGTAGAACTTGACCATCTTTACTAAGTTTATTTCGGAACACCCATTTGGTACCAATTATCGATTGACCAATAGGTTTAGGAACGAGTTCCCAAACTTGGTTTCTCTCAAATTGATTAAGTTCCTCTTGCATAGCAGAAATCCAAAATTCATCAGAAAAAGCCTCATCAATATTCTTAGGTTCTATTTGAGAAATAAATGCTACATTAGCTGCTACTTCAGAATCTCTAAGAGATGAACGAGTACTTACACCTTTGGATACATCACCTATTATGAGAGTTTCTGGATGATCCGGTTTGAATCTTAATGATTCGAATCTTTGGGCCATACCATTCACAAGGCTCTTCTCAGTTCCTGCATCTTCGGAACTTTTATCAGTTCTTGCCTCTTGGGTAGGATCTTTCTCAGAACTCTTCTTTGTCTTTGTAGGTGCATCTTCATCATCACTGTCGCTAGATCTATGACTATTCAACTCATCAAAGGTAACATTAATACTTTCTTCAACAATCAAAGATCTTTTATTAAAAATTCTATATCCTTTACTCTTAGCAGCATATCCGAGAAATATCCCGTCATCTGCTTTCGAGTCGAACTTATCCAAGTTATCCTTGGTGTTCAGGATGAAACAGCGACAACCAAAAACTTTAAAATAAGATATGTTTGGAATTCTTCCAAACCAAAGCTCATATGGTGTTTTCTTCGATATAGGTCGAATTAACACCCTATTTAAAATATGACAGGCTGTACTAACAGCTTCTGCCCAAAAATATTTAGGAAGATTATGCTGATTAAGCATGACTCTAGCCATTTCGCTTAGAGTACGGTTCTTCCGCTCCACAACACCATTCTGTTGGGGAGTTCTAGGACAAGAAAATTCGTGGTAGTATCCACTATCATCACAAAACTTTTTGAAATCAGTATTTTCGAATTCGCCACCATGATCACTTCGGATACGAGTAATCATGAAGCCTTTTTCGTTTTGAACCTTTTTACAAAATATCTGAAATTCAAAAATTGCATCACTTTTGTTTGATAAAAAGTAAACCCATGTAAAATGAGAGAAATCATCAACAATGACAAAAGCATAGAGTTTACCGCCAAGACTAGCGACTCTACTAGGACCAAATAAATCCATATGAATCAACTGCAAAGGTCTCGAAGTACTTACAGCGTTGATGGATTTAAAAGAAGACCTATGTGCTTTGTTCTTTTCACAGTCAGCACATACCATGTCTCTCTTGAAAGGAATTTCTGGGAGTCCTTTTACCAATTTCTTTGTGTTCAGACGTGAGATAGTATCCATGTTTGCATGTCCTAGTCTCATGTGCCATAGCCAGCTTTCATTTTGATTGGCTACTAGACACCTTCCTGTATTATTAGTATTCTCCAAAAAGAAAACATATATATTGTCTTCTCTAATCCCTTTATATATGGGATCACCAGATGACATATCATATATAGTACATTTATCTTTCACAAAATTGATACCATAACCATTATCTGCCAAATGACTTATGCTCAATAGGTTATGTTTCAATTCGGTTACTAGACAAACATTTTTTATTATTGGGTAAGGAGACATACCTACAGTGCCATTACCTATAATATCACCTCTCAAGTTATTTCCGAAGGAGACGTATCCTTCTTTCTTCATCGATAGAGTAGCGAATAAAGATGCATCACCAGTCATGTGTCGCGAACATCCGCTATCGAAGATCCATTTGCTTCTAGCATGAGAGGATTGAGGGTCCACCTACAAAACAAGTAGATGAATCCTTTGGTACCCATTTTCTGAAGGGTCCATGCTGATTAGCTTTAGGTCTCCAGACTAAAGTATGGTTATTAACAAGTTTTCTTGCAAGACAATACTGTGATATGTGTCCCTGTGTACTACAGTAAGTGCAAGTCAGTTTAGAACCAGATGTGGTTGAAACTGAGTTCACATGCTTGTTTGGTTTCTTGGAGAACCTATAAGTGAAAGCATGATGATATTCGTGTTTCTTCTGTGCTTTCTTGTTTTTAGTCCTTTTTGGTGTATGCTTTGCATTAGGACTAATCTTGGGCTGTGTCACAGGTATTGCCTGTTTGCCCAACTTGATTTCTAATTTTTTAGAAATCACTACAGACTCTTCGTATCTTGCAGTCATATCAAGGAGTCTTTGTTCAGTTACTAGGTGCAACTTCTTCTCTATGTCATAAAGTTTGTGTATTTTGACATAGTCTTTTTCTTTCTTTTCAATCTTGAGGATAGCCTCTTGATAGTCTACTTTAAGTTTGGCTATCTCTTCCGTGTTACCGGTAGTAGATGTCTCTTTAATGTCTTCAAGTAAATTAGACAATCTAGCTATCTCGGCTGTGTGTGCCTTAATCTCTTTTCGAGATTGCTTATATTTGTCGAGCACAGTTTTGTGATCTTCAAGTAAATCGCTAAAGGCAGTCTCTAGTTCATCAAAAGTAAAATCATCAAACAGAGGATTAGATGATACCTTTTCGAATGCCATAAGACAAACATTTGCATTGCTGCAAGGTCTGTCTTCTTCTTCTGAGTCACTGGCATCACTCTCGTGCCAGATGCTTGTGTTGGCATACTTTCGGCCAGATGTGGATCTTCTGTTTGATCTTGACCGATCATATGGACTGCTCTTCTTGGTAGCTGGACAGTCCTTCTTCATGTGCCCTGATTTCTTGCATCCGAAGCATATAGTCTCGTCTTCATTGCTTTCTTGGATGTCTTTCTTCTTTCTGCTTGTGAACTTTAGATATTTCTTGAAGTTCTTCACAAGTAAGGCACGTTCATCACCACTTGATGATTCTTCATCTGGGTCATTGCAGGTTGACTTTCTTGCTTGAGCTTTGAAGGCGATAGTCTTTTCTTTTGGTGTGGCCTCTTCAAAGTCTTGCAAGTCGAGCTCATGAGTCATCAATTTGCCTATCAGTGTTTCTAGAGTCATCGTGGTGAGATCGTTTCCTTCAATGATTGCTGTGGCTTTTGGATTCCAGTTCTTTGTTAGAGCCCTCAGCACTTTCCTGATTTTCTCATGGTTGCTGTAATCTTTACCAAGAGATTGAAGGGGATTAGTTATATCAAGGAAACGAGTAAACTTCTGTGTAATTGACTCACCAGGTTTCATTTTAAAAGATTCATATTCCTGAGTCAGTCTACTGATTTTGGATTCCTTGACTTGGGAAGTCCCTTCATGGGTTACCTCAAGGAGTTTCCAAATTTCATGAGACGTCTTGCAGGTAAAAACTCTATTGAACTCGGTTTTGTCAATTGCACAGAATAGTGCATTGATGGCTCGAGCATCAAGACTAGCCTTTGCTTTTTCAGCATCGGTGTACTTGTCATGCGTCTTTTCCATAAGAATACCTTCAACCACTGTAGGTGGTGGTTTCTTATACCCATCAATGACTATTGACCATAAATCAAAATCTAGAGACTTTAAAAAGAAAGTCATACGTGTTTTCCAGTATGTATAGTTTGTTCCATCAAATAGGGGAGGTCTATTTGTGGATTGCCCTTCACCGTTGAATATAGATTTCACGGCTGCCATATATATACTCTCTAGGATATGTTATATAAGAATATAACCTGCTCTGATACCAATTGTAGGATCGTTGAGCACTTCTAGAGGGGGGGTGAATAGAGTGCGTGTGTGCAGCGGAAATAAAATCACCAATTAAAAATTAAACTATGGCAATGATGTAAGAGCAGTAAATAAAGATAGGAGAATCAAACTCAGTAACACAGCGATGTATACTGGTATCCCTCTGAGAGGACTAATCCAGTCTCGAGTACTCTTGCTCGATGTTAATCCACTAAAGGCACAAGCTTTAACTGAGTGCTTGCAACTCTTACACCACCGTGCTTGTTGACGAGTGCACGACCAACTCCAACACACACCGTGCTTGGTGACGAGCGCACGACCAGCTCCACAACGAGAATTTGTTGAAACTTGACGACCTCTTTACAACTCTGAATAACCAAAAGACTTCTAAATCAAATCTGATAGTACTGGCTTTTGGCTAAGAGAAGTATAGGTGAGATTTGAAATTTTTAGATCACTAGAAAACACTTGAGATGAATAGAGAAGAGAATGAAGAATGAATTGATGTTTTGAAATGAAAAGTTCTTCTCTATTTATAAGTGTTTTCACCAACCGAACTCGGGCAGAACTCGGACAGAGTTCGGATGCAAATATCTCGCAAAATAGACGTTGCTCGCAGATTTGGAGGCAACTGAAGTTTGAATACAAACTGACCGAACTCGGTCAGAGTTCGGGCCGAACTCGGGCCGAACTCGGTTAGGAGTTCTGTCAGGAGATATAATAAAATTCTTTTGTAAAAACAGTTTACAAACATGTTTTTGGTAATTTGTAAAATCATTTGAAAAGGAATATTTTCGAAATATATTTTTGAAATATTTGTAATCGAAAATATGAAGGGTAAAAATAGGTTTAGAGAAGGAGAATAATTTTAACCCTAAGCCAGTAATACCATACTTGATTTTACAAGGAAATTCCTAGACTCAATAAAGTGTAAAAATACAGAATAAAAGTAGAAAAGAGTCTTCAGAATTTTTGATGACTTTGACGCTTGGATTTATGCAGTACATAGTCCGTTGAATAAGATTTCATGTATCCTGAAATAGTTAGCAGCATTTTCTATATTTTGTGTATGGACTAAAGTATAAGTTGATTATCGAAATAGGGTGTGACCATGGAATGGGCCAACAACCTACTCAAGGCATCGGCAACCACGTTGGCCTTTCCTGGGTGATACTGAAGTGATATGTCGAAGTCTTTCATCAACTCTAGCCATCTGCGCTGCCTCATGTTCAACTCCTTCTGAGTGAACACATACTTTAAGCTCTTGTGATCTGTAAAAATCTCTACCCTCTCTCCATACAGATAGTACTTCCACAACTTCAGAGCAAAAATCACTACTGCCAACTCCAGGTCGTGGGTAGGGTAGTTCTTCTCATGGGGACGTAATTGCCTGGAAGCATAGGCAATCACCTTTCCGTGCTGCTGTAAGACACAACCCAGCCCCTTCCCTGAAGCGTCACTATAAATAGTGAATCCCTCTGATCCTTAAGGCAATGTCAGAATCGGAGCTGTCATAAGCTGCTTCTTCAACTCATCAAAAGCTGCCTGACACTCCTCTGACCAAACGAACTCAGCATCCTTCCGGGTCAACCGAGTCAACGGCTCTGCAACCCAGGAGAAATCCTGCATAAGTCTCCGATAATATCCTGCCAGCCCTAGGAAACTCCTGATCTCTGCAACTGAAGTCGGCGCTGCCCATGCCTCGACTACTACGATCTTCTTGGGGTCAACTAAGATACCATCTCCAGTCACCACATGCCCCAAGAAGTCCACCCGGTCCAAGAAGAACTCACACTTGGAGAGCTTCCCGTAAAGATGCTCCTTCCTGAGAATCTTCAGCACTATCCTCAGATGCTCCTCGTGCTCCTCCTCAGTCTTGGAATATACCAAGATATCGTCAATGAACACCACCACAAACTGATCCAGATACTGGTGGAACACCTTGTTCATTAGGTTCATAAATACTGCTGGTACATTGGTTAGCCCAAACGGCATAACCAAAAACTCAAACTGCCCGTACCGCATCCTGAAAGCGGTCTTGGGAATATCCTCCCCCTTCACCTTCACCTGGTGATATCCCAACCTCAGATCAATCTTGGAAAATACTCGAGCTCCGCTCAACTGGTCAAAAAGAACGTCGATCCGCGACAGTGGGTATCTGTTCTTGATCGTGAGGTTGTTGAGTGTCCTATAGTCAATACACATCCGTATTGACCCATCCTTCTTCGGCACAAACAACACTGGTACACCCCATGGCGACGAACTCGAACGGATGAAGCCCTTGTCCTGCAGCTCATCCACCTGCTTCTTCAGCTCTACCAACTCACTATTGTTCACTCGATAGACATGCTGAGAGATGGGTTCCGCTCCTGGAACCATGTCTATCGAGAACTTAATGTCTCTGTCTGGTAGCAATCCAGGCAACTCCTCTGGGAAAACATCTATATACTCTGCTATCAAGGGGTATGAAATTGCCTGCTCCTAAATCGAGACCCCGCAGAAAACTATGCTGCTCTGCCCCGCCTGACGTCTGGAGTACTCGAACTCTGGCTCCTCCGACACTCTGAAGAGAACTCTACCCCCTCTGTAATCAATGCTGGTGTGGTGCCTGCTCAACCAGTCCATACCGAGTACTATATCGTAGTTCGGCAATGGCATTACGAGCAGGCTCACCTCTAACTCACGGCCTCCCAGAACAACACTTCGACCCTTACAAACATCACGTACGAGGATAATGCCACCCTCGGTCGTGATCTTGTAAGTCCTAGGCAACAATTCAGCTATAATATCGTGTCTAATCGCAAATGATACTGATAGAAAGCTATGCGAAGCACCGGAATCGAATAATACAAAAGCTGGACTGGAGTCGAGAAGAACCGAACCTGTGATCAGCTCTCCTATTATCTCCGTATCTCCAGCCGCCATGGCAAAATCTCGCCCCTGCTGGCCTCCCCTGGCCTGCTGCTGGTGCTAGACAAATCTCTGCTGCTGCATCGGCAGGGCTGGTCCCCACTGCTGGCCTGCTGGAGCTCTGACTGCTGCTCCCTGAGCTGCTCATCCCATGCGGTACTTCCTAATTTGGTGGTCTGCTGAACCACATACTAGGCACTGACCCAGTCTCTTTCGACACTCATTAGCGACGTGCCCGGGCTTCTTGTAGTAAGCACAAGTGATCACCTGTCTCTGGCCCTGCTGGTACTATCTCGGCTGCTGCTGGTGAACTGGCCTCTGCTGGATCGGATCCGGCTGGAACTGCCTCGGCTGCTGGTGCTGAAAGTGGGGCCTCTTGGCCTGGCCTCCGCTGCTGCTGCCCCCAACTGGGTCTCGCCCCCTCTTGAGCCTAAGCTCAAGATCATCCTCTGCCAATAAGGCTCCCGTCAAGATCTCCTCAAATGTGGCATCCATGTTGCCCTTGGTCAAGGACTTGACCTCCTTGATCAGACCCTTCCGGAACCTCTGGGCCTTCGTCGTCTCGCTCAAGCCCTCTACGAATCTGCCGAGGCGGCCGAACTCCCCAGCATACTCCTCCACTGACAGGCTCCCCTGAACCAAGCTCTCGAACTGCGACTCCAAGGTTCGACGCGCTGAATCTGGAAAGAACTTCTTCTTGAAGAAGCCCTTGAACTCCTCCCAGGTCTGTCCAGCTACCCCCACCCTGGGGTCTGACTGATACCAGGTGCGACTAAGATCTCGCATCCGGCTAGCTGCTGCCTCAATCTAGAGATCTGCTGGTATCCGGGCCAGGCGGAAGATCTCCTCTATATGCTCGATCCACTCATCGACATATAGGATCCCCTTTGTCCCCAGGAAATCTCTGGGGCTCATCTTCTGGAACTGCTCTATCCCCAGTGTCCTCGGCTGCTGAACCACTGGTCGAGCTGCGACTGTCGTAAGGGCTAACCCCATGCCCCTGTCCTGTCGGGCCTGCTATCGGTCCATGAACTGCTGGAAGTATGCGAACATCTGTGCCGCATCCACGTATCCTATAGGCGGCGGCTGCTGGAAAGGCATCTCTGCGATGACTGGGTCCTACCTCCGAGCCGGTAGAGGCATACCCCCTGCTGCTGGAGTCTCAATACGAGCAGAGGTGGCAGGAGCTGCAGTCTCCTGTCTCTGCTGAACTGGCTGAGAGGTGGCAGACCCCTCTACAGCATCCCCATGAATGGTACGGTACGACCGCGTCTCCACCATCCTGAAGACAGACCAAACAAGAGTATCAAATTCTGAAAAAGAAGCGATATAACAAAGGCGGACAGTTAAAATTCAAAAATAATCGATTGACAGTAAGGATTTAGATGGCAATAATAGAGTTTTTCCTAATGTGATTGAGTACCTTGAAAACTAATGTCCTATATCCTACTACAGGCTGTAGTGATACTCTGGTTCGAATACCACTACACTTCTAGTCTAGGACCTGCATGGGCCACCACTAAAAATGTGTCACAAACCGCACCCTAGAGTAAGGGCACGAGACGTGGGTACGTCCAGCCTACGCCGCAGTGTCAGCGGTAGAACGCTGTCCTAGGTCACAATATCTAACAATATAAAGCTAAACAATTTATACTTCCTGAATGGGGGTGACATAGCAGTAAATAAACTCAATCACAACTAAGGAAGAAGAAGCACGATATGATATAGAACTCAAGGAAAATACAGATGATCGGATAGTCTAAAATAACATCTCAGCAGATATCCAGAGTACAAGGTCTCAGCTACTAAATATGGAAGAATATATACAACTCAGATCTCAAAGACAGAAATATAAAGTCTAGCTAAACCAGTCTCAAGACAACATAAATAAGATAAGGCCTAACTAAGCTAGTCTAGGCAATGGGGGTAATGTCCTCAGCTAGAGCTGGGTCCTCCTGAGAGTCCAACTCACAAGTGTCGTCTAGGACTGCCCCGTAGAAGGTATCCACACAGGCCTCCTCCTCGTCCTCTGTAATATTTTCAACAGGTCCAGTCAGGACAGGAGCGAGCACAATACATCTCAACAGTTCATAGCAGGTTAAAAAATATAATCATGCAGTAAAGTAAGATACAGGTACTCAAAGAAATGCAGTATGTAAACAGAGAGAGAACTGTAATAGAAATATCTACTATATATAGAGAACTAACAGTGGCTAGTGAGTCAGAGTACAATATAGACATGTAAATGGCATAGGATGATTCTGATGCTACACTATAGAATGATTCTGATGCTACACTACTTGGATATTATTCACATGTCCACTTCTACTCCCCCGTACCCCAATCAATACACAAGGATCCAACCAGGTTATGTTATGATTCCATGCAATGGCCCCCGAAGGGTGGTACATGGTAGTCCCATAAATAGGGATTCTAGGAAGCCCAATAAATGGGAGGATTCAAAGAAGACTTTGTGATCATGAGAGTACATGTCACAAGTGATTCAATGAACCAATGAAGCATAGTGATACGCCATGTAAGTGAAATGCACAGAACATGAAGTACCCGATGCTCCCTGAAGGTATAACATCTCAAGAAGGGATCCATATAGTACTAATCCGTGTTGCCAACATGACAGTAGCAAGTAAAGTAATTTAAAACAGGAAAATAATTCGAAGAAGGATATGAAATGATCAGAGAATGTACTCGCCTGGTATCTGAGTGTCTGGATGAAATGTACTGTCCGAGGAGAGGTGTCTGGCTCCTAATCAGAACAACACAAGTCACAACAAGTCTAAAATGATAACAAGATGCAATTCAATGCATTCTAGATGAATCTAGGTCAATCTAGGCCAAAGTCAACTCTTGGTCAATCCTGGTCAACCAAGAAGTCAAACCTAGGTCAACTTTGGTCAAACTAGGTCTAACAAGTCTAAATTAGGTCAAACTAGCCAATACTAGTCTATCAAGACTACCCAAGGCTGTACCACCCTATACTAGCACCACAACTCAAGCCAAGACACCACAAGTCATTACACACAATAGGGTAACCATATACACATATATATAGTTACATACACATATATGTGATACCATTACACTATACATTATATAGATATGTATATACATTACATACACATACTTATTTACATATTTAGATATACTTATATTATATATATATTTATATAGGTATAGAGAGGAATAGAAGGAAGAGTGAGGGAGAGGTGTCAAGTGTGTGTGTACATGAGTGAGAGGGACTAATAGTCAGTCCAATCTGGACAGTAGAGGGTGTATGAACAGGACATACACTTATGTGTGTGGGTAACATGGTGTATGGGTGTCAATGTGTGACAGTTTAAGAGTGTGTGTACAAAGAGGAGACAATGTGTATTAGTGTTCAGGTTAACAAGTCTAAATAGGAACCATAAACATGTGTATGTATGAGATAGGTGTGTGAGAGACTGCAGTTCAGTTTTAGAAAAAAGTTAGGAAAGGAAACCAATTCATTGTCATACAGTTTCAGTTTTTTAATCCAAACTTCAAGTTCCCATTTTGAATCCAATTCAAAACCAAAACACCTCAAAATCGAAACCCAAGTAGATAACAAGTAGGAGAATTACATTAGGGACTTAAACTATACTAATAACAGTATTAATTAGGTCAAATTAACTGCCAAAGTTCAGTTATAAAAACTGGAAAAAAAATAGAAAATGATATGTATCAGAATTTAGGGTAAATGGGAAAATGAGATTCGAAATCAAACAAAAATGTATAATTAATGGTTGGTAATGAAAGACAAGAATGTGTTTGTGTCTCAGAGAGTGTCTCATGTCCACCACAATGCGACACGATGTGTCCAACACAATACAAACACCTACAGTGCACTCTGACACAGAAATCCAGTGCAGCCGCGTGCACAAGTGCACGCGTGTCGTGCACTCAACACAGGACACTTCGTGTCTCGTACACACACACACGTGTTCACCAGGTGTCAGGCTTCCTTCGTGTCACCCTGTACCGCCGTGTCGTGTCGCACAGACGTGTCCAACACAACGTATCAGAACCCGATCTGTCGACTGATTTAGTCAGTGCACAAACAGTACGATGATGATATCTCCCTCGACACGTCACATAGTTATCTGAAACTTGACACATGGCATGTCAGACACTGCCCTAAGGTGTGTGTCGAGTTTCGTGTCCACTAGTCGCGTATTGTGTCCGATACAGCCCCCGAGTAGCAGGGGAGCTGTACGGTGCAGAAATACGTGGGTTTGTGTCCCTATTGCGTGTCCGACACACACAAAAACATGCTCAGTCAAGTAGAATCCTACAAACAAGACCTAGATCTAAATTTCCATTCAAAAACAATTTGAAAATCAAAACGAAATGCCCTTTGGGGCATTTCATCAAACACCTATACTAATGGGCTGATACGTGTCTATTTAGGACACGAAACGGACACGAAATCTAGGTCTAGGCATTCCTACAGTTAGGGTAGACCAAGGGCTCTCCAAACATGCAAAGAAACAAGAATTTTAATGGTGTTTATAGAGCTTTACCTATTGGTGTCCAAAAGCAAGAAAAGCCTCAATAGGGGGGTTCCTCCTTGCTAGCAAACTTCTTCAAATTGCACACAAACTGAGAATAACCTCGAAAAACAGCAAGAATACACTAATTAGAACCTATTGCAATATGTTAGGATTAAAAAGGAATTAATATGAATTTTCTATGAATTAATGAAGTTGAGAAAATACCTCTTCTTTAACTTGTTCTTTCCTAAAGAGGCTAGCCCTAAATGGAGAAGAATATTTATAGGGGGATTCCCAATGCTAGTGCATGTGGCCGGCCAACATGAATTAGGGTTAGGGTTAGCTTAGTGGGTTGGGCTTTGGGCTCCTATGTGCCAAGTTGTTAATTAATGGTTCAACCATAAGTCATGGCTTATGACTTAACTAGTCTAACTTGAGTTTAATGACCTAACCCTTGGTTAACTCTAGTATAACTAAGGTTACATGACCTAACCAAGTCCAACACAACTAGGGTTAGCTTCTAGGTTAGCCTACCAAGGTCAATGCTAGTCAAAGTCAACCTAGTCAACCATCCTTCAAACAATTCCAAAATAAATCCTAAAAATCCCCATAAATTCAAATAAATTATAATAAATTCAAATAAACTTAAAAATGACAAAAATACCCTCAAACTAGAAATGTGGTAGTGACACGAGCCTCTACCGTCATCCTCCAGAAAAACTAAACAATCGTACTTAGATTGCTATACCTAGGTTTTCGTCCCTAGGCTTTCTTTGTACGAGTGAGTTTGTGTTGTGAAGTAAAAGTCCAGTCCTCCTATAAAACTGTTCTGTTCTTTTATAATCAATGGCAAACAGTCTAGACAATTCTCGTGCCAATGACGTCAAGGGGACGACTCGTACTAGTCGTGCCACTAGACTTGATCGTGCCTTAAGATCAATGTCATACCTCCCAAGGATCAACCAGACTTTAACCAACTTACCTTACGGCCCTTCCTAACTTAACTCAAGACGATGCCACATTCAAGCCGAAGCACGTGTCCTTTCTATAGCCAAATCTTAGGCTCCAGAATGGTGTTTCAACCATGCACACCCTAACCCGCACTGATTCAAGGTTAGCACTTGCAATAAGTATGACTCATTAACCCAACTCGTAACCTGCTAGTACTCGACGCAATCCAAAGACATACACGCGGATAGTCGCTCTTATGTTGACACATCTATATGAGTGGTCACTAGCAATGTCAAGCTATCCTAAATCTTTGCATACGATGACCATCCGCATGGCGAGGTACAAGCTCCCACCGAATAACCCACATCCTATATTGTAATGGTTTACTTTAACGAGTTGTACCGTCGATGAAGGCTGTATAATATTTGTAATTCCTCCTAGGCCGACACGAACCCGGCGCCCCTGGATCGTTCGTGGAATTCACCTTGCGCGCAAGTTGTCCAATGACCATGCAAGACTTAACTCGATCTACCAAGTCCTTTCTTGATCATGACCATACTTTCCAACTTTCTATCGAGACTCCCAAGTAGCGGGACCGATCTCAGCGACAACCAGTCATGTGGACTTTCTTATCAAGACTCCCAAGTAGCGGGACCAATCTCGTGTACTTCCTTATCGAGACTCCCAAGTAGCGGGACCGATTTCGTGTACTTCCTTATCGAGACTCCCAAGTAGCGGGACCGATCTCGTATACTTATCGAGACTCCCAAGTAGCGGGATCGATCTCGTGTACTTCCTTATCGAGACTCCCAAGTAGCGGGACCGATCTCGTGTGCTTCCTTATCGAGACTCCCAAGTAGCGGGACCGATCTCGTGTACTTCCTTATCCGTGGCATACTTTCACTAAACCAACCGTAGCTCGTACCTTAGACAAACCTTGTTCTCTAGGAGACGCTATTGCCCAAGTCATATACTTTATATGATAAGCCATGTTCTCGTGGGACTATATGACTTGGCAACCGCAGAAAATAGGGGACAGTGCTTTCTATGACTTTGATAGCCCAGTATAACTCTTGTCTAACTCATTCGGGCAATGACTCGACGAGCAAAGGCTACGCCAAGCTTTGTATCGAGAGAACGTGTCATGCACGCGTTCAACTTGAACAACCAAACTCTTTGGGTGCCTAGACTTAAGCCATAAGCCGTAACAATACGACTTAAACCATGGGACGGGCGAAGGCTATCCCAAGCCTTGGACGACGGGACCGTAGATGCTTTATCAAGCATTCATACGGGCGACGCCTATGACTTAGGCTAATTCTAGCATTGTGGCAACTTAGCTACTTAGGCCAACTTTTATCTCCCAAGCCACGGGACGATGGACTGAGTATCATTTTGAAAGCACACTGAGCAGACTTCTAAGCAGAACGTGGGATCGTTTTCCATGTTCTAACACATTCCGACCCGTCGAGATTATTCCCTTAGCTATGTGGATGCGTCTCTTTTATTATCAAGCCTAACTTGTGCAAGTTAAAAATATGCGATTTATTATGTGAAGGCTAAGATGAGGTAAGTTCATCAAAACTACCCCACCTGAGCGAGGAGTCGCCTTGACCGAGCGAGTCTTCGAGTAGCCGTTGCAAGGCTAAGTTCGAACGTCGTCGGCATTTCGATTCCTCCGATTGACTGAGCGAGACGGAACACTACACCAAGATCGCAGCCAGGTATGCTTTTTGCTAGCAATTCTCTCCTTGCATACTTGATCAAATGTTGATCTAATTTATCCCACGTGCAGCTCATATGATTGGCTTCAATCACATCAAAATATATTTCGAGATACTAGCCTGTAACCCTCGAAACAATTGACACAAAGTCGACCAAATCCATCCAAAAACAGAATATTAAGCCACCCCCAACCCTCTGTTTTGAAAGGAGTTTCTGAACCAAATATTAGGAATTTCTGAAAACAAATTTCAAAACGTCCTAGACAACCTATAGGGCTTTACAACCCTTCTAGTATATTAGAATTTTGTCGACTGATCGTCGAGAAAATTAATTCCAAAGTTCAACGAAAAACTATTTTTTTTAAAACTATAAAAATTTTAGAAAAACTCACCGATACGGCGTACTCCCCGATAAATCGGACGACGTGGTCGCCAACCGAAAGCATCGAATGATGCGTATCGACTTCGCGGACGTGTGGGCTTTGACGGAATTTAAATTGGTTGCGTGTGCACGATGAATTTGATGCATATCGATCGAAATTCACCTTATCAATCTTTTTGCAAATTTCCTAATTACTTTGTACACGTTCTTCAAATCGAGACAAAACTTGCACCAACAGGACCGTATCATTTTTTTGGTCCTGTATGCCAAGTTTTGTTCGATTCTAAGAAGGTCGACCGGAATGCCTATTTGGCGGGCTCGCGACCCGCTCCAACAGGCAAAATTGTGCACAGCCCACCGGAATCCAACTTTGGACACACGGTTGGGTTCATCTCCTCAAACCGGACCCGTAGACATATAATTTGACGACTTTAGAGACCATAAATACTGGCACATATTTTGGTACAAAACGGGTCCAACGACGGACATCATTTTGATCCAAAATTACCATTTTGCCCCTATTCTAGAATTGGACTTTTGGATAGGCATTTTCTAGACATATTTTTATTCCAAACACGTTCGTGGTGTTTATTTCAGCATCTGAGGACGTATGCGGGATTTGGCTTTCATCGCTTCACTATTCTGACGGTTCGAGCTATTGGACGTCGCCGTTTTGCACACAACCTCAGGTAAGATACCTTGCCCTATTTACTGCTTACATTTAGTTACATTTTCTATAGTTATTGCATATTTTTGTCTATTTATTTTTAGTACTTTTAGTTGATTTACTTGCTTGCTTTTCGTAATACATGATGCAAGTACTTGTCTTATTTTCTTCTTATCTTTATGCATATAGAGCTAGATTTAATGGACTACCATCTGCAGTGTATTGCATAAACCTTGACACAATTGTACCATGAGATATGTGTGAGATGAGTAGCATGTAGGGGTACTTGCGTGTTGGCTGATCACCCGTGCGCATGCGTTAGGTCTAACTGCTAATAGAGGCATGTTAGGAGACTTAGCAGTTAGTAGAGGTACATGATCACAGATGCGACATAGATAGGTGCATCGGGTGGAGAGAACAAATTCTTTGTCGTATGGGCTTCTATTACACATTCCCTTATAATCCGAAAGCTCCGTAGAGGTACGGGTATGCTTACCCCCTCAGGTTGGCCACTGACATTTTGAACGTTATGCGCTTAGGTCACTGGTACCCAATTGGAGACTATAACAGATCCCATTTACAGCCAGGGCTCATGCTACGAAAGATTTGTTCTTAACTTTATAAACACATTAGAATGGTCAGGTAAACCTTTGTCATTGTCATGTCACCCCCGTTCTTTAGTAGCTTGGGACAATGTCGCATCGTGGTATAGTGTGCTACCCCTTATCCTTGTTTGGTTGTAGGGCTAGTCCACTGTTTCGATGATGCGGTATTAGATCTTGTTATGATTGGGACTATTTTACTTCACTTGTGATTTGACATATTATATATATTCAGTTATATGGCACGTTCTTCCTGTATCTTGTTACGTCCCTCTGAGGACCTGGTGATCTCTCTATATGTGTGCTTTTATGATGTTTTGTAGGTTCTCTAGCCAAGATCGTGGTCTCTTCCTTTCTATTGAGGAGGATTGCTCTTGGATCGTCTAGCTATTCTATCCATCCCTTCCTTGTATATTTTTTCTCATTTAAATGGTTGGTAGTGGATTTGTCTCCGCCCAACTACATGTATAAATGACAAAGTTCATAGATGATTTATATTATTCTTCTTTTATTTTAGTGGATGAGATTTAGTTATCATGGTTTACTGTATTTCACAGCTTATGTATACATACGAGATTTTCTTATATTGGAGTATATTTCGTATGTGTACAGCTGGCATGGATACGTACTTAGTCCTAAGTTTTTTGGGACTGGGGTGTTACAAGCGACGTGCTCGGGTCATGGAAGCCATCTGGTAAGATTGATGGAAACATATATTAAATAGTGGTTAAATAAAATGACAGTACATTTTATGAGTATAGATAGATGTTAGATAACATATTATACATTTTTTTAATCATCTTCTGAAAATTCATCTTCTTCGTTTTTCTCGTCCTCATCTTCTCTTTCATCTACTTCGTTTTCCTCTTAGGATACTTCTACCTCTTCTACACGATTAGACGTGTAATGAGGAACTTCCGTTGTGTCCACATCAACTGTATTTGTTACAAAAGGTAGCTCGTCCTCCTGATAAACTATTTCGTCAACATCGTAAGTATTTCTGGCTTTTGTCTTGTATACTTTCCACCAGTCCAACCTCGTTGTTTCCCGTCTAGGATAAGTAGTGAAGTAAACAAGCTGAGGGAACTCCTTGGCTAACTATAGGAACTGCTCTATCCCCTGTTAAAATTCATCCCGCATACCGCATATGTCATCAGAATGACGATTGTAGATCTATGAACGATTCGCAGATAGTAATTCATATCCATTTGAAAATAATTCTACAAAGATAGATACACATTATTCGAGTATATTGTACAAATGGATGCATATGGATACACATGAGTATTAAATAATTGTCGTCATTTCTTCAATGTTAGTCATTCTCTTCAAAGAAAATTTACTTCTGTAAGCCTTTTAAGGCTTTCAGAGTTCCACAAGATTTCAGAAAAATAATAGAAAAAGGCTAAGTATTATAATTTCTTTTCTAGGATTTTTCGTTCTTTGTTTGTTTTTTTTAATTTTTTACTCCTATCGTTCTATGCCTTTTCTCCTATTTTTCTAAAATTTATAGAACTCTAAAAGCCTCAATAAGGCTTACAGATGTAAAATTATTTTTTTTTTAGATAAGGGCTGACATGGATGCTTAACTTCGGGTTGACACGAAAACTTAAAATAATAGATAATGATATCTCTGTGTCATGTGTTCCTTGTGAGCCCATAAGGAACACTTGGCCTTGGAGTGTCAAATATTCTAGTATCTTGACTCAACACTTGCTACCTAGTATATTGACTCATGCCTTGACCATTATCCTTACCTTCATATCCTAGTATACCCTCACCTATGGGTATACTAAAATATAATATGACATTACGATACCCACTACTCAATGACATTACCTAAGTATCTAAGGTACCTAGCTAGCACTTACCTACATATCACCTTAACTCTAGGTATTTGTGTATCATGTGGATGTTATGTACCATGGTACACAATATCACATTGATACTCTCTTGTATCTTGATACTAGGATACAGTTTCAAATACCCATGAAAATGAAATTTACTTGACACTTGGGTGCTGTCACGCGTTCTTTGTGAGCCATTCTCTAAAAATAAAATTTACTTTTGCAAGCCTTTTGAGGCTACTAGAGTTATACTAGATTTTTGAAAAATTCTATAAAAGACTAAGTTATTCGTCTTTTTTGGTATAACTCTAGTAGCCTCAAAAGGCTTGCATAAGTAAATATACTTTTCAGAGAATGGCTCATATGGATACTTGATTTCAGGCTAACATGGACACTTAACATATATAAGAGATAATGATATCTTTGTCGTCTTGTGTTTCTTGTTAGCCCACAAGAAAAACTTGACCTCGCCAAGATAACACATACCTAGCTAGCACTTACCGTGAAATACTTGACGATACCTCGTATCTTGACATATATCTTGACACTATACCAATCATATCTACACTTGACACAATACCATCTTATAGGCCACTCACTCTATACACTCTAGATACTTTCAATTAAACCTCAAACTTACCTTAAAAATTATCCAATTCCTAAAATATCTTATATACTTCTAGGATATTCACTATATACACCCTAGGTACAAGGATACTCCTTAGTATATTAGATATCAAAATCACTTAGTAGTACACAAATATGAGTATGTATAAAGCACATAGTAGCACACAAATATGAATATGCATTTCATATACGAATATAAGGTATTACGTATCTTTTTTTAGGCATTACATATAGAAATGTGTATAAATCACATAGTAGTACACAAATATATCAAATAGAGATTAACTATCAAATAGAGGATATATAAATAAATTCATACTACCACATGTTCGACATCACAAAAGGTTATACGAACTTTTTGTTCATTGAACTTGAAAAAAAGGTACAATCGATTCCTATGCGAGGAAATCTAAGTACAAGAATTCTAGGAAAGCATGACGGTGGAGATCGAGCAATGCAACAGTTCCTTTACTCCGTTGACGATCTAATGACGAATTGGACTTGTTTTGGCTTTCTGGTACCTTTGATGGAACTCTAGGGTTACCAATCAAGAGGATGCCGGAGTTGAAGACCTCGAAGCTCTGCCTTTTGTCTTCTGCTTCTTTCCTCCCTATGTGCCTCCTCCTTCTCCTTTTGTTGAAGGAAAAACTCCTTCTATTTATAGGGAAAAGGAGGCACATATGCGATGTGCACTTGGATTTGAGATATGATGGAATATGCTGTCATTATACGGTACGGGCTTCTGCTAAGCAGACACGTGGCAGACGTCGAGATTCCCCTCTATCGAGATCTCGGGTAGTTATCAAAATAACCGAAGGAGGAGACGTGGCGTATATCTATTGCTGGGAATCCTCTATTTAGATGAAGCCTAGTAGATCTTGGATTTCATCTCAGAGTAGGATTCTGTTTGATCTTCAGGAGGCTATTGGTTTAAACAAACCGACTTGATACGACCTTTATCAAAAGAGCAAACTTCGTCCTTATCTGAGTTTTGAACCAATTGATAAGATATTCTTCGTCCTTACCTGCACCAACAATGTGGTCGAATATAATGCTCTATTAATCGGCCTGTAATTGGCAAAACAACTGGGAGTTGACTATCTAGAAGATTACGGCGATTCCAAGCTAATAGTTAGTCAGGTCCGAGGGGATTATGAAGTTCGTCATGAAGATCTCATCCCCTATCACAAAGCGACAATCGAGTTGGCGTCTACTTTCACTGGATTCTTCATCGAGCACGTACCTCGACTACAGAATATAAAAGCAGATGCTTTAGCCGGTCTCGCCGCTTCCCTGACCGTTTCTTCCAACACTCAGCAGTCGATCACAGTGTCTGGTCGATAACTATTCTGTGTGAAAGATGCCTTGCATATTTATCACAGTTACACAATAGAAATAAACGTCGATGTTAAAGACTGGAGATTTCCTTTCATAGACTACGCCATCTATGAAATCCTTCCTGAGGACCCAAAGGAAGCAGTGTCTATCCAAAGGCGATCCCTCAGATTTTACTACGACACAGCTACCAAGATGCTGTACCGACACTCTTACGACGGGCTACTGTTACGATGTTTATCAGATATAGAAGCCAAATATGCACTCCGGGAGGCTCACGACGGAGTTTGTGGTGCACATCAACCAGGCCCTAAATTACAAGATTGCCTCAGACGAATGGATTATTATTGGCCCACGATGATAGCAGATGTTGTTGAATACACAAAGAAGTGTAGGGCATGTCAGTTCTACGCCAATTTTATTCATCAACCTTTGGAGTTTCTACATCCGACGACAGCATCTTGACCTTTTGAAGCCTGGGGTATGGACGTCATAGGCCCAATCAGCCCTCCATCTTCCAGAGGACATCGGTTCATCCTAGCCATAACCGATTACTTCTCCAAATGGACGGAAGCTATATCGCTCACCGAACTGAAGGCGTCAAACGTGATCAGTTTCATCAAACATCACGTTATCTACCGCTTCAGCCTACCTCAGAAGATCATCCATGATAATGGTCCACAATTTGTAAGCCATGCATTCTATCGGTTCTGCGATAGGAATCAAAACTAGAATATAGCCTCTACTGCCTATAATCTAGCGGCTAATGGGTTAGCAGAAGCCTTCAATAAAACCATCATTAAACTTCTCAAAAAGTTCAAACAAACGCGATTGGAATGAGAAGCTTGGCGAATGTCTCTGGGCCTATCGTACAATGGTCCGGACTCCAACAAGCAGTACGCCATTCTCTCTAGTTTATGGGAGTGAAGCAGTTCTTCCCCTAGAAGTCTAGATTCCTTCTCTTCGAGTAGCCTTAGCCAGTGAGTTGACTACCGAAGAAAGCTACCGTTTGCGACTACAAGAGCTCGAAGCGCTAAACAAAAAATGCTTATTAGGTTAGCAACGTATTAAGCTATACCAAGTACGCCTTTCCAGAGCCCTCAATAAAAAGGTGAAGGAATGAATCTTCCAAGTTGGTGATCTAGTCTTTGTAGTGAGAAGACCAATAGTCATGATGCACAAAACTAAAGGAAAATTTTAGCCTAAATGGGAAGGTCCTTTCGTTATAGAATCAGTGTATTCTAATGGTGCATACTGACTAACCAAGCCTGATGGTGACTTGCTCATGATGCCTATCAATGGCAAGTTCCTGAAGAAATATTATGTGTAATCTTCTGTAAACAATGTTCACATATGATCAGTCATGTAAATGTACAGTGCAATGTTTATGTGATTCGAAAAATTATCTCACTACTATCTGTATTTTAAGAGTCTTGAATACGCCATGGATAATGGGTCCTCTAAAAAGATTTCCTAGTAGAATTATTTCCGTTTTTTGACTCTGTCCAAACTCGGTTTGACGAAAACAAGTCACATCCCTATTACCTCTGAATTATTTTTCGATAATTACTTCCCAAGTGGAATGATTAAGAAACGTTTTGCCTCGTCCATATAACCTCTGAGCAAAACATTCATCAAGGATAATCACGTCCATATTACCTCTGAATTATCCACTCCTACCTAATGTTATATATCTTTCCACGTCCATATTACCTCTGGTCAGATATAGAACATTGTAACACCCAGTTTTCAAAATGTAGGTAATTTTGACTTTTGAAATTTTTTATTTATAATCATTATTATTGCATTTAAATCACATTATCATTTTTGGTAATTTTTAATCAATTTAAATTTGTTTTAAGTCATGACTTGTGATTTTGATGTGCTGCTAGTGAAACCCTAGAGACTGTCTGACCTAGAGCCTAACCATGTCATTAGGATGATTTATTTTTATTTTTAAGCATGAGGGTATTTTGGTCATTTGGCCTCTTTGAATTATTTTATGATTTATTGTATTGGTGATTGTTAATTTTGACTTTTTGCTAGCTGTGACTTAAGAGACTAACCTAGAAACTAACCCTATCTATGGTGACTTAGTTAGCATGGTGAGACCCTAGTCTAACTTAAGTCAACCCAATTTTAGTCATTTAGAATCTAGTTGAATAGGAGGAATAATGATAGGTGCAATGACTTATGACTTAAGGATTTAATTCCATGACTTATGAAACTTGGCCCATGGCCCATGACTTGAACCCTAACCCTAATTTCAGCCATAAGTGGCCAGCCAACCTAGGTTATCCCCCCTATTTAAACACTCATTCACTTGTTCTTGTCTCTTTTGTGCTCAACCAACTTTTAGGAAGAAAAAGTAAATCTCCATCTTTCCAAATTCCTATTAATTCCTTTTTCATCCAAATCTTTTGCAATAGATTCTAATCAACCTCTATTTGATATTCATGGAGAGTAATTTCAGTTTGAGTACAATTTGGAGGATTTGGCTAGCATCGAGAATCAATCGATTTGGGGCTTTTTCTTGATCTTTGTACCTATAGGTAAAACTCCTCAAATTGTATTTTAATTCTAATTTCTTTGCATATTAGGATAGATCTAGGTGCCCCTAGCTGTCCCTCAAATTTGGTAGGAAACCGTGTCCATTTGGTGTTCGTATCGGACACGTATCAGTTTATATATTCATGTGTTTGTTGAAATACCTCAAAGGAAAATAAAATACTATTTTTGAAAAGTACTTGAAGGAAAATGATGTTTTATACATGGTTATTACATTCGTGTTCTACTGAGTTATTTTATGGGCACTTTTCGTGTCCAAAATGGGACACACACACGCACGAGGACACTGTGCGCTGTCCTGCTGCTCGGTGTCGACGCAGGACACGACACGGCACGAGACACCATAGAAATTTATGGAGATGTGCGGGCAAGCACTGACACGACACACGCAAAATTTAGGGGGATTTTGTCGAGCGAATTGGAAGAAATCCCACCCGTACTGAATTTGCACACACACACACACGCGCACAGACACGTCCTGATACGCATCTCGTACACGCGACACGATTCACGTGGACACAGGACAGACACCTAGACACGTTCTCCTAGTCCTGGTGAACCTAGGAACACGTGCACGTGGCTTGTCGTGTCACGTGTCGCATGCACGAGGCTGTGTCCTCGCTGCACGGGGCCACTCTGATACAGTTTTCTGTTATTGTTCCACTTTGAATTTGGATACTTTGTGTCCTAATTTTTGGACACATTTAGACTCCATTGGACACGTGGGGTTTGCTAGATACATTATACACTGGTTAGCATAGAGTTTTCGGTGGTTAGTTTGTTGTATCAGAGTTTATATACATGTCCTGCCCTGGCCTAAAATTCATTTCATTCTTAAATGTATTCAGTCACATACTTTCACTTATACATCTATCCATTACAACATGTTTACCTACTGTATTTATATCGGACATTGTCTGACCTCATTAGAATCAATCCCTTAGCTCTAAAATTGACTCCCTACCTGCATCCATTGTTCACTACACTTACCTTGTGATCTATACAGTATATTTACTGAACTAAATTGCCTTATCTGAAATGTAATGCCCTGTACTGTATAATTTAGTATCAGGCATGGAATGGAACACTTGATTTAGGTCTTTTTCTTATCACTGTAACAATTGGATGCCTCTTAGCCTATATCTTGCTCGAATATTGGTTCAACCATGTGCATAACCCAATGTCCTGTCCAAGTTCAGATGATTACATTAGATGTCCTGCACCCAAGCATGTACTGTCCTAACATTAGGAAGCCTTGTACTATGGAATGTCTGTATATAGGTTCAGTAGAATATCATAATATGTAATTGTCCTGCATTTGGATATTGTCCTGCCACCATTCACTGCATAATAGGCTCTGTCACATCTTGTACATGCATGCATACACCTAATTGGATGATGTAATAGTGATTGAGTGATAAGCTCGAGTTTGTGTAGGAAATTCATGTTGGTAGCCTCATTTATCTGCCTTGTCTACCTCCTATACATCATATGCAGTCCTTACTGATGTAAGCCCTAATTTGTTCAGTCCATTCTTCTTAATATCAGCCAGTCATGTTTGAATCAGTAATGTACTTCACTAAATGTTCAGTTTCTTTGGTTGTGTGCAGTCCATGTCCTAACCCCTCTCGAGTATCAGTCATCCTAAAAGTATGTGTGTCTATATAAATACTTGTACATATGTGGGTTTCATATATATTCAGGTTGCATATATATGTAGGTGTGAGTTTAGAGTGAAGTGTGTGTGTTGGTTGTGAGTGAGTTTTAAGGGAATATTAGTATAGGATATGCGCTGGTGACAGTGTTGAGTGAGGAATAGCAGGAAGTAGCAGCTGCATTAGCAGTAGGGGCATCCTTGGCCCTGCATTGCAGGACAGTGGGCTGCCCTCTTGTGGCAGCAGCATGAATGCAGCATGAGGGGACTGCTTGCAACTGCATGAGCAACAGTAATAGCAAGGCAGTTTGGCTATCTTGGCCATTGGTTTGGGTTGTATTAGAGGGCATGGAGTACTGTTAGTGTCGAGTTTTGGGATTTAGGCTTGAGTGAGATTTTGAGGTAGGAATATTAGATTGTGAGGGATTAGGAATTTGGTACTAATGTATCCTAGAGTATTAAGGGTTAACATAAGTTATTTTAGGTCACTTGTGTTGAGTTGAGTGATGGGATTTGGGTTATAGGTAAATACATACATTTATTAAGGATATGTGGTATAGGTATATGGGTTATAGGATATTGTGAGTATGTGCGAGTATCTATGTGAAGGATTTGAGAGAAGGGGATTAGTGTCCCATGTGAGGGTATGTGGTTATGAGAATACCTATATATAGAGGATTAGCTATATATGTAATAAGTTATGTTATATGGATATGTGAGTATACATATATATGACAAGTTAGTGCTCCCTATATGTGTGTATATGTATATACCATAAATGAGTATATTCATGTTGTGAGTTATAGGTTCAAAATTCTTGGAATATATGATACCTTAGATGTGTTTTGGTTAGGATTATGAGTTTAGCCCTAATATAGAGTTGGCTAGATTGATGTAAACCCAATAGCCTAGTTGACCAATAGTGGACTTATAACCAAGTTTGACCAAATGGTTCATGTTGACTAAATATTGACTTGGTTGACCCAGAGTTGACCAAGTTTGACTTGGACCTAGTTTGAACTAGACAAATGACCAAGTTTGACTTAGAGTTGACTTTGACCTAGATTGACCTAGAAATCATGTAGATTGCATTGTAAATATCATTTACCTTATTTTAAACACATTATAACCTGTACTGCTCTATTTAGGACATTGTGACTTCGGTGCAGGCATCCGATATTATACTACTCTTTTTAGAGTATCAGGCGAGTACATTATCTGATAGTTCTCTCATTTACTTGTCAATTACTGTACATCAGTTCTAATTAGTTGTATGTGATTCTCTGTTACAATATGTATGGATATTTCTGGATTCATGTATGCAACACACATACCATCTTGTCTGGCCTATATTACTGGAATCATTACTGGAATCATCATGTACTGGAATCAATCTGGAATCATTGCTGGTATCATCATGTTTGGTTGGACTCATCTCGATTTTCGTGTCGTATTTTGGATTCACTTGTACTCGCTGGGAGGAGAAATACTTGAGTAAGACATGTAGATATACCCCAATTCTAGAATCACCCTATATGCTGGAATCAAACTGGAATAATAGCCATCTCACACCCGGCCGAGTGTGTGATGTGCCGGATTACCTATAGCCGTTTACATGTCAATCTCGGTATTTTAATAACACACTATTAGAATATAGTCTGGACTCACCCTGGAATCGTTGATCACTGACTGGAATCATCTTATACTGGACTCATCTTGTACTGGAATCACCTGGTATCATATTCATGTTGTCTGGACTTACTTGAGTTTACACTTGTCTACATTTACTGTCTGGACTTATACCATGTTACTCTAGTTCAGCTAGATTCTATTTTACAGTCTTTATTGTCATGATTCTTCTTTTGTTTTAGTTACCTTACTTTCCTTGTACTTATCTGTCTCTCGATACCATCGCCTGAATATAAACTGCCATGTTCATCAATACAACTGTCTATAACTGCTTTATAGTTCTCTGTCATTTACTTGGGTTTTCTAGATGAGATGTACTCGTTCCTGTCCTGACTGGACCTGTTAAAAATTTTACAGATGATTGTCCTGAGGACACCTGTCCTACTTACTATGGACCAGGAGATGGCTCAGCTACCTTTGGCCCCGACACTCAGGAGTGATCGGAAGACTAGCTAGTTGACTCTGTTTAGTTTATCATGTTTTAAAACATAAATTGTAAATAAGTTAAGATATTTTGTTTTGAGATTGTTGGAGATTATATTATTTTAGTAGTTGGTTTAATGTTGTACTTAGACTTAGTTATAAACTTCTGTGTTATCATATCGTGCTTAGACTGTGATTGAGATTCTATTATATCTATACTTGTCCTCCGTTTGGAGTTGAGATTTTGACAAGTACATTATATAATTGCGTGAGTTGTTGGTTAGATAGTGACCTAGAACAGCGTTCTACCACGGTCACTGTGGCGTAGGCTGGGCACTGTTACGTACTCGTACCCTCACAATGGGTGCGGGTCGTGACACATTTTTATTGGTGGCCTATACAGGTCGAGAGTCACATTAGTGCGATGTCGTGGTAGTACAACGATTAGTTGTACTGCTGTGCGCCTGCGATAGGAACTGAGGAATAGGCTTTAGCAGAGAGGTTACACAATCACAGTTAGGACTACTTGAGAAGATTCCTGGGATGACCCTTGAGAATCTCATTATAAACCATCTAGAAATTCAATTCCGACAGTTTCTATCTACTTCATTGTTCATCATTGAATTTGATTCTTGGTATTCATTATTGACTTGATTTTCTACCAAGACAACATTATGGGCTCGGCTGCCTCAGTCATAGAATCTAGAGTCTTCTACAGCCATATCAGCTGGTTGGGTGATGAAATAGAGTCTGATTTTGGATGTATTTTTCGGGTGTGGGAATTTAATGTTTTCGCAGCCAAGCTAGAGGCAATACGAAAATTTTAAATACCATGATTCTAGAGGTATGTATATTAGTTGTGGACTCTATGGATTATCGCAGCCATACTTACTCGTGTGACGAGGATTCTGGTAACATGGTTTTGGATAGACGGATATGATTATCAGATTGCAGAATAGATACCATATAGATGGTGCCCTAGTATAATTAAGTAAAATATCAGGGTAGATATTAGTTAAGTGTCATGGATTAGATAGAGGGAGCTAGGCCACCTGTAGCGCAGCACTGTGTCCCGCATCATCAGAGGGATACACCCCAGAGGGACAGGACTTTTGTGCTGACAGTCGAGTAGACCGACGCTACGGGTGACGGCTTAGCAGGTCTGTCTTTCCTGATCTTCTTTCCATCTTGTTGTGTGACTCCATTAGTACTTGTCAGGAAATTTTGTGCTGTGATAGATAGTATAGTGACCCTGATCAAGACCATGATGTCACGACCAGTAGGATTGTGTAGCAAGTTAACTATCGACCTTGATTGATTGAGGGTTTGACCTAGTAGGGGTACGCTCATCTTAATTTCGAGGACGAAATTTTTCTAAGGGGGTAGGATTGTAACACCCAGTTTTTCAAATGAGGGTAATTTTGACTTTTAAAATTTTGTATTTATAATCATTATTATTGCATTTAAATCATATTATGATTTTTGGTGATTTTTAATCAATTTAAATTTGTTTTAAGTCATGACTTGTGATTTTGATGTGCTGCTAGTGAAATCCTAGAGACTATCTGACCTAGAGCCTAACCATGTCATTAGGATGATTTATTTTCATTTTTGAGCATGAGGGTATTTTGGTCATTTGGCTTCTTTGAATTATTTTACGATTTATTGCATTGGTGATTGTTAATTTTGACTTTTTGCTAGCTGTGACTTAAGAGACTAACCTAGAAGCTAACCCTAGCTATGGTGAGTTAGTTAGCATGGTGAGACCCTAGTCTAACTTAAGTCAACCCAATTTTAGTCATTTAGAATCTAGTTGAATAGGAGGAATAATGATAGGTGCAATGACCTATAACTTAAGGATTTAATTCCATGACTTATGAAACTTGGCCCATGGCCCATGACTTGAACCCTAACCCTAATTTTATCCATAAGTGGCCAGCCAACCTAGGTTATCCTCCCTATTTAAACACTCATTCACTTGTTCTTGCCTCTTTTGTGCTCAACCAACTTTTAGGTAGGAAAGGTAAATCCCCATCTTCTCAAATTCCTATTAATTCCATTTTCATCCAAATCTTTTGCAATAGATTCTAATCACCCTCTATTTGATATTCATGGAGAGTAATTTCAGTTTGAGTACAATTTGGAGGATTTAGCTAGCATCGAGAATCAATCGATTTGGGGCTTTTTCTTGATCTTTGCACCTAAAGGTAAAACTCCTCAAATTGCATTTTAATTCTGATTTCTTTGCATATTACGGTAGATCTAGGTGTCCCCTAGCTGTCGCTCAAATTTGGTAGAAAATCATGTCCATTTGGTGTCTGTATCGGACACGTATCAGTTTATGTATTCATGTGTTTGTTGAAATGCCTCAAAGGGAAATAAAATGTTGTTTTTGAAAAGTGATTGAACGAAAATGATGTTTTATATATGGTTATTGCATTCATGTCCTACTGAGTTGTTTTCTGGGCACTTTTCGTGGCTAAAATGGGACACACACGCACGAGGACACCGTGCGCTGTCCTGCTGCTCGGGGTCGACACAGGACATGACACCGTACGAGACACCACGAAAATTTGTGGAGATGTACGGGCAAGCACTGACACGACACACACAAAATTTGGAGGGATTTCGTCGAGCAAATTGGAAGAAATCCCATCTGTACTGAATTTGCACACACGCACACACGCGCACAGACACGGCCTGATACGCATCTCGTACACGCGGCACGATTCACGTGGACAGGGGACAGACACCTAGACACGTTCTCCTAGTCCTGGAGATCCTAGGGACACGTGCACGTGGCTTGTCGTGTCACGTGTCATGTGCACGAGGTTGTGTCCTCGCTGCACGGGGCCGTTCTAATGCAGTTTTCTATTATTGTTCCACTTCGAATTTGGACACTTCGTGTCCTAATTTTTGGACACATTTAGACTCCATTGGACACGTGGGGTTTGCTAGATACACTGTATACTTGTTAGCATAGAGTTTGGGGTGGTTAGTTTGTTGTATCAGAGTTTTTGTACATGTTCTGCCCTAGCCTAAAATTCTTTTCCTTCATAAATGTATTCAGTCACATACTTTCACTTATATATCTATCCATTACAACATGTTTACCTACTGCATTTATATCGGTCATTGTCTGACCTCATTACAATCAATCCCTTAGCTCTAAAATTGACTCCCTACCAGCATCCATTGTTCACTACACTTACCTTGTGATCTGTACAGTATGTATACTGAACTACATTGTCCATATCTGAAATGTAATGCCCTGTCCTGTATGCTTTAGTATCAGGCATGGTATGGAACACTTGGTTCAGGTCCTTTTCTTATTACTGTAACAGTTGGATGCCTCTTAGCCTATATCTTGCTCGAACATTGGTTCAACCATGTGCATAACCCAATGTCCTGTCCAAGTTCAGATGATTACATTAGATGTCCTGCACCAAATCTTGTACTGCCCTAACATTAGGAAGCCTTGTACTATGGAATGTCTGTATATAGGTTCAGTAGAATATTAGAATATGTAATTGTCCTGCATTTGGATATTGTCCTGCCACCATTTACTGCATAATAGGCTCTGTCACATCTTGTACATGCATGCATACACCTTATTGGATGATGTAATAGTGATTGAGTGATAAGCGCGAGTATGTGTTGGAAATTCATGTTGGTAGCCTCATTTATCTGCCCTATCTACCTCCTATACATCATATGCAGTCCTTGCTGATGTAAGCCCCAATTTGTTCAGTCCATTCTTCTTAATGTCAGCCAGTCATGTTTGAATCGGTAATGTACTTCACTAAATGTTCAGTTGCTTTGGTTGTGTGCAGTCCATGTCCTAACCCCTCTCGAGTATCAGTCATCCTAAAAGTGTGTGTGTCTATATACATATTTGTACATATGTAGGTTTCATATATATTCAGGTTGCATACATATGTAGGTGTGACGTTAGAGTGAGTGTGTGTGTTGGTTGTGCGTGAGTTTTAAGAGAATATCAGTTTAAGATATATGCTGGTGACAGTGTTGAGTGAGGAATAGCAGGAAGTAGCAGCTGCATTAGCAGTAGGGGCATCCTTGGTCATGTATTACAGGACAGTGGGCTGCCCTCTTGTGGCAGCAGCATGAGAGCAGCATGAGGGGACTGGTTGCAACTGCATGAGCAGTAGTGATAGCAGGGCAGTTTGGCCATCTTGGCTATAGGTTTGGGTTGTATCAGAGGGCATAGAGTACTGTAAGTGTCCAGTTTTGGGATTTAGGCTTGAGTGAGATTTTTAGGTAGGAATATTAGATTGTGAGGGATTAGGAATTTGGTACTAATGTATCCTAGAGTATTGAAGGTTAACATAAGTTATTTTAGGTCACTTTTGTTGAGTTGAGTGATGGGGTTTGGGTTATAGGTAAATACATACATTTATTAAGGATATGTGGTATAGGTATATGGGTTATAGGATATTGTGAGTATGTGCGAGTGTCTATGTGAAGGATTTGAGAGAAGGGGGTTAGTGTCCCATTTGAGGGTATGTGGTTATGAGAATACCTATATATAGAGGATTAGCTATATATGTAAATAAGTTATGTTATATGGATATGTGAGTATACATATATATGACAAGTTAGTGCTCCCTATATGTGTATATATATATATATATATATAAAAAATATATATATATATATATATATATATATATATATATATATATATATATATATATATATATATATATATATATATATACCATAAATGAGTATATTCATGTTGTGAGTTATAGGTTCAAAATTCTTGGAATATATGATACCTTAGATGTATTTTGGTTAGGATTATGAGTTTAGCCCTAATGTAGAGTTGGCTAGATTGATGTAAACCCAATAGCCTAGTTGACCAATAGTGAACTTATAACCAAGTTTGACCAAATGGTTCATGTTGACTAAATGTTCACTTGGTTGACCCAGAGTTGACCAAGTTTGACTTGGACCTAGTTTGACCTAGACAGTTGACCAGATTTGACTTAGAGTTGACTTTGACCTAGATTGACCTAGAAATCATGTAGATTGCATTATAAACATTATTTACCTTATTTTAAACATATTATAACTTGTAATGCTCTATTTAGGACATTGTGACTCCGGTGCAGGCATCCGATTTTATACTACTATTTTCAGAGTATCAGGCGAGTACATTCTCTGATAGTTCTCTCATTTACTTGTCAATTATTGTACATCAGTTCTAGTTAGTTGTATGTGATTCTCTGTTACAACACGTATGGATATTTCTGGATTCGTGTATGCAACACACATACCCTCTTGTCTGGCCTATATTACTGGAATCATTGCTGGTAACATCATGTTTGGCTGGACTCATCTCGATTCTCGTGTCGTATTCTAGATTTAGTTGTACTTGCCGGGAGGGGAAATACTTGAGTAAGACATATGGACATACCCCAATTCTGGAATCACCCCACATACTGGAATCAAACTGGAATGATAGCCATCTCACACCCGGCCGAGGGTGTGATGTGCCAGATTACCTATAGTCGTTTACATGTCGATCTCGGTATTTTAATAACACACTATTAGAATATAGTCTGGACTCACCATGGAATCTTTGATCACTGACTGGAATCATCTTATACGGGACTCATCTTGTACTGGAATTACCTGGTATCAGATTCATGTTGTCTGGACTTACTTGAGTTTATACTTGTCTACATTTACTCTCTGGACTTATACCATGTTACTCTAGTTCAGCTAGATTCTATTTTACAGTCTTTATTGCCATGATTCTTCTCTTGTTTTAGTTACCTTACTTTCCTTATACTTATTTGTCTTTCTATACCATCACCTGAATATAAACTGCCATGTTCATCAATACAACTGTCTATAACTGCTTTATAGTTCTCTGTCATTTATTTGGGTTTTCTAGATGAGATGTACTCGTTCCTGTCCTGACTGGACCTGTTAAAAATTTTACAGATGATTGCCCCGAGGACACTTGCCCTACTTACTATGGACCAGGAGATGGCTTAGCTACCTTTGGCCCCGACACTCAGGAGTGATCGGGAGACTAGCTAGTTAACTCTGTTTAGTTTATCATGTTTTAGAACTTGAATTGTAAATAAGTTGAGATATGTTGTTTTGAGATTGTTGGAGATTATATTATTTTAGTAGTTTGTTTTATTATTGTATTTAGTCTTAGTTATAAACTTCTATGCTATCATATCGTGCTTAGACTGTGATTGAGATTCTATTATATCTATACTTGTCCTCCGTTCGGAGCTGAGATTTTGACAAGTACATTATATAATTGTGTGAGTTATTGGTTAGATAGTGACCTAGAACAGCGTTCTACCGCCGACACTGCAGTGTAGGCTGGACGCTGTTACGTACTCGTACCCTCACAGTGGGTGTGGGTCGTGACAAACATCCTCTGCTATTACGTCTATATTACCTCTATTAGCAGCTCCCTTCAACTTATTATCTATATTCAAAAACCTGAATATAAAACGGATAATAGGTCCACATCAAATTCTCCAGCGGAATACTCACCAGAAATATCCTTACTACATCCACATTACCTCTAGCCCGGATATTTCATAAAACTTTATTCTTGATAGTCAAAAAGATTCTTTATTTAAAAACGTCTATCAAAAGACGGAGAAAAAGATACAAGAGCCTTGACGGCTAAAAGAGAAACAGTTAAAAAAAATCTAAGGGATACACAATCGATTGATATTATCCCTTAGAGCCGCGATTTCGGCCTCATACTTCGCGGTAGCTCGGCGGCGCGCTTCTTCTTGACGAGCGGCTCCATCCTGGAAAGGGATCAGGTTCATGTACTATCCCTCCAACTTCACCAGCTATTCTTTTAAGTGGTCGAATGTTGTGGCAGTCATGGCAGCCTGAGGCAAATAGTCCTCCTGCTCAGATGTCATTGTCCTCAAGCTGGCCTCCAGTTGAGCAATCTCGCTTTGGATCTGCGCAATGTGATTATACTTCTCAGTAATCTGCGCAGCCAGCTTATTCTTCGAAGCAGCACGTGCCTCACTCGCAGCATTGAATTGCTCATACTGGTTAGCCAACTCACGGATTTCTTGAGCAAGGACATCCTTTCTTGCTTGAAAAGTAGCCTTCTTCTCCACGAGAGCTACGACCAATGCCTCGTCTTCTGCGTGGAACAGCGACGTTAGGCTCCGTTGTTTGGCATCCCAAAATCTGGCCATCTGACCCTCTAAATCATTCAGAACCTTCCTTAGAGCATTAGCCCACTCTTCATAGCCGACGATGCTCTCAAGGGCCACTTGGCACTCAGCAACAGCCTTCACAGGGACAAAGGCGACATTCCGATTCAGGACTCCAGAAAGCTTTACTTTCAGAACAGAATAGAAAGCTTTTATGACTTCATGGGCCATCTCGTCGTCTTCAGTAGAGGTCATAGGAGAAGATGCTTGATGAGACTCTTCCGCTCCAGGAAGAGATGCCTGACAAGAAGTCGAACCTGGCAAGAAAACAATATAAGCATCAGTAACCAAAAAAAAGGAGTACGAAAGAATTGTAATTTTGTACCTTCAGTACGCTCAGCACCAGCCAGGGCTAAGCCATCAGTCTTGGCTTCAGGAAAACCGAGAGCAGGTCCAGGTTATTCAAGAAGAACAATCTCAAGGCCTCGAGCAGCATCACGCCGGGTATCTTCCACTGTCCCAGCTGGACCGGGAACAAATTCAGCAATAACCCCCTCAGTAGGCTGTTCAACCTCTCCTTTTGCAGCCGATGCCGGTTCACTAACGGATCCCTCCACACCATCAAATTTAGAGGAGCCGGTGACAACCTCCGTTTCTCCCCTAATGCCTGGGGTTATCTTTACAAGCGATTCCTTCTCCTTGTCTACAAAGGAACATCCAATCGTGGTCAGCCTCACGAGAAGCACGCAAAATCGAAGTCAAAAAATCTCATCCGAAGAAAGGCGCAAAGATAACATACCCGCAGGAGGATGAGCCGATTAGACTTGATTTTCGTCCAACTCTTTCAGTATGGCCCCGATTTCAGACATCGCCCCAAAGGAGATATCAAAAGAAGGACTGGCTCTCTGGTCGCCACCATAATCCGGGTATTCGCCCTAATCATCCTTTGATTCAGCCTCCTTGACTAGGAAAGGCTAAACGTCGTCTGCCGATCGAGGACAAGGAGGGGACGCTATCGTCATGTCCACTTTCTCATACGAGGAGGCACCTACCTCAGCTACAACTTCAGGGCCATGTGCAAAGTAGAAATGCAAGGGTGAGAAAGTCTCTAATGGTTTGACCAGAACGGCTATAGAGTCTAGGAAGGGATCTACCTCCCGAACAGTAACGGCCTGCGACGCCGTTCCACTTCTTCCAGTTTGCCGGAAAGACCTTCTCAAGGGAGGAGAGCCAGCACCTACTTCCTTGCCTCTCCTTAGGACGATAGTCTTCTTCTTCCTCTTTAAAGTTGGCTCCTGGGCCAATTCAGTTGAAGCTTTCCTCTTCTGAGGAGGGTTGAGAGGAGCAGAATCGTCATCTTTCGTATCCTCCTTTGGAGGCACTGCTGGCTTTCTAAGGATAGCTTTCGGCCGTGGAACTGCGGCTGACTTCACGGTTGGAGCAACACTCTCCTTCTTACGACCCTTCGGAGCCTTTTGAGCACGTGCTATGAAAAGAGGGCCAAACCGAGTTCCCAATATCAAGCTCTGTTCACGATCATACCAGGGATGAAAAGTATTGATCTGAACATTAAATTTGGCGACAGCATAGCACAGGTGGGTCTCAGGCTTATCCGAAGGCAGAGTGAAGATCGCCCACGTGCATCTGGCATTGTAATACATCCAAGCACGCGCCCCGTCAATTAAGCTGCCTATTGACTCCAAGTGCGAGCTAGCATTTTCCAAAAGGAGCTGGCTGTAGCCAAACTGCCGCACAAAATGACTCGACAGATACGGCTCTAGATAGGCATGGTTCCTATTTCTGAGCACCAGATATGACGGTCTGGTAGACTGAAGCCAGTAAAACGCCCCAGCAGTCAAACTAGTGGCATGAACTCCCTCATCCACTAAGATATCTTTTGTACTACCGCTGGCGGATGGAGGGGACACCCTGAAGAACTCATAGTTCAGCAAGAAGCTTAAAGCCTTTCTGCAAGCGAGTACACCATTGACGGCCCAATCCGCATCATGGAATCTACGAAGAAAGGCATCTCCCGCCAAAGAGTCCGCCATTGGCCCAGCATTCATCAGGGTAGGACAATGCAGTAGCAGCCACCCCATCAGGAAATGATATAGAAGTTCGATCCGGGTGAAGTTGGCCCTACCGTCAGGAGTCACCGTATTTCTAACAAAGTCCCATAGACCCCGTCTAGTGGCACAGATCATCACGGGAAGCAAGGCAAGACGGTATAAAGGCCAGCTTTACAGCCGAAAGTATCATACCCCAGCTTATTCTCCCAATAGATCCTGAACCACTAGGGACTATGCATTCACAAGGCCATATCATCAGGAAAGCAGCTAGCACCGCCTTTTTTGACATCTTGAACTCGGCCTGCATGAAGAAATGATAAACCGGGAAGTTTCCCTCAGGATCATCACAATCTTTGTCATCTACAGTGTCACGACCCGCACCCACTGTGAGGGTAAGAGTACGTAACAGCGCCCAGCCTACGCCGTAGTGTCGACGATAGAACGCTGTTCTAGGTCATGAACTATAACTAACACAATATGAAATACTCTCCAACTGGAGGCCAAGTCACAGAAGGTACAACTCAATCACAATCTAGAGGTAGAATATAGCACGATGGAATAGATAAGGAAATCCTCAACTGAGGTACAACAAAGTAAAATAACATAAGTCTCAACATCTCCATAATAATACAACTCTGAAATCAAAGACAACAACTAACATGAAAAGAAAGAATAGTCTAGACTATCTACAGTATGTATGGGTATCATCCTCAGCAGCTGCTTGAACCTCCCCAGAGGTCCAGGTCGTGAGTGTCATCTAGGCAAACTCTATAGTAAGGGGTGCAGGGTTCCTCATCATCCTCTGTAAAATTTTTAACAGGTCCAATCAGGATGGGAGCGAGCACAATACATCTCACGCAGATCATAACAGGTTAGAAAATATAAACATGCAAGAGAGTATGATACATGAAACTGAAAGAATGTACATGATGTAAAAGAGAGAACTGTAATAGAAATATCTACTATAAGTAGAGAACTATCAGTAAATAGTGATGTAGAGTACAAAGTCGACATGTGAACGGCAGGAAATGCACATGAATATACTAAAGAGGCGCACATGGTTATACTACTTTGGAATTATTCACATGACTATTTATACTCTTCCATACCCCAATCAATACACAAGGATCCAGACAAGTTATGTTACATACATGATTTTCACATGAAAGCCCATAGATGGGAGTACATGAAGTATACATGAGGGCTCAGAACTGAGTGCACATGAATTCCACATGAAGGCCCATGAAGGGGTACACATGAAGTATAGGTTATACATGAGATACATGAGAAACATGACCGAACATGAGAGCACATGAGAGTACACGAGCATGCATGAACGAGCATGAAGCACATGAGAAACATGAATAACATGAGAGCGAAGAATACATGATGTACATAAAGCACATGACATGAAGTATCCGATGCTCCCGAGGGGGATAACATCTCATGTAGGGATCCATATAGTACCAATCCATGATAATATCATGACAGCATTAAATAAGGTAATCTAGAGCATGAATATAATCCTAAGCAAGTTATGAAATGATCAGAGAATGTACTCGCCTGATAACTTGAATGTCCCGCTGAGAATATAGAGTCCCATGTAAGGTACCTGACTCCTATTTAGAACAACACAAGTCACAACATGTCTAGAATAGTAAGGATGAAGATTTCAATGCATTCTACATGATTTCTAGGTCCTTCTAGACCCAAGTCAACTCTTGGTCAACTCTGGTCAACTATACAGTCAAACTAGGTCAACTAGGCCACTCCTAACACAATCAAGTCTCACTAAGCATAACCAAGCCTAGGCTAGCATCACATACAATCACAAGGCCACACAAGTTATCCAACATACATGTTTACATATATACATACATATATACTCACTGTATATAAGGCATACTTGTATGTAGGAAATTCATCTATGGCTATATGCCCACATACATATATATATTCACATGTTTATTCATACACACATATTACATATATATATACATTACATCTATGGCTATATGCCCACATACATATATATATTCACATGATTTGTATGCCTATATATATATATATATATATATATATATATATATATATATATATATATATATATATATATATATAATATGTAATATGTGTGTATAAATAAACATGTGAATATATATATATATGTGGGCATATAGCCATAGATGAATTTCCTACATACAAGTATGCCTTATATACAGTGAGTATATATGTATGTATATATGTAAACATGCATGTTGGATAACTTGTGTGGCCTTGTAATTGTATGTGATGCTAGCCTAGGCTTGGTTAGGCTTAGTGAGACTTGATTGGGTTAGAGTGGCCTAGTTGACCTAGTTTGACTATATAGTTGACCAGAGTTGACCAAGAGTTGACTTGGGTCTAGAAGGACCTAGAAATCATGTAGAATGCATTGAAATCTTCATCCTTACTATTCTAGACATGTTGTGACTTGTGTTGTTCTAAATAGGAGTCTGGTACCTCACTTGGGACTCTATATTCTCAGCGAAACATTCAGGTTATGTAGTGCCCCGTCCCGTAAAGTCAATCGGAGGAATCGAACCGCCGACGGCGTTCGGACATTAGCCTTGTAACAGCTGCTCGAAGGCTCGCTCGGTCGAGGCAACTTCTCGCTCAGGTGGGGTAGTTTCGGTGAACTTGCCTCATCTTAGCCTTCACTTAATAACTCGCATGTTTTCAACTTGCACAAGTTAGGCATGATAATAAAAGAGACGCATCCACATAGCTAAGGGAATAATCCCGACGGGTCGGAATGTCTTAGAACATGGAAAATGGTCCCACGATCTGCTTAGAAGTCGGCTCAGCATGCTTTTAAAATGACACTCGATCCTTCGTTCCCGTGGCTTAGGAGAAGGAAGTTGGCCTAAGTTGCTAAGTTGCCTCAACACTCGAATTAGCCTAAGTCATAGGCGTCGCCCATGTGAATGCTTGATAAAGCATGCACGGTCCCGTCGTTTTGCCCCAACGCTCAAATTGGCCTAAGTCATAGTGTCATGACCCGCACCCTAGAGTAAGGGCACGAGAAGTGGGTACGTCCAGCCTACGCCGTAGTGTCGGTGGTAGAACGCTGTCCTAGGTCAAACATCTAACAATATAAAGGTACCTGTACAGTATATACACTCCGAATGGAGGTGACATAGCAAATACAGTCTCAATCACATCTAAGGTAGAGCATGATAAGAGATAGATAAAGTATGAAATCCACAAAGAGATACCACAGATAGAAGTCTAAGCGTCTAAGATACACAAACCCAGAAAATATCTCAAATCTCAAATACAGTAATCCATAAAGTAAATACAACTCAAGACAGCTAAAATAACTATCTATACAACCTCTACTGTGTCTCCTCTTGGGTAGCAGACAACCTCCAAGATATATGTAAAATTTATCAATATGTTCAGTCAGGACAGGAGCGAGCACAAAATATCTCACGTAGTTCATATCAAGTTAGAAAATATAAAACATGCAATAGAGTAAGATACAGGAAACGCTGAAAGAAGAATGTATATGAAAAACAGCAGAGATTTGATAATAGGAAATATTTATATATGATAAGTAAGAACCGTAAGCAATATTTGATTTAGAGTACAATATGGTTATGTAAACGGTCTAGGACAATGCAATGGTAACTCCATTGTACGTGAGTGCACAATGGACATATACAATAGTTATACAATGTTGCACAATCAGATTTGATTACGTAACCAATTCTACTCCCCCTCCCCAATCAATACACAAGGATCCACTCCAGTTACGTTAGCTTATACAATAGTGTACAATGTTATACAATAGATGTACAATGTTATACAATAGTTGTACAATAGTCTATCCATGGGACTCATGTGATAATGAGAGTACAATATGCACAATGAGTATACAAGGATAAGGGTATTCAATAAATACAATATGTAAGTGAAACGCACATCACAATATATATTTAGTGAATATAAGGGGATAACATCTCAAAAGAAGATCCATATAGTACCAATCCGTGATAACAATCGTGTTAGCATCAAGTACAGTAATCTAGAGCAATAATGTAAATCCAGACAAGTATGAAACGGTCAGAGAATGTAATCGCCTGATAACCTGGACAGCTGATAGGTATAGTGGTCCAAACTGAAGCCACAGAGTCCTATTTAGAGCAACACAGGTCAAGATGTATACGAGAGATGATAAATGAAATGTACAATGCATCTCCATGCTGTCTAGGTCAAACTAGACTAAAGTCAACACTTGGTCAACTCTAGTCAACCATACTAGTCAAATTAGGTCAACTAGGTCAAATCCTAGCCCAAACAAGTCTAACAAGTCTCACTAGGCCTAACCAAGCCTAGGCTAGCACTCACACAATCACAAGACAATGTGAACCACAACAATGCATAATATAAAATAGATAATATATATAAATACATACCTTCATACATACATGCATATTTATATTACATACATATTTATATATATAGGCATATGTTACATCATGCATATTTATATAGTTACATAGATATATACATTCATGCACATTTACATACATACTTTTATACATTATATATGTTAACATTCATTACAATGCATTATATTTTACTTATACCTTTGATTGATTCATTCATTCATATATGACATTCATTCATGCATATTACATACTTACATGAATCTATACATTACATACATTGTATATAACATGTAAAAATAGAAGAGGAAAAAAGGAGAAAAACTGAAATGGAAAGAGAAGGGAAGGAAAATGTAAGAAAAAGGGAAAACAGTGGACATATACATGCTTGCATCATATATTCTACATTATCATACATGCTATCATTATATATTGTATTATATTATTTATATATTATGCATTCATATCTATCATTACATGTATACCTTGCATTCATATCCAGCATTCATTATATACTTTCATGCATACATTGTATATCATTCTTTCATTCATGCATTTATGCATTGCTTACATATATTATATTAATTGCATTCCTACATGCTTGCACTAAACCATATATATACATTAATGTAAAGAGGATATATATATCATATATATATATATATATCATTTCATTCATCTAACATATCATGTATTACATACTCTATATTCATTTAATACCCATACTATATAGGCTCATAGGTTACACAAAATGCATATATCGTATAGTCACTCTTCTACCTTAAACCAATACTGTAACAATTTGGGCCTCTACTAAATTCTAGGAATAAAGTATGTTGTAGCCCTTCGTGTTAGCTTTCCGAAACTTCAAACGGATCGCATTTTCGTGTCCGGAAGCTCCCGAAATCGCAAAAATACCGAAACACGTTCGTCTTTCGTACAACTGACACTCAAATAATTCTACAAAAAGTTACAAAAAGAATTTGGCTTATTAAAATATATATTTGGAAAGCTAACTTCGATACGGTTCTTTTAAAAAAAAGGAAGATAAATCGGAGTTCTAAGCTAAAAGTTATGACATTTATAACTTAGTTTGGTTAATAAAAACGTGGATGAATATTATGACGAATTTGAGTTGTTTTGGACAAAAGAACACATATAGGCCAAGATACTTGGATACAAACATAGGTATCCAAATGAAACTCATTCTAACCATCCTAACTAAGATTAATCCACTTCTAACCATTCTAAAACTGAATTTAAATATCTATTTAAACTATTATCATACATACATACACATGGGGTGTCCTAATTTGGGATCTATCAAGTAGGACACAAGACACATATCTAAAATCCTCAAGAGAGCTCCAAATGGCCTCAAATTTGAATCTAAATGGGACACATGAATGAGGATGCATCCTACGGATTCAAAACTAATTTATATGCAAAGAAAATCGATTTAGATGATGGATTTTACCTATTGGGAGTGGAATCCCAATGAAATCCTTTAGGACACGGCTCCGATACGAAGATCCCTCAAAGTGGACACTCCTCCTTGCACTCCTCTTCCAATCCTTGGTAGCACCCTTCCCTTGGAGAATGGGAATGATTAAGGAAAAATTTGGTGAAGGAATGATTTGATTTGGAGATCAAATCAATGGGAAGGCTCTCTAAAATTAGGGAAGAACAAAAGGAAAATAAAAGAGGCAAGATTGTAATGAATGAAATGAATCATTCTCCCCTAAAGGTGGCTGCCATAAAGAGTCCATTAGGGCTAATGGGAAATGTCCTAATTGCTCCTCTCTAGTCTCATATGGTTAAGTCTAGATTAGGTTCAAGTTTGGGGTCAAAATGATCTAGTTTTGAGTCTCTAAATTAACCATTCTAACATGATAAAAATTAGTTCAATTAACTAACTTAAATGTTGGGTTTTGTGGGCCATGCTTAACTTAATATTGGATCCCATCTAGAGTTTAAGCTACCCGGGTCACAATACAAGTCGGAACGAGACGAAACTCAAACCCGACTAAACAAATCCAATAAAAACAATATTAAAAAGATAAAATTTTTCCAAAATATTAAAATATAAAAAATAACCAAAATTATAATACATCAATTTAAATATTATTAAAGTAATCTAAAATTCACCAATTAATCAAAATCCTAAATAATTTAAAAGTCACAAAAAGACCAAAATACCCTTAGCCTAAAAAGTTGTAAATAGTCATTCTAATCACATGGTTAGGTCCCCATAGTTATGGTTAATCTCTAGGCTCAACAGTTCTAGGGTTCACTAGCTAACACATCAAAATTATAATTCACCAATTTTAAATAGTATTAAATTAATTAAAAATTTCTATAAATCATAAATTCTATTATTAAATAATAAACTTTTACAAAAGTTCAAAATTACCCTCAATTTAGAAAAGTGGGTGTTACAATCCTACCCCCTTAGAAAAATTTCGTCCTCGAAATTAAAATGTTCATACTCCTTCTAGGTCAAACCCCCACAATCAAAGTCTCAGAACTTAAACAAATCATACGATTTAAAAGGACGACATACAGGGTCATGGCATACGGTAGTAGTGAAAGTCTCATCTGGGTATACTAGTCATGCTAGACAAAAACGGTCATAGGGTATCAAACATACAAGCAATCAGGGGTGTTAAACTGGAAAAGATACAGAAATAACAATCATCAAAACTGTAAGGCAGTCTACCATCTTATATGAAAAATGGTACTTATCAAAAAATAAATAAAGATAACTACCAATTATCTATAAAGGGGTACAGAAAAAAATCAAAATCAAAAGTTAAAGAATGAAAGTCAATTGCATTGAAATCCAATCACAATATATAGGATTCTCTTAATCCTGTTAAGACTAAATTGTAAGTTCTAAAAGTTATGTAGTTCGTGTGTGTATGGGTGTATGTGGACATGTTCATATGATTAGATAGTAGGCATGTGTGTATGTGAAATATACATGAAAGTGTATAGGAGGATTTGGGTTTCAAAACAATAGCTATCAAGTTACACTACTCATGGCATTTTGGTTAAACAATCTACAATACATAACCTATTTACTCATAACATGCATGGCTAACCATATATATATTTATATATATATATATATTTATATATATATATATATATATATATATATATATATATATATATATATATATATATATAAAGAGGTAGAAATTTAGTTATGTATCTATATACATTATAACATGTATGCATAAACTCTATATATATGTCTATATAGATATATGAACATAACATAGAGAGGAAGGGTTAGGTTTACATGGCAGTGTATACTAAGTTAGGGTGTGTGTCCTTGTACAGGATTATAGCTTTAGTATTGAAAGGTTAAACCCAGTTTTAGTTCAGCATTTACATACAAAATCTGAAAATAAGCTAACATTTAAACCAGTGTAATATTAACATAATGTAGTTTCAGATTTTAGCGGTTTGAAACATCACAACCAACTCAATGCTCCCAACACATCCTAACATGATAGAGATAAAACCCTAACAAACTATCCATACATTCAACAATGTATATACCTCAAAATATTACATTAAAAAAAATGGCAAATTGAACTAAATATTTGGAATCCAGTATTAAGGGTTAATATGCACACGGTCTCAGATTTGACAAATTCAAACACAAAATCTAACCAATTTCTTTAAGAATTGAAACCATGTATATAACATACATATGCAGTGATGTAAACAACAACTAATAATATAAAATTTATATTTAAATTATGAATTTAAACTGGAAAAAAATAGAGAACTATTCTCTGATACTGTATTGTGTCAGAGATATTGGGGTTTTGAGAATTTAACATCAACAACATATTAATATGTATTTAGATGGGTTGGTAATCAAAGTGTAGCATGCATACGTGTCAGGCAAAGTGTCTGTGTCCGCTATATATATATTCTCATGTCCCAATATAAAAATCAAATTCCATATCAAGACCAACATTTAGATTCCTACCAAGATTGCAAGTAGGTGATTGATGTAATCAAGACAGTTTTATCATTGTTATTATTATTATTATTTAATACAAGAATAATAGCAAGAAGAAAATAATGATAAAATCTGTTCTGCTTATCTGTTTAAAAGAAGAACCATTTTGAAACCAGAGCTATAATATCAAATCCAAGATAAGGTCTAGCAAAATCATCGATTCATTGTATTAAGAAGAAATTCATAGTAAGAAGTTACACAAGGTTTATAATACAGCTAAAGCTACTCCTAAGTTAAATAATGAGAAGCAAAACAAACAAAACAAACAATAATTCTTTTTTAGAATGACTGAAACAAAAGTAGAGAAAACATGTTCAAGAACATTTAAGGTACAATCTGATAATCATATGCGTCTATCCAAAATCAGGGTACTCTAAATCCTCGTCATACTAGTAAGCAAGGCTACGATAATCACAAAGTCTTCGACTTAGGCATATACCTCTAGAATCATGGTATTTAAAATTTTTGCGATGCCGCTAGCTTGGCTGCGAAAACCTTAAATTTCCATACCCGAGAAATATATACAAAGTCAGACTATATGTCCTCACCATGCTGGCTAATGTGACTGTAGAAGACTAGATTCCATAACTTAGATGACCTAGCCCATATAATTTTATCTTGACAAAAATTAAATTAAATCAACAATGGATACCCAAAAAAATCAAATTCATTAACTAACCAAGAAAAATAAATATAAACTATTAGAATCAAATTTCGAGATATTTTATAATGAGATTCTCAAGGGTCATTCCAGGAATCTCTCAAGGGATCCTAAATGTGATTGAGTACCTTCAAAAATATATTCTAATCCTACTACAGGCTGTAGTGGTACTCTAGTATGAATACAACTACACAAACTTGATCTGCATGGGCCACCACTAAAAATGTGTCACGACCCGCACCCTAGAGTAAGGGCACAAGAAGTGGGTACGTCCAGCCTACGCCGCAGTGTCGGCAGTAGAACGCTGTCCTAGGTCAAACATCTAACAATATAAAGGTACCTGTACAGTATATACACTCCGAATGGAGGTGACATAGCAAATACAGTCTCAATCACATCTAAGGTAGAGCATGATAAGAGATAGATAAAATATGAAATCCACAAAGAGATACCGCAGATAGAAGTCTAAGTGTCTAAGATAGACAAACCCAGAAAATATCTGAAATCTCAAATACAGTAATCCATAAAGTAAATACAACTCAAGACAGCTAAAATAACTATCTATACAACCTCTACTGTGTCTCCTCTAGGCTAGCAGGCAACCTCCAAGATATCTGTAAAATTTATCAATATGTCCAGTCAGGACAGGAGCGAGCACAAAACATCTAACGCAGTTCATATCAAGTTAGGAAATATAAAGCATGCAATAGAGTAAGATACAGGAAATGCTGAAAGAAGAATGTAAATAAAAAATAGCAGAGATTTGATAATAGGAAATATCTATATATGATAAGTAAGAACGGTAAGCAATATTTGATTTAGAGTACAATATGGTTATGTAAACGGTTTAGGACAATGCAATGGTAACTCCATTGTACGTGAGTGCACAATGGACATATACAATAGTTATATAATGTTGCACAATAGGATTTGATTACATAACCAATTCTACTTCTCCTCCCCAATCAATACACAAGGATTCACTCCAGTTACGTTATCTTATACAATAGTGTACAATATTATACAATAGATGTACAATGTTATACAATAGTTGTACAATGGTCTATCCATGGGACTCATGTGATAATGAGAGTACAATATGCACAATGAGTTTACAAGGATAAGGGTATTCAATAAATACAATATGTAAGTAAAACGTACATCACAATATATATTTAGTGAGTACAAGGGGATAACATCTCAAAAGAAGATCCATATAGTACCAATCCGTGATAACAATCGTGTCAGCATCAAGTACAGTAATCTAGAGCAAGAATGTAAATCCAGACAAGTATGAAACGGTCAGAGAATGTACTCGCCTGATAACCTGGACAGCTGATAGGTATAGAGGTCCAAACTGAAGCCACAGAGTCCTATTTAGAGCAACACAGGTCAAGATGTATACGAGAAATGATAAATAAAATATATAATGCATCTCCATGCTGTCTAGGTCAAACTAGACTAAAGTCAACACTTGGTCAACTCTAGTCAACCATACTAATCAAATTAGGTCAACTAGGTCAAATCCTAGCCCAAACAATTCTAACAAGTCTCACTAGGCCTAACCAAGCCTAGTCTAGCACTCACACAATCACAAGACAATGTGAACCACAATAATGCATAATATAAAATAGATAATATATATAAATACATACCTTCATACATACATGCATATCTACATTACATACATATTTATATATATAGGCATATGTTACATCATGCATATTTACATAGTTATATAGATATATACATTCATGCACATTTACATACATACTTTTATATATTATATATGTTAACATTCATTACAATGCATTATATTTTCCTTATACCTTTGATTGATTCATTCATTCATATATGACATTCATTCATGCATATTACATACTTACATGCATCTATACATTATATACATTGTATATAACATGTAAAAATAGAAGAGGAAAAAAGGGAGAAAAACTGAAATAGAAAGGAAAGGGAAGAAAAATGTAAGAAAAAGAGAAAACAGTGGACATATACATGCTTGCATCATATATTCTACATTACCATACATGCTATCATTATATATTGCATTATATTATTTATATATTATGCATTCATATCTATCATTACATGTATACCTTGTATTCATATCTAGCATTCATTATATACTTTCATGCATAAATTGTATATCATTCTTTCATTCATGCATTTATGCATTGCTTACATATATTATATTAATTGCATTCCTACATGCTTGCATTAAACCATATATATACATTAATGTAAAGAGGATATATATCATATATATATATATTATTTCATTCATCTAACATATCATGTATTATATACTCTATATTCATTTAATACCCATACTATATAGGCTCATAGGTTACACAAAATGCATATATCGTATAGTCACTCTTCTACTTAAAACCAATATTGTACCAATTTGGGCCTCTACTAAATTCTAGAAATAAAGTATGTTGTAGCCCTTCGTGTTAGCTTTCCGAAACTTCAAACGGATTGCATTTTCGTGTCCGGAAGCTCCCGAAATTGCGAAAATACCGAAACACGTTCGTCTTTCCTACAGCTGACACTCAAATAATTCTACAGAAAGTTACAGAAAGAATTTGGCTTATTAAAATATATATTTTGAAAGCTAACTTCGATACGGTTCTTTTTAAAAAAACGAAAGATAAATCGGAGTTCTAAGCTAAAAGTTATGACATTTATAACTTGTTTTCGTTAATAAAAACGTGGATGAATATTATGACGAATTTGAGTTGTTTTGGACAAAAGAACACATATAGGCCAAGATACTTGGATACAAACATAGGTATCCAAATGAAACTCATTCTAACCATCCTAACTAAGATCAATCCACTCTCTAACCATTCTAAAACTGAATTTAAATATCTATTTAAACTATTATCATACATACATACACATGGGGTGTCCTAATTTGGGATATATCAAGTAGGACACAAGACACATATCTAAAATCCTCAAGAGAGCTCCAAATGGCCTCAAATTTGAATCTAAATGGGACACATGCATGAGGATGGATCCTACGGATTCAAAACTAATTTATATGCAAAGAAAATCGATTTAGATGATGGGTTTTACCTATTGGGAGTGGAATCCCAATAAAATCCTTTAGGACACGGCTCCGATACAAAGATCCCTCAAAGTGGACACTCCTCCTTGCACTCCTCTTCCAATCCTTGGTAGCACCCTTCCCTTGGAGAATGGGAATGATTAAGAGAAAGTTTGGTGAAGGAATGATTTGATTTGGAGATCAAATCAATGGGAAGGCTCTCTAAAATTAGGGAAGAACAAAAGAAAAATAAAAGAGGCAAGATTGTAATGAATGAAATGAATTATTCTCCCCTAAAGGTGGCTGCCATAAAGAGTCCATTAGGGCTAATGGGAAATGTCCTAATTGCCCCTCTCTAGTCTCATATGGTTAAGTCTAGACTAGGTTCAAGTTTGGGGTCAAAATGATCTAGTTTTGAGTCTCTAAATTAACCATTCTAACATGATAAAAATTAGTTCAATTAACTAACTTAAATGTTGGGTTTTGTGGGCCATGCTTAACTTAATATTGGGTCCCATCTAGAGTTTAAGCTACCCGGGTCACAGTACAAGTCGGAACGAGACGAAACTCAAACCCGACTAAACAAATCAAATAAAAACAATATTAAAAATATAAAATTTTCCTAAAATATTAAAATATAAAAAATAACCAAAATCATAATACATCAGTTTAAATATTATTGAAATAATCTAAAATTCACCAATTAATCAAAATCCTAAATAATTTAAAAGTCACAAAATGACCAAAATACCCTTAGCCTAAAAAGTTGTAAATAGTCATTCTAATCACATGGTTAGGTCCCCATAGTCATGGTTAATCTCTAGGCTCAACAGTTCTAGGGTTCACTAGCTAACACATCAAAATTATAATTCACCAATTTTAAATAGTATTAAATTAATTAAAAATTCTCATAAATCATAAATTCTATTATTAAATAATAAATTTTTACAAAAGTTCAAAATTACCCTCAATTTAGAAAAGTGGGCGTTACACATAGGCGTCGCCCGCATGAATGCTTAATAAAGCATGCACGGTTCCGTCGTCCAAGGCTTGGCATAGCCTTCGTACGTCCCACGAGTTAAGTCGTCTTGCACGGCTGTTGGCTTAAGTCTAGGCACCCGAGAACTTGGTCGTTCAAGTCGAATGTGTGCACGGCACGTTCACTCGATACGAAGCTTGGCGTAGTCTTTGCTCGTCAAGTTGTTGCGGATATAAGTTAGGCAAAGTTATGCCGGTCGGTTTAAGCCATTTCTAGCACTGTCCTGCTCTATCTGCGGTTGTCAAGTCACGTAGTCCTTTGAGAACAATGCTCGTCGTATAAAGTATATGACTTGAGCGATAGCGTCTCCTAGAGAACCAGGCCTGTCTAAGGCACGAGCCACGGTCGGTTTAGTGAAGAGTATACCACGGACAAAAGGAAGTCCATGTGACTGGTTGTTGTCGAGATCGGTCCTGCTACTTGGGAGTCTCGTTAAGTCTCGATAAGTCCCGCATACGAGATCGGTCCCGCTACTTGGGAGTCTCGTAATGTCTCGATAAGGAAACACACGAGATCGGTCCCGCTACTTGGGAGTTTCAATAGAAAGATGGAAAGTATGGTTATGGTTAAGGAAGGACTTGATAGATCGAGTTGAGTCTTGCATGGTCATTGGACAACTTGTCGACAAGGTTAGGTCTTCTCGAGTGCTCGCCAGGGCACCGGGATCATGTCGGCCCGGAAGAAGCGAGTGAGGCTCAAGTAGGATGCTGGATAACTGCATGGGAGATTTGGCGCCTCCGGGCTAGCTACCCGTGTAGGGACGGTTCGATATCCCTGAGCCGAGATCCAAGATAGTTTGACATTGCTAGTGACCACTCATATAGATGGGTCGACAGAATAGCGGCAAACTGCGTGTATGCCTTTGGATTAAGTCTAGAACTTGAATGTAGGTCTAGTCGTAACACAATGTCTGGGCCTAAGATTGGGCTGCAGCATAGGTACCGTGCTTGGCACGATCCTTGGCATCGGAATATTCATGAAATCGATATTATGTTTCACAAGTCTTATCTAAGTTGGTTTATGAGTCGAACAGGAAGACCGCAAGGCGGTAGCATGGATAAGTCTTGATATGTTGCGAGGCATGGCCTCAATCTTGAAGCACGAATATGTCTAAGCAAGGTCTAGAGGCACAGCCTGCACGAGTCATCCCTCTGTCGTCGTTGGCATGGGAATTGGCCTAAGAGGCACTTGAGTTTAGGTGAAAGTCTTGGCACGGTCGAGTTCGCATAGATTACTCCTCGGCGAAGCACTGTCTCGAATTTATTAAAGTCACGAATAGAGTATGGCATGACCCTGCCGGCCCGAGTTGAAGTTCGGTCAAGTATGTAAACGATGAGGCACTGCCTCGATCGAAATACACGTTGACATTATAGCACGACCATGTCGTGGCACGTCGGTTTGGTCAGGCGTCGTTGTCTTAAAATTGATCCTAAGGCAAGACTAACAAGACAATCGAAAGGTGTAGGAACGAAATCGTAAAGCAGAATACTCTAAGGGGGGTGAATAGAGTTGGCAGCGGAATAATGCTAATTAAAAATTGTTAGCAGCAAGATCACAGAATAATAATCACAACTAAATAATGTAAAGGAAGAGATAAGAAAGCAAACGCAAAGACAGCGATGTATATTGGTTTCCCTCTGTTGAGGACTAATCCAGTCGGTAGAACTCTTGCTACCAGTTGAATCCACTATTGGCAAAACCGCAAGTTTTCTTACGAAGTCCTTGCAACTTCTACAACGCGAGCTTTGATACGAAGAACTCGTCCAACTTCAATTGTGAAGAGTTGAATCTTCTATCAAGCCTCTGATTACAATCACTCTGAAACTTCTAGACCGCATCGTACTGGTAAATCGACTAGAGGATTGTAACTGGCTTGGGATCTGAAATTTGAAGCTCGAGAAAAACTCTTTGGAAGACTGAAAGCTTTAAGTAGAGAGAAGATTGAAAGTGAATGAGTGAGTTAAAAATGATCGAAATCCTTCTCTATTTATAGAAGTTCCAAAGACATAATTCTGGCAGAATTCGGGCAGAATTTCGGCAGAACTCGATGAGCAAATCTCGGTCAAATCCGCAACTGCAGGAGGACCAAGTTCCAAGGAATTCAAAAACAAAACGGCCACTAACCGAACTCTGGCCGAACTCTGGCCGAGTTCTGTCAGGGTTAGGTTATGGTTTTTAAAATTAGTTTTTGGAGAATTTTGAAAACCTTTTTGAAAACCTTTTTGAAGCTTTTGTAAATACGAATGTTTTACAAAACTAAGGACATTTTAAAAATATTTTGAAATCTTTTTGAAATAGCCTATTTGCCAGTACGACTCGGTGTACAAAGTATTCCTAGACTCAAATAAAATAAAAAATACATTGCTCAAAGAAATACAGACTCGAACAGGCAAACAGCGCTTCGGTCTTGAACTGAGTAGATAGTTGTTCTTGATCATGTCCAAGAGTCCGAGATATCTTGACTAGTTCCATATATCGAGACAGAGTTTGATCAATTATTAAAATCAGTTTGACCATATGACCAATGGGCCAACAATCTCCCCCATTTTGATAATTGACAAACTATGAATGATATAACATCTAAGCTTGGAATCAAATCAAAAATAGTAAAGTAAAATTGTTCATATCCTGCATGCATTATCTCAAAAGATGTTAGATCCTTATTTTTCTCCCCCGTTGTCACTTAGCAAAATAATTGCAAAAGAGAAAACTCCCCCGCAATCAATGCATAAGAAACAAACAGTGAAAAAACACATAATAAAAAAATTATAAAAATTATGACAGATTGTAGAGACAGAAAAATAACATCACAGGCATGTATTTGTCTCAGGCAGTTTGTAATATAACAGAGAATTAATAGAGAATTATGTCAAAGGCAGTTTAAAAATATAAGCAGATAAAGATGCTATAAATAAATAAACTGATGTGAAAGATAAACTACGAATCCCATAAAGATAAAATGATGTGCAAGAAACATCAATAAAAATCCAGTACAAGTCTGATAATGATAAAGCTAAAAAAACAGAAACTTGGAATGTCGGAGCATTTCCAAGTATACAGTAGATAATATCTTAGTCTCAAAAATCAGCTAATATATCACATCTCCTCATCATCATCATCAGCAGCATGACCGGCATGTCCAGAAGGACCGGCTGCAGAGGTACCAGCTCCAGAAGGGTGAGGAAGAGCGCCAGTGTAAAACTCACCGACATAGTCTCGAGGAGTACGATCAGAACGGTACCAATCATATGCGTTACCGGGCTGAAAGTAGGCATGAACAGCCTCATCCTCACAGCGGTAACCAGAGAATGCTGGATCTCTAGGAATAGAACCGGCAGAATATCCAGTCTAAGCAAATCGGAGATCAGCGAGAGAATTTACTATCTCCTGATAACGAGTGACATCGCGGAACTCACGTTCGCGGGCCATATCCATCATCGAGACGTACAAATCAGAAAGATGCTGGTGTATGCCTTCAAAGGTTATGGCATACTGCTGAGTAGGTGGAGGAGGTTGAGCAGTAGGAGGAGCAGCAGCAGTCATACTACGACGAGATAACTTCAGAAACTTGGGCTCAGGGTCTTGAGTACAAGTTGACAAATCAATATCAAAACGCTGGAAGATGCATGGGAGAATCATCGCATAAGAGAGATTTCTATCTCTTGCACGACAACGTCTCATCATCTGGATAATGGTCTTAGGGGCAAAAAATGGAATCCCCTTAAGAATGTGATACATAACAGATAATTCAAGAGATGTGACATCATCCTTTGAAGTAGACTTCGGAAGGAGAGTGGAGTAGATGATGCGGTGCAATTCATAATTAAACAAGTTCAAGTTGTTTGCCTTGAACTTTCCAGAGCGAACTCGATCAGGTGCACAGAGTTCAGCTTTGAAACTAGCAAGTGTCGTACCGTCGGGGAAATCAAATTCAGTGATATCAACAAGCGGTGCACCTTCGTTAGATAGACCAAGGATTTTCGCTAAGAGGACATCATTGAACTCGATGTCTAGTCCGCCAACACGAGTACTTACGTCAAACGTGTTTAATATGATATTGCAGTAGAACAGTCTAATGGCATTAGTTGCTACCGGGAAACAAAGTTTAACAACGTGTTGTAACCCTAATGCCTCAAAATAAGGGCGATGTTCTAGAAACACAGTCCATTTGATAGGAGTGCCTGTGCATATGGATCTCATGGAAAAGTCTCCATACCACAGAAGGGCTTGATCTAGGGTTTAAATGTAAAACCCATCGAACGCGCCATCGCTCGATTGAACTGGTGAAAAGAGAGAATCCGTGGGTGGATTCGAAGATGATCCTTCCTCACTAGGATTGGTCGTCTTCTTCCTCTTGAAGGGGTTAAATCCCTTAGGCGGCATTGTGCAATAAAAGTAAATATGCACGAAATTAAAAGGAGGAGAAATGTGAAGTTATACCTCCCGAGATTTGAGTATGTTGTAGAGGACAACGAACTCCCCACGAATCCAAAATTTAGATGGATTTCACTACGTAGATAGGGAGAAACGGAGTAATGAAGAACTAGGGTTTGAGGGCTCTCGCGCGGCTGCTGTTGCTGTGATGGTGGTGTTTAGAAGCAATGAAGAAGAAAGGCTCTCGGGTTCTGGTTATATAGCCAGATACCTTTAACCGAACTCGGGCCAAATTTGGTCCGAATTCTGGCCGAATTCGCCTGGGTTTGGTTTGGAACACTTTCTTTTTCTTTGGCTCATTTCAAAGATTTAATTCAATGATTAGTAATTTCAACATTCAATTAATATAATTAATATTATTTTATAGATTAAATATCGTTACACAGCGACTGTCTCAGATTAGCTGTAGGAGTACTGTCCCAGCTGGCGGAGGTTCACCGGAGAACTCTTAAGTACCGCTTCGCTTCAACCGTAGTTGTGGTGACCGACAGACTCTTTATTGGCTTATCTCTAACACAGTTTTTGCGTATTGGCATAAAATTATAAAATAAAATTAATTACCATTATTGACGTCCAAAATTCCTAATTCTCGACGTAAATAATTGAAACGATCTTCTGCTAGAGGTTTTGTGAAAATATCAGCTAATTGATTCTCAGTATCTATGTACACAAGGTCAATATCTCTATTTTGATGATGATCTCTAAGAAAATGATATCGGATCTCGATATGCTTAGTACGAGAATGACATACTGGATTCTTAGTCAGATTAATAGTGCTCGTGTTGTCACAAAAAATGGGAATGTGTGTGTAAAATAAATCATAGTCTTCTAAGGTTTGTTTCATCCACAAAATCTGAGCACAACAACGTCCTGCGGCGATATACTCAGCCTCTGTTGTTGATAGGGCTACAGAATTTTGCTTTTTACTAAACTATGAGACTAAAGCCTTGCCTAAGAAATGACATGTGCTGCTGGTACTTTTTCTATCAACTTTGCATCCAGCAAAATCTGCATCCGAGTAACCAATAAGGTCAAAGGACTTAGTTTTGGGATACCATAAGCCAACAGAAGAAGTGCCCTTAAGGTATCGAAAGATACGCTTAACTGCTCACAGATGTGATTCCTTTGGATTAGCTTGAAAACGTGCACACAGGCAAACACTAAACATAATATCTGGACGACTAGCAGTTAAATAAAGTAAACTATCGATCATATCTCGATACTTACGTGTGTCGACCGGCTTGCCTTGTTCATCAATATCAAGCTTTGTTGAAGTTGTCATCGGAGTGCCAATAGGTTTGACATTATCTAGATCAAACTTCTTTAGCAAATCTTTTGTGTACTTGGCTTGATTTATGAATGTTCCATTGTCAGTTTGTTTGATTTGCAGTCCGAGAAAGAATTTCAGCTCTCCCATCATGCTCATCTCAAACTCATTCTGCATACACTTAGAGAATTCTTGACACAGAGATTCATCAGTAGATCCAAATATAATATCATCAACATAGACTTGTATTAAGAGAAGCTTGCCATTAAAAGACTTAATAAAAAGTGTAGTGTCAACCTTGCCTTTTGAAAAACCGTTGTCAAGTAGAAAAGAGCTTAGACGATCATACCAAGCACGAGGGGCTTGTTTTAAACCGTATAAAGCTTTCTTCAACTTAAAAACATGATCAGGATTTTTAAAATCTGTAAAACCTGGAGGTTGTGCTACAAAAACTTTTCTTTTATAAAACCATTTAAAAATGCACTCTTGACATCCATTTAAAATAATTTGAAATTATGAAAACATGCAAATACACATAACATGCGAATGGATTCTAATCTCGCAACTGGGGCATAAGTCTCATCGTAGTCGATACCTTCTTCCTAATTGTATCCTTGAGCTACGAGTCGAGCCTTATTACGAGTCACTAAACCATTCTCATTAAGTTTATTTCGGAATACCCAACGGGTGCCAATGACCGGATGATCAATAGGCTTGGGAACAAGTTTCCAAACTTGATTCTGTTCAAATTGGTTTAATTCCTCTTGCATAGCATCTATCCAAAAACAATCACTACATGCTTCATCAATGGTTTTGGGTTCTAGCTGTAAAAAGAATGCAACACTAGAAACAATATCTCTACTGGATGTACGAGTACTTACACCTTTGGTAATATCACCAATTACCAAATCCTTTGGATGATCAGCCGTAAATTTTAATCTTTTCGGCAGACTCTGAAGGTAGCTGGTTCCTGGATCTTCTCTAGGAGGATCAGCTAGTGCTGAGCTTGGTTGAGAATCAGCTGGTGTTGAGCTTGGTACAGTTAGATCTTCGTCATTGTCATCGATAGTCATTTGATTCAGTTCATCAAAGGTGACGTTGATTGACTCTTCGATGATCATAGTTCGTTTGTTGAAGACTCTGTATCCTTTGCTCTTGGCCGCATAACCTAAAAATATACCTTCATCGGCCTTTTCGTCAAACTTTCCCAAATTGTCTTTTGTATTAAGAATAAAGCACTTACAACCAAATATTCTAAAATAAGAAACTGATAGAATTCTATCAAACCATAACTCAAATGGAGTCTTCTTCGATTTGGATCGAATTAGAACTCTATTGAGAACAAAACAAGCTGTATTGACAGCTTCAGCCCAAAAATATTTGGGTAGACTAAACTGGTTTAACATTACTCTGGCCATTTCGGTTAGAGTTCTGTTCTTACGTTCACCAACTCCATTTTGTTGTGGAGTCCTAGGGCAGGAGAACTCGTATACAAAATCGTGTGTGTCATAAAATTGCTCAAACTTTGCATTCTCGAATTCGCCACCATGATCGCTTCTAATACGAGTGATCATGTAACCTTTTTCATTCTGTACTTTCTTGCAAAAGGCGACAAATTCAGATAATGCATCATTCTTGCGTGTCAAGAAGTATACCCACGTGTATCTAGAGTAGTCATCTACAATTACAAAAGCATATAGCTTACCTCCGTGGCTAGCAACTCTGCTAGGACCAAATAAGTCCATATGTAACAATTGTAGAGGTCTAGTAGTACATACTGCGTTTACTGACTTGAATGTGGATCTGGTAGCTTTATTCTTTTTATATTGGCTGCATACCGAATCCTTCTTGAATGTTATCTCCGGTAAACCGCGTACTAGCTTCTTCGTGGATAATCTTGAAATTGTGTCCATATTTGCGTGACCGAGTCTCATATGCCACAGATGACTCTCATCACTTTTAGCCATTAAGCATCTACCTGAAATGTTAGTTTCTTCCAACAAATAGAAAACATATATGTTGTCTTCCCTGATACCTTCAAAGATAGTACTACCAGTTGAGCTATCAACTATAGTACATTTGTCTTTTCCAAATTTGATGCCATAACCATGATCAGCTAGATGACTTATGCTGAGTAGATTATGTTTCAACTCGATAACCAGACAGACATCCTTAATCATAGGATAGGGAGATTTACCAATATCACCGATACCAATGATATACCCTTTCAAGTTGTTACCGAAGGAGACATAGCCTTCCTTCTTCTTCTTCGACAGTGTTGCAAATAATGTAGCATCACCGGTCATATGCCGTGAACAACCGCTGTCGAGAATCCATTTGCTTTTAGCATGTGAAAGGTGTTCCACCTACAAAACAGTTTGCAGATGAAACTTTTGGTACCTATTTCTTGTAGGGTCCTAAAATATTAGCTTTTGGTATCCATGCATAAATATTTAAATCAATAAGCTTTCTAATTCTACATGCATGAGAAATATGACCAGTGTGGCCACAATAATGACATTGTGCATGTTTAGTGTTGAAAGCTGAGTGATGTGCATGGTTGGTAGGTTTAGGTTTTCTAGTATAGAAGAAAGCATACCTATAATCCTGTTTGGGCTTAACCTTTTGGGGTAAAGGTTTGATAGGGTTTGGTCTGACAGTGTTTGGTTTGGGAATGTTCCGATTATTTGGTAAGTGACACGTGTTAGGATAGGAAGCAGCAGTCTCAGGCTATTTTTCTAACCTAATTTCTAATCTTTTGGAAGTGTCATACAACTTAGTATAGTCAGAAGTGAGTGCTTCCATTCTGACTTGTGCACTTTGAAGACTTTTCTTCTTTTTAGAAAGTTCTTCTTTCAGTTGGTCAACAACCTTATCTTTCTCTTCAGATGACTTGGTAGTCTCGTATAATAAGAGCTTGACAGATGAAAGCTCACCAGACTCACTAACATTATTTTTAACCTCAGCTAGTAGGTCGGTAAGTCTTCCTATTTTACCTTTGTACTCTTTGAGTACCTTCTTAGAGGTCTGATATTTACTACACAGTTTCCTGTAATCACTTATCAGTTCACTGAAGGCATCTTCTAATTGCTCAAAGGTGAATTTATCATATGTATCAACTACAGGTTCAGAGAGTACCTGATCGGATGTCATAAAGCATATATTTGTAGCGTCTTCTAATTGTTCATCTTCTGAGTCGCTGGCTTCACTTTCATGCCATATGCTGGTGTTGGCATATCTCCGAGATATTGATCTCTTCAAGTTCCCTTTCTCATACCTGTTGCTCTTCTTGCTCGATGATGAGTTTATAGGACAATCTTTCTTCATGTGTCCCTTCTTCTTACAGCCATAGCAGACAGCATCATCTTGATACCAGTTGTTGCTGCTATTGTTTTCTTTGGCTTTCTTCTCATATCTCATGAATCTTTTAAATTTCCTTGCTAGGAGTGCTTGATCTTCAGCATCAGATTCACTGCTGTCTGAATCACCTTCAGCAGCTTTTCTGTGCTGAGCCTTGAAAGCGATCGTCTTCTCCTTTGGTGCAGGCCCTTCAAAATCTTGTAGCTCCAGTTCATGAGTGAGTAGCTTACCCATGAGTACTTCGAGGGACATCGTTGTGAGGTCGTTCCCTTCAATGATCGCAGTAGCCTTTGGAATCCAGTTCTTGGTAAGTGCTCGCAGGAGTTTGCGAATCTTTTCATGGTTACTGTAATCTTTGCCTAGGGAGGACAAAGGATTTAGAATATCCAAGAATCTTTCGAACATCTGAGTAACTGTTTCGTTGGGCTTCATCTTGAACACCTCATACTCTTGAGTAAGTCTGCTGACCTTTGATTCTTTGACTTGAGTCGTGCCTTCATGTGTGACTTCAAGAAGCTTCTACACTTCATTAGCAGTTGTGCAGATAGACACCCTGTTAAATTCAGTTCTGTCTAAAGCACAAAATTAAGCGTTAATAGCACGTGCGTCAAGACTGACCTTTTTCTTTTCTTCTTCTGTATATCTGTTATGGGGTTTTTCAACTAAAATTCCATCAACATTTATACGAGGTGGCTTTTGATAGCCATCAATAACAATAGACCATAAATCATAGTCAAGTGATTTCAAAAAGAAACTCATCCGTGTTTTCCAATAGGCATAGTTCGTACCATCAAACAGTGGAGGTCTGTTTATGGCCTGGCCTTCACTTGTGAATTTCACAGTTGCCATGTGTTGTTCTGTGATCTATATAACAATTAGTTAAATGAATAAATAATTGCAATGTTACCTTGCTTTACCTGTAACACCCTCTCTGATACCAATTGTAGGAATAAAATCGTAAAGCAGAATACTCTAGAGGGGGGTGTATAGAGTTGGCAGCGGAATAATGCTAATTAAAAATTGTTAGCAGCAAGATCACAGAATAATAATCACAACTAAATAATGTAAAGGCAGAGATAAGAAAGCAAACGCAAAGACAGCGATGTATACTGGTTTTTCTCTGTTGAGGACTAATCCAGTCGGTAGAACTCTTGCTACCAGTTGAATCCACTATTGGCAAAACTGCAAGTTTTCTTACGAAGTCCTTGCAACTTCTACAACGCGAGCTTTGATACGAAGAACTCGTCCAACTTCAATTGTGAAGAGTTGAATCTTCTATCAAGCCTCTGATTACAATCACTCTGAAACTTCTAGACCGTACCGCATTGGCAAATCGACTAGAGGATTGTAACTGGCTTGGGATCTAAAATTTGAAGCTCGAGAAAAACTCTTTGGAAGACTGAAAGCTTTAAGTAGAGAGAAGATTGAAAGTGAATGAGTGAGTTAAAAATGATCGAAATCCTTCTCTATTTATAGCAGTTCGAAAGACAGAATTCTGGCAGAATTCGGGCAGAACTCGATGAGCAAATCTCGGTCAAATCCTCAACTACAGGAGGACCAAGTTCCAAGGAATTCAAAAACAAAACGGCCACTAACTGAACTCTGGCCGAGTTCTGTCAGGGTTAGGTTATGGTTTTTAAAATTAGTTTTTGGGAAATTTTGAAAACCTTTTTGAAAACCTTTTTGAAGCTTTTGTAAATACGAATGTTTTACAAAACTAAGGACATTTTAAAAACATTTTGAAATCTTTTTGGAATAGCCTATTTGTCAGTACGACTCGGTGTACAAAGTATTCCTAGACTCAAATAAAATAAAAATATATTGCTCAAAGAAATACAGACTCGAACAGGCAAACAGCGCTTCGGTCTTGAACTGAGTAGATAGCTGTTCTTGATCATGTCCAAGAGTCCGAGATATCCTGACTAGTTCCATATATCGAGACAGAGTTTGATCAGTTATTAAAATCAGTTTGACCATATGACCAATGGGCCAACAAAAGGGACTTGTAATGCACAAAGTAAATAAACGTATCGATTTTGTATGGGTGGGCGAGGAGCTCACTCCACCAGTACAGTTGAGTACTGACACCCACACAGCTTTTTATGTACAGGCACAGGTAGAAGCTCGTGGCACGGAGCTCGCTTGGATGCGTTGAGGCACGGAGTTCCTTGGTGACTCGAAGCGTGCGGCCGCGTAAAGTCAGACTTATACGGGACATAATGTATGGACATCGCCTTCCGAAGCTTCGCTGGCTCAAGCATTGTATCGAGAGATGAGAGAGAGCAGAGTGACTTGTATAATGAAAGAAAAGTGAGCATGAGAGACTTGTAATCATGGCCTTGTGACTATTGTAATCTGATTGTTTAATATCAATGAAGAGTTCTTTTGAATTACTTGTGTTTTGCCTTTAAATTTCTGCTGCATGTTCAATATTTCTGTTTGGGACTTCTGTGCGACGACCCCGTCGCCGTCGCTGAATTCGGCCGTTATGAAACTGCCTTGCATGAGTGCAATCTAGGCTCGTGCTGCATCATGCCTTAGCGAGGACGATCGCTCCTACGGGAGCGGGGTGTGACATAATGGTATCAGAGCATAGCTTTATGTCCTTGGACTTCATGTCGATCTCTCAGTTTTAAAAGCTCGTTCATGGAAAAAGAAGTGTGCGCTCTCTTTCAATTGTCCTTCGGCATATCCATACAATAAGTCTAAATATTTTCAAAAGCTCGTACAAGCGTTCAATCGAACGCATCAGTAGGCCTTTGTGCCGAACGGTGTCAAACTTGACTTGATAGAGAACACATGCTAAAGTTAGCAAGTCGCGTGCGTGCCTAAATAGTCATACGTCGACATTAGTAAATGAGCGTGCAAACTAGGAGTATAGTGTGGTGGCCCATGCAGGTCAGTCTTTGCAAATCACGCGAACTCGTGATGGTACTTAAGTTAGTTGTACTATTACGAGCCTGCGGCAAGGAAATGCTCATTCATGAATTAAGATTAATTTAATTTAAGTGAATGACTAGGACTAGGAGTCCCTTATACAAATTTACCGATGGGTAGTCTAGGCCATGCAATTTAGGATGAGGGTCATTAATTTTGATACCGTGTCAGATCCCCATAGTTACACTATTACCTCTTGATAGGACGATATCATCCAATATGGATAGATTATTCACTTGGTGAGGCAGAGTTTCCTAGAGCAATGATCTAACCTTGATGAATTATTCAATTCATTCTCTTTGCCTCTTAGATATCATCCCCATATCCTAGCCGAATTATCTATATAATTGCTAGTTGCCCTAAGAATCATTATTTTACAAAGTTCTGATTTTGTTATCCATATACGGACCTCGAGTTAGTTTCAATTCAAGTTTGTCCCTCAGAGGCTTGAATACACATGGAAGAGTTAGAATGTTTGTATTTCTTTTGTCCTCAGTTATTTCCCCCGGTGCAATTTTTTATCTTAAGGGTTGTGACTGATAGGACAAATGCTTACGTTTTATCTCATAGGCAATTTGTTTGAATCTCTAGGAGCTCATGGGTTTTTACGGATGTAGTTAAAAGAATATTAGTTGACTCATGATGGCAGGACAGCAGCGCACTGTCTCCATTTATTTGAATTATAGAAACCATAGATTCACTACAGCCAGCAGCACACTGGCGAGACACGACCCCTAGAATTGAAATTAGTCTAAGAAAATATAGGTTATAGAATATTTCTAAAACTATGGCTAGAGGTCATCTTTTGACCATAACCCTTGTGTCAATATAAGGTAGAGTATCGAATAACATAGCACCCTGAAATCACGAATCCAAGGGTTTACCACAGCCCGAGTATACGGGCGAGGCGTAACTCTCGGTGAAATGACTTCAAACGTGATTACAGGTTTAGGATACTATGGAGGATAGGACAATGCCATGTATGTCCCATAAGATCCAAAGCCAATATTAGTGGAAGTTCTGTAAGTTGAGTAGCATGTCTCCCGACCTAGCATTATGTGGTCCTTATGATCTATTGACGAGGTAATTGACCGACACTAATAAGTTACCAAGAATATAGAATCCAGAGTTCCATAACCCATTAGTTGACCAAGACCTGATGGACAGGAAGATTTTAGAAAGATTGTATAAGCAAGGACACCAGGTAAGTTTTGATTCTCTCTAAACTCGGACTACTTATACCTCTTTTCAAAAATCTCGCGTACTTGTATCTTGACTATCTTGACCAATGCTGCTATTACAGCCTAGTTTTTGCAAGCTTACTCTTTTATCGAGCTTGATTCGAGGCATATGTTTAGTGGGGATGCCTGCTAACTTATTGTCTAATCAGAATCAGTGTATTATGGTCTGATCAACCATGATGCATTTGGTTAGCACTTTATTTAATTACCCTACGTGGATTGAGATATAGATGTCTCTAGGGTCTCATCCACGACTGCATTGACAATTCCTCTTGAATTATATGTTCGCCCTTGAATCACGAAATTGTATTCAGTAACATCTCCTTTAAATTCTTTATTGTTTTTATCTTTTACCGATTTGGAAAGACGAAAGCTCGTGATGGTAGAGAGATACAGAGTATTCCCATGGCTATGATAATGGTAGGCACAAGTGTAGCTACCAACGGCCAGTCCTGGGATTGAGTTACTCGTTCTCCTCTCGACCCCAAACCATTATCGGGACTTTCAAGCCATCTGAATTTAAGAATGATTAGGGTTTTACCCTTAGTCGTAATGTCAACCTAGGAGACTACCTATTTTCAAGAGACCAAATGTTGTGAACCTCTAACCATCCTTTGAAGCTTGCTTCAACTAGAACCCGTGTGACAATAGTCTGGCAGACTCGACACAAATGGAAATACATGACTTGGTTGTTAGAAATCTTTTTCCTATGATGTGCCCTAGAGTTGGTTACCCCATCGATAACTCTTGTATATGGTGGACGAGTAGGTCATTCTATTTTATCGACCGTGTGTAATTGTACACACTCATGTTCCATTTATTGAGGAACGATCATTGACTTGACTTATAACCATCGTACCCTGTTCCGTCGTGCTTGATTCTTTATTAACGAGAGTCGAGGTACAATACCTGGATTTTGGAATTCTTCTGACCTCATTATTCCTAAGACTATGTCCTAGCTTCTAAGGTGGGTAGACTGTAAGCCTACTAAAAAAATTTTAGGATACACGAGGATTACCGATTGATTAGAATAACTTCCATTAGGATGATGATTAGTGCCCTTGGACTCCCACTTTTCATTTAGATCATTTTGTGTCCCCGAGCGTGTCATTAATATTCGGAGCACGAGACCAGCTGTTACCTTCCAACGAAGTTCATATGCAAGGTCTAGACGAGTCCTCCTTCATCTAGGTATATCATGTCCCACTCAAACATGTCCCCTTGTATTTTATTTTTATGTTACGACTTTCAGGTCAAAAGGTCTAGCTATAACCCTCACCATAATACCTGTAACTTTTCGACTACAATTAGAGACTCAACCTCGGCTCAATTCATCCGACCTAATATATGGTTGCGATCGACTCAAGGCCCACTACGCGCATATCACTACTGTGCCACTCAATTGTGTCTTCTTGTGCCACTTAAACACAAAAGTCACTGAAGACGCATTATTGGGCTTTAGAGGCCTAGTTAACCATTCCGACTGCCCAACTAATTTAACCACTTGGGTTGAAATCTATTCTAGGTTACCCTAACCTAGTAGAAATAGTTTATCATGAGGATATTGTCCAGTCAATATAGATTGAAATCCTAAGTTCAACCAACCAGCGATTGATGTCCAATCAGGAAACCCGTTAAGACCCAGTAAAACCCATACATATATACCACTATATTTGGACTATGGAACCAAACTAGTTGAAATAGGTCCCTATACCTATTATGTAGTCTCCCCTCTTAGATTGTGAAGTCATTCGTAACCAATATTCCATCTACCTGGAAGTCGCGATACGATCTTGTATCGCATTTTATCCTTGCTCGTGTGTTTAAATAACCACGGGAAAGATCACAATCTTGACTCCTCAAAATTCTGTTCTATTATGGAACCTTATTTTGATAGAATTTCGAGAACGAAACTTCTTTATTGCACGGAGTGCAAGCCCTCTGAGAAACGAAGGGTCCTTCGAGTTAGCAAGTGACTGAAGTAGAGTAGCATAATCTAGCAAATAAGGAAATGGTTCATGAATTTTCTTTCTAGCTGTATCATTTGGATACCGCTACTGCTCTTGAAACTTCATTTTTACTCTCGATTGTTCTTCCTTATCTTCATGTCCTTCCTATTTCGGAGCGACGATGGTCATACTTATTAGAATTTACCAATATTTTAGCTACGTGTGTAAAATTGTTGCTGGATAAATTTGTGGGTTGTTGATAGATAAGAGAGGATTATAGATGTCATATACCGTAGATATCTATTGGCAGATATTTTTGCAATTAGTTGGAGGATTTTAATATTTTAGTGACATGAGATTTGAGGGAGTAGTGTGACCAAAGGTGGGTAGAAGTTCTCGAAGTTTCGTAGTTACAAAATGGCTAGAAGGAGGATACAACTATTTTCGAGGAAATTAAGGTAATTGTATATTTTCTTTGAATTATAAGGAGTAGTTATGAATTAGAATTTCGAGGACGAAATTATTTTTAAGGTGGGTAGATTTGTAGCCCCTCTTCCCAAATTTTGATAAAATTTTATTTATTTATTTTATTGGAATGGTGATTTTTAGATTCTATAGATAATTATTTAGTTAAATATTACGGTAGATGATTTTAGCCATAATGGAGTTTTGGAGTACAAGATGACTAGAAATCGAGGCACGGATAGTGCAAGGGCATGCTTTGACGAGAGTACTAGCCCTGGTAGGGAAGGCCGAGCCATAGCGATGTCACAATTGGGAAAACCAAGCCAAGTTACGACTTAACCCTTACCGAATGTTTATTTATTCATTATTTATATTATTGAATTTTAGGGAAATCAGTTATACCATTCTAGCCCGGACTGGACCCGAACTGAGCCCAAGCCCATGTAGTCATACGGGACGTGCAACGACATTCGTGTTGATGACATTCGTGTAGATGGAATTTGGTATGAGGGTGTTGTATTACGTTTTAATGATTTAATGAATATTTTCTAGTATTCAAAATTTTAATATTATAAATATCGTTATTAATTAATATTCAATAATATTTGGATAAAATGGGTCCATTGTACGTTTTAGGATTTTTAGAATTTGCATAGTGGTACATACACCATTATTGTTTTATTTAATTTTGTTATACTTATTATTATTTTATTGAGATTATTATATATATAATATTATTTTATTGTTACGGGTTATATCAATTTTGTTAATTAAATATTATTAAATATAGGTAGAAATATATACAGTGATATAAATAATAGAAATATACGTAGCGATTTATTATATAGATAAATATACATATTAATATGTATGTGTATATATATATATAAATATATGTATATAGGAGTATAGGGGTATATATACATAAATGTATATATATATAAATATTACATATGTATATGAATATATGTGTAGGTGTACATATATAAATATATGTATATATATACGTATATGTATATATATAACATGTACATATATACGTATATGTGTATATATAATATGTATATATATATATATTTTATTTGTTGCTAATAGGTATATGAATAAGGAAATAATAGTAGCAGTAAAACCCAGAACCCAGCTATTAGCATCCCCGAGCCCAGTGGCCCACAGGCCAAGACCCCCCCTGCGAAGAGAAAACCCGAGCAAACCCCCGACTGATTATAAATTACGCGAGAGAGAGAGAGAGAGAGAGTCGACTGCAAACCCTAACCACCCTACGCCAACACGACCCCCCTGGCGACCTTCCCCATGACGGTGCGCGCCGCCCCGACGCGGCCAGTCGACCGTCGGCCGGCCACAGGCCGAGAACAGGCCACGCGCGCCGACGGAACGACGGCAGCGTCAGCAGCATTTGCAACAATGAGCCAATTTCGCGACGGGATTTCTCCCTCCACACTCGTCGGTTTCACGAACCGACTTCGCGAGTATGTTCCCAATATATACCAGATTATTTCCCTTCACGTAGAATCTAATGTGGTCGAACCATCGATTCCCAAAAGCAACTCGAAAAATCCGAAAAATTAGTTTTCGTCAGTTTCAAGACTGTGCCCAAACCCCATGTTCAAGGATAGATCCCGATCGATCCAGTACCAATATAGGAAATCTATTTGAAGAGACTTTTAGACAACATATAGGGCTTCGAATCCCTTCTTACGGAATTTGAAATCATCGACTATGCGTCGAGAAATCGAATCCCAAAGTTTTCCAAAAACCTGTTTTAAAAATATTGAAATTGTTCCACACGACGTGCGTCACGCCAATCCGGACGACGTGGTCGCGAACCGAAAGTATCGAAAGCTACATAACGGTTTCATGGTCGTGTGGACTTTGACGGAATTCAAATTGGTCGCGTGTGCGCGACGAATTTGATGCATATCCGTCAAAATTTACCGTATCGTGCACTTTGCAAATTGTCCAATTATTTTGTGCACGCTCGTCAGATCGAGACGAAACTTGCGCCAACAGGACCGTATCATTTTTCTGGTCCTGTATGCCAAGTTTGGTCTAATTCTGAGACAGTTGAAACGTACGTCGTTTTGCGGGCCCCACGGTCCCACTCAACGGTCGATTTTGTGCACGGCCCACCGGAATCCAACTTTGGACATACGGTTGGGTTCGTATCAAAAAACTGGATCCGTAGATATGTAGTTTGACGACTTTAGAGACCGTTGACTCTGGCATGTTTTTCGGTGCAAAGCGGGTCCAACAACGGACATTGTTTTGGCCCGAAATTACCGTTTTGCCCCTGTGTCCAGAATTGGACTTAAGGACAGGCGAACCTAGCTAATTGGACTATTCTGAGATCATTGGTATTGTCTATTTCAGCTTCAGGGGACTGTTGTGCGGGTTTTGACTATTGCGACACATTGAGTAGTTCAGACTGTCGGTTTCACCAGCAGAGGACCACAGGCGAGTACAGTTCATTGTCTGCATTTCGATATTGATCTTCACTATATTTCATTGATTGGCCATTGATTATGTGATTATTTTCTATTATAAATTGTTGAGTCGGGAATGAGAAGTACCAAGGATGTGTGCTCTGACCTGAGACAGTGTAGACAGTGTAGACAGTGATTTATTATTGCAAAGTAGACAGTGTAGACAGTGATCTATTATTACAAAGTAGACAGTGTAGACAGTGATTTATTTATTGCAAAGTAGACAGTGTAGACCGTGATTATTATTGTATTTAAACTGTGTAGATTATGATTATTATTTTGTAGACAATGTTTCTTTATTTTAATATTTGCTGTAGACAGTGTAACTTTAGACAGTGTAGACAGTATAACTTTAGACAGTATAACTTTAGACTGTAACTTTAGACAGTGTAACTTTAGACATTGTAGACAGTGTCGCGTAATTGTTCCGAGACCGATCACATATCAAAGGTACTTCTAACAGTTGGAAAAAGTATTTTGTGTCTATTTATTTATTACTGATTTTCTGTCTTTACTGTTTATTTTTTCAAAACTCATGATTGATGTCTAACCTTTGTTTTATAGTCATCTTCTCTATTTGAAATTGCATTCAGTGAATTGTGCTCGTTCCATTCCTGACTGGAAACCATATTTTTCAGGTTAGCCGTGGATTTACTTAGCATGAGAGATACGGGGATACTCACAGACAGAAGCTTAGACACTAGCTAGATAGTTGAGTGGTAGTCATTCTATAATTGTACAAGTTTACGTTTTCTGCAAAAGAAAAACTTGTGCTCTTGTAAATTAAATTAATTTTGTGAATGAGTATTATTTGTAATTTTGATCTTCATGGCCGTGACAGCGTTCTACCGCCGACACTGCGGCGTAGGCTGGTTTGGACACGTCTCGTATCTGTTTAAAAAAAACGGATGCGGGTCGTGATATATAGTCCGCACGGGATGGCTATGCACACGGCCTTTGGCTAAGTTGTGTCGCGCATCGTGCACCTCGACTTTTTGGTGCAAACGAATCGCGAGCAATATCAAGTATCACTCGGTCAGAAACGAAGATACACTTAGCGTGTATATCGATAGGAATACTATCGAGCTAACGCTTGGGCGTACACAGAAGATTGTTTTGGATTTTGAGGAATAGTACGAACGACTTAGTGAGTCGATACGACGTGAGCGATTACGCTGGAGATTCGTTGAACGAATCTGAAAGATGTGTTGGCGAGTAACGCAAACGTGATTTGGACTAGATCGGATGGCTCGAATCCTGAGTGGTGTATGGTTTGTCTTGGAAATCATTCGAGCGAAAATTGAGGAATACGAGTAGCAACAAGTATGTCGGCGAGGCGATGCGATCGCACAAAGCCTTAGAACGCATCACGCTTAGTTGGTCGTGACTTTGAATGTCTCGAACGAGATGTCGTTCGGACAACTTGTGAATGGTCAACATGAGTTAGAAAACGATATTAAATCACGATTCAGAACAATGAATAAAAGTGAATGTCTTGATCGAGGAAGCCTAGTGGATCGCGCGTGTGATTTCGGATTAAATCGAATGGAATTGTGGTATATTCAACTCGGACAACAGTATCAGTGCACGACTCAGAGTTCATTGCAAAAGGAAGATCGTTAGGTTACGTACATCATCGATGGTATTGAGGCGTATCAAAGATCGATGTGCAATAACTCGGGGGTACTCTAGATCGAGGGACGATGATCGTGTAAAATGTCATTATTTCGATGGATGCTATACTCGGGAGATTGAAACATGTCGAGGAAAAGATAGTCTTGGCTCGAGGATTTTCTAGTTGAACGAATGACAGTCAGACTATCGAACCGAGATCTTGGCTTGGATGAAAATAAAATGTCTGGATTTGCTTCGTTGATAACCACAACGTTGAAGTTCTTGTCTTATGCGAGCACAACTCCAGCCTCGTACATGCGTCACGTCGATTATGGCAATCACTCCGCGTGAGCGCAAGTATGGTGATTCATAGGCGGGGGTGATTGAACTTGCATGGCCTGGCAATCTGATTGTTTCGATTTGTGGTTTGACGCGAAGGTGGACTCGAGAATGACCCAGCGTGCTTGACGATTGAACTTGAGGATTGAGTAGGTCCAATCCGCGTATCGAGAATGAATGAGTCTAGACTCAAACAAGAGTTACGCCCCGATGACAATGATTATTCCGCAGGAGCATTGCATGGTGATTCATGAACCACCGTGGATAATCGAACTCGCGTGAGATTGGGACGCAATATATTGTCAAAGCTAGATGACTTCGTGATCGAATAAATGAATTGGTTAGAATTGGTGATTTGAATGGATTCGAATACGTGTAACGAATGCATTGATACGAATAGGTGATCGTGTTCGATGTTTAGAAATCTGAGTGACGCGAGCTCGGGTAGAAAACCCCGTACTATCGACTTTGGTTTGACCCTAGGATTGGGGTCAGTATTGGTATTATTGTTGGGAAACTATGATTCCAATCCTGACATTGACTTAGCCTTGAGAAATGGCCTAGCGGTTAGGCGAGACGCCCCTGTTTCAAGAGTTAGCAATCGAAAGATTAATCTTGAGGATTGGTATGGATGTATAAGTGAATCACGAATATAGAAATACCCCTCACGAGATTCTGCTGACATACATATATTTCAGGGACGTCTGAGTATGTGCACGATACAACTCGAGTGTGAATGACGAATTCTCTATCATGCGGCTTGGCTGAATGCATGTATTTTGGGGACGCCCGGAATGCGTGCACGATCCAACCAAGTGATTCATTAAATTCAAACGAGACTTAAGAAATGGAAAAGTGTCGAAGATTTGAGAGCGTGTTAAAGGAAAAGATTAAAAATAGTGCGAGCGTGGCTCGGAATTGAAGAAACGCGCAGGCGGAGTGTGTACAATTAAGTCTTGGCCATAGAAATAGTAGGATGGCTTGCCTTCAGGAAAGTCTCGAGGACAAGACTTGTTCTGAGTGGTATATGTTGTAGTGCCTCGTCCCGCAAAGTCAATTGGAGGAATCGAAATGCCGACGGCGTTCAGACATTAGCCTTGCAACGGCTGCTCGAAGGCTCGTTCGGTCGAGGCGACTCCTCGCTCAGGTGGGATAGTTTCAGTGAACTTGCCTTATCTTAGCTTTCACTTAATAACTCGCATATTTTCAACTTACACAAGTTAGGCTTGATAATAAAAGAGACGCATCCACATAGCTAAGGGAATAATCCCGACGGATCGAAATGTCTTAGAACATGGAAAATGGTCCCATGGTCTGCTTAGAAGTCGGCTTAGCATGCTTTTAAATTTACACTCGATCCTTCATTCCCGTGTCTTGGGAGAAGGAAATTGGCCTAAGTTGCTAAGTTGCCTCAACACTCAAATTAGCCTAAGTCATAGGCATCGCCCACGTGAATGCTTGATAAAGCATGCACGGTTCCGTCGTTTTGCCCCAACGCTCGAATTGGCCTAAGTCATAGGCATCGCCCGCATGAATGCTTAATAAAGCATACATGGTCCCGTCGTCCAAGGCTTGGAATAGCCTTCGTACGTCCCGTGAGTTAAGTCGTCTTGCACGGCTGTTGGCTTAAGTCTAGGCACCCGAGAACTTGGTCGTTCAAGTCGAATGCGTGTACGGCACGTTCACTCGATACGAAGCTTGGCATAGCCTTTACTCGTCAAGTCGTTACGGATATAAGTTAGACAAAGTTATGTCGGTCGGTTTAAGCCATTTCTATCACTGTCCCGCTCTATCTGCGTTTGTCAAGTCACGTAGTCCCTTGAGAACAAGGCTCGTCGTATAAAGTATATGACTTGAGCAATAGCGTCGCCTAGAGAACCAGGCCTGTTTAAGGCACGAGCCACGGTCGGTTTAGTGAAGAGTATGCCACGGACAGAAGGAAGTCCACGTGACTGGTTGTCGCCGAGATAGGTCCCGCTACTTGGGAGTCTCGCTAAGTCTCGATAAGTCCCGCACACGAGATCAGTCCCGCTACTTGGGAGTCTCGCTATGTCTCGATAAGAAAATACACGAGATCGGTCCCGCTACTTGGGAGTCTCGATAGAAAGATGGAAAGCATGGTCATAGTTAAGGAAGTACTTGATAGGTCGAGTTGTGTCTTGCATGGTCATTGGACAACTTATCGACAAGGTTAGGTCTTCTCGAGTGATCGTCGGGGCACCGGGATCATGTCGGCCCAAGAGAAGCGAGTGAGGCTCAAGTAGGATGCTGGATAACCGCATAGGAGATTCGGTGCCTCCGGGCTAGCTACCCGTGTAGGGACGGTCCGATATCCCCGAGCCGAGATATAAGATAGCTTGACATTGCTAGTGACTACTCATGTAGATGGGTCGGCAGAATAGTGGCAAATCGCGTGTATGCCTTTGGATTGAGTCTAGAATATGAATGCAGGTCTAGTCGGTAACACAATGTCTGGGCCTAAGATTGGGCTGCAGCATAGGCAACGTACTTGGCACGATACTTGGCATCAGAATGTTCATGAAATCGACATTATGTTTCACAAGTCTTGTCTAAGTTGGTTTATGAGTAGAACAGGAAGACCGCAAGGCGGTAGCATGGATAAGTCTTGATATGTTGCGAGGCACGGCCTCAATCTTTGAAGCACAAACATATCTAAGCAAGGTCTAGAGGCACGGCCTGCACGAGTCATCCCTTTGTCTTCGTTGGCACAGGAATTAGCCTAAGAGGCACTTGAGTTTAGGTAAAAGTCTTGGCATAGTCAAGTTCGCATAGATTGCTCCTCGGCGAAGCACTGTCTCGAATTCATTAAAGTCACAAATAGAGTATGGCATGATCCTGCCGTCCCGAGTTGAAGTTCGGTCAAGTACGTAAGCGATGAGGCACTGCCACGATCGAAATACACGTTGACATTATAGCACGACCATGTCATGGCACGTCAGTTTGGTCAGACATCGTTGTCTTAAAATTGATCCTAAGGCAAGACTAACAAGACAATCAAAAGGGATTGTAATGTACAAAGTAAATGAACGTGTCAGTTTTGTATGGGTGGGCGAGGAGCTCACTCCACCAATACAGTTGAGCACTGACACCCACACATCTTTTCATGTACAGGCACAGGTAGAAGCTCATTGCGCGGAGCTCACTTAGATGCGTCGAGGCACAGAGTTCCTTGGTGACTCGAAGCGTACGGTCGCATAAAGTCAGACTTATACGGGACATAATATATTGACATCGCCTTTCGAAGCTTCCGCTGGCTCAAGCATTGTATCGAGAGAGGAGAGAGAGCAGAGTGCCTTGTATAATGAGAGAAAAGTGAGCACAAGAGACTTGTAATCATGTCCTTGTGCCTATTGTAATCTGATTGTTCAATATCAGTGAAGAGTTCTTTTGAATAACTTGTGTTTTGTCTTTATATTTTTGCTGCACGTTCAATATTTCTGCTTGGGACTTCTGTGCGATGACCCCATCGCCGTCGCTGAATTCGGCCGTTATAAAATTGCCTTGTACGAGTGCAATCTAGGCTCGTACGGCATCACGCCTTAGCGAGGATGATCGCTCCTACAGAAGCGGGGTGTGACAGGTTATCAGGCGAGTACATTCTCTGATCATTTCATAACTTGCTTAGGATTATATTCATGCTCTAGTTTACCTTCTTTGATGCTGTCACGATATTATCACGAATTTGTACTATATGGAAGCCTACATGAGATGTTATCCTCCTTGGGAGCATCGAATACTTCATGTCATGTGTTTCATGTACATCATGTATTCCTCGCTCTCATGTTATTCATGTTTCTCATGTGCTTCATGCTCGTTCATTCATGCTCGTACACTCTCATGTGCTCTCATGTTCGGTCATGTTTCTCATGTATAAGCTATACTTCATGTGTACCCCTTCATGGGCCTTCATGTGGAATTTATGTGCACTCAGTTCTGAGCCCTCATGTATACTTCATGTACACCCATCTACGGGCTTTCATGTGAAAATCATTTACGTAACATAACTTGTCTGGATTCTTGTGTATTGATTGGGGTATGGGGGAGTATAAATAGTCATATGAATAATTCCAAAGTAGTATAACAATGTGCGCCTCTTTAGTATATTCATGTGCAATATCAACCGTTCATATGTCAACTTTGTACTCTATATCACTAGTCACTGATAGTTCTCTACTTATAGTAGATATTTCCATTACAGTTCTTTTTTTTACATTATGTACATTCTTTCAGTTTTATGTATCGTACTCTCTTGCAAGTTTATATTTTCTAACCTGTTATGATCTGCGTGAGATGTATTGTGCTCGCTTCCGTCCTGACTGGACCTGTTGAAAATTTTACAGAGAATGATGAGGAACCCTGCACCCCTAACTATGGAGTTTTTCTAGATGACACTCGCGACCTAGACCCCTAGGGAGGTTCAGGCAGCTGCTGAGGATGATACCCATGCATACTGTAGATAGTCTAGACTGTTCTTTCTTTTCATGTTAGTTGCTGTCTTTGATTTCAGAGTTGTATTATTATGGAGATATTGAGACTTATGTTATTTCACTTTGTTGTACCTCAATTGAGGATTTCCTTATCTATTCCATCGTGCTATATTCTACCTCTAGATTATGACTGAGTTGTACCATCTGTGACTTAGCCTCCAGTTGGAGAGTATTTCATATTGTGTTAGTTATAGTTCATAACCTAGAACAGCGTTCTACCGTCGATACTGTGGCGTAGGCTGGGCGCTGTTACGTACTCGTACCCTCACAGTGGGTGCGGGTCGTGATACATTTTTAGTGGTGGCCCATACAGGTCGAGTTTGTGTAGTGATATTCGAACTAGAGTATCACTACAGTCTGCAGTAGGATTTGGATTATTTTGAGGTACTCAATCACATTAGGAAAAACTCTTAACTGAATTTCTGCCATCTAAATTCTTGTTGAAGATTGCTTCCTTGAAATAACTGCCCTCCCTTGAATTATCATTTCTATCTCCGTATTGGTTCCTTGTTTGATCTGTCTCCAGGATGATGATTGAGTCACGATGGCATCGCTCTGGGCCAGCAGACACCGGTGAGAGGAATACCACCCCTCGCCCGATTATGGATGTTGGGACCAATGCACCTCCTGTTTCTGCTAATATAGGAGCTTCTGCAGCTTTTGGGAGTGCACCTCCACCTGTTCGGAGGTCTTCCCCCATCATTCTGGATATGTATCAGCAGCAGTTACCTTCAGGGACAGTGGATGCGGCTAAGATGTTTATCATTTTCCAGCGATTCCTAGAGACTCAGCAGCAGATGCAGCAGAGCCAGTCTGCTGAATTCTAATAGAGCATACAAGATACTCACCAGTTGGTCAGGACGACAGTAGAGCTGGTGGCTGTTCAGCCACTGGGAGGACAGATGCATCAGTATCAGCCGAAGACTCCAGACATCCAATCCTTTAAGAAGATGGGACCCCAGGATTTCAAAGGTACAGAGGGCATCATATACGCTGACGATTGGATAGAGCACATTGAGGAGATATTCTGATTGGCACAAATACCAGCTGAATTACAGATCGAGGCAGCAGCCAGTCAGATGCAGGACTTGGCCCGTACTTGGTACCAGTCGGACCCGAGGTTTGGTACAGCCGGTCAGACTTGGGCAACGTTCAAGAAACTGTTCAAGGAGAAATTCTTTCCAGATATAGCACTCGGTGCCTTAGAGGCGTAGTTCGAGAGTTTGGTTCAGGGGAACAAAACCGTTGAGGAGTAAGTCGGAGAGTTCTGCCATTTGAGTAGATTCGTCGAGGATCTTACTGAGGCCGGAAAGGCGAGGAAGTTTCGCAGGAGCTTGATCAGGGAGATCAAGTCGTATACCAAAAGCAGTCGCGACGCCACTTTCGAGCAGATTCTGGTAGGAGCCATGGCAGCGGAGGACGATCTTGGGCTGAAGGAGAAGAGGACACGAGACACCCAGGGAGCTAGTGGCAGTGCGGGCCCGGCCAAGAGGCCCCACTTACAGATTCAGCAGCAGTATCCGCAGCAGATGCCCCACCTACTTATTCAGCAGCCATATCAGCAGTCGAGGGTCTACTTTCAGCAGCAGCAGGTTCAGGACCGTGTAACCTTTCAGCAGGTGCAGTAGCAACAGAGACAGCAGCAAGCCCCGGGACAGCAGCTTGTTATCATTTTCCCTTTCTGCAAGAAACTAGGGCATGATTGGGGCGAATGCCAGAAGTGGCTGGACAGATATTTACTTTGCGGAGGATTCGATCATCGGCTGAGAGAGTGTCCTGAGTCATTTGGACAGACAGTTCAGAAAGCAAGAGCTAGGGCTCCGATGGGCCAGCAGAAGGGATTATCCTTACCAACTCAGAAGCAGAGGTACATGCAGCATCAGCAGCAGGCCAGGGAAGGCCAGCAGGGGCGAGCTTTTGCCAGGACAGTCGAGGATGTACAGGCCATTGGATATCTTGTTACAGGTTCCGTTTTTTTCGATTCTATTTTCGCAATTGCCTCTTATATCTGTCTTAAAAATTTGATTCCCTCTTTTCCTTGTTGATTGATCAATTTTGTCTTATTGTCCTTGTGTTATGTTTGATTTTCTTCTGAGATAAATCATATGGGCTAGGTCACCTCAGTTATGGGATCTATAATCTTTGTTAGTCTTGTTAGCTGGCATAGTGAGGACATATAGTCGGATTTTGGACGTATTTCTCGGGCGTGGGAATTTAAGGTTTTCGCTGTCAAGCATGCGAAAATGCAAAAATTTTAAATACCATAATTCTAGAGGTATGTGCCTTAGTCAAGGACTCTGTGATTATCGTAGCCTTGCTTACTAGCATGACGAAGATTTTGAGTATCATGATTTTGGACAGACGCATATGATTATCGAAATGTGTGATTTAAGACTATGATTGTAGGGTGTTTGACCTAGAAGGAGTACTACCATCTTAAATTTCGAGGGCAAAATGTTCTAAGGAGGGTAGACTTGTAACACCCAGTTTTCTAAATAAGGGTAATTTTAAAATTTTGTGATTTTTAATTATTTAATTATGATATTTAAATAATAATATGATTTTTGGTGATTTTTAATCATTTTAAAACTATTTAAAAATTATGACTTATGATTTTGATGTGCAGCTAGTGAAACCATAGAGACTGTTAGCCCTAGAGCCTAACCATGTGATTGGGATTTTTATTTATCATTTTTAGCCTAGGGGTAATTTGGTCATTTTGACTTATTAGAATTATCTGATTAATTATTGGATTGATGGTTGTTGATTTGACTTTTACTAGTTCTGACTTAAGAGACTAACCAAGATGTTGACCCTGTTTATGGTGACTTGAATAGCATGGTGTGACCCTAGCCTAACTTAAGTCAACCCTAGTTAGGTCACTTAGGATCAAGTTTGAATAGGAGGAATAATGAATAGGTCCATAGGCTCGAGACTTAGAAATTGGTTCCATAACTAGTGCAACTTGGCCCATGGCCCATGACTTGAAACCCTAACCCTAATTTTATCCTTTATGACTAGCCACCTAGGGATTCCCAACCCTATAAAGTCTCCCTTCTATTGTTCTTGCCTCTTTTATAATATTTCAACAAATTGAAGGAAGAGATAAATAGCAATTTTCCTTAATTCATAACTTCCTCGTTTTTAACCCTTTTTGACCCAAATCTTTTGCATATGAATCTAATCAACCCCTACTTGCTGTACATGGAAAGAAATCCCAGCTTTGGATCAATTTGGAGCATTTGGCTAGCAAGGAGAACACCCCCCCATTTGAAGCTTTTTTTTGCTATTTGCATCTATAGGTAAAACTCCTCAAATTGTGCTAATATTCTGATTTCTTTGCATCCTAGCCTAGATCTAGATGTCCCCTAGCTATCCCTAGAATTTGGGTAGAATTCATGTCCATTTTGTGTCCGTATCGGACACGTATCAATATGTCTATGTAGGTGTTTGATGAAATGCTTGAATAGATTAAATCTTTTTATTTTCTAAAACAAAATACAGATTTGGGAAGCCCTTGATGTGTGTTTTCGAACCCCTACTGACTGAACACAAATTTGTGTCATTTTCATATCGGAAACGGTCGTGGACACGCTGTACGACACAGCGTACGGGTACCCTGATGATACATATTGTTTTCTCCAAGAATTGGACACGTGGACTCGTGCCACTTGGCACGAGGGTGGGGACTGACACTGACAGGCCACCCCTAAGGTTTGGGGCGAGTTCGTGATATGTCGGACACGGGATCAACCATGCACTGATTCAACCACTATGTACGTGCGAGAATTCCCTCCTCCGATACGCAGGAAAAACTCTTGACACGACTCACTTGGACACGTTACAGGAACTTGTGCACGTAGCCCTATACTAGACGAACGCCTAGACACGACCACGAGACACGAGCTTCCATGATCTGCCATCAACTGCTCTATCTCAGAACCCGTCAAGGGCCTACGAGACGAGAAGAAGACTGGGCTGTCCCCTTCTTCTCTGGTGAAGACGTAGTTAGTCCAGGCCCTCGTATGGGGAAGGGACCCCTCAGTCTTACCCTTCTTCGTAATCTGGTGACAAATAAAAAAGTGACAGAGTAGCTCTTTATACACCTCCATCATCTCGGAGTTCTCCTTCTGTAAATCCAGGAGCTCCGCATCACAGGGGACGTATTCTGCATATGGCTCCTCCCCCAGGGAAGTTTAGATATCGCCTACATCTCGTGAAGAGCCAAACCCATCTCCCCTCTCGGAGTGAAAAAGGTGCACGTGTGATGGTTGTAAAACTCCGCCAAGGAGACAAACATTGGCCAGTTAACCTTAATGCCATATTGGGTGGCTCTAACAACATAAAGAAGACCGAAAGCTTTTAGGGTGGTCTCGTAAGTTGAGAGCACCCATCCAGTAAGGTTACTCCAGAACAGGACAGAATGTCTCCAACCTTCCATCCGCAGCTTTCCTTTCGGGTACGACTCCCTCTTTGACAACATCAAGTTGGAGAGAGGCTCAACAGCATAGGGGTGAAGATCAATTGGGACATCGTTCATTACGACACCAGGTTACAGCCCCCACATGGAGTAGGACATGGAACCCTTGACACACTTGAACGTGACCTTCTTCTGGTCACCAGAGTTGAATTGGATCCTGCCAGAAACAACCCCATGCAGTTCAGGGGTCAGGTCATATTTCATCTGCCTCTGTACAGCCAGATCAGCAAACGCTAACAGAGGGTATTGGCGCTTCATCGATGGCAACCCTATTCTTTGGTCATTTAACTTAACTACCAGAGGGTCTTCTAGACATATCGTCTCATCATCCTTGAATCCTACACTGTTACCGAATAGGAAGAACGGCTTCTTCAAATGGCGTGTCCCTCCTAGCAAGAGCTTCTCATTATTAATCATCTGCTTCATAAAGGTTTTGTCATGTTCAATTATGGTGATCGTTCGTTCCGTAGGCTGGTCGTGACTGATCTTGGCCTGAATATTGTTGACCATATTAGTTATGTGGCTTGTGCCGAGGACGTGGCAAGCAGAGCCGAAAGGGATCCCACCAAGTTCCGGGACAAACATGTTAACTGCAAGGACAGAAAAGAAAGTCAGACTCAGAATCCGCAGGAAAAACAAGTGCTGGAGGAATCTTATACGCCCAAAGGGCAATGCGCGCAAAGGGTTATGCGCCTAAAACAGCATATAGGCGCATAACATACAGCAGTACGTAGGTGCATAACATGCAGCAGCATGTGGGCATATAACATATAGCAACGAGTGGGCACATAACACACCACAACGTTGGCGCATGCTTCTGTTGGCGCATATGAATGCTCACAGAAGTATGTTGCCTTGGGCGCATGCGCCCAGGCAGAGGAAAAGTCTGAGCGTCGCAAATTAACGCTCAAGACTTTGTTTTAAGGTGCAGCCTCATCCAGGATCGGGTCTTGGACTGGCGAGGATGCTGTCGCAGGAGAAGAGCCACTCGGTGCAGCCCCTTGCCCTTCGCTGATCTCTTGGCGGCCTTGGAAGACATGGTTCGTGCAAAGAGGAGATAAAAAGTCTTTTTTGAAAATTCTAAGAGAAAAGAGAATAATGAACTTTCTCTCTCTTCAAAAGCCTATTTATAGGCACAGGCCATATACTATGCGTCTACTACTCCTAGACGCCTATGCGCCCATTGCTCACTGTGCGCCCACTACAACTTATGTGCCCACGTGAAGACCCAGTCTCTTACACATTATGCGACTGCCACGTGCTGACATAGACAACGCATGAAGGATGGACCTCTTCAAATTCTATTCCGATGAATCTGTGTAATGCCTGTTGTTCGTATTACGTATTTTTGGAATACGTGTATGTATTTATTCTTGTAATTGCATGATCCCTGGCTTAGTTTTATTCCCGACTTGGTTTATTTCTTAGTTTGGACTGGCTTGGTTTGGTTTGAGGATTGCTATTGGTTCATCACGAACCAAGGGGTGAACCCTTACCTACCACCACCACTACCATTTATTAACCCCACTTCCTTCTCTCTCTTCATTACTCTTCTTCTTTCCTCTATTATTTCTTTACCTACCAGAGAGAGAGAGAGAGAGAGGTCTAGGCAAGTGCAACTTGCTTCACGGAGGAACTCCAAATTTATTGCTTTATTCTCTTCCTTATAGCATTTTAACTTACTTTAGTACTTGGCATTTCTACTTTCCATGGCTAGTACTTTATTTTTGGATTTCTTGGGTTTTGATTTATTTAATCTTGTTATTTCTGAGTTTTGATGGTTCTATGTTGTAAATAATTTTATTCTACCCCATTTTGACCTATGGAAGTTCGAATTTGGACTTCGGATGATGGAGTTATGGAGCTTGAGAACTTGGCTCTCATGGTGTTCTTCTCAAAATTTTGGAGAAGATGAACTGTGCTTGACTTGACCGCATGAATATTTCATGCAACAAGTGTTCTATTCAGCCGTATGACTGGAAGTACTTTGAGCCGCATGAGGGCCGAACTTATCTAGTCACATATGCACCCGCATCCCCAGCCGCATGAGGCCGAGTCCATCCTCAACCGCATAGGGTCCACCCCTCCCCGTTAACCGCACCTGACCCTCTTCCTAGCTCAGCCGCATGCACCCCCTTCATCTCCTGGCCGTATAACCGCATGGCTCGTCCAGCCGCATAAGACCTTGCTGCCCCGCCAGCCGCATGAGCTGCTCTTGTTCCGAGCCGCATGGGCTCTTAACCCCGACCCGCATGAAGCTTACTTCCCTCTGGCCGCATGATACTCCGCTGCATGACCCTGAACTCCCCTAAGCCGCATGCATTCCCTTAGACCCGAGTCTCCTCCAGCCGCATAGGCTGCTCCCTCCTCGGCCGCATGAGGTCATTCTTGGCCGCCTATGCTCGAGCCGCATGGCTCTTTTCCTGGCTTGTATTTTATTATTTAATGATCGTTATTAACCCGTACTTGTAACGCCCTGTGTAACTTGAGTTCCTATATCATTCACCTTACCCTATTATATATTTTTATGCCCATTTTATATCCTTATGCCTTTTTCCCGAACTTGATAATCCCGATTTGATTAACATGATTGAAATAACAATTGTACCTGGCATGATGTAACCAAGAACTGACATGCTTGATAGTGGCCCGTCGTGGTACACTCCTGACATGATAACTTGACCTGATAACTTGACCTGCTATGCATGACAAGACAGTGACCCGTAGTGGTGCACTCTTAACAAGTACCCTGATAATGCTTGATAGTGGTCCGTCATGGCGCACTCTTGATAAGTAATAATGATAATGATAGTGGCCCATCGTGGCGCACTCTTGACAAATCAATTCATTGACCTGGACACCGTGGATGATTGTGCTTGTATAAACTACTAGTCCGGTTGTGTCTTGCATCATGTCTAGGGCATGATCCCTGAGTACCACGGTCAGGGATTCATACTGAATCTGGCTAGATTAATGACTAGATTGATCAAATAGTTAATGGAGAATTCCCAGTTACCTGTTGCCCCTTTGATCCTGGCCTTATATATATATATACATGGGATTTGTTGCTATCCGTCGAGATGAGCGCACTTCCAGCCCGCCGTCGAGTGTGGTACCTTAGGACACATGTATCTTACTATAGTGTGTCTTCTATATCATGCTATCTTTTCCTTTTCTTGCTGGGATTACTCAGGTAGTAACAAACAGGTAACCGGACTTGGAATTCTCATTACATCTTGCTAGTAACTAAGGCTTGTGATAACCCTAGTTAGTTAAAGTATCAAGCCGTACTTATTGCTTGGCCGTGAATGATTGGATGGAGTCTAGTCTTGTCTTGATCCTGTACAAGATTGTTATATGACTTGTCTTCTTATATTACCTTGCCGATAAATGGTGAGAGAAGCCAAGTTCTGTTCAGACGAAGGATTACAACCCCGGTCCTTGTTTGGTTTACGGGTTGTAACCTGGTTATCTGAATAGTCCCATGGTTATCTCATCGTATATCACCTGTCATGCTTGATACGTTTTACCTTATCGATAGTAATTGAGACGGGTTTCTATTCAGGCGAAGGGTTATAACCCCGGTCCTTGTTTGGTTTAAAGGTTGCGACCTGGCTACTTGAATGGTTTCCTCGTACTCTATTATGACTGTTGTTATTCTTTTAATATCAAGCCCATTTATTACCATCTTTTATGTAATTATATTCTTGTGCTAATTGCTGGTTTTAGTTCCTAAGTGAAGCCTCCTTTGTGGCACTTGCTCTTTCTGGGGTCTGACCCAGCTGGTTTTGTATGGCCAGATACCGGAGCAGCACCAGAGGATCTATGACCTTCCAGCCACATGGTGACCACTAGAGGGAATCCTGGCAACGAGTGGGTTATTTTTGCTCTCCCACTCTATTGTAAAAATTATTCTTTTGAGGCGTTTAGCCGCCGAGCAAGTGTTAGCTCGTGTACATTTTTACTTACTGTCTGCCTACGGGCTGTAACATGATTGGCAACCTAGGGTTGATTATGTATGACTGAAACTCTTGCTAGTCATCACATTTTGTAATGACTAGCTTCATGATCATCTGAATATGTAATGTTTGGGACGCCTTACTATTGTATATTTGGTAATCTTACATCTTGTAACATCTACTTACTTGCTTATGATTGAGACACTAGGCTTGTTATTGACCATAAGAGACTGATGGATTGTAGATAAACCCTCACATATCTAGACAGCTGTCACCGTATAATGGAGTGGATCCCATTTCATTATACATAGCTGGCTATGTCTGCCTCCGCTCTCCGGTATTCCGGTACTGGGGCGTGACAATCTGTAAGTTCAGATTTTCGAGAAAGATCTCAACAGCCATCTCTCTGACAGACTGGCTAGACCCTATGCGCCCAAAGGGAAAGCTATACTATGTACCCACTGCATCATGAGAAGACGGTCCATGCTTCTTTTAAAGTATTTCGAATCCGTTCAAGTATCGAAAACTTTGAAGGGGGTCTTGTAGAAGCATGAAAAATTTTGGCAGACTTGACAACCATGTGCCTAAGCTAAGGAAGACACATGCGCTCAAGCCACCGATAAAGACATATGCACCCAAGTCACCAAAGAAGACATATGCGCCCAAGCTACCAGTGAGGTCATATGCGCCCAAGCTACCAGTGAGGTCATATGCCCATGCGCCCATTCTAGGCTACTCCAAAAAGGGGCACATAGCCCTGTTTCAGGCTATGTGCCCAAGCCAGAACATCCCCTGACTCGGTCAAACCCACGATCAAAATGTGTTCTGAAGCATACGGCCACGTCAGTCTCCACGAAAAGTCGTGTACCGAAGCATGCGGCCACGTCAACACCACGATCAACCCACGATTACACATTTTGCATACACCTACGTCCTATGTGCCCAATGCAGGACTATGCGCCTATATGAAAACCAGTGTGTTACCTCATGTGGGCGCATAACAGCATTCCATCACAAGAACAACTATAAAAAGGGGTTCTCATACCTCTTCAGAACACAGAACGGAGAGCATTTTTAAGAGCCAAATTGCTGCACTTCTTGCTAGTGAGCCGAGAGTTAGTAATTTTCATAGGTTTTCTTCCACTTTTGTAATCGAAGTGTCAACGGAGTAAAGGAGCAACTGTCGCTCGATCTCCATCGTCTTATTCCCTAGAATTTTTTTTGTACTCGGGGATCCTCAATGCAGGATCTCTCAGGCGTACTCGATTTGTGGTACCTTGCACCAATAAAGAAAAGATAGCCTTTCTTCTTCTTTTTGTGTGTGTCCACAACATATTCTATAAAGAACCCTGTGAATATGGAGATGATGTCGATCGCTACCTGGTGGTAGAGGATCATGTCTTCATATCGAACCTCATACAACCCTCGAACCTGGCTGATGATTAATTTTAAATCTCTATAGGCCTCGATGTAGTCAACCCCCAACTGTTCAGCGAGTTGTAGCCTAATGATGAGAGCGTTATACTCTGCAACATAGTTGGTATACGACTCCATGAGAGAATACGCACGATTGATGACTAGGCCAACGGGGGTCATGAGGACGATCCCAACTCTTGCGATGATATCGCCCTTTAGTCATGTTCTTGAAGCACCATCAAAGAACATGCACCAAACCGAGTTGTCTAAGACTGCATTGGACTATAGAACTTGTTCTGGAATATCGTCGTAGGGTTTCGACGTCTCTGGCACAAGGTGTGCTACCAGAAAATCTGCCAGTGCTTGGCCTTTGACTGCCTTCTGCGGAACGAACACCATATCATAGGGAGTCAGAAGGATTGCCCACATGGCTAATCATGAGTTTATTGCCCCTGGCTTGGTCATTAGGACTCTGAGGGGATTGATTCTGGACATAACGTAGATCGTTTGTCCGGTCACATAGTACCGCATCTTCTGGATAGCAAAGAGAAGGGCGAGGCACTCTTTATCAACATGATTATACCTAAGCTCGGCTCCAATCATGGTTCTGCTGAGATAGTAGATTGCTTGTTTGTGTCCTTCACTGCACTTCTGGGCTAGCAAGGTACTAAGAGAATGGTCTATATCTAGGACGTATAGCATAAAAGGCTTTCCTACAACCAGTGCTACCAGTACGGGAGGACTGGTGAGTTACTTTTTGATGTCGTCAAACGCATGTTGACATTCTTTGGTCCATACAAAGGAGACCCCTTTATTCATTAACTTGGTGAAGGGTTGATATTTGCCAGAAAGGTTCGCTATGAACCTTCTGATGTATGACAGGCATCCTTGCAGGCCTCAAAGTTCTCGAAGATTCCTTAGAGGAGCCATATCCAGAATTGCCTTAGTCTTCTCCGGATCATTGTGAATCCCCTTTGCTGTGATGATAAAGCCCAATAACTTGCTGCTGGAAACTCCTAGGAAGGACTTAGTCGGGTTCATCTTTAGTTGATACGTTCGCATTAAATCGAACACTATTCGTATATTGTCCAAATGGTTGGACTTGTTCTTGCTTTTAACGACAATGTCATCAACATAACACTCCACCGTTTTTCGGAGATGCTTGCAGAATATAGTGCTCATAGCCCGCTGGTATGTTACTCCCGTATTTTTTAATCCAAAGGGCATTACTGTGTAACAGTATACCCCTTTTGGAGTTCGGGATGCTGTATGCTTCTCGTCTTCGGAGAGCATCTTGATTTGATTGTAGCCTGAGAAACCATCCCTAAAGGACATGTGCTCAAAGCCACAGGTGTTGTCAATCATCACGTCAATGATCGGGAGGGGAAACTCATCCTTAAGATAGGCTGAGTTGAGATCCCTAAAATCTATGCAGATCCGTATATTTCCATATTTTTTAGTGACTGGGACAATGTTTGCCACCCAATTTGGATGGTGCTCTTTCCGAATGAAATCGCTCTCAATGAGTTTGTCCACTTCTTCATCGATAGCATCCACGATGTTGCAGCAAAATCGACGTTGTTGTCATTTGAAAGGTTAACATCGGGCGAGATGTTGAGGCGGTGTATGGTGACTTGTGGGTCTAAATTCGGTATATCCTCGTAGCTCCAAGCCAAGACGTCAATATATTCTTGGATAAGCTGTATCAGAGATTCCTTGTCTTCTTCTGTCAGGCTTTTGCTGATGAAGATGGGCTTAGAAAAGGCCTCATTTCCTAACTCGACCTGGATGACTTTATCTTATATGGGAGGTTCGCGTTGCTCAAACTGCCATTCCCATTGAGATCTTAGACGCTGCGCCTAGGGTTCATCTTCAAAGTATTCGAACATCTGGTCCTCATACTCGACCGGAGGATTTATGGAGACCATGTTAGCGGACAGCATCTTTTTGAAGACCTGATCGGTACTGGTGTCAGAGTCCCAGGTTGAGGAGCCATAAGAGTGTGAATGCATCATAACTTCCATCTCTGAGTCTTCTGAAGTTGACGTGGGTGTAACACAACCCAACCCCCGGCGGATGTGCTGGTAATAGTTTTGAGCCTTTTCTTTTGGAGCTTGAATCCGTAAGGAAAGGCGTCGGCCTTTACCATAATTGAGTCCTTTGTTGCTATTCAAGTCGTAACCCATCTTCTGGATGAGGTTTTTGGCTTGGGTATCATAATGGTAGAGTTGCATCTTGCCGTTGTCGGGTTCTAGTTCTCCTGGAGTTAGTCACTGAGGATGCACCAATCGATCAAAGATAATGGGTACCTCCCCCTTCATCCTGGCTGGAACTAGAAAGTAAGAGCCCCGAGAAGGGACAACTCGGCTCGCAAGGTTGGCGGTTGTTACTAGTGTTTGTAGCATACATAGAAAGTTGTTTAAGAAATATCTAATGTTCCAACATGCACATGAGTAATTCGAAGACAACTTTCTATAAATAAAATGAGAAATTTTATTTCGAGGGATTACATCATCTAAAGAGTGTGCTTCGGTATCGGTGCAGACGTAGTCTCCTAGCTCCTCATCGGTAAGGACTAGGGCTATCGAGGGAGGAGGGGGAGAAAGCCTCCCCTTTAGCTTGACCACTAAGGGCACTGCGGTCGGAGGTTCCTGCGCCTTCATGGTTGGCTTTGTGGACCTCCGGGGTAGCCTTATTCGAGTAGGCTCCTGGCCATCATCTGACATCACCGAAGGCAGAGATACCGCTTTGCCTCGGAGATTGACGATGAGGGGCGCTGATACATTAGGGGGATTTCCCTTCAGTCGAACCTTTAGTGGTTCTTTAGTAACCGTTGTGCTTTCTGAGGCCGTCTCTGTCTCGTCGTCGGCATCATTTCTTTCATCGTCCCAGGGGACTGACTTATACAGATCAGCATCCGTACAGTAGGCTTCAAGTCCCCGAAATGGGTCGATGTTAGCAAATTCGGTCTTGATAGTCCTGTCGCTAGCCACGTACTTCATGCATTGATGGAGAGTGAAAGGAACGATCATGTACTCATGAATCCATGGTCGTTCCAACAGCATGTTGTAGTTTATGTCAGCATTGATGACATAGCAAGTCACTTCAGTGTGGAGGTCGCCTATTTAGCACTTTAAGCAAATTTTGCCTAGGGGCTCATTTTTTTTGCGTTAAAGTTGCTGATTATTGTGTTCGATGCAGTCAGCCTATGCATCAGAATCCCTAGAGTTTGGAGCAAACTCCTTGTGATGATGCTGAGAGAGGAGTCTGGGTCGTTGTGGATGCGATCCACTTTAATGGCACTGACATACCCTGTATAGTACAAAGGCCTGTTATGACTGTTATTCTTCAGCAGCAGGTCCTGCTGTGTTAAAGTGATACTGGGGATCACTTCGACCACACTGTGACAATGTGGGTAGGCCGGAAGGTCTTCCTTGGGTGGTCGCACCTGAGTGAGAAAGGACTCGGTGTTCTGCAAGGCTTTATTAGGCACATCTCGGGTCTCTTTGGAGAGACGAAGGATCTTGAAGAGTGACAATCTAGTCGGGGTATTGGCTAGCTGCGCCAGTATGTCAATGTTGTACGGTTTGATAAGCCCTACTGCCGAGTCTTTCCTCAGAGGTTTGTCGAAGCGAACCTCCTTTTGCTTCTGCCTATCTATGGCAGGAGTCTAAGACGAGCCTGTTTTTGATGTATCAGGAGCAGGGGTGTAGTTGGTGGAGGTACTGCCTCCTCTGGAGCTTGGTTCTCCTCTTGTTGCCGTGCCGAGCGAGTGGTCACCAGGGCATCATCGGTCGATGCCGAGACCATACGACATGTCCTGGCCTTCTTTTCTTTGACAGAAGGGGTTGTAGGAGCCATCATATCGGGAGTAATGTCGGGGTGGAACCACATGACCATGCCTCATGGTGTGGAGAAGGGATGAGCCCTTGAACATTATCACGCGTTGGTGGAAGATTGACTACTTCTATTGTCGCCCTCGGGATGGGGACGACCCCGTCTAGTGCCTCCGCAGTTAGAAAACTTCCAAACTGGAGAGTAACCATGTTGGCCGTGACAGTCTTTTCTTCATAGTCAAGTGATATGACTTTAGCATCGATGAGGCATTGAATCTGTCTTTTCAATATGTAGCTATCTCATGTCGAATAGTGGATATACTGATGATAATGGCAGTATTTAGGGTTGTCCACCTTCCCCACTTCATCGGGGTGCTTTGGTGTTGGGAGAAATAGCTTGCCACTCTTTGTCAGCATATCAAAGAGTTTCAGCATATCCTCGTCCTTGAAGGAGTAGGTTTCCCTCGGCTTTTGTACTTCTATAGACTAGGGGTTCATGGTTACTGAATCTTTGGAGATGTTGACGGTCATGGCTTGTTTGTCTTTTCCGTCCTTGGGGTTGTTGCTAGACGAGCGTCTCCCTTTGTCCTCGAGAGAAGGAAAGTTTAATTCAAGGAGCTACGCATCTTGGACTTTCCTTTGTGCCACATCCGCCTCTGTAATGAAAGGCGTCCACACTGTGAAAGAAGCACTGTGCCATAATTTGATTACAGGCAGCACGTTCTTGCAGCATGAGTCCATAAACATAGGCTCAGGCATGCCAGGCGGTAGCCTCAAAGCTGCCTGGCGGAAGTGCTCGATGTATGCGCGGACAGGCTCTTTCTTTCTCTGGACGACCTCCATGAGAGTTGACATCGTCATGTCCATCCCTCATTCATAGAATCGGTCGATGATGAGAGTCTTCAGGTCCTCAAATGATAAAATACAGTCATCCAGAAGACTGCAGAACCACTCAGAGGCTACCCCCTACAAGGCTCCTATGAATATATTGGTGAGGAGGGCATCGTTCTTTGGAAGGTGCCCTGCTATTGAGGTGAAGTACCTCAAGTATCGTCGGGGAGACTCCTTTCCATCAAAGGATGTGAGCGTCTGCGGATTATATTTGGGTGGGTAGACTACGTTGTCCCACTCGACAGGATATGGCTGTCGAATCCCCATCTTTCGGAGTGCTGCTTGCTTCTCTTTGGCATCATAGCGAGCATATAGTTTCTTGAGGGCCTATTGTATCTCGGTTGACATTGCAGGACCTGTGGTCGATGGAGTAGACGATGATGGTGCCGCTTGGTTGATGATGGTGCCGCTTGTTTGCTGATGGGCAGCTTACTGGATCCGTCGTTAGCTGTCGGGTCAAGTGCAGGTGTGGAGGCAGTAGGCACCAAACTCCCCTTGATCTCTAGTACGATAGAAGACAAGGATTTCAATGTAGCATTTAACGTATCTAGGCTCGTCTCTAGAGCTTCAATACGTTTCAGCTGGTCAGACGCTTCCCTATTGTCCGCCTCGTCGCCATCGGCCATAAATACGAACCTTGTGTGTAGATGGGTGGAAAGGACAGTAGAACCTTCGCTCTCTAGCTCATATGCCTGCATCTCATTATCTTGAGGATGAACTAGAAGGTTGCAGTATTCCTCAAACTCATTGTGGTTGCTACCCCCAATCTGGTGGTTAGCTGCGCATGTGGAGGCATCCGTATCATATGGTTCCTCCTCAGACTGGAATACGGTATTGTCATGGACAGTGGGGGGTTGGCTACCCCCGGCGTCTGACATGGTACCCAACGGAGATTTGGAACGCGTGCCTTGGAACACACCTATGCTGGGTACCTTCGCCTTGTTACTCTTGGGCCGTTTCTTGGGCTTGGTGGCCAAGATGGAAGGATTATTGGATGACTTTTTGAGAGATTGAGAACCATGTGTCGCTTTGCACGTAGCAACATGGAGTTCATCTTCGTCTGCGCTTGTCAACCCCTGTCGAACTTTTGACGTTCGATTGATGCTGGCTATCGTCTTTGGAAGACGGAACGCCTCCTCGGCGGTACGTGGCTGCCTGTTGACAGCAATAGTTGATCGTAATCTGGGTACAAGGATACCTTGATTTAGGCGTGCCCTGTGCCGCAGATTCCTCTTCCGCCTTACGTTTGTTTGAAAGCATCAAGTCCTCCACCTTTGTACCCCCATTGTACGTACAGGGAAGCTGTACATGGGTACGATCAGAGAGGGTCAGGCGAGGCAGACTCCTATTATGCTTACAGGAACGTTGCTTGCATGAGTCCTTCTCCATAGGATGTACCCCTGGCTTGTATCACGTACCGGAGTGCTCAAGCACAGAGGGGTTTAACTGGTAGAGGCATCGAAGCACGGGGACTAGTTTTGTATAACTTTCCATCGGCTGCGTGTGTGACTGTCAACGCAAGCCTTTGGTCTGTTATTGGCTTAGAATGTTTATTGCACAAGGCACGTACTGCCTTAGATTTCTTCCTACTACCCCCAGCGGGTGCATAGTATTCAGAATCCAATGAGGGCTCGCCTGATGGGATGGCAATTTTGTGGAAGATAGATCTTCTCACCGGTAAAGCTTCCTTTGTGAGGGGTTGAACCACTGTATGCTTCCTTCGAGGTTGAACCCTCGTCAGGCCCACCATATGGGCATTGTCTTCCTCGTCGTACTTTTCGAAAGCAGGGAATCGAGTGAGGTGGCATGGCCGCAGTAGCAAAAATCTTCTCTGGGGCTTCAGCATTTAGAGGGTTCTGGATCTCAGTCCCCTCTATCGTGCTACTCGTCGCAGCCGCCTTGGACACCGAGATACGTCGAGTCTTCTTCGATTTTATGAACCGCTTCGAAGGACTTGACTTTTCTTTAGAAAGTATATCATCAAAAGCTTGTTGGTTGAAGCGTACGACCAGCATCTTCTGGGAAGATCCCAGCAAGTTGTCGTTAGATTGCATCATCATCTTCTCATTGGAGGAGAAGTTAGTCCCCAGCGGAGTCACCATTTTGTTCGACATCACAAAAGGTTATACGAACTTTTTGTTTATTGAACTTAAAAAAAGTACAATCGATTCTTATGCGAGAAAATCTAAGTACAAGAATTATGGAAAAGTATGACGATAGAGATTGAGCACTACAACGGCTCCTTTACTCCGTTGACGATCTGACGACGAGTTGGACTTGCTTTGGCTTTCTGGTACCTTTGATGGAACTCTAGGGTTACCGATCAAGAGGATGCCGGAGTTGAAGACTTTGAAGCTCTGCCTTTTCCTTCTGCTTCTTTCCTCTCTATGTGTCTCCTCCTCCTCCTTTTTTGAAGAAAAAACTCCTTCTATTTATAGGGGAAAGGAGTCACATATGCGATGTGCACTCAGATTTGAGATATGAAGGAATCTGCTGTCATTATACAGTGCGGGCTTCTGCTGAGCTGACACATGGTGGACGTCGAGATTCTCCTCTATCGATATCTCGGGTGGTTATCAAAATAACCGAAGGAGGAGACACGTGGCACGTGTCTATTGCTGGGAATCCTTTGTTTAGATAAAGACGAGTAGATCTTGGATTTCATCTCAGAGTAGGATTCTGTTTGATCTTTAGGAGGCTTTCGATTTAAACAAACCGACTTGATACGACCTTTATCAAAAGAGCAAACTTCGTCCTTATCTGAGTTTTAAACCAATTGATAAGATATTTGCACTTATCAATAAGATCAACCTCTGTCCTACCTTTGAGAGTGGCAGTTTAAACAAACCAATTGGGTGGGACCATGCAACATGTGCCTCTAGCGAGGTCTTAGTGCTGCTGCATTTTTTGTGCGACGAGTAGACTGTTCTCCTGGAGACAACGGAGCCTCTGTGCTTTCAGGCGACAAGTAGACAATTTTCGAAGACGATGGAACCTCTGTGAGTTTGAGCGACGAGTAGGCTGTATTTTGAGTGGTAAAGTCAATGTGCTTTAGGGCGACGAGTAGGTTATGCTTCAGGCTAACGAGGTTACTATACTTTTGGAGCGGCAGACGAACTTGTGTTGGATGCAATGGTGTTTCTCAAGTCTTTGATGAAGGGGGTTGAGCTTCTGGGTCGAAGCAGAGGTCTACGCCGTTGAAGCTGGGATGATGTGAAGTTATTACCAATATGTGCCTCCTGCTGGCGCAGGATTGTAGCTGTGCTTCTGGTTTGAAGAAGCTGTCTTTGAAGTCTTCTTTAAGAGCAATTAATGACAGCTCTTTAAGGAACGACTCCCTCTTGATTGCCACCGTTACTTGGGGAATTTCAAGGGGCCTTTTAATGGTCTAAGACTTAGTCGAATGAACCTATTTAATGGGGTTCATCGTGCTGAGTCCTAGGTTCATCCCATTAATGTGGGATTTTTGACCGACGGCCCCGTGGCCTATGTCTTGGACCACTCATGCCCTATATAAGGAGGAGTTTCTTCCGAAGAGTCATGTCTTCCTCTTTTTGTCCTTCAACACCATGCTGGATCCAGACTTAGCTTCGAACGGCCATTAGCCTTGCCTAAGTCGGATTTTGGTTGAGGATCCCTTCGTTCAAAGGAGCTGTGCCTTCTTAGAAGAATTGCTGATGAGCTTCAGGATATGTTGGAACGCTTCTCAGGGAGAGTTCGAACCTGAGTGACATCTTTGAGGTCTTGGAGGTCATGACGACCGAGTTTGGTCAGTTTGCCAACATGAAGCACAGCAGGTTGTGCTCTGCCCTACTCATTGGCGGCTGCGTGCTTCCGTTAGGCTGGAAGAGCCTCAGAAGCTTATGCGCTTTTGAAAATGGACTCATGTCGTGCTGAATTCTCGCTCGGGCCAATAGCTGCTTTAGGAAGAGCTGCTCGTCTGAGAGGGGAGTGATGTGGCGGCAGACTTTGATGGTGACTGTATTCACATCTTCTATCCACAGTCCTTCCTCTCATGATGATTACACTGTGAAGTTGAACCCCAGCGTTGATCCGAAGGAGTTTTTAGTTCATCGTATGTAATCACAAACACTTTGTAACAGATCCTTGTAATTAGGAAGTCTTCGTTTATGTAATTGTGACGAATCTGTAATAGACTCTTGTAGCCATGATTTAACAAAAAGAACTACGTAGGAGTTTTTAGTTCAGCGTATGTAATCACAAACACTTTGTAACAAATCCTTGTGAATAGGAAGTCTTCTTTCATGTAATTGTGACGAATCTGTAATAGACTCTTGTAGCCATGATTTAACAAAAAGAACTTTCCTTGAACTTTTCATCTATTTTTTGTGAGTTTGACTTTTCTGTTGGCGTGCTTAATCGCATGCGCTTCTGTGAAGCTGGGTTGGTAGCGAGAGCACCAACCTACGTCCCATCATCTGCGCCTTTGTGAAGATGGGTGGGTAGCGAGAGTACCCACCTGCGCCTTGTGTCACCCTGCACTTTTTCATGCTTCTACACCACAGTGTGTGTGTGTGTCTATGTGTCTGAGTCCACGTATCAGTGTGTGTCAAAGTGTCCTGGTTGTGTCCTGTGTATGTATGTATCCATGTGCCCGGATCTACTGTCAGGATTATGCTTATATCTATGTGTGTGTCAAAGTGTCTAGTTGTGTCCGAAAGAGGGTTAGGGTTTACCTAGTGGGGAGGAAAGAAGGAGGACGACTTGAGGGAGCTACTACGCCAGAATTCACGATTCTTGACGGTCCAGAACCGGCGTAAATTTCAATTTTTGACGGTTTTAGACAGTCGGATGGTCCATTGAAAATTGTACTACAGCAAAAAAATGACGGTTTTGAACCATCACTACGTAGTAAATTAAACTACAGACATAGTCTATCACAAATTAATTGACGGACTATATCTTTCAAATAACCTGTGAATGTTTTTATATCTTTTGAGACTGATATGATCCGTCGTTTTTCTGCAAATGTAATTAAAAAAGTTATAAATAAAATATTTAAACAACTTAAATCATTCGATAACATATTGCATATAAACGAGTCCAATTATGCAGTAACTTGAATTGATATTTGCATATAAACAACACAAATAACTCAGTATTATCACCAACTCCAATCAAAATTTAAGCAAACAATCAAAATTTGTAGTCATAAGTATTCATAATTTGTCTTGTACACATAGCATTCAAAAAAAGAGTACTACTACTACATAGTTTTGCTTAGTACTAAAACAAGATAAACAAAAACCTAATTGCATAACTTCACACCCTAATATGTTGAACAAATACTTTTGGCCAATTAATCAAGTGGCCAAGCATAATATCTCCAAGCTTCTATCTCCGTCGAAAAAATCTGCATCTTTGTCAAATACTTCATCAACAATAATATTATAAGCATCTTTGTTTGGTGGAGCATCAATGTTCAAACGTCCAAAAGCAACATGCTTTCTTTTGAAGTCTTTTAGAAAACATGTTTTAGGAAAGGTAAATTGATCAGGTGCCGGCATCCATCAAAACAAAAAATAAAATAACATTAAGTATTGATCAGTGATGGCACTGAAGACTAAGAGTCTAATACATGGACAGATGCAGAAAGTTTACTACTTTTAGAAGCTGTTCTCAAGCATGGAGATGACTGGGATCTTATTGCTCAGTATGTCCGGTCCAAGACTAAACTTGAGTGTATTGCACATCTTATACATTTACCATTTTGTGAACATATGTTAGGCCCTACTAGTAGTAAGTTGGATATAGGCAACCAAGCAGTAAAGTAACACAAGTCAAAGCAGCCAAAAGTTCAGTAATGAAACTATCTGAAGAGTCCATCAAGGCTGTTGGTAAGCAGCACATTGATACTGATGAACAGGAGAAAGCAGTCGATGTGTCTTCCCCAGCTTGTGCTTTAAAATGGAGACATTTTACATCTTTCAGCGATGCTACAGATTCACTAATGAAGTAGGTAGCTCTCTTGTCTACAGTAGCTGGACCACAAGTAGCTGCTGTAATAGCAGAATCCGCTGTTACAGCATTGTGTCATGAGAACCCTTGTGCACTAAAAGCCTTTGAGATAGATGAAGATGAAGTTGCTAAGCTTGGATAACATATAATGAAGGATGAGCTGGAGATTGAGTTGAAGGTTGAGGGTCAGGATCTGAAAGAGCATAGGTAAAAAGATATGAAAGAGCTTTATCTAGAGAAAAAATTTGGTGCGGCAACTTTCGAATTAGAGCTTTCGTTGCTACAGTTATTGGGGCAGCAGCTGCTCATGCCAAACTATTGGCAGACCAGGAAGAGAGAGAAATAGAGCTTCTAATGGCATCCATAATTGAAATGCAGCTGAAGAAGATAAGAAGTAAAATGAAGCATTTCCAGGAGCTGGAGCTTATCATGGAGAAGGAATATGCCCAAATATCAGCATCTTAAGGAATCGATACTTGAAGAGTGGGTACGCATCTTGCAGCAGGCATTTCATTCAAGAATCCCCAGATGGAGGGACAGTGGACTTCCCAAATTCCTACCGAACGTTAACATGTAATGGATTCTATTAAGTACATCAATTGTAAGTTGGCAAGTTGAGTCTCCTGTACTGGTACTTTACCTGAAGACTTTGTTATATAATTTATTATGGATATGTTTTAATATATATATATATATATATATATATATATATATATATATATATATATATATATATGTTGTGTTATAGTGATATATGTGATGAGAGGAAGGAAGGGTATCAGTTGAGGTATTTGTTCAGTAAAGGTAATGAGGGAAGGGTCACGAGTGAGTGTTCAAGTATAGCTTAAGTTGTCCATGGACTCTTTTGCCTGATGCTTACATGACACCACAGCAGGATTTGCCGAGGACTGGCCACAGGACAAGAGCAAAGGAAAGCCTTGGTTTGGCCTGAACTTTGAATCGTAGAGTTATGTGGCATATCATTCGGTAGGATACGTGAGGTCTTAGACAGAAAAGATGATGATGGTTGAACATGATACCTATTTTTGCTTTACTAAAACTTCCAGGTATATATTCTGTAGAACAAATATTTATATCAATATTTTGAACAAGAGCAAATTTTTGACCACAATCGTACTAGAGATGTAACAGAATTACCTATTTCCTATTTCCTACTTTGTAATTTGGTAATTTGGTAGGTTAAGTTTGTTAAGTATAAGCCTATCTACCTGAGAAGTATTACGAAGCTCTGAAGCGGACTGACTTGATGACGTAGCATTAGTCTTTTGTATCATTGTTGCTACTTGTTCTTTGAGCAGTGTACTTATATCAGTTTCCATATCCTTGTTTTTTTGTAGTTGTTGACGAACAATCTCTCTACTTGCGTTGAAGCATGAATCTCAGTCTTTGATACACCTCCACCCATGCCACGAACAAAACCCTTCTCATCATGCCCACATACCTAAGAAAAAAATCATCTAAATTAAAGGTATTTCACTAGTATTCTAACAAAGAGGATTCAATTGAGAAAACATATACTAAAATTTTAATCTCATAAACCATTGCAACAGGATCATTGTCCAAATCTTTTTCTTCTAAGTATGGATCATCCTCTATAAGCCATCTAATTTTTTCCTACAACAACAAAATAAAAATCATATATATGATCAAACAAAAACAAAATTAATTACCATCATCAATAGGACTTACAATGTTAACATTCGAGACATTTGAGGATTCAGGATCACTACTCTTGGTCATATGTGTAGCCAAGTATAACTCGGTTCTATTTATCTCACCAGTAGGACTCTCATTTTTCTACATCAGATCACAGAAAGTAAGCATATTAATTTTTACTGCAAAAAAATATCTTAAGAAAAAACATATAAAGAAGATAAAGAAGTATATAAATTAATTACCATCCTATGTGCTATCCTAGCACATCCGGTCCTACCAGTTGTGTGTTGTACCTTAATAGTTGCCCTAGCTTTCTTACCTGCTTCACGATGCATCTTATCTTCATTGGTAGAGCAGAAGTCAACAAAATCTTTCCAATCTTATTTCTTAACAATTATCTTGTTTGGCATATTTCTTTTTCGTTCAGCTGCCATATTATGTTTATCACAAGCATGTCGAAGGGAACACTTCCAATTTTTTCAAGAAGTGTTAGCGTACTTCAAAATCTTAGCCTTATAAATTCTAGGTACAGCATATTTACACTACAAAGACAGTTTGAATATCACACGTACATAAAGATTTTACATAAGAACTTGAATAAATTGAGTTTACTCACGGCAACACTTTTCTATATGTCATCTTTGATGGTTTCTGGAACTCTTTTCCAAGAACTAATTGCAGGTCAACAATGTGCCCTTGTTATCTTTCCAATAGTCAATGAAAATTGTTCTGAACCAATGTCAACTAGCCGTCCATAATCGGCGAAAATAATTTGATTAGTGGTACCTAATAAAGTATTTAAATAAAACAGAGATTTAGTAATAATGATTCAGTAATAAAAAATTAAAGTTGGGAGATGAATTGGGAGATGAATTAAATAAAACAGCAATTCAGTAATAATGACTCGGTGCAAAAAAGACAATAAAGGACACTACCTGACTGACATTCGAAGAAACCTACTTAACTATGCTTGTAGCGGACAAGGCCTTTATTATGTTCGTCATATATTACAACGATTTTACATTCGAAAAATAAAGCAACACTAGAATTAAGATTAAGGAGAAAACAGAAAATACTTATGATTGCCGGAGGGGGCATCTTTCAAAATTCAATATAACTTGAAAGCACCCATATCTAAATCAGAGGATGAGGAATAGAAAGTAGTATATTTTTTTAAGTGAGAGGACTATATGTATATACTTCTATAATTTTGAAATACTGATCTTAATACCTTGATAATTGATAGCTCAATATTAATTTTGATAATTGATAGATCGATAATATTTTGATAAGCCAAGTAAATATATGTGTATATCCAACAGATATTCAACCCATAAACTTCTATAATTTTGAAACAAAAATATTGTTTAAAACCTTTAAAACCTTGTGCAGACATTTCTCAGACTTTAGAAAACCTTCCGTGGGTCAAAAAACAACCATAATCTCATCTTTTATAAGGTTCTCCTAACAAAAATATTAGATTTGTTATGAAATATAGTACTAATTGCTAGAATACAATTCTAAAAAATGCTATAATGCACTAAACTTAGTTTTCTATGTTTAAATGAGAACGAGATATTGCAAATCCTGTTCTATCTGGACATGTTCCAATACTATAGAAAATGAACTTTAAGTCAAAGTCATTTCATGAATATTTGATCATAAAGATATTGATATGAAGATACTTGACTGTCTAACATTTTGATCCATAAAGTGTGGCTAGTCTGTAATGAGCAGTATGATGCTTGTAGCTGTATGTGTCGTTCATGCAGATGCACATTTTTGGATGTTTCTCTACTTAACTATGCTTTAAAACTGAATTACCTAAACCAAAACTGAAGTACTTCACCTAAACAAATCATAATGAAGTAATAGAATAGCTAGCTTAAAAACTCTTTTGCTTCCATGGTTTCCAATTTGATCCTTTCTACAACTCGACAGTCACAACACCCTTATCAAACTTTCTCCGCACGTCACATACTCACAATATAGAAACTATATTGTACAGTTGTTGGTCACTCTTAAAAAAATTAAGAAACAACCGTCTATAGAAAGTTCAATATGAATTATTATGAGTAATGGCAGAAACTGGCTATGGACTTCCTAGTATAAGAAGAGACGGTCTAATGTGTAGTTGTAATAAGAAATAAGGAATCTATTTCAAATGAGCTGCTGTAATATTCTTACAAAAACCACTTCCCGGTCAGGTCCATCACCACTCATCATTGCCTGAAACTTCACCTGGAAGCCTGTGTTCATCATTATCATCAACGAATCTTCTCCCTCTTTGCTTATAGCTTTTATGTTCATCACAAGCAATGTACTCCATGCAATATCTCATTGCTTCTTGTAATGTATATTTTTCAGCTATAGAGCCCACTATAAAAGTCTTGTTTCGTCCATACCGTTTGTACGTTTTCATCATCCTAAAAATAACATAACTATAATTAGTAAAACGTCAAAGGAATAAAACAAAAAGCAAAGTGTTTATTACTTCTCTTTATCTCTCAAAAGGATGTTGGTGTTTTTGCCTTTGGACTAGGAAAGATAGTCCCACATCGGCTACACCAAATGGTGAGTATCTCAATATAATGCATTGCTTGTGTTAAGGTGTGCACATGAGGTGTGGTGGGGCACAAGTGTGTGTCATGTGGGAGTATTTTCCTAGAAAGAAAAAAAGAATCAATTCCAACAAAGATATAAGTTGATTTTTGTTGTGCAGACTCGGACTCGGACACGGACTCCAGGATGTCTCATGCATGCACGGGAGTGTTCGGGGGGGTAGACATGGACTGGCACACTTCTATGTTGATTGTAGGATGATCTAAAATATCAAACTCTATTTTTGAGTATTGGTATTTTAGTCCCACATCGGATAGGAGAAGAGCTGAAGTCTCAACTCCACTCTATAAATAGAGCCCCTTGGCCTCCTTTGAAAGATGCACCAAGAAGAGAGTTAAGGGAGTCTGTAATGTCCAGGAAGCCCGTTCAAGTCTCAAATATTGACTTACGAGCGTTCCAGAAGTTCTTCATGAACTTGCTGGTTCCTGGAAGCAGATCGTGTTGGGGCGAATCTTGCTTTGAGCAACGGTGATCTTAATCACCCCAGCAAGAACCTTTCCTCTTCTTCTTTCTTCTTTCTTCTCCTTCATCTGAGTTGTAACTCAGTTCTGTCCGTCTGCAACTGCAATTGCAAGGAAGAACGTGAGATTTATTTTTTGAACTCAGTTCTGTCCGTCAGTAACTGCGATTGCGAGGAAGAACATGAGATTTACTTTCTGATTATTGTTGCTTTTGTAATCAGATTCATATTATAGCGTTCCTCTTGGATCTCGAGAATAATCAGAAGGTGAACGTTTGTTGAACCTCTGATCTCGACATCGAGTCTACCATCTTTGATCAAGCCCCGGGACTAATAATCTCAAAGTAAGATCCTTGTAGATGGAGAACTCTCGTGCTTCCCTCATCGATACCAGCTTTAACAAGTTGGAGAAATTCGACGAAGAACATTTCCAAATCTGGAAGAGAAAGGTCACCCTTAATCTTCAACTCGTGGACGTTGACCATGTGTTGATTGAGGATGAACCGACGATTCCAGAAGGAGGAACTGTCGATGCTATTGCTGCTGCACTCGTCAAGCAGAGCAAATGGAAGAGAGAAAACAGTATTTGTAAACTGCTGATTCTCAATTCTATGGAAGACTCTCTGGCAGAGTCATATTCTATGAAGGTGAAGGCCAAAGAGATCTGGGATTCTTTGGGTAAGCTCTATGAAGATGATGAGAACAGGTCCAAAATCTTCATCGTCGAGAAGTACCACAAGTGGCTCTTCGAAGACGAGATGGCGATGCTACCTCAAGTAAAGGAATTCCTGAAGTTACGCCAGAAGTTAGATGACGAGAAGATGCCCCTCGTCGACAAGTTTATCATTGGAGGGATAGTCTCGAAACTTTCTGCCGGTTGAAGCAACTTCTATGCTAGAATGCATCGGAAGAAGCTGGACATTAGCTTGGAAGATCTTCTATAAGACATCCACGTTGAGGACGAAATGTCATCTCAACAGAAGATGGACTCTCTGTCCAAACAACTGGCTAAGGCCAACTTGGTGCAGACAAGAGAATTCAAAGGGAAGCTGGTGGCTTTTTATCACAAGAAGAAGGACTCCACAAATCTGAAAGTGAAGGGTCCTTCGTTCAAGCAACAGAAGTCCAAGTCCCACGTGACATGCTTCAATTGCGACAAAAAGGGTCACTACAAGAGTGAATGCAAATTCAAGCCCAAACAAGCTAAGCAAGGTGAGCCTAGCAAGGTTTCCATGGTTTCTAACATTGTTGCTAAGATTGCTCAGGTCACAGCTGTGGGGACTGACTCTGACTGGTGGATAGACACTGGTGCGACCTGCCATGTCTGCTATGACAAGGAATGATTCGTCACATACCAGCCAACTTCTGAGAAAGTTATCATGGCGAACCAAGCCCAAGCTGAAGTTCTGAGGGTCGAAACTGTGGAGCTGAAACTCACATTCGGGAACACTCTGACGCTTCAAGGTGTGAAGCACGTTCCGGCGATTACAAAGAACCTGATCTCTGGAAGCCTGCTTAGTAATGCAGGCTTGAGGATGGACATCAATGCTGGCCAGATGGTGATATCCAAGAAGGGAACATACTTCGAAAAAGCTTTTCAAACTGAAGGGATGTTCAAAATTCAGCTTATAAACCAGTCAAATGTAATCAATACAATCGCTCTTTCTGATTATTCTCTAGGATATGTTCATTGTAAAAGAATTAACAAAATGTCCAGTCTAGGACTTATCTCCAAATGTGGGGGTAAGGTAGAGAAGTGTGAAGTATGTGCTCAGACAAAGATCACAAAGAAATCCTTTCATCGGGTCAATCGAAGCACAGATCTTCTGGAGTTGGTGCACTCTGATATCTGTCACTTCAAGCAATTTTCTACAAAAGCCGGAATGAAGTATTTCATAACCTTCATCGATGACTTCTCAAAGTACGCGTTCATCTACTTGCTCAAGTCTAAAGACGAAGCATTCAAGAAGTTCAAGGATTCAGGACCGAGGCTGAACGGCAAACTGTACAACAACTCAAGAGGCTAAGAAGTGATCGAGGCGGAGAGTATCGGTCTCATGAATTCACATTGTTCTACAAAGAACATGGAATCATAAATGAGACTACTGCTCCGTATTCTCCTCAATCTAACGGAGTAGCGGAGAGGAAGAACAGAACATTGACAGAAATAATAAACTCAATGCTGCTAACTACGGGTCTTCCTAAAAGGTACTGGGGAGAAGCTGTATTGACGGCCACTTTTTATTCTAAATAGAGTGTCGTATACAACTTCGAATGTAACTCCTCATGAACTCTGGTTCAGAGTCAGACCTAACTTGAATGTCATTCGAGTGTGGGGGTATTTGGCTTATGGGAAGCTTCCAGATCTGAAGATTCAGAAGCTGGAACAAGGACTATGAAGACGATCTTCTTGGGGTATACAGAGAAGAGTGATGCTCGAAGATTTCTTGATATTAAGTCAAATCATATCATCGAATCTCACGATACTGAATATTTTGAAGACAAGTTTGCAAGGCACAAGAACATTGTTCTAACGGACATTCCGGAGAATGATGAAGGTACAAAGGGGACTGAGATCTTCAATGAGCCAGTTGTCTAAAATAAAGTTGTTGCTGAGGAGACAACGATTGAACCAGAACTTGCTGAGCCGTCATCGAAGCGAGCGAGGAGGTCGAAGAACTTCGGAGATGACTTCATCACCTATCATGTGGAAGCAGATCCGCTTACCTATGATGAGGCGATGAAGACCAGAGATGCTATTTTCTGGAAGGAGACGATAGACAATGAAATTGAATCAATCACCTCCAATAACACTTGGGTGTTGGTTGATCTACCTGAAGGAGCAAAACCTATTGGATGCAAGTGGATCTTCAAGAAGAAGATAAAAGCTGATGGAACCATTGACAAGTTCAAGGCTAGGCTAGTAGCAAAGGGGTTTTCTCAGAAGCAGAGGATCGACTACTTTGACACGTATGCTCTAGTAGCTCGGATGACCACCATCAGAATGTTGATTGCTCTCACAATGATACATAAGATGGTGATACATCAGATGGATGTAAAAATGGCATTCCTGAATAGCGAGCTGACCGAAGAGATCTACATGCAACAACCAGAAGGGTTTGTCGTCAAAGGTCTTGAAGACAAAGTTTACAAGTAAGTAAAATCTCTGTACGGTTTAAAGCAATCTCCCAAAATGTGGTATGAGAAGTTTGACAAAGTCATAAGGTCAAATGGCTACAGGGTCAGTAAAATAGATAAGTGCGTCTATACGAAGTTTGCTGACGGAAGAGGAGTCATCGTTTGTCTATACGTGGACGACATGCTAATCCTAGGTACGGATATATGATGTGTCACGGTGATAAAGAAGTTCCTCTCGACGAAGTTCAGTATGAAGGACTTGGGGGATACTGATGTTATCTTGGGACTCAAGATCATCCAGACAGATACTAGATTAGCGCTGTCACAATCTCATTACATTAAGAAGATGCTCACTCGATACGGGTATCATGATCTTCCTTTAATTGATATACCGTACCGGGGTGATCAGAAGCTGGAGCCAAACTCGAAGGAAAGCGTCAGGCAGTTGGAGTATGCTTGCGTCATCAAGAGTTTGATGTATGCTACTACTGCCATAAGGCCTGACATAGCTTTTGCCGTAGAAAGGCTGAGTCGTTTGACAAGCAACCTAGGCATTGAGCACTGGAGAGTATTGAAACGGGTTATGAGATATCTCAAGAAGACTCAGACGTATGCACTGTACTACAACAGAGATCTGTCGTAGTGGATGGCTTCAGTGATGCCAGCTGGTGCTCAGAAGTGGAGAGCGAGAGGTCCACAGGTGGATACATTTTTACAATGGTTGGAGCGCTATATCGTGGAAATCGAAGAAGCAGACTATGCTCTCGCGGTCATCCATGGAATCTGAGTTCTTTGCACTTAATACCGCAGCGGAGGAAGCAGAATGGCTTCGAAAGCTTATCTTCCAGTGGTTGGGGCACAAATACAGGCGATACCGATATACTACGACAACCAAACGACTGCGACGGTGGCATCAAATGACCTCTTCAACGGAAAGAAGAGGACTGTGCGGTTGAAGCACGGGGCAGTACACGATCTCATCAAGAGGGGTGTTATTTCAGTGATTGATGTTCAGAGTCAGGAGAACCTGGCGAATCCGTTCACCAAGGACCTCAAGCGCCAGCTGGTCGATGACATAGCTTGTAAATGGACTTAAAGGCATTATGATATTGTGTTATTACATTCCTACCATAAAGTTTTATGCTATTAGTTCAAAAAAAAATCTACTAGGCATCTAGCTTTTGGTTCAAGTGAGGACTATTAACCGGAAGAATATCAGGAACTATGGGTACTTGTCCTCTATGGTATAGAGAGGTTACGGACCTACAACCACTGTTGTTTTCTGCAGAAAACGGATCCTGTGGAAAAGTTGGCTTAAATGCCTTAATGAGTTCTCAGGCAGAGTGAATGCCTGGAGTGCTTTACAAGAAGCATGGTAGCACAGCACTACAAGGACTGTAACTCCATGCTATAGTGGGGTGACTCCACCATAAGATTTCTGGTTAGAGGTAATGCCTAGGCTTTGTGAGCCAAGTCACAGCGGAGTAGCACCGCAAATAGGCAGGTAGCCTAATGCTGTATGATAATCGTAATAAAGAGAGGTAGACACCTCTACCAAGAGGACGATGTCCTCATGTTACAATAGCATGACACCACGAAGAGGTACCAGGTAGGGTAAAGCCTCAGTTTCGCGAGCCATATCATAGCGGCGTAACACCGCACGGAAGCGCAAGGCTTCATCCTGGGTAGTTTGGCACTACAAAGAGGCTTGTGACCTCATGCTACAGTAGTATAACACTATGATGAGGTACCCAGGTGGGGTAAAAGCCTCGGCTTAAGCCATGTCATAATGGTGTAGCACCGCAAAGAAGCGCAATACTTCATGCCATGACTCTTTATAAAGAACTCACCTATAGTATATGGACAGAGATATCAGGCCGTCTCTTGAGGGTAAACTTGTAAACGCCCAAAATTATACACTGAAACTAGGCTGGCACAAGGCTTTTAATGTGCAGCCAGAAGCACAATTGATGTCATTATGTGAGTAGGAAGAATTACAGTTATGGTGCAGAATTCAAGGCTTAGTCTATTCTTGTATCATGCTGTTATTTAACCTATGCGGGAAGATTCAAGTCGTAGCAACATCTCTCCTAATATATGATGGACAGTCACTGTGGGGAACGCTCAACCCATATATTGAGATATATGGGGGATTGTTGGTGTTTTTGCCTTTGGACTAGGAAAGATAGTCCCACATCGGCTACACCAAATGGTGAGTATCTCAATATAATGCATTGCTTGTGTTGAGGTGTGCACATGAGGTATGGTGGGGCACAAGTGTGTGTCATGTGGGAGTATTTTCCTAGAAAGAAAAAAATGATCAATTCCAACAAGATATAAGTTGATTTTTGTTGTGCGGACTCAGACTCGGACACGGACTCCAGGATGTCTCGTGCATACACGGGAGTGTTCGGAGGGTAGGCATGGATTGGCACACTTCTATGCTGATTGTGCGATGATCTAAAATATCAAACTCTATTTTTGTGTATTGGTATTTTAGTCCCACATCGGATAGGAGAAAAGGTGAAGTCTCAACTCCACTCTATAAATAGAGCCCCTTGGCCTCCTTTGAAAGATGCACCAAGAAGAGAGTTAAGGGACTCTGTAAAGTCCAAGAAGCCCGTTCAAGTCTCAAATATTGACTTACGAGCGTTCCAGAAGTTCTTCGTGAACTTGCTGGTTCCTGGAAGTAGATCGTGTTGGGGCGAATCTTGCTTTGAGCAACGGTGATCTTAATCACCCCAGCAAGAACCTTTTCTCTTCTTCTTTCTTCTTTTTCTGTCTTCTTTCTTCTTTCTTCTTTTTTCTCCTTCATCTGAGTTGTAACTCAGTTCTGTCCGTCTGCAACTGCGATCGCAAAGAAGAACGTCAGATTTATTTTTTGAACTCAGTTTTGTTCGTCAGCAACTGCGATTGCGAGGAAGAACGTAAAATTTACTTTCTGATTATTGTTGCTTTTGTAATCAGATTCATATTATAGTGTTCCTCTTAGATCTCGAGAATAATCAGAAGGGAAATGTTTGTTGAACCTCTGATCTCGATATTGAGTCTACCATCTTTGATCAATCCCCGAAAATAACAAAGGATACATCCACCTATATCTAACAGGTCCGAAAACTAGTGCCTCCTCTGCCAAGTGTACGACAACATGTGTCATTGACACAAAAAAGATGGTGGAAAATATATTTCAAACACACATAATGCCTCCATAAGACGTTGGTGTATGTTGGAAAGCTCGGATCGAACAATAACCTTTGAGCAAAGGATTTTGAAAAATAATGATAGTTGTCGAATTGCGGCACGCAAAGGTTTCTTTTTTTTTAAATGCATGCATTAGAAACACTGGTATTAACCCTTGTATGAGAATGTGATCATCATGTGACTTCAATCCTTTGAATTGAAAATCATGCAAATCCAACTTATGTTTCCAATTCCCGATGTACCCAATTGGAACCTTTAATTTACTCAAGGTTTTACAGATGATTTCTTTCTCGGATTGGGATAAAGAAAAAGGAGCCTTTGGCATAATTTGTTTCCCATTATCATTCACAAGCCACAATTTCTTCTTTATCTTCATTTCCTCTAGATCCTTACGAGCTTCAACTCCGTCTTTGGACCTACCTTTAGTGTTCATTATTGTCCCAAACAAATTTTTAGCAACATTTTTTTCTAAATGCATCACATCCAAATTATGCCGAAGGTGTAGTTCCTGTTATGGCCATGACATTAATATGATACTACATAAAAACACACTATAAAAACAAAAGTTAACTTATTTAACAACATAAATTACCTTCCAATATGGCAAATCAAATAAAATTGATCTCTTTGACCATGGAGTATTTACATCAGTGGATCGCTTCCTCTTCTTACCAATTAACTTTCTAAAATCTGTACATATAGATTCCATTTTATCAATAACTCTTTACCAGTCAAACGTTTGGGAGGCTTTCTGTGTTCTTCAGTTCTGTTAAATTTTGACTTTTGCAATCTAAAAGGATGTGTAGCATCTCTTATGAATCTTCTATGACCCATATATGTAAAAAAATTCCCATACTTTAGCTATTTTGAGTCTATTTCTTCACCACATACAGGACAACCATATTGTCCTACTGTCCTACAACCTGAAATGTGCCCATAAGCTGCAAAATCATGTATACACCACATCATCATTGCTTTCAAGGTAAAGTTAGTCTTCGTTTTAGCATCGTATGTTATCCTACAGACCACAACTCTTTCAGCTCCTCAATCAACGGTTGCAAATAAACATCAATATTATGTCCTGGTCCAGTTAGACCAGGAATCAACATTGTTAATATAGTAAATTCCTTCGTCATGTATAGAGATGGAGGAAGATTATATGAAACAAGCATGACAGGCCAATAGCTATAAGAATTATTCATTCCAAAAGGATTGAAACCATCAGTTGCAAGACCAAGAAGAACATTTCGTTTCTCAGGAGCAAACTCTGAGCACATCCTATCTATTTTCTTCCAAGAAGGAGAATCAACTGGGTGTCGCATGTGTGTACTACTATCTTCTACACGAGCATGCCATGTCATCTCCTCGGCTATCCATGGTACACTATACATACGTTGCAACCTCTGGATTATTGGGAAGTACCTAAGCTTCTTCTTCGGCAATTTCTTACCTTTTCTTTTTGAATTTTCTTTCGGTTGCCACCTACTTTCACCATACTTGGGACAATTGTTCTTGTCTGCATTTTCTCTCCAATAAAATATGCAACCATTAGGACAGACATGTATATTCTCATATTTTATTTGAAAAGGCTTAACCATAGCATTAGCTTTTTGAAAATTTTCTGGCAAAGAGTTCCCATCCTATAGAATCTTCTTCAAAAATTGCAAAAATTCAGTAAAAAGAGCTTCAGAACATTGGTGTCTAGCTTTCATGCTCAACAATCTAATATTGAGGATAGTTTTGTATGTTGCCTATCACAATTAGGATATAAAGGTTCTATTGCATCCTCCAACTTATTCTTGTAATTAGTGTCAACCGGGGGATCATCTTAAACATGAGCATAATACATTTTTCGAGGACATTAGGATCAGTATGTCTAAATGTGTCATTAAACAGGTCTGCCATTCTTGGAACGACATTTCAGTACTAGTTGATGAACTAGGAGCTTGATCATTGACACCTACCTTAGGAAGTGGTTCTCCATGATTGATCCAAATTATATATGACTTGTCCAGTCCATTACAAATCAAATGCTCAACAATAATATTTAGTTTATTTTGCATGAATTATAGTTACAACATTTATTGCACGGACAACAATACCAATCATTTTCACCCAAATTTTCTTTTGTGAACTGAATGAATGATGCAACACCTTCAAAGTATTCATCTGACAATTGAGGTGCATCCATCCATTCCTTACTTAGGGGTATTGAAGACATCTATCATTAAAACATAAAACGTTGTCAATAAAATGTGAGAAACCTTGATATAACTTATGCTTTAAAACTACTAATCTTTTTCTTATATAATACACAATAACTATGCACAAATTTAATACCAGAAAACTGAAAAACTTTTGTATCGGTGATCCAAAGCACAGGATCAAATCAATATATCAGAAAGGAAATTTATTTACAACGTAGATTAATTAAAAGTCGATTCTTTTATGACACCGACGAAACCAAGCAATCAATCCATATCGAAGTTTCAATTTTTCTTACCAATGTTTCAAAAAGAAATTCTAAGGCCAAATATTTTCTAGAAACTAATCAATCATTGAAGCTTGATGGAGGCTAATAATGCAATCTGTGTATCTGTAGCAATTATGGTACTTATTTGCATAACATGGTTCAGCCTGAATCTTTGTCAATTGTTAACTTGGTCAAGAAGTGATGATAGAGATCCCTTATTTATAGTAAAAGTTTTGGCATTTCTCAGCATCAATTTGATCTCTGTTATAATGCCATATTCCTCTATAGTTAAAAGATCAATCACATCAAGTGGTCATGCTCTAAGTTTTACGTGTCTCTAGGCACAAGATTTCAGGCAGCAGAGGAGAAAGATGAGGAGAAAGAAGGCATTTGATGTATAAGAATGTTTAAAATTAGTCGTATTGGGTGTTCAATTAAATCAATTTTTATGGCATGGCCTAAAGCCTAAATGGATATTATCTTCTTATAACCAAAATGGTGATTCATGAAATGATCCATCAAAAAATATCAGTTCACTTAGAATTAAGAAGACAGGGAGATACAAAAAGAGGATTTCATGCAATAGAGTTATGCGCGTTACAAAAGAAAACATTTAATTTATCCTCTTACATTAATGGATGAATACTGCTACATCCCATGGCAGTAGTCCAAGGGAATTTTGTTTTTTTATATATGTGTGTGTGTGTGTGTGTGTGTGTGTGTGTGTGTGTGTGTGTGTGTGTGTGTGTGTGTGTGTGTATGTGTGTGTGTGTGTGATGTGTAAAAATCTGGTTTTGAACCTACGCCTTAAAAAGGGTAAGGAAATGTGTGTGTGTGTGTGTGTGTGTGTGTGTGTGTGTGTGTGTGTGTGTGTGTGTGTGTGTGTGTGTGTGTGTGTGTGTGTATGTGTGTGTGATGTGTAAAAAATCAGGTTTTGAACCTATACCTTAAAAAGGTAAGGAGATTTGAACCTATACCTCAAAAGGATTAGAGTTTATCAATCCCTTACCAAGAATTCATCATTTGCTAAATTTAACTTGGGTTGAGATTTCATGACTATCTGCCTTGGAAGTATAGAAATAATATTCCATAAAACATACAATATTCTTTTTGTGTAGTCAGAATGCAAATACAGGTTCTAATTTTGACCATTTCGGTCTGATTTTGATCCAATTATCATCTATACTCCCCAAAAATTTACCCATGATCCTAATATAAGCTAGTGCTTCGTGCTTGAGCATCCCTGAGTAGTTCATGCACGAATTGCTTAAAATCACAAAACCTAAAACAAGTGTCAACTTTTGATACAGAGTATCGGGCTTAGTTCTGCAACATGAACCAAGCGTGCTTCTAGCCGAAGTATCCTAGTGTCTACTAGTGATAGATATCACACCAAAAATCCATAACACAACATTTTTAGGTAACTGCAATGACGAAAAGCTTGCTTTTAGTTCTTACTATGGACCCAACTTGGGTTCCAAGGAGATAGCTGAACTCGGACAGGGGAGCCCAGGAGTTCTAGCCGCACCTTACTGTTTTAGTTTCTTTTAATGTTATAATAAAAGAACAAGTCGTAATAACTTAATGCTTTTCTCTTCTTTTGTGTTGTTCCAGATAGACATCTAGTTTTTAATCGAATATTTTAAATAAAAGTTTCATTTTCTGCAGCCTAAAATATTGTGCTTGAGTTACTACTGTTTGATACAACTTACTGCCGCCGTCTGACAACGGTGCAGGCTGGGCATGATCCGACTGGACCCAGTATCTTGGGATTGGGTCGTGACTTATTTTCAGTGGTGGCCCATGTAGGTCCTATTCTACAATTTGGTCTAGTCAACTTAGTCTAGACAAATACGCAGTCTTGCACCTTGACTTACATTTAAGTATGACTTTAGGAAAACAGACTTAGAAACAATTGGAACACTTTGAACATTGAAACACTATGACCCATCACAACATAGGACCGATTTTATTCAAAATATTTTTCTATGTGTGTAACTTAGTTGGATTGCATTGCTTATGTTGCTTTCTAATCATTCCAGAGAATGGCAAAGGAAAGAACCAACCGTTCTGGCCATAATTCTGAGAAGGTCAAATCCTCAGAGCACCGGCCCGTAGAGACAGCGACTGGTCCACATCCTTTAAGAAATTCTCTAGAGGCAAAAATATTTTTATTAATTCTTCCATTCAATTTGAAATCTTACTATTCATATTATTTAGAGTCAGGTTTGATCAATTCCATAAGTTTATGTCCTCAATCCATTGAATAGTAAAAGGTCGGAGACAGATACTCCTTTTAACTTCAGTCATTTCCTTCTTTTCACTAATAAGTGATCCCTTGATTCTCAAAGATCTAATATCTAAAGAACAGGTACTTATGTCATTTTCTATCATGATTAGGACTTTTAGAACTCATTTAAATTTTCATAAACTCCTTTAAAATTCCTATTGATAAAGTTGAGAAAATATTTGATGACCTACTTTGGCGTGACAGATGCGCACTGCAGTCATTTATCTGGATTATGGAGATTGCGAGTTCACTACAGCCTGCTGCGCACTGACAAGGCATGGACCCAAAGTTGAAGTGATTTCAGTTATTTATAGGTTTTTGGATATTATTGAGACTACGTCCTAATAATATAATATTTGATGTCTTGAGTGGTTCCATCAATATTAGATAAAGTTGATATAGCATTTGGTGATCTATCATTATTCGAGTCATGGAACCAAAGGTTCATTATAGCCAGATGTACACCATACTGGCAGGGCATAAACTCTAGGCAAAATGACTTCGAATATGTATGGTTTTCGGATACTATTGAGACTATATCCATGTTATATACCTTGTTTGATCTCTTATCGCTATTGACAACTTTACCGAAAATTATCTTGATTTGATCTTTGCCTTACTTAAAATCATAGCAGTAAATCTCATTTACAGAAATCTTTTATATCACCGTATGTTTCCTATAGAATTTTCCTTCATTTATCCTAGAAATTCATTAGGACCATCTTTTCAACACTTATTGGCCCGATCTCTTTCATTATTTGACTATAGTGTATTGTACGTATTTTTTTAATAGTTCCATGTTTTGATAACTATGTATATATCTATATATATACATATGTATTATAGATAGCCATGTATATTAGATAATTGATATACAATTATGGATGCATGTATGTATGTGTATATAGTTGATAGCTATATATACGAGGAAAACATGGATGGGTTACCTAAATTATATTATTTAGAATTCTCGGGAACTAGCATTTTCAATTAGGTTAGGGTAGAAGAAGATCTTGGGTAAGTTAGTTAGTAATAAAAGAATTATAGATTATAGAGCTTGTGATTTGTTAGTTTGTAAAGATATTTCCTTCATGCATATCCTATTTTGTAACCGTCGTTTGATTTTCTTAAATCTGTCGTTTGATTTAGAATATATATATATATATATATATATATATATATATATATATATATATATATATATATATATATATATATATATATATATATATATATATATATCACACACACACACACACACACACACACATATATATATATATCACACACACACACACACACACACACACACACACACACACACACACACACACACACATATATATATATATATATATATATATATATATATATATATATATATTAGATTTTGTTTATGATTATAACACTTTGATTACATTCATTACCACATCTGGACGACCCTTAGATTGCATTATATGATTTTGATCGTAACTAGATTTTTTTTTCTAATATTTATCGTGCCTTGATGGTTTGGATATTAACTTAATCATACCATGACGATTTTTTTTATTTTTCTTGGTTATGATTAGATCTTGAGCATGCCTAAATAATTTTTGATCATATTATGAACATGTCAAACTAGATAATAATCATATGTATATGATTGGTCTATTTTCTGAATGATTTTGATCTTAATCACAATTGTGCCTAAACGATTTAATTATTTTATCATGTTTCAAATCAATTCTAAAATTTAATTTTGTTCATTCTTGAATTTGATTTCTAGTAAACCAAAATTTTAAAATTTTGTTTTGATTATTCTTAGTCGTACCATTTCCACATTGATCATATTTTAGCATTTATGAACCTATTAGTTGCGACTATAACAAAGCCTAAATAATTTTTGACCTTATTTTATTAATCATGTTTAAATGATTTGAATTTGACTCATGACCATGCTAGTTATGCCTAAACGATTCCTTATTGGAATTAGGTCACAATTCTATTCTTGATCGTAGATAGAATTTAATTATGATTAAATTATTTTGGTACTATTTTTACTATGCTAAAATTTTGATTTTGATTATGTTTAGGATTTAACCATGAGAAATCATTATGTATTATTTTACCACGCCTAAATTTTAAACTTGATCACTTCTAGATCAACCTAATTCTACTAGTCGTATTTAAATTTTGATTATATATTTAACCGATTTTAATCATTCTCAAAATTTTCGTATTTGGTTATTCTTAACGGTGCTTATCGTGTCATTTGAATTTTCGAAGATGAAATTTTTGTAAGGTGACACATTCGTAACTAGATGGATTCAGAATTTCTGCTTTTGAGGATTTTGAAGTTGTAAAATTCTTTTTCTAAATTTATAATTCTATTTTGAAATCAATGTCATTATTCCTTTTTGAAAACTTATTAAATCATTTTTTGGATTATTTAAAAATTATTTTTAATCATGATTGTTATTATCTAAATAATTAATTTAATTTCAGGATTTTATTAAATATTTAATTAGTAATCTTATTTCAAATTTATTCATAAATTTATTATTGAGAGCCTACCAAGCCTTGGACTTGGATTGTGGGTTATAGGTTTTGGGTTAGAAAGAGAGTAATTAGATTACGGATATTAGGCCGCAGAGAAAGGCGGCTGAGGAATACTATGATCCCACTAGTCAGAGTAGCGTGGCGTCACCACTCCCCAGGCAAGTCTATCTGGGAGCGAGAGGCAGACACGAGGGAGAAATACCCCTACCTGTTGAGATATGACTGTACCACTATCTCTACTCTTAGAATTTCGAGTACGAAATTTTCTAAGCAGGAAAGATTGTAAGACCCAAAATTTTGGTTTTAATTAAATTGGAAGAATTATTTGGTTTAGTGTAATTAATTAGTTAGTTTACATTAGTTATTATTATTATAATATATATATATATATATATATATATATATATATATTTTATATATATATATATATATATATATATATATATATATAGAGTCTCTAGGGGCTCAAACCCCACACCTGTAGGAGCAAGTACCATCTTCCTACTCCATCTTCCCCCTTTCGCTTGTTTTTAATGAAGGCATCAGCTACCACGTCCCTCGTGGATTAATTGATTGATTGGTTGTAAATTGTTAATTAATCGATTGGTTGTAAATTGTTAATTATTAATTGATTGATTTTAGCTATGTATTAGAATTACTTAGCTAATTATTTAAAGCCTTTTCCTACCCAAGCCCATTCCTCATCCAAACACATCTACCCATCAACCCATTCAACTAAATCTACTACCCCTTATCTGACACCACCGACTCCTTTCAACCTTACACGCACTCCTCCACTACCCGCTCCTTCCTCCTTCCGCTCTTCTTACGTACAAACTCAGAAACTCACAACCTTTTCTCCAGAACCATTTCTCCCTCACAAAAATCTTCACATATCTCCCTCCCCACTCCACCATTTCTCGAACCAATCGCGCCACCACGCTCCTCGTTCCACCTCGCACCCACGGACACCTCTCAAGGCCATCCCCCGCGTACTCGAATTCGGCGTCCCCGGTGCTCCCCGTATCCGTGCCCCCCATATGCCCGCGTGTTCGCCGTTCAACAACCTTCGTGCCCTTGTGCGGTACTATCTCTGGCTTTTCGACGTTTCGAGCACCTTCGTATGCCGATCCGAGTCCGAGGCCTCCCCTCGGTTCTCCTTGATCAGCTTTCTGGTAGGTTCTGTCAAAAATCCATTCTATTTCCAGAATAGGAATTTGGCTGAAACCCGTAATCCAGTTTGACCAAAGTTGACAGAATAAAGCTATGTCAACTTTAGGATAATTAGTTTCCCAATTATGTTAATTATTAGTTATGTTAATATAATTAATTAATTAGATGGTAATGAACGGTTAATTAATTATTAGAATTGCTAGTAATTATTGGGCCATCGTAAAAAAATGTTGGATTATTTTAATTTAATTAAAATAAATGTTTCACGTAAAATCGTTAAATTAGTAGTTAATATTACTGTTGTCTTATTATAATATAATTTTAGAATAATATTTAATTATTGTCCTTAGTAATTATTATTAAAAATAAAATTATTATTAAATAAATGATTATCGTAATTATCATGGTGTTTTAGACTTAAAAGTATTTATTAAATATTTTACGGTATATCTACGTAAATAAAATATTATTTAGTTTCAAAAATATTTTCATTACTAGAAAAGGGCATTTTTGTGTGTAAGTAGCCTAACTAAAGTATTAGTTCTATTTATTAAAATAAAAATTTGTTTAATAATTATTTTTAAGTAAAAATAGTAATTCTCACGTTATTAAAATAAATAGCTTTATCTAAAAAGATTATTTTATTCAGTACTTGCTAATTACGGATATTATGTAAAAATATTAAAAATAGTATTCTGGATCGATTATTTTTATATTCACAAATAACTACTAATTTTGGCAGAAACTTATTATTAACTAAATTGATAAATATTTTCATTTAAGAAATGGCAAGTTTTATTTATTCACTACAAACTTATTTTTCCTATATTCTCATTTAGAGGTTCTTTAAAAATATTTTATAATTAAGTAAATGTTTTAGTATAATTATTAGTGTTTTTAGAGTCTAGAGTATTATTATATTATTAATAAGTTGATTAATTAGAATTATAGCAAAACCTTAAACTGGCAGCTAAGTCATGTTTCACTAAAGTAGGGTTCAGTTCCGAACTTTAGCTTGAATATTTTTTAGTCGTCACCAACAGCACCAAGAACCAAGGAAAGTTTCATATTATTCCAAACTTGTATTTTAGTTGATAATTAAATACATTGTATCATTAGAAATATTGTATCGACACTTGACTCACAGGATCCCGCTCGGATCCAATTGATTGTTTGATTGACTCATTGACTTGGGATTGGGGAGTAGTGTTAGCACCTGTGGCCAAAGCCCCCTTATTGCCTCATTGTAGATAGCTGAAGCCCCACCTCACTTGGGCTGAAGCCAGACCGTGTTCACTAGAACACATATTGCCTCAATCCCTAGCCAGCCACGGGATGCGACACACTCAAAACACTATTGCTAGTTGTAAATTGCATCATTATTATTTCCAAAAATTTACTGTTTCACTGATTTATTATTATTATTTAGAAAGATAAATCATGTTCTAAATACTGTTTCTTGCATCTTTACTTATTTTATTAAAATACTGTAATGGATAAATATGTTCTTGCTTCCCTCCTGACTGAGGACCAACATTTTTAGGTAACTGCGATGACAAGGAGCTTGCTTTTAGTTCTTACTATGGAGAGTTGAACCCAGACAGAGAGCCTAGGAGTTCTAGCCGCACCTTACTATTTTAGTTTCTTTTAATGTTGTAATAAAATAACAAGTTGTAATAACTTAACACTTTTTTCTGCTTGTGTGTTGTTCCAGATGGACATCTAGTTTTTAATTGAATGTTTTAGATAAAAGTTTTATTTTTTGCAGCCTAGAATGTTGTGCTGGAGTTACTACTGTTTGATACATCTTATTGTATCCCTCTCACAACGGTGCAGGCTGGGCATGATCCGACTGGACCTAATATCTTGGAATTGGGTCGTGACACACGTTGACAACATCCATACACGTCTTTTGATGCTCATGGGTTGCGACCACGTCGCCCGGTTTGTTGGGATGCACATCGTATCGGGAAAATTTCTAAAATTTCTATTATTTTGAAAACAGTTTTCGTCAATTTTGGGAAATCGATTTCTCGGCGCACAGTCGATAAAATCGACTTCTGTAAAAAGGGTTTCCATGCCCTATATGTTGTCTCGAACCGTTACAATTTTGAAATTCCTAATATTTTGATCAAAAACTTCCTTCCTAATTAGGGGGGTGGGTCCATTTGTACACTGTTGTTAGAACAGTTTTCTTGTCTACTTTACATTGATTTTTCGGACTGGTCATGCAACTATATTCAAGTCCCTTTGTTGGAATCTCGAGAGGGTCAGGTAGGGTTTCCACAGGATTTATAAAATTAAAAATGGTTAAGTATCGAGGGAGGAATTCGAGTAGAAGGAGGGGTACCTCACTGCGAACACTTTAAACAGCTGATACTACTACTATCGTTTGATGCGCAGGGGCGGCGTTCCGGCGAGCTTCGCGATGGCACAGGCAGTCGGGCAGGGCACGGGGATGGTCACACAGGTTCGGGGCCTCTGCGCAAGATATAGGGAGGAATTTCGTAGGTTATTTTAAGAGAAACCCCAGCAATAGTTCTATATATACCTATGTTCGCTAGGTTTCCTTCGAAGGGAATTTTCAGATCAATTCTGATCAAGATTTGAATTAATTGCGAGTTTAAAAAGAGGAGAATTTGAATTAGGATTATGGCAACTTTTTTTGAAGGAATTCGATCACAATTTGATAAGGATTCGAAGAGGAGTTTTATCCCATTCTCCCTTCACTGAAGGGGTCGGGTTCTTGAATGTACTGTTCCGCAAGAAACAGTACTTCCCTTTTCTTTTACTTTTTTTTTCTTTTCTTTTCAATATATATATATATATATATATATATATATATATATATATATATATATATATATATTTTTAATATATATATATATATATATATATATATATATATATATATATATATATATATATATATATATATATATATAAGTTCTCACATATTTATACATACTCACTTTAAGAAAATATAAGGAAATTTTTAAAAAAGTATTATAAAAGGAAATTTTATATAACCAATGGTCGTATTATATATATTAATCAATTTATCAACATTTATATTAATAAAACTCCATTGATTTATAAATATGTATATAGAACCTAATACTTAGGTACTACTTATACACAGTATTCATAGCATAAAAATCCTAAAACTAAAATGTCATTCTATGGAAACGTATTATATTTCCAAGGTGAATATAAATTTAAATAGAAAATACTACATATATTATAATTAATATTTAATTTATAGGAATTACTTACTAAACTATAAAAATGAACTACCAATATTTATACACATCTATATATCTACATGGACGTCGTTGGTCGCACTACATGACTACCTGGGTTTGGATTGGGTTCGGGTCCAGTCTGGGCTAATTGGTACAATCGGGTCTCCTAAACGTCGTAATCTTAATAATAAATAGTTAAATCATCTATAAAGGTCAAGTCACAACTTAGAGTTGTTTTCCTAGTTGGGACACTGTTATGGCTAGGCCTCCCCTAGCATGGCTAATACACTAGTCAAGGGACACGACTACACTATCCGTGCAAAAATTCTTGGTCATCTTAGACTCCAAATCTTAACCATGACTAAATCCTTCTTTAATAATAATTACTTTAGAAAAATATTTATAAATTCCATAAATCCCTAATTAAATCAAATATATAATAAAATATATATTTTAAAATTTTGGGAAAAGGGATTACAAATTTACCCACCTTAGAAATAAATTCGTCATCGAATTTAAATAGAATATTTTAGAAAATAATAGGAAGCATTGAACAAGAAGACAACAAAGTAGAATTAAAATTATTAGTTTCTATCAAAATAATTTAAAGCATCAAGATAATTTGAATAAAATAATTTTGATATTTTATGATACTCCGTATTATTATAACTCAAATCTTATTTTAAATAATTAGTCATCCTAATAATTTGAATGTAACGATATCATCAAGATAATTTCAAATATATAATTTTTTTAATCAACATCTTATTTAACATAAATGAAAAACTTTTACAACTATTTTAGACCAAATATTGAACAACATAATTTATAATTTCAAAAAATTTCGAGAACATATGTTTTTAGAAAAATTAAATAGCATTTTCAAACTATAAATTTTAATTAGTTTTTGAAATACAAAAATAGCAAAAAAAATCTTTAATCGTTTCAAGAGAAAGTTTTTCTAATCATAATGTTCAAATAAAAAAATAGTAAAAAAAATATTTTTAAATCGGGAAGTGGGCTTACAAATCTACCCACCTTAGAAAAATTTCATCCTCGAAATTTCAAAGGGTATGATTAGGTACGACTAAGAATATAATAAAGAACCAAAATTTTACTCGATATGAGTAAGAACGACAATTGATATAATCAAGAGAATGATATAATTCAGGATCAAATTAGTCACGCGTAATCATGGATAAAATCAAAACAATAAACAAAAGAAAATACGATTTGGCATGATCAAAATATATTATGATTGAGTCACGAACAAATTTTGTTTAAGGATGATCAAAGAAATCAGTTTAATACAAACAATTGCTCAGGCATGATCAAAATATGACCAAATTTTATGGTCAAAGGATCTAGTCAAGATAAGATCTAAGCATGCTTAAGGATAGAAGCGAAATAGGATTAGCTAAAAAGTTATTAGGTACGATTAACCACTAGCTGAAATTATGTAAGCATGATTAATGATCAAAAGTTAGACTAAGTTTAATAGGATTAAATTACTTTGATACAAGTAGGATGTAGTTACGATCAAGGCTAACTATGCAAGTCATTAAAGCATAATTAAAGTTTGGCACGAGTATGAATATGTTTGAGCTAAACATGATCAAGGCTGGAATAAATCTAAACATTAGTAATAATATAGTTTTAAATATAGGCACGACTATGACTATAGTCAAATAGTTTAGTCACGATCAAAGTCGTTTAGCAATAATCAAAATTCAAATTTGTGGATATGATTAAGTTGATTAACTATTTAAGCAAAATTATTTATGCACGATTACAGAATCAAAATCTAGAAACATATGTGAATTGACATGATCGAAATATAATCAAAATAGTCTAGTTGCGATCAAAAAGTCGTTAAGGATGATCCAATCAAAATTATTTTAGCACGATCAATTATGTAGGCATGATCATTGAATCATAATCTAGTGGAAGGAAATCAAAAATAGGTTTAAAAGCTTATTAGGAAGATAAATAATGATATGAAAATAAAAATGAAAGGATGAAGAATAAATCGGTATTTTAAGTGAATGCATGAATTTGCAAACCATGAAATCAATAGTCAATGCCAAGGGACGTAGTCTCTATAATATTCGAAAATCGTATGTAATTATGAAGTCACTTTACTGAGAATTTATGCATCACCAATGTACACCTGGCTACAATAGACCCTTAGTTTCGTGACTCAAATATGATATGATATCAAATATTTTATTAACTTATTCAATATTGACATAATAACTCAACGATCAAATAGGACAATTAAGACATAGTTTCTAATAATATTTGATAACCTACGCTTACTTGAATTATTTCAACTTAGGGATCATGCCAGCCAGTGCGCTGCTGGCTGCAGTGAACCCGCAGTCTCGATAATTCAAATAAAACGCGATAGTGCGCTACTGTCTTGCCATCGTAAGTCATCAAAATTATTCCAACTACATCCTAAAATTTCAAAGGAGCTTCTACAAATTCAAACAAATTCGAAGATAATTAAAAATGTAAATATCTGTCCTTGAAGTGAATGTATCACTTTTGAAAAAAAAATGATCGAAAAATGAACGAAGATGACTTGGAATTAATATATGGATAATTCAATCAGGTAGGCTCAAAACTTAATAGATGGAAATAGAATATTGACTCTTAGAAAATAATTACTTATGGAAATAATTAAGTAATACGGACTAGGCATGAAAGATAACTCGAACAGATTCCAAGGAGATCAAGATAGAAGAAATATAAGTATTTGTCCTTCAAGTATCAATTCTTGAAAAATAAAATGAGCGACTAGGAAAGATAATGATCGAGGCCAAAATAAGGATAAATCTTTTAATCCCTATTGTACGAATATTCAATGATTGAGGAGAAACTTATATGTCTTGAATCAAAGACTTGAGATGGATAATCGAATCAGAAATTATTTTAAAAATTAATTCCTTATGGCCGAAGAGAAATAAATGAGTAATACAAATTTTATGATATGACTATGATGATTAGAGGAGAGAAAATAAAATGAAACAAATGATCAAGATTAGGAATAGAATCCTAGGAAGTCCTAATTTATCAAGCGAGTAGTCTACCCACCTTGGGTCCTACCTTCCTACATAATAGTGTATCCTACGATAAAAGTTATCTAATAGGGTTAGAATTCAATAAATCCTTGGCTAAATCACATGACCTATTTATCAACCTTAACTACCCAACACAACTTGAATAAGGCTCTCTTATGGTATACCTAGTCCTAGTCATTCTCCTAAAAATTAAACCAATCCTAATTATGAATGAGCACTTCCTAATCACATGCTCACAGCAGTACGACTAATATGGTACTACTACGAGTTTGCACAATTTGCGAAGACTGACCTGCATGGGCCACCAAAAAAACTTGTTCATGACCCGCACCCGCTTTTCGGATGCAAGTGCATGCACAAGTCCAGCCTAAGCCACGGTATCGACGGTAGTACGTTGTCTAGCCACAATGCTCAAAATTATATAAAATATAACTTTGTTGCTCATTCACATTGCTACATTAATTATAATATTTACAAGATTTATATTTGAAGAATTTACAAGTCTCATAAAATAAAATAAAACAACTAATTTATCTAACTAGTCTTCTAGGTGGGCCTTCCAACATACCCATGTCTTCCCCAACGGTCAAAAGCGTAATGTAGCAGGCGATTATCTGAAAATTGTTGGTTTCCAGTTAGGAATAGAACGATTACATTCTAATAGCAGTTCCAATAATTAACAAAATGTATAAAATAGTAAATAATACGAAAATACATAATGGTTGGATAAACAGAAAATCAGGGTATGAAACATGTGAGTAAAAATAGGAGTGCACGGTAACAAAGACAAGAAAGTAACAGTAATACACGACTGAAACAAAAACAATAATATATAGCAAGACTGCATCTAACTAGTGAGTTGAAATACCATTTTCAACATGTAAACAACTAAGGGATAAATCTGGCATCCCGTACGTAAAGTGTGCGACTGCTATCAAACATAGTTAGACAAATGGTATGTTTTTGTGTATATTTACATGTCTACTAATGTATTTTCCCGCCCGACTTAATGGATCCAAATAGGTCATGAATATAAAAATTAGTCACGAACATAGTAATCACGAAATATAACATGAAAGAAATCCATACATACTACATCGTGTAACCATCGTGTCGAGGATCACAAAAGATCAATGTAAGACAATACTAAATATACGAATCATAAAAGTTATCAAATATGAAAACTTTCAGACAATGTATTCGCTTGTGGTCCTTTGCTGGTGAAACCGATAATACCATTGTGTTCGGAATAGTCCAGTTGGCTTAAGGGTAGCACGCAAAACCAACACCAACCACTCAGTGAGCTGCAAGAGTCAAACTCCCGTAATTGTCTCTGAATGCTCAAATAAATATCACGAACGTTCTTGTCATAAAAGAAATATCTAAGTTTGAGTACATATAAGTTTGAGTACATATAAGTCCAATTCTGGATACATTGGCAAAACAGTAATTTTGGGCCAAAATAGTATCCGCCATTGGACCCGCTTTGCACCAAAAAACATGCCAGAGCCTATGGTCTCTAAAGTCATCAAACTATATGTCTACGAGTCCGGTCTGATGATACGAATCCAACCATATATCCAAAATTAGATTTTGATAGGCCGTGCACAAATTTGTCCGTTGGATCGGGTCGCTGACCCGCCAAAATAGCGTTCCGGTCGACCTTCTCTGAATTGGACCAAACTTGGCTCACAGGACCAAAAAATCAACACGGTCCTGTTGGCACAAGTTTTGTCTCGAGATGATGAACATGAACGAAGTTATTGGCTAGTTTACAAAGAGACAGATATGGGGTATCTCGATCGATACACCTCGATTTTTACGTGTACGTGTAACGAAATTAAGTTTCGTCGAATCCCACATGTCGATAACATCAATACATGTCTTTTGATGCTCATGGGTTGCGACCACGTCGTTTGGTTTGTTGGAGTGCACGCCATATCGGGAAAATTTCTAAAATTTATATTGTTCTAAAAATAGTTTTTATCAATTTTGGGAAACCGATTTCTCGACACACAGTCGATAAAATTAACTTCTGTAAAAAGGGTTTCCATGCCCTATAGGTTGTCTCGAACTGTATTGAAATACAATTTTTAAATTCCTAATATTTTGATCAAATACTTCCTTCCTAATTGGGGGGATGGGTCTGTTTGTACACTGTTGTTAGAACAATTTTCTTATCGACTTTATATTGATTTTTCGGATTGGTCGTGCAACTATATTCATATCCCTTTATTGGGATCTCGAGAGGGTCAGGTAGGGTTTCCACATGAGTTTATGAAATTAAAAACGTTTAAGTATCGAAGGAGGAATTCGAGTGGAAGGAGGGGTACCTCGCTGCGAACACTTTCAATAACTTATATTGCTGTTGTCGGTTTGGGCGTACGACCGGCATTCCGACGAGCTTTGCGGTGCGCAGGCTGTCGGGTAGGGCACGGGGATGGTCACACAAAGTTGGGGCCTCTGTGCGAGTTCTTGGGGAGGAATTTCATAAGTTATTTCAAGATAAACCCCAACAATGGTTCTATATATACCTATGTTCAATGGGTTTCCTTCGAAAGGAATTTTCAGATCAAATCTTATCAAGATTTGAAATAATTACGAGTTTAAAAAGAGGAGAATTTGAATTAGGATTACGCCAAGTTTTTTTTTAAAGGAATTCGATCACAATTTGATAAGGATTCGAAGAGGAGTTTTATACCATTCTCCCTTCGTAGAGGGGGTCGGGTTCTTGAATGTACTGTTCCGCAAGGAATAGTACTTCCCTTTTCTTTTCTTTTTTTCCTTTTTTTCAGCAATAATATATATATATGTATCTATATATACACATAAGTTCTCACATATTTATATATACTCACTTTAAGCTAATACAAAATTTTTTTTATAAAATTATTATAAAAGGAAATTTTATATAACCGATGGTAGTATTATATATATTAATCTATTTACCAACATTTATATTAATAAAACTCCATTGATTTATAAATATGTATGTAGAACCTAATACTTAGGTACCACTTATACACAGTAATCATATCATAAAAGTCCCAAAACTAAAATTTCATTCTATAGAAATGGTATCATGTTTCCAAGGTGAATATAAATTTAAATAACAAATAACTTATATTATATTTAATATATAGGAATTACTTACTAGACTATAAAAATGAACTACCAATATTTATGCACATCTATATCTCTACATGGACGTCGTTGGTCGCACTACATGACTACCTGGGCTTGGGTTGGGTTCCGGTCCAGTCCAGGCTAAATTGGTGCAACCGGGTCTCCTAAAAGTCATAATCTTAATAATAAATAATTAAATCGTCTATAGAGGTTAGGTCGCAACTTTGAGTGGACTCAGACTCCGGGGCCCATGCTTGAGGAGGGATCCCAGTTTTATGATTTCATGAGAGTGATGATGGACTCCCAAAGAGAGCAGACTGCCCTCATGAGGCGGAGCATAGAGAATGCTCACCAAGTTGCTCTGGCTGCCATGGACATAGTGACTGTCGCCCCACAGCAGCCACCCCTACCACCCCTACAGCCTATCCAGCCCAAGTCCGGGTCTATCCTAGACTTCAAAAAGCTAGGACCCCGTGACTTCTGTGGCACCGAAGGCATCACATATGCCAATGAGTGGTTAGAGGACATGGTGAGACTCCTCTGTGTTTTAGGTACTAAGAACACCTATAGAAGGGACATGCTTATATCATGGCAGCTGAGAGGATTGCGACAACTACCGACATGATTCTAGGTTATCTCTTATACCCTTTTTTTTTTTAAGTTTATTAGATTAGTTTCTGGTCCTTTAAGAATTGAAGTTAGAAGTATTAGAATAATGCTTGGTGCCTCTATACATTCCAGCTTTAGAGGACTTTTGAAGACCATAATTGGATAAAGATCGCTCAAGACTTAAAGACAAGACTCGGGGCATAAAGATAATCAACGTAGCATGAGAAGACCGTGGAACGGAACTTACAATCCAATCTTTCTCTTAGGTGTTCTTAGTACCTAAAATCATTGTCTGTTGAGAATTAAAATCATTTGTTCTTTTCTATTATATATATGCTATTAGAACTTCATGCATTAGACATAGCTTTCGAGCTTGGCCATAACCTTAGATAGGCTTTTAACTTAGCTATCAGCAAATTATACCCATAGTCCCACCAATTGGACCCATGTTAGAGCCCATCACTTAGAGCCATCACTCATCAACAAACCAAATTAGGCCATACCTAAAGCTTACTAACCAACTGGGCCAAACCCACTAGCTGGTTGAGCAACCAAGCTCACTAAGCCGAGTGAGTCATCAACCAGACTCGGGTCCATCAAACCAATTGTTACTAGCTCTTCTTCTTCTTCTTTCCTCCTTCAAATTGAAGTAGAGATCGACAGAGGCCAGAGCCTTGCCGCGTCTCCGATGGTGGCAAACTTTTCAACCGACCTAGAGTTCTAGAACCTCCCATTCCATCGACTTAACCCGCTCGATCTCCATCGTCCATCCACCGACCTTCCTCCGGCATAATCTTCGCCGTCCATCGATAACGGTCGCCACCGACTCCACTGTTATCGAATTTCCTCTAACACTTTGATTTCTGCAAACTGGAAACAATAAAATAAAATAGATTAGAACAAAGTTACCGGCCTATGGGGAAGTCGTGCTGAATGCACTGCCCTAAGAGTTGATCCGAGGTCTTATGTGCAGACTTCTCTCAGATTCTCCTAGTGGTAAAACGCTTCTCGCAGTCGCACACAACGTCGAGAGATCGAGAGAGAGAAGTAAATTTTCCTGTGTCTTTTTCTCAGAGAAAAGAGACCGTAATATATAGGAAGCAAGTTTCTGTCCGTTAGCAACTCCACGGAGGAACTGGCAGAAATGCGGAGCAAACTCAGCCCGAACCCGAAGAGCAAATCGGATCGGCATTCGGCGTCCGCAAGATGTGGGCGTGCACCCGTGCCCGTTACGCGCGCCGAACCGAACCGGGCCGGGCGGCGGCACGCGTGTGGCCCACGGGCTCCCCACACTAGACCGCAAGTGAGCAAGGTGGGAAAGCTAATGTAAGCAATCACATGAGATGCTTTCCAGCCGATGTGGGACTAAAGGATGGAAGAGGAGAATGGTTTTGCACATCTGCTGTGTGTTAACACACACACACAGCCAACATCCACAACTCCATAAATATGACCTAGCCCCTCTCTCTTCTCCACTCCATAGACCACGGCAAAGCCCTGCCGGAATTGCACCCCATCCTCCTTCTTCTTCCTTCCACTCCCTCAGCGTCGATCGTGAGCTCGGCCATGGCGGTGGCATAGTTTTCTCCTCTGACGACCATAGAAGCGTAGCCACGACGACGACGGCGACTCCTCGAGCTCCGGCCACACACAATGGCTGAGTCCCAGTGATAAACCAAGAAGCTCCACCCGACGATCGAGCCGTGATTTCGTATCGACCTCCTCCCGGTGGATCTCGACGAACGACGAGGAGGTATCGTTCTCCTCCAGCGATCGACTCCGATCAACTGTGGTGTCTGCAAGAAGTGGACACGAAGCGAGACTCTGTGAAGGATTTCTCTCCGCCGCGACCTCCTCCTTGCAAATCGAAAGTTTCTGTCGATCAACCAAAATAGGGTAAGTTGGATCGATCTAACTCTAGTGATCCTTCAAATTCGTGATCTATTCTTTTCGTGATCGATAACAAGTAGTTTGAACCGATCACGTTGTGGATCGCTTCACATCTTCTTGATCGGTCGGATCGATATTTTGATCTGTAGGTTGGTAATAATCGATTCTTGATCTATTGGTTCTATTTTGATCATTAAAGTAAATCAAATTTCCATTCGATTTGATTCATCAGGTTTTCGATAATTGGTTTCTGAGAAATCCTTAGGGACCAATATCTTCAGTTCGGACATGGAGGCATTTGTATCTGGCCAGTGTGACTCGACGCAGGCAGGTAGACTCTTCCTTATTCAATTTCTTTCCAAACTCCTTCAACAAACAGTCCTTCGAATGCTAAAGCATCGGCATTTGTGTCCAGTATGGATGAACTCGTGTCAGAGGGAACTGACGCAGTAGAGTAGTGTCAGTGTCAAGTTGGGGATACAGAGCGGAGCTTTGGGCTTTGTTTGTGTCAGGAGTTGGATACAGTTATAGAGTAGTATCAGTAGTTCCATATTAGGTGGAAGGTGTTTTGAACGTTGGATTCAAATGGATTATTCAAATGTAGGTCTGTGGATTTGAATTTGGTTAAAACAAACGTGAGCATGGTTTATTTGGATCTAGCGGTCTGTCGAAGTAATGGAATGGAAGGACTCGGTCCATATGGACTGGACCGTGGGCAATGGCCCAACGTGGTTAACATATTCAATAATAGGTATTGTTGGGAAAGAAACGCGAAAATCTTTCCCCAAACCGGAGAGTACCTGCGAGAGGACCGAGCAATACAACGCACGAACCCAAAAACAAACACACAAAACAATCCACGCAGACACAGAGAATTTTTGACGTGGAAAACCCTTGAGGGAAAAAACCACGGGACGATCGGAGTCCAACCCTGAGAAGCCTCCACTAATGGAATAGAAGAATTATACCCTCTACAAACTCCTCCCGATCCAAATCGGATCTTCACAACACTCAGAAATAAGAACAATGATTACAAGGCCACGAAGAGCGAGAACGACGAGTAGAGATTACCCGAACACGATCTCCTTCGAATAGCGACCTTCAATCCTCCGTCTTCTTCTCCGAAGTTGAAATGACACTCTTGCCTCCTTCCTCTCTTTTCTTGTGTTACGTTGCGTTATGAATTAGGGTTGGAAAATCCCAACTTAACTCCCTAATCCCGCAGCCAACCTGGACCGTTGGATTAGATCCACTGGTGAAAAATCACCCAAATTCTCGCATCAGCCCCGACGACACAGAGTTCGGCCAGAACTCTGTGTCGGGCATCCAGCACCTAACGCCAACATCCTGGAATGGCCAGACCGAGTTCGGCCCGAACTCGCCATGGGACCGAGTTCGGCCCGAACTCGACAATCCCATTCCAGAACCTCCCTCTGGTCAGCAACAGCAGCAGCGACTCCGCGTCGCCTACTTCCCGAGCTTCTTCGACACACGAATGGCGCTCGTCGCACTCCGGGGTCTTCTCCACATAGGTTGGGAACCCCACCCACTCCAACAAATCTCCTTCTTCACAACTATAGGGAGGATGTCGTCATCCCGACGACCTGCCTGCAGTACTCAAACTTCTCCCTTGGTAGAGTCTTCGTGAACATATCAACTCCGTTGTCATCTGTATGAACCTTCTCAAGCGCCGCGTCCTTCTTCTCAACCACATCCCGTATCCAATGATACCGAGTCTCGATGTGTTTGGACCGGCTATGAAACGTCTGATTCTTCACAAGGTGGATAGCACTCTGACTGTCGCAAAGCAAAGTATACTGCTCTTGCTTCAGTCCCATTTCCTGCAGCAGCTTCTTCATCCACAGCAACTCCTTGCAAGTCTCCGTCGCCGCAATGTACTCTGCCTCTGTCGTCGACAAGGCAACACACTTCTGCAACCGCGACTACCACGACACTGCTCCTCCTGCAAACATCATCACGTAGCCTGAAGTCAATCGCCTCGTGTCTACATCTCCAGCCATATCAGCGTCGGTATACCCAACCAGCTTCGGCTCGTCACCACCAAAGGAAAGTCTCCAACCAGCAATGCCCTGAAGATATCGTAGAATCCACTTGACCGCACTCCAATGTACCCTTCCAGGATTTGAAAGATACCTGCTAACCGTACCAACTGCATGAGCAATATCTGGCCTCGTACACACCATAGCATACATAAGGCTCCCCACAGCTGAGGTATATGGAACTCGCTCCATATCTTCCTTTTTGTCCTCGGTAGATGGACACTGCTCCTCAGTGAGCTTAAAGTGAGCTGCAAGAGGGGAACTCACTTTCTTCGATCCGTCCATCCCGAAACGCTGAAGTATCCGGTGAATGTACTTCGTTTGGGACAAGTGTAGCAGCTTGGACTCTCTCTCTCGGCTGATCTCCATCCCAAGAATAGTCTTCGCTGCGTCCAAATCCTTCATAGAGAAGGCCGCGCCCAATTGGCGCTTCAGCTCCGCTATCCTAGTGGCATTCCGACCCACTAATAGCATATCATCAACATAGAGCAACAAAATGATGAAATCATCATCGGCAAAATACCTCATAAATACACAGTGGTCCAACGTCGTCCGTGTATAACCATGCTCCCCCATAAACGACTCGAACTTCCTGTACCACTGCCTCGGAGCCTGCTTCAGACCATACAAGCTCTTCCTCAACCGGCAGACCAAATGTGACTTGTCCTTCTCACAGAATCCCTCTGGCTGCTCCATGTACAACTCCTCCTTAAGATCACCGTGGAGGAATGCCGTCTTCACGTCCATCTGCTCGACCTCCAAGTCGAGACTGGCTGCTAATGCTAGCACCATCCGAATAGACGAATGCTTGACTACAGGCAAAAAGATCTCATCATAATCCACGCCTTTCCGCTGACCGTAGCCCTTAACTACCAGCCTCGCTTTGTATCGAGGGTGAGTAGCATCTTCCGTCTGCTTCACTCTGAACACCCATCGATTCTTCAAAGCCTTCTTGCCCTTTGGCAACCGTACCAGATCATAAGTGGAATTGGTATGCAAGGAACTCATCTCCTCCTGCATAGCCTCCATCCACTCCTGCCTGTGTTCGTCTTCTATAGCCTCGCAAAACTTTCGGGCTCTCCCCCGTCAGTCAATAGCACATACTCATCCGGTGAGTATCTCGTAGATGGTCGACGATCTCTGTCGCTCCTTCTCAGTGGAGCCACTGGTGCTGGCTGTATACCGACAGCCTCCTCCCCTTCAGGAACTGCCTCCCCGGCATGCTCATCCTCCTGAGGGACACCCTGACCACCATCAGCAGGCTGATGATCAAGGTTGGGAGCAATTCCATGTACTGGCTCCCCCATAACTGGATCCTCTGCGATGTCCTCTGGAAACTGCTCGAAGCGAAATGACTCTAACTTAGGCAATTCCTCAGCCTCAGAAGGCGTCTCGAAATCCTGAGTGTTGGTCATGGTCTGATCCTCGATGAACACTACGTCCCTGCTTCTGCAGAGCTTTCCTTCCACTGGGTCGTAGAGTCTATAGCCAAACTCATCCCGACCGTAGCCGACAAAAATGCATCGCCTCGTCTTCGGCTCAAGTTTGGTCCTCTCGTCCTTCGGTACATGCACGAAGGCCTTACAACCAAACGCCCGCAGGTGATTGTATGACGGCTCTTTGCCGTACCATACTTTGTCCGGCACATCACCCTGCAAAGGAGCACTAGGAGACAAATTAATAACATAAGCAGCTGTGAGAAGAGCCTCACCCCAATAACTGTCCGGCAAGTTTGCTTCTGACAGCAAACACCGCACCCTCTCCATCAGTGTCCTGTTCATGCGCTCCGCTACACCATTGAGCTGAGGTGTCTTGGGCGGAGTCTTCTGGTGTCGTTTCCCTTGCTCTCTGCAATACGCATCAAAGGGACCGATGTATTCGCCGCCATTGTCGGACCGAACACACAACAACTTCTTGCCCGTCTCCCTTTCAACAGAGGCCTGAAACTCCTTGAAAGTAGGCAGCACCTGATCCTTGGTCTTTAAGGCGTAAACCCAAACCTTCCTGGAACAGTCATCAATAAAGGTTACAAAGTAAGAAGCACCACCAAGAGATTTTACCTTCATAGGACCGCAGACATCCGAGTGAATCAACTCGAGCAACGCCAGCTTCCTCGAACTTGGGTGACTTTGGAAAGATACCCTATTTTGCTTCCCAGCTAAACAGTGCGTGCATTACTCCAACTTTGTAGACTTGAGCCCTGGAATCACCTTCCTATTCACCAAGTAGCTCATCCCCTTCTCGCTGATATGGTCGAGCAGCCTGTGCCACAACTCGGTAGACGCATCACTGACTGCGTTCACCTCCTGTGCCCCCTGTGCGCTCCCCTCCATATAGTAGAGACCGGACTTCTTGCTTCCTCTGGCAATCACCATCGAACCCCTGGAAAGCTTCCACTGACTGTTCCCGAAGAGACTGAAGAATCCCTCGTCATCCAACCTTCCAACCGACACCAGGTTGAAACAGATATCAGGGACATGACGAACATCCTTGAGAACAAGAACCGCACCCGTCTTCGTTCTCAAATGCACATCTCCAACGGCAACCGCCTTCGACACATCTCCATTGCCCATTTTCAATACTCCACAGTCGCCTGTTGTATAAGTGGCAAATAGTGCCCTGCTGTGAGATACATGTGCTGAAGCCCCTGAGTCCACCAGCCAAGAATTGTCATCGCAGGCGAGGTTTGTAATGACCTCATCACCTGTCACGACCCGCTCCCGAATAATCGGACACGAGTCGGACACGCCCAGCCTTCGTCGTTAGACACAACGAAGTAAGCTGTACCAAGCTAGGGAAAACTAACCAGATAAACATGAAAGTATAGAATCACAGCATCTAAAAACGTATCCCAGAATGATCACCATAATCCACAAATCCAGATATCATAATGTACCAGAATCAACAGGAATGAAAAGTGCTATGAACTCTAAAGTCAATATCTCAAAGTAAAGCTAAGTAATCTAAACCTGAAACCTCAAGCTAAGCCTCATCCTGCTCAGCTACATCCTGGGCTCTGGCCCATAGAGTAGATCAATGTCCTGCAAGCATACCTGCAACATATCCTATTCAGGAGCGGAGCAAAGTACAGTTCTAGGTGATGAAACATGAACATGATATGAACAGGGTACAAGAGTACAGAAAATGAAATACAGGAATGAACATGAAAGTACAGGAAAGTAGTACATGAAATAAGTACAGGAACTATAGTACATGAATGTAAAGTACAGGAACATGTAAAGTACAGGAATGAAACTATAATCCTGAAGTACCAGACATGACAAGTGCACAATATCGAAATACATCTAGTCCATGTGACCGGCTGGGGTGAGTACAGGAGAATGCACAGGAGTACATGAATATGGTACGACTTAGGACCCGCGTGCACAGTGCGAGGCCTAAGCTAGGTACAGGAATATATAGTAACCGGGATTGGTCACATGGCTAGTGTATTTCCCCACCCGACACTAATAAGTACAAGAGCAAGGGTACAGGAATACAGGAGTACAGGAGTACATGATATCGTGCCATGACGTGTCACAAGAAAGCGTGCAAGAATGTAAATACACAAAACCGTAGAAAAGTACTTGCCTGGCTCCGAAAAGTACTGGTAATCAGGAACTGGATGTCTTCCTGTATTTATAATTCGTACAAGTTGGTTAGGAACTAAACATTAGTCATTTAGCTAATGTTACTACCAATCTCTTATTAACTTACTATTTTTCATAAAAATATTAATAGAAGGATAACTGCTATCATAATGGTTTAATGGTCTAACGCCATATAAAATAATTTTAAAAAAAATGGAACCTTAAATGATTTAGAAACTCAGAACTTTAAATAATTAACCCGTACCACAGCCAAACCATAGCTTCAACACACTCATAGGTCCCACATCAAATTTATCATGGTCTGCTATTAGTTGACTGTACCATTTATGCAAAACAAGATTCAACAGATCCCGAAAGCAACTAGCTATCTCGTTTATTTGCTCAAGCACACGCAAGGAAACTCTACTGATCCTTACTCCCCACCTCTTGTCAATATTCCAGAGAAAGAGTAAAGAACACACACAAATTATCCTACAAAAGTCCATAAGAAATATATACAGAGTTCAAAGAAGTGAAAAAATCGAATCTATAAATCAAATTCCCAAGCCTGCCAATTCCATGCAAATAAGTATTCACTCGAATCATAATCAGAAATTTACGACTTGTCCAATCCAAATCAATTCTTAATCATAAACAAATTGAGTAGAAAAGTATAAATAAATCAAGATTAACTAATTTAGAGAATAACAACTATATTGCAAATATGACTGCTCCTGAATCATTTGTACAAAATCCAGATTGGTCGACACTCCTAAACAGCACTGGTCCAGCCTCTCTATTGTACTCGAACACGTACTCCGGACACGCACCCGATACGAACATCACGAACATACAAATGGACATGGCTAACACCTTACACGCCCCGGCAACCCTGGCCAACACACCCGACTTAAAAGAAGAGAAGTAAACAATTCAAAAAAATTCAAATGGAAAAATGACATAGTACCTGAAGAGAATTCAATCCGAAACAAAGGCTTGCTCCAAGTATTGGACGCGAACTCCTCACGTCAAATGCAGTGCAAGATCCTGTTAGACATTTTGTCGAACAATTCCGAGGCAAATCAGAACGATAGGTTTTGAGAGTAAATCGGAAATTTGTAGAAGGACAAATCAGGAACAATATCCAACAATTCTCAACAATGATTGTGAAATACAATTCCAGATCGATCACCCAAAATCCCAATCGATCTTATAAAACTCATATCAAGAAACCAGAGATCGATCACCCAAAATCCCAATCGATCTTATAAAACTCATATCAAGAAACCAGAGATCGATCACCCAAAATTAAGATTGACCAATTCATTATAATGAAAAGAATTGTAGTAAAAGAATGACTCACCCAATAATTCGATGTCAAAAGAATTTAAATCGAAACAGCCGAGGATGAGATCCGCTTCGATCAACTACTGGATCCACGCTCAATCTACAGGACCTTGACGAATGAAAGTATCAACTCAAGACCGGAAGGAAAAGAAAATGATCTATAGATAATCAACCTAAGTGTATACTCAAAATCAAGAGTTTAATCAGCTCACCAGTCCAAATTGAAGTTCGAACAGTCTGTTCATTGTTCCGAGAGAATATTGGTCACTCTTGAGCTGAAATTTCCAGATCGAGAATAATCGATCATCACTAAAATCAAAAGGGAAACAAAGCATAGAGAATTTCGAAACTCACCAAACCAAAATTGACAGGAACACGAGGATGTCGAAATTGAACTGCTCGATCTAAAATTTAGGTCAGAACGTCAGATCTCTTGGTTCGAGAAAACAGAAGAATAAGGAGGGTCGAGTGATACTCACCACTCCTACTCCCGAAGTTCGCCGAGAAAGACGTGGCTAGTCGAAGCAACTGTACTGCTAACGGGAAACCCGCCGGAGAACTGGGTGCCGCCGCTGCCACTCCTCGTCGCGTCGGTCCGGCCTTCAGGCGTCGGTGGAGATCACTGCCATGGCCTCCGTCTTCATCCCGCTCGCCATCACCGCCACTTGGAAAGCTAGGGTTTCTCGGTCGGCACTCAAGGGAAATGGGAAAATTAAAGAAGGAAGGAACGAGACACAATACTCTCTCTCTTCCTCACTCAGCTTAATAAATGGGAAAAGTGCATTTTTGCACAAAGCCCCTCCCGCCAGGAATATTGCAAGAAGAACCCCCCCTCCGCTAAAACACATAAGCATAGGCCCCCTCTTCCTTTTCAATATTACAAACCCGCACCAAAAACAATTAGAAATATTACAAAAAGCCCCTCCTGCCCTATTTTAACAGTTTTAAAATACTAAAATAATAAAATTGTTACAATAAAATGAGAAACAACTAGAAAGTTGTCACAACAACTTTCCAATTGAAAAGTTGTCCAGAAATAATCCATTCAAAATGTTTCAAAATTATAAATTAAAATTATTAACAAGTATACCTTTAATGAATTTATTTTATTTAGGAAAACTGGGAGGTGGAGTTACAAATCTCCCCCCCTTAAAAAATTTTGTTCTCGAAATTCAAAGGACCAAAATCAAAACTAAGCAATTCACAAAAGATCAAACACCAGTCAATTATTGAAAAGAGAATTCCATAAAACAGAGTACAATCAAATCAATCAAACAGAGTGGGATAGCGCTCCCGCATCTCGTCATCGCGCTCCCATGTGGACTCTCCCGGAGAGTGGTGTCTCCACATGACCCGAACGAGAGGAATAGTCTGGTTCCGCAAGTGCTTCTCCCTCCGGTCCAGGATCTCTACTGGTTGCTCCTCGTAAGTCAATCTCGGGCCCATCTCTAGCTCTGAATAGTCTACCACATGACTCGGATCTGGAACGTAGCGTCGAAGCTGGGACACGTGGAAACGTCGTGCACTCCCTCCAAGCTAGCTGGAAGCGCTAGTCAATATGCTGCCTTGCCAATACGCGTCATCACGTCGAAAGGCCCGATGAATCTCGTACTGAGCTTTCCGCCTCAGCCAAAACGAATGGTGCCACTGGTCGACGAGATTCTTCAGGAACACTCTGCTTCTAGCTGCGACCTTCGGTGACCATCTGCTGCTGTCCGTCCAGTGCTTCTGCTGATCCTGTGCAACTCTGAGACGTCTTGAGCCTTTGAGATCAAATATGATAATTACACACAAGAAGTTGAAATAACACGATCTAACAATGATTAAAATCAAATAGGCACAAGATGGAATGAAGTTTCAATTACAACTTAGAGACGCAAAATCATGAAGACACAACTATTAAGTACGATCAAAATTGATAGTTTAACACAAATGGACCAGGACAAGATAGGAAAACATGGTCAAATAGACATGATTTAAGATTGAAGTTTAGACAAGACACAACGAAGTACGGAATCAAAATCTGGTAATGTATAATTTTGAGAAAATCAATGATCTAACGATAGAATGCTAGATGGAAAACTAGCAAGGGTTGATTGAGGAAACGTACGAAATACTCAGGAGTTAAAGTATCAAATCAGGATGAACGTGCAAGGATTTGTGATTCCCAAAAACCAATAATTATAGGAAAAGAAATATAGTTTCCATGGTGTCCGGGAACATATAGCTATTTAAAACCACTTTGCCTAAAATCCCTACCCCGCCAGTATATATCTGGCTGCAATGGACTTTCGGCTCCATGACTCAAATAACAATATGTCACCGAATAATCTGTCAACCTTATCCATTTTCCAACAATCATTGACGAAGCAACCCAAGAGATCAAGGTATGAGGAATATGACAAGTCTCGACAGTACTCGAAAACCTACGATTGTCTGAAATCACTTCAACTTAAAGTTCCTGCCTCGCCAGTATATATCTGACTGCAATGAACCCTCGGTCTCCATAATCCAGCTAATGGCTGCAGCGCGCAACTGTCATGCCATAGTAGATCATCGAATAGCCTCTCGACTTTATCCCTAGGAATTTCAAAAGAGTTTCAAGGAATTCAAATGAGTTTCAATAATCCAAGTCACGGAAATGGTGAAGTTACCTGATTGTTAGAATTCATGAGTTTATTAGGTACAAAATGTCAAGGGATCCAATCAATGAGTACAGAAGGGCAGCCAGGGAGATTCAAAAATTTTAGACAGAACGAAATTCAATTTATGACAGAATATCAACTGATATCTGGAATGGTAACAAGATTCCATATGTAGGACGTTATCCCGAAAGGATAACAGAGTCTCGAAGGACGAACTGAAGCAAGGTATCAGATAGGAGACAAGTTTCAAAATAAGAAATAAAGCTCGTACTGGAGACAAGTTTCAAAATAATCTCGAATACCAATAAAATTTTGAGCAAAAACTTGAATTGAAAACAAATTCTTCAATAAAGTACACAGTGAAAATAGAAAATCAATATCAACAAAGTCACGAATAAGAAGTGAAATCTTGAACAGAATCTTGAACAGGAAGCAAGGTTACGAACAGTGAGTTAGAAAACAAGGTATTGAATATGAAACAAGTGAAATCTCAAAATACGAGGCAAGATCAAACAAGATCGTGAATAGAACGAAAAATAATTCACGAATGAGAAATAAAATCTCATAGGAAATGAGTCAAAATTTCAAGATAGAAAACGAAATCTGCAAATAAAATCTCGAATAGAAGCAATATTCAACAAGGTTTGAATGGCATAAGTTTGATTAGGACTGTAATCCAAAGTAAAGTCTTAAATATCAACAGGGTCTGAATGGGGAACAAAATTCGAGTAGAACCAAATCTTGAATTAGGAAACGACGTCATAAGAAACAAGTTATCGAGCAGGAAGAAAATCTCGAACAAGAGCATAGTTACGAACAAGGATGGAAACAAACTTTCAAAATTACATTTGGAATAGCGACTAAGGTTCCAGAATAGGAAATAAAATCTAATAATCCTTAAATAGGAAACAAGGAAGTTCTAAGAAACAATCTAGGTGCAAGAGGAATCTAAGGAAAAACTGGATTATGAATCATGATCCATGGTTTCCTCCAACCATGCAAAAGAGTCTTCTGTCTTCAGTCCATCTTCAGTGTTTCTCTGGGACTGGAATCACTTCAATTTCTTTAGTTGTCCTGATATAGGCTGGTCCTTGCGGCAGTGCTCCATGCGGTTGCTGAATATGGAGAGGCGGTCCTTCTTCCGTGGTACTAGTGCTCCTCATGCTCGTCCTTGGTAGTACGATCAGTGACAACCAGCAATCCTTCATTCAGTGGCAAAAGTTCGCAGTATAAACAAGTCCGAGTCTCTTGCGGCATTCCTCGAAGCAATGTCTGGATGGCAGGGGAAAGCACAAATGGTCATCATCTGAATCTGAGTCTGGATCTCCCGCTAGGGCTGAAGTGCAGGGCTCTGGCAGGAATATATGGCTGCTGGCGTGCTGGCTGCTGAGATCTGCTCCTGATGATGCGACTGGTGATGTGACCGAAGAAACGCCGACCGAGTGTTGCGACGCTTTGCTGATCCCTAGTAGTTGATATCTTCATCATCAGTCTTCATGTTCTTCATGAGCTTCAGCTTCCCGTCGCGTCCTATTGTCCGTGCTACACTCTGGATCTCCTGGCTGGTGGCTCTAATCTTCAGAGAAGTCGGGTCCTTAGAAACTTGGACGATCTTCAGTGGTGACTCTAGATTCTCGATCTGCTCCTTAGTGCAAGATATGTGCTCGGTGTCGGAAAAGTCCAAGTGTCTGAGAGTCTGGAAATCAGAAGTCCTTCCTGGCTCGGAGAGTGTATCCACAAGTCTGACTTGGAAAGGGTGACCTGCTTCCTCTGGTTGTCAAGGAAGTCTTCAGACGTCTCTGTCAACTACGTACTACCCATGGGGATAGTAGAGTGATAGAAGGTAGTGGAAGCTCGGAAACGTCAAGTGCAGGTGAATTGACAGTTCAGGTGTCGCATGCTTTTGAACTATCTGCAAAACAGAAAACTGTTAAAATAACCTAGACCTACATACAACAAGTGTTTATAGAATATTTAAAATACCTGATACACCTGATATACCTGATATACCCTTATTTTCCGATTTTCCTATGCTGTGATCAAGTTTCCCTAGTGTAATCAAGTCCCCCAATAGTACGCTAAGTCCTAGGTACCATTAGGATAGACCTGCATGGGCCACCACTAAAAACATGTCACGACCCGCTCCCGAATAATCGGACACGAGTCGGACACGCCCAGCCTTCGTCGTTAGACACAACGAAGTAAGCTTTACCAAGCTAGGGAAAACTAACCAGATAAACATGAAAGTATAGAATCACAGTATCTAAAAACGTATCCCAGAATGATCACCATAATCCACAAATCCAGATATCATAATATACCAGAATCAACAGGAATGAAAAGTGCTATGAACTCTAAAGTCAATATCTCAAAGTAAAGCTAAGTAATCTAAACCTAAAACCTCAAGCTAAGCCTCATCCTGCTCAGCTACATCTTGGGCTCTGGCCCATAGAGTAGATCAATGTCCTACAAGCATACCTGCAACATATCCTATTCAGGAGCGGAGCAAAGTACAGTTCTAGGTGATGAAACATGAACATGATATGAACATGGTACAGAAGTACAGGAAATGAAATACAAGAATGAACATGAAAGTACAGGAAAGTAGTACATGAAATAAGTACAGGAACTATAGTACATGAATGTAAAGTACAGGAACATGTAAAGTACAGGAATGAAACTATAATCCTGAAGTACCAGACATGACAAGTGCACAATATCGAAATACATCTAGTCCATGTGACCGACTGGGGTGAGTACAGGAGCATGCACAGGAGTACATGAATATGGTACGACTTAGGACCCGCATGCACAGTGCGAGGCCTAAGCTAGGTACAGGAATATATAGTAACCGGGATTGGTCACATGGCTAGTGTATTTCCCCACCCGACACTAATAAGTACAAGAGCAAGGGTACAGGAATACAGGAGTACAGGAGTACATGATATCGTGCCATGACGTGTCACAAGAAAGCGTGCAAGAATGTAAATGCAAAAAACCGTAGAAAAGTACTTGCCTGGCTCCGAAAAGTACTAGTAATCAGGAACTGGATGTCTTCCTGTATTTATAATTCGTACAAGTTGGTTATGAACTAAACATTAGTCATTTAGCTAATGTTACTACCAATCTCTTATTAACTTACTATTTTTCATAAAAATATTAATAGAAGGATAACTGCTATCATAATGGTTTAATGGTCTAACGCTATATAAAATAATATTAAAAAAAATGGAACCTTAAATGATTTAGAAACTCAGAACTTTAAATAATTAACCCGTACCACAGCCAAACCATAGCTTCAACACACTCATAGGTCCCACATCAAATTTATCATGGTCTGCTATTAGTTGACTGTACCATTTGTCCAAAACAAGATTCAACAGATCCCGAAAGCAAATAGCCATCTCGTTTATTTGCTCAAGCACACGCAAGGAAACTCTACTGATCCTTACTCCCCACCTCTTGTCAATATTCCAGAGAAAGAGTAAAGAACACACACAAATTATCCTATAAAAGTCCATAAGAAATATATACAGAGTTCAAAGAAGTGAAAAAAATCGAATCTATAAATCAAATTCCCAAGCCTGCCAATTCCATGCAAATAAGTATTCACTCGAATCATAATCAGAAATTTACGACTTGTCCAATCCAAATCAAATTCTTAATCATAAACAAATTGAGTAGAAAAGTATAAATAAATCAAGATTAACTAATTTAGAGAATAACAACTATATTGCAAATATGACTGCTCCTGAATCATTTGTACAAAATCCAGATTGGTCGACACTCCTAAATAGTACTGGTCCAGCCTCTCTATTGTACTCGAACACGTACTCCGGACACGCACCCGATACGAACATCACGAACATACACATGGACATGGCTAACACCTTACACGCCCCGGCAACCCTGGCCAACACACCCGACTTAAAAGAAGAGAAGTAAACAATTCAAAAAAATTCAAATGGAAAAATGACATAGTACCTGAAGAGAATTCAATCCGAAACAAAGGCTTGCTCCAAGTACTGGACGCGAACTCCTCACGTCAAATGCAGTGCAAGATCCTGTTAGACATTTTGTCGAACAATTCCGAGGCAAATCAGAACGATAGGTTTTGAGAGTAAATCAGAAATTTGTAGAAGGACAAATCAGGAACAATATCCAACAATTCTCAACAATGATTGTGAAATACAATTCCAGATTGATCACCCAAAATCCCAATCGATCTTATAAAACTCATATCAAGAAACCAGAGATCGATCACCCAAAATCCCAATCGATCTTATAAAACTCATATCAAGAAACCAGAGATCGATCACCCAAAATTAAGATTGACCAATTCATTATAATGAAAAGAATTGTAGTAAAAGAATGACTCACCCAATAATTCGATGTCAAAAGAATTTAAATCGAAACAGCCGAGGATGAGATCCGCTTCGATCAACTACTGGATCCACGCTCAATCTACAGGACCTTGACGAATGAAAGTATCAACTCAAGACCGGAAGGAAAAGAAAATGATCTATAGATAATCAACCTAAGTGTATACTCAAAATCAAGAGTTTAATCAGCTCACCAGTCCAAATTGAAGTTCGAACAGTCTGTTCATTGTTCCGAGAGAATATTGGTCACTCTTGAGCTGAAATTTCCAGATCGAGAATAATCGATCATCACTAAAATCAAAAGGGAAACAAAGCATAGAGAATTTCGAAACTCACCAAACCAAAATTGACAGGAACACGAGGATGTCGAAATTGAACTGCTCGATCTAAAATTTAGGTCAGAACGTCAGATCTCTTGGTTCGAGAAAACAGAAGAATAAGGAGGGTCGAGTGATACTCACCACTCCTACTCCCGAAGTTCGCCGAGAAAGACGTGGCTAGTCGAAGCAACTGTACTGCTAACGGGAAACCCGCCGGAGAACTGGGTGCCGCCGCTGCCACTCCTCGTCGCGTCGGTCCGGCCTTCAGGCGTCGGTGGAGATCACTGCCATGGCCTCCGTCTTCATCCCGCTCGCCATCACCGCCACTTGGAAAGCTAGGGTTTCTCGGTCGGCACTCAAGGGAAATGGGAAAATTAAAGAAGGAAGGAACGAGACACAATACTCTCTCTCTTCCTCACTCAGCTTAATAAATGGAAAAAGTGCATTTTTGCACAAAGCCCCTCCCGCCAGGAATATTGCAAGAAGAACCCCCCCCTCCGCTAAAACACATAAGCATAGGCCCCCTCTTCCTTTTCAATATTACAAACCCGCACCAAAAACAATTAGAAATATTACAAAAAGCCCCTCCTGCCCTATTTTAACAGTTTTAAAATACTAAAATAATAAAATTGTTACAATAAAATGAGAAACAACTAGAAAGTTGTCACAACAACTTTCCAATTGAAAAGTTGTCCAGAAATAATCTATTCAAAATGTTTCAAAATTATAAATTAAAATTATTAACAAGTATACCTTTAATGAATTTAATTTATTTAGGAAAACTGGGAGGTGGAGTTACATCACCTACGACGATCACATCGCCTCCATGCATCGAGGCCGCCGCTGTAGTGTTCTCTTCTTGCTTCCCCTTGTCGCCCTTCTTCTCTCTCTTCCAAGCAAAATAATTCCGCTTGATATGGCCCTTCTTACCACAATGGTAACACTCTGAGTCCTCGTAACGACCCTTAGACTTCCCTCTGCTCTTGTCTCTGCCACCACCTGGATCCCTGCTTTTGCCCCTTCTGTGGCTCTCTGAAACAAGTGCCTCTGAGTGGTGGGATGTGGATGAAGTACCCTGAGAACGTCTCCGCATCTCTTCATTCAACACCCCGCTCTTGGCAAACTCCAGACTGACCACGCCCTCTGGAGCAGAAGCGATCATAGATACTCGTACGGTATCCCACGAGTCTGGCAAAGTACACAGCAGCCATAGTCCCTGAACTTCGTCGTCGAACTTGACTTCCATAGAAGATAGCTAGTCAACCACGCCCTGGAACTCACTCAAGTGATCCGAAATAGACGCCCCATCCTTGTACTGCAGACCCATCATCGTTCGGATCAGGAAGAATTTGTTTACCCCGGTCTTCTTCGCATACAAGGATTCCAGCTTATCCCACAACGTCTTCGCGTGCTCAATATTGGCAACGTGGTTGTACACGTTCTCGTCAACAAACTGTCGTATGTACGCACATACTTGTATGTGCTCGAATGTCCAGTCCTCATCGGATTTATCACTGGGCTTCTCGGATGCAAACACGGGTAGATGCAGCTTCTTGACAAACAGCAGATCCTTCATCTTGCTCCGCCAATAATGATAGTTTGTGCCATTAAGATTCACCATGCGTACCGACTTCGCGTACATCTCTCCTCTCTGGTTTCTCTGTCAACTACTGACACTCCTTCTGAATTCCAGAACCTGGCTCTGATACCACTCTGTTGGGAAAGAAACGCGAAAACCTTTCCCCAAACCGGAGAGTACCTGCGAGAGGACCGAGCAATACAACACACAAACCCAAAAACAAACACACAAAACAATCCACGCAGAGACAGAGAATTTTTGACGTGGAAAACCCTTGCGAGAAAAAACCACGGGACGATCGGAGTCCAACCCTGAGAAGCCTCCACTAATGGAATAGAAGAATTACACCCTCTACAAACTCCTTCCGATCCAAATCGGATCCCCACAACACTCAGAAATAAGAACAATGATTACAAGGCCACGAAGAGCGAGAACGACGAGTTGAGATTACCCGAACACGATCTCCTTCGAATAGCGACCTTCAATCCTCCGTCTTCTTCTCCGAAGTTGCAATGGCACTCTTGCCTCCTTCCTCTCTTTTCTTGTGTTACGTTGCGTTATGAATTAGGGTTGGAAAATCCCAACATAACTCCCTAATCCCGTAGCCAACCTGGACCGTTGGATTAGATCCAGTGGTGAAAAATCACCCAAATTCCCGCATCAGCCCCGACGACACAGAGTTCGGCCAGAACTCTGTGTCGGGCATCCAGCACCTAACGCCAACATCCTGGAATGGCCAGACCGAGTTCGGCCCGAACTCGCCATGGGACCGAGTTCGGCCCGAACTCGGCAATCCCATTCCAGAACCTCCCTCTGGTCAGCAACAGCAACAGCGACTCCGCGTCGCCTACTTCCCGAGCTTCTTCGACACACGAATGGCGCTCGTCGCACTCCGGGGTCTTCTCCACATAGGTTGGGAACCCCACCCACTCCAACAGGTATAACACTTAAGCTTTAGTCTGTAGTTGAGAAAGAATTTGTGATAGGCTAAGTTGAAGGAATCCATATATGGATTTGCTCGAATTGGGCTTGTGAACCTTCTTCAATATTAAATAAGTTTGGGCTAGTATACAGTAGAAGCTAGGTTATAGCCTATTAATTTAAGAATAACCAGTAGCAGGCCTTGGGCCGGATTTTTCAAATAGGATATTAGATTGACAACAGATTTAGATTAAGGGCCAAGATGAGATAAGGGAAGTTGAAGTAATTGGATCAAGTCAATAGGAATAAAGGCTAAATAGATTTAATAATAGGAGTTGTTAAGAATTAGATTGTAGATTAATAAGTTTAATTTAGAATAATTTCTAAATAGTTATTGTGTCTATTTGACACGGATTCTTTGGATATTGTAACCCCACTTCCTCAAATTTACGAATTTTAAAGTTTTCGTAATTTAAGTTTGATTAAGTAAAATTCTTATTTAGTAATTATCTATGATTATTTTAATTGGAGAAAGAATTTTAAATTACTTAAGCTTGAGGGATTAATTCCTGAAATTAGTTATAACTAACAAATTGTGGTCCCCACATTTCTAACAAATTTCCCTAACTACCTAACAAATTCTCTAACAAAATTTAGGGTATTATTGTAATTACTGTTAAAAGCAGGGACTCAAATAGAATTTTCCCATCAATTTTCTCCTTCTTTGTATATGTAGTTGAGGAGAGAGAGAGAGAGAGATCACAGTACACTTTTTTTTAAAAGCTTGGAAGCTCTCATAATCTCCTCCTTCCCCCAAATTCGTCCACCGAACCCTAACCCTAATTCCTTCATTCTCCGGCGATCGGCAACGGTGGCAGTGGCGATGGCAGCAACCATGGCGAGGGCATTTCCCGACGACTGAACGACGGCTAGGACTCGTCTTCTCCCCACGAGATTTCCTCTCCAACAACGACGACGATCGACCGGGTTCGACGCATTCTCCGGCGGCATCACAACCTCCACGGCGGGAGGCAAACCAACGAGACGGCCATGGCGGTGCTCACCACGGCGATCAAGCGTTCCCTCCACAATGATCTCTTCCATATCCCGACGATTTCTCATCTCCCGACGGCGACGCATCAGCAGCTACGACGGCGCACGGCTTCCTCCTCCTCCGTCTCAGACGACCACGTCATTTGCGATGACGGTTATTCCTCGACGGTGTATAATGCTTTTCACGCGATGGATCGACTTCGTCTCGATTCCAAGTCCAGTCAGTAAGCCTCGATCCTTGCCATGACTCGATTTCTTAAATGATCAGGGCCATTGATCTCCTTATCGATTCTTTTTGTTAAATAAAATCCTGGGAGAATTCTGTTCAGTTAATCGATCGGACGAAATTCTTTCACCTTCGTCGAAGAGCAATGGACAATCGGGTTAGATTAGCCGAGTGTTGATTCTGGAAACTTGATTTTGGTTGAATCTTTCTGGTGAGTATAAGTCCTTGTGGATCCCTCTTATTGATTCTTGAAATTTTCCTTTAAAATGTTTGGATTCTTCCCAGCAATTGTTTTATTGCTCATGACCTTCATTTGGTTGAAATGACTGAAGCAGAGTTTCGAATCCTTCTTGACAAGTGGGAGCTGCTGTGTCCGTTTATGGAGGTGTTCGAGTTTCGATTCGAACTCGTCGCCTGCAGGTATTACCCTACTATTTGTGTATTTTAATTGATAATTAGAATTTATATGAATGGACAGAGTTGTGATCAGAATGCTGGGAATTGGGGTTGTGTTCAACCTTTTGATCATGTCAGGTGTGGTTCGTATCCTGCTTAGTTCGTATCTGAGTTATTTGCGTCCGATGTGGCACGATACATGGGGTTCGATTGTTCGGTTCAATTATTCATATCAAGCCGTGTCCAGGTTTCCGTGTTTGTGTCCAGATTGCAGTTCCTGTCTGCGAGTGCGTCCAGTGCCGTCGTATTTCTTTTAGTGTGCATTCGATGAAGGGTTGATACGGGACTTCTCTGGCCGAGAAGGAAATGGTGGTTGAAAGAAAATTTCAATTTAAAGCTGGGTTTGCAAATGGGGTTTGGTTATAATCATAAGTGTGTAGTAATATACTTGTAGTGATTTTGTTCTCACTAATTTTCATTTTCATTAACTGTAAGTGGGGATAACTGTTGTATGTGTCCTAATTCTTGATTGAATGGCTGGACTTTAATTTGAATGATTCATAGGAGGGTTAGTTGGTGTATGTTTCAATTGATTCAAATTCCTTGGGTTCTTTTGAATGGTGAATTGGTTATAAGGAAACTACAGGTGGTCAGAGGGACCATGGGTGAGAGTATGCTACATGTTGGTAGGGCTCTTGATAATGTCCTTTAGACTTTACTTTCTTTATGAGCTTACATCTTAATGGCAACAAAGGAATTGAGTCAACCATTGAACCAGGATAAGTTTAGTATGCTGTTGGGACGGGCTTATTAGCAGGATTGGGCTTGGTATTAAGTTTTAAGGGTAAATTTAACCCTTAGTTAATTTTGTTAAATATAATTTAAGCTTGGCATTTTCCTGCAATTTATTGTTCTGTGTTATTTTATTCATCAAATGAATTATGGCAAATAGTAATGAGTAAGAGTTGCTAACAAGCAAACTATTCTTTTCACTAAAATAAGTAGGTAATATTATGACAATTAATTAACTAGTAGATATATCTATTTAGTGATACCATCTATGCTACGTCATATAGTATATTTTCTAAAATGATTTATTAACTATTTTACTAAATATAGTAATTAGTTAGTCTATTGATTAGCATTGGATATTTAGCCTTTTAGACATTTTGGTTAATAACTAGAACCTAATCCACTTATACTCGTATTAGGTGGACATACAGATCTACTTCCTATTCTCGATCACCCTGAGCAAGGCAAGTATACACCTCGGACTTGTCCATTACTTTATGTCTTGTATTCATGCTTGTATCTTCTTGTTGACACGATATTTCACGAGATTTTCTTGTATCTTGTTCCTTGAGTTTACTTGTGTCTGGAAGGGGAAATACTACAGATTTGTGATCAAACCCGAGTTATAATTCATGTGAATAGCTTAGGCCCCGCATCGTGCATGCGGGACCGAAGTCGTACCATTTCATGTTTCCTGAATCTACCCAAGCCGATCACACACTCTGAATGTATTTTGATATATTGCACATGTCAGGTTCATGGTATATTTCATGTTCAGGCTTCATTTCATGTTCCCTGTATTTACTTTTCAGTATTCATGTTCTTGTTTTCCGTACTTTATATTTTTCCTGTACTCATTTCCATACCATGATGTTCTTGTTCATTTCCCTGGATATACTTAGCTCCGCTCCTGACTAGGATATGTTGTAGGTTTACTTGCAGGATATTGTTATACCTTATGCGCCAGAGCCCGGGATCTTAGTTGAGCAGGATGGGGTCATGACTTAGCTTGAGGTTTCAGGTTTAGATTGTTTTAGCTCTTCCTCTAGATATTGTATGTTGTGAGTTCATAGTATTTTTTTTTCTTGCTGTCTCTAGTACTTTTATGATATTATGATCGGTGGATTATGGTGATCATTCTGGGAACGTTTTATAGATGCTGTGATTGTACACATTCATGTTTATCTGGTTAGATTTCCCTAGCTTGGTACAGCTTACTACGTTGAGTCTTCCAACGTAGGCTGGGCGTGTTCGACTCGTGTCCGATTATTCGGGAGCGGGTCGTGACATGTTTTTAGTGGTAGCCCATGTAGGTCTATCCTAATGGTACCTAGGTATTAGTGTACTATTGGGGACTTGATTAAACTAGGAAAAGTTGATCATAATATAGGAAATCGGATACATCGGGTATATTGATATTCTATAAACACTTGTTGTTTCTAGGTTTAGGACATTTTAACAGTATTCTATTTTTCAGATAGTTCAAAGCAAGCAACACCGGAACGGTTGATCTACCTACACTTGAGGGTTTCGAGCTTCCACTTCCTTCTATCGCCCTCTATCCCCATGGGTAGTACGTGTCCCGACCCGTACCCTGTTTAGGGGCACGAGAACGTGGGTACGTCCAGCCTACCACTACAATAAAAAGACCTATTAATGACGCTTGATAAGTGGTTTTCATGACGGCTGATGTGGAAGCGTCATCAATGTTCAGCAAGACTAGAATCTATGACGGTTTACATTAAAAACGTTATTGATAGTGCTCCAGTAATACGAGCGTTATAAAAGAAGCACGAAAATTTAAGTCGAAACCTCGACTCCCCCGCAATTCTCCCGCACTTAAGAAAAATTCTAAACCCTCTCTCTATCTCCTTCTCCTTCTCCTCCCGCTCCCCAACTCCCCTCAGCCCACTCCCCGCTCTCCAACTCCCCTCAGCCCGCTCCCCGCTCCCCAACTTCCCTCAGCCCGTTCCTCGCTTCCCTCGGTTACAGACTCCACCGCAGAGGGAAGGTTGTCACCGGCGTAGCCTTCACCACCGGTTTGTCCTAAAATCTCGATCATTGCTTATTTTATGCCCTAAATTCAAAAATATCCTAATTTTTGACAACCATACATGCATCCATCTCTCCAAAATTAGGGTTCTTAATTTTAAGGTTTCCCGACGTCTCCGTCCACGTCGGCGATGATCCGAAAAGGGCTGCATCATAGTTGACTTCTCTTGATTAAGTGAGTGATTTTGATTTGGATTTTTTTCCTAAAAAAGATTTTGTTGGGAGTGTAATTTTTCCCTAAAAATTAGGGTTCTTAATTTTTGATTTGGATTTTTTTTCCTAAAAGGGTTCTTTGATTTTTTTTTTCTGTTTGTTCTTGTTCAAGGGAGTGTAATTACATTTGGGGAGCCGAGTCCGAAGCCTCTCCACAGTCACAGCCGCGACCCGGCGAGGTGCTGTGCGTGCCTGCGAGCCGAGTCCGAAGCCTCCCTTCGGATTCTGACACTAAATTATGGGGTATAAATTCTAAACTCTTGATTGATTTCAGTTTCTGGGTTTATTTTATTTGTCGATGATGTTGTTGGATCTCGATCCCTACATAAAAAGGGTTTCGATCGACTGATACATTTTGGGTTCGATTTTGGCTTGACGATCCTACGATTGTCTTTGTTTGTGAAGCGCGAATGATCTTTAGATCATGTTCGGTTCTTTACTTGTTGTTGGATCATTTTCGGTTTCGGGTTCGGGTTTCACATCTACAAATATGTGATTAATCGGACTAAAGAGAGGTCAAGCCCTAGTTGAACTGAGAAGAACCAACAAGGGATGATTAAGCTCAAAATAGAAGTATACAGTGAGAAATGAGTTATTATAAAACCAAGCAATTTTCTCTTTTGCAATTATCTTCTCTACTTCTTTACTGACAATTTAAGACCAAACAGTGATTAGAATCTATTGGTTAGTGCTTAGCCAGGATCACCTGGGTTTTACACTCAACCAAACAACTTTATATTACTTCATCGAAAGTAAGGTCCTGCTCACAAATTACACAACTACGTTGTTACAATATCTAAAAAAAACTTGATGAAGTATATACAAATCTTTATTTGAACCCAAACATGTTTTCTGAAAATATATTGACAAACATGCAAAAAAATTACTCTACATTAATATAATAACGTGAGCAGAAAGGGAGAAATACAGGAGGTTGTACATTGTGGGTGTTGGTGGGTAGGTGGCTTTCTCTTGATAATATGTTTGGTTATGGGCTCTAGTTTTGCTACTTGTCAGGAGGTAGGATGTTCTATAGTTGTTCTATGGGCATGGGTGCACAAATATTATTATTTATTTGTTTGCGAATTGGGACTGCCTCATGATAATTTTGACAGATGCAAGATTTTAATATCAACGCCACATCACATCACATGATTGCTCAGGTGCGTTCATTCCATATGGATAACATTTTAGAACATGATGTTTACGTAGATGACATACGGTTCCATGAATATATTTGCTTCACTTTTAATAAAATTGGCCGGGATCTCCGATTCTCCTTATCTGAGACATCTTATATATCTCATTTCGTTTCTTGTCGTTGGTCGTAGTTTGTATGTTGGTACTGTTGGGTTGTTCATTCTGGGTGCAGATACGCTCGTGTTTGTACGAGTCGATACTGGACACGGATGTGAGGATACCTTCGTGTCGATGATGTAGCCTCTCCACAGTTACAGCCGCGACTCGGCGAGGTGCTGTACGTGCCTGCGAGCCGAGTCCGAAGCCTCCCTTCGGATTCTGACACTAAATTCTAGGGTATAAATTCTAAACTCTTGATTGATTTCAGTTTCTGGTTTTATTTTGTTTGTCGATGATGTTGTTGGATCTCGATCCCTATATAAAAAGGGTTTCGATCGACTGATACGTGTTGGATTCGATTTTGGCTTGACGATCCTACGATTATCTTTGTTTGTGAAGCATGAATGATCTTTAGATCATGTTCGGTTCTTTACTTGCTGTTGGATCATTTTCGGATTCGGGTTACCTAGCTGCTGTTGGAATTATTTGTGATGCATGTATTGTTGGTTTGGGTTTCTTCTATAAATTGTTGCTTGGGTTCTCCTTCCTATACTTGCTGTGGGATGTTGGTTTAGGTTTTCCTTATTATACATGTTGGGTTGGGAAAGATTTCTTTGCTGTAGGAGATGTTTTGCTATTTGAATTAAAATTGTTGGTTGGGTATCTAATTATTTATTATGCATGATGGATTTAACTTGGTACTGTGTGTGTTTTTGTTGGGAGCTTTTGATATAAATCACATGCGGGTATATATTAGTTGGAAGTATTTCTATTTCGGGATTGACATCTCCATTAGCATGCATGCATCGTTGATTTTGGGACTATGTCCACTATGCCATGCCTGGATGTTTTACTTTATTTGTCGGTTTCGATTTTTATTAGAGTACTCTGATACTCTTGGTGATGGTCGTTCGACCAAATGAACCAAAGCGTTGCAGATCGTATCGGATACACTGGCTCTGTGTCGGGACGTGTCCTATACGTGTTGTGGCACGCTAGTACAGCAGATGATGATTGATCCTTATCTGAGACATCTTATATATCTTATTTCGTTTCTTGTCGTTGGTCGTAGTATGTATGTTGGTACTGTTGGGTTGTTCATTCTGGGTGCAGATACGCTCGTTTTTGTACGAGTCGATACTGGACACGGATGTGAGGATAACTTCGTGTCGATGATGTAGCCTCTCCACAGTTGCAGCCGCGACTCGGCGAGGCGCTGTGCGTGCCTGCGAGCCGAGTCCGAAGGCTCCCTTCGGATTCTGACACCAAATTCTAGGGTATAAATTCTAAACTCTTGATTGATTTCAGTTTTTGGGTTTATTTTGTTTGTCGATGATGTTGTTGGATCTCGATCCCTACATAAAAAGGGTTTCGATCGACTGATACGTGTTGGATTCAATTTTGGCTTGACGATCCTACGATTGTCTTTGTTTGTGAAGCATGAATGATCTTTAGATCATGTTCGGTTCTTTACTTGCTGTTGGATCATTTTCGGATTCGGGTTACCTAGCTGCTGTTGGAATTATTTGTGATGCATGTATTGTTGGTTTGGGTTTCTTCTATAAATTGTTGCTTGGGTTCTCCTTCCTATACTTGCTGTGGGATGTTGGTTTAGGTTTTCCTTATTATACATGTTGGGTTGGGAAAGATTTCTTTGCTGTAGGATATGTTTTGCTATTTGAATTAAAATTGTTGGTTGGATTTTGCTTTCTAAAAGTGACAGACTCTAAAAGTGAGGGTTTTGCTTTCTTTTTCAGGGTTTTTCTATACGTACATGTGCTATGGACAGTCTTCATGTGACCAAGTTGAAGCGTTCTAAGTGTGCTTCTTCGCTACAGTATCTGTGAGATTTTTGATGTCGATAGTTTTGATGTAGCTAAAGTGTACTCTATATTGGATACTCTATATATTTTGAGAAGATGTATGTAATAAAATAGAGAAATGTAGAATGGTAGCTAAAATACTATATTTTGAGACAATGAAATGGAGAATGGTACTTTATATTACATTTTAATGCTTTGTTGTGAATATGGTTCAAAGTGGTTGTTTTCGAATTGAATTAAGTAGCGTTTGAAATGTATAATATGCAGTATAGAGCGTTATAAATGTGATACAACGACCATATACAGCGGTTTTTCATAACTATCCATAACGCTTTGAAAATAAAACGTAGCAGAAATTCAACCTATTAATGACGGTTTTGGATGAATTATCTATAACGCTTTTAAAAATATTTATAACACCCGATTTCATAACGCTTGGACTGAGAAAAAAAGCGTCATGGTTTGCAATTAATGACGCTTTTTAGCCGTCATTAAAAGGTATTTTTGTTGTAGTGTACGTCGCAATATCGGCGGTAGAACGCTGTATAGGTCGTCTATAACATCTAACATTTAACAACAAGATATATAAACCTGTCATCTCCGCACGGAGGTATAATATAACATCTCAACTCTATATCTCAATCACAAGTTTAGGGAAGATAGAGCACGATATGGAATAAGATAAAAAGAAATAACTGAATATATAAGTAAAGTCATCACAACACACATATAGATATCCAACACAAATAAATACAAGTCCTGAATATAACTAAGTCTTAACTAACAATCAGAACAATCCGATACAAACTGCAAGCTATAAGTACTAGACTAAACTAGGCACCCTCTACTGAGCTAGATGCTCCTCAGGCTCCTGAATGTCACCCTCATATGCCCCATAGAAGGTAGGGCAGTCATCATCATCATCTGTAATATTTTTAACAGGTCCAGTCAGGACAGGAACGAGCACAATATATCTCACGCAGTTCATGTAGGAACCCTAGAGGGGGGTGAATAGGGTTAAGCTAACTAATCAAGCACTTAGCACAAGCTAATAGGCAATTTAAAAATATAAGTGCAAGAGAAGAAGCAAAAACAATACCGACACCCGATGTATCCTGGTATCCTCCCACTACAAGAAATTGCATTTTTAGCAACATGTTTTAGCGACATAGGGTCTTTTATGTCTCCAAAAGCTAATTTTTTATATGTTTTGGCGACATGAGTTATAATATGTCACAGAAAACATATAAATTTCACTGGAGGGAAACGAAATAACAAACCCGCCAAAAATTATTGACATATCGCGACATCGACATGTCGCAAAAAGATGTTATATATTCTGCGACATGTGGTACATGTCGCCGAAAGATACTACATATTCTACGACATGTGGAACATGTTGCAGAAAGACCACTATGTGTTTGGCGACATAACTAGTCCTGTCGCAAAAGGACACTAAATATATTTATAATTTTTTTTTATTGAATAATGACCTAAAGTATATGAAATAAAACCTAAACAAAATTAATCCCCCAACTAGTGTTGGCGCCGGCTCTTCGTTTCTCTGGCACGTTTTTTTTTCTCCCCAAAAGCTGAAGGTATGACCTCCGATTCCCTTTTGTTTCCTATTTGGTTTACAAATCAAAAGAGATTTCCTTTTTGGCTACCACCACCGTACCTCCTAGCACCGGTGGAGAGAAAATCGACACCACCACACCTCCGATTCCCTTTTGTTTCCTATTTGGTTTACAAATCAAAAGAGATTTCCTTTTTGGCTACCACCACCGTACCTCCTAGCATCGGTGGAGAGAAAATCGACACCACCACACCTCCACCACCGGAAGGTGCTTCCACCACCATAATATCGATTTTTTTGGAGGTTCCTTTTCCGTGTTTTGTTGATTTTAGGGTTTTATTGATTTCTTATTTGAGTGTTTTGCTGATTTTAGGGTTTAGATTTACCAATCCACCATATTGTTTTCCATTGACAATTGCTTTAGGTTTTATTAATTTAAGGTTTTTTTATAGAGATATGGATAGCATTAAAACTATCCCTCTGCTCAATTAGAGATGTAGTGTCGTTCAAAAGTTCTAGGAATTGATTGAGAATTTCCTCTTGCATTAACTTTCTCATATGTATTGGTATACTACTGCCCGTTTTCTTTGACTACAGAGAGTAGATTGTTGTGGATCAGGTTCTGGGAGAGGTGTTTTAATTTTTTTCCCATCGGTTTAACTCTGATATGGATGTGATATGCAACATTGACAAACAATAATTTTGGTTAACCTATTATATTTTTGGACAGTTGTAATATATAGACCGTTGTAACTATACACTTGTCACAATTTCGAACAAGAAAAATACTAAAATGCAACATTCTAAATCCAATTTTTTTTTCAGTGTTTTGGTAGATAAACACCTTAATTTGATAGGTAGGATCAACAATTTTGCATCAAAAACAACAATCAGGATGCCTTACCACTGTTATGTTAAAACTTTGCTCGAAATATCACTTATAAATCCATGTTCTCTGGATGCAGTGTAAAAGCCACCATTGAGCGCTACAAGAAATCATGCATTGATTCATCCAACTGCAATTGTCACCGAAGCTAATTCTCAGGTACTGTTTTTGCCTTGCTACTTTGAAACAGCGGCACTTGTGCATCGAACATTAACTAGACCCACGGACAAGTGAACAACAATCCTACTACAAACCTTCTTGATGGATCCTTACAAGTATCTAGTTCTGGATAGTTATTATTTTGACACAGTCTCTGAACTTGCTCTAATTGGTATTATTATACTAAGAAGTTTTAATATTTTTATCACTTTCTTGCTCTCCTATAACACTGCTATATTGAACATGCATGCAGAAATGAGTATGCTTGATTCATCTCATATATGCTTTTAAGTCCTTACATAATTTAATGATTGAACATTCATATTATGAGGTATCTTTAATTCAGAATAACTCTACTTTCACTTCACTCTTGTTGTTTTTCTAAATATACCAATTTAGTGAAAAACTATAGAATGTTAAAGAATGCTTGATATCCGAAATAAAAGGGACAGGAGTTCAAATCTACTAGCAAAAACTGGAATTATCATAACATAGACAGTATTCAGTTTTAAGGTTATTTTAATTATTAGAAAAGTTCTTTTACGGGTTTATTTCGATTTTGATTTTTCATATAAATTAATAGGAACTACTTTGATCAAACAATCTTATACCATTTTACTCTTCACCCTGTTTACTCCTTTTCTGATAACACAAATATAAGCACAAGCAATCACATAACACAGACCCACATATGAACTCATTTTCTGATACCCCTTCACCCTATTTTGCTCCTTTTCTAAAACAGCACTGTTTACTCCTCCACCCTGTTTGCTTCATATTTGCAAGTATACATACTTGCTTTTGTAGCCTAAGGTAATTAAACCATTGTCTGTGTTATAAGAAAAGGAGTTAGTTTTCCAAGCATATTTATTCTTAGAGCGAGCAACTTGTGTGCACGAAGTAGTTAGTTTCCCAAGCTAGATTTCAAATTAGAAGTAGAAGAACAGGCAGACAAGCCATTTCCAACTTCAAAGATGAGACTCTACAACGGTTTTATTCGTATAGGGAGGTAGACAGACTAAGCATGGGTTTAAAGTTCATATATGGCTGTCACTACTTGCGTTTTTTAGAGTTGGGGTTTCTTTTCTTGGCATTGCCCAAAACTATCACACTTTTGGAAGCCTTGTTGAGCACATCGTACATCCAAATGGCGCTTTTTGAGATGCAGTTGCTACTCGCTGATCCGATGCCCCCCGAAGTATGTTTAGCCGACGCGATTGCCGTATTGGTCTGATGGGATTTGTCGGCATCGGAGGCTCGATCCCTGGTCTTGGTTCACGCCTTTTTCCCTAGTAAGGCAGTTGCTTGCATTGCAGGAATGAAGCCGCCGCCTCTCTGTATGTATGATCAATTGAGTTTAGTAGGCATTCTGAAAGAGAACTTACATACTTCAGTACAAACATGCTTAAATAGGAAGAAAGAAGCAGTATGTTATATTATTTCTTTTTTGCCTATTTTTTAAAAGATGCCAAACCTCCTCAAATATTGGGACTTTTGTTTCAAGTATACAGACTTTTAAAAGATGCCAAACCTCCTCAAATAGAGTGAAACAATATCTGATACTCCTTCACCCTATTTTTTGCTTTTCCTGAACTCTTTTTCTGATACTCCTTCATATTTGCAAGTATACAGACTTGCTTTTGTAGGCCAAGGTAATTAAACCATTGTCTTACTCTTCAATCTAGATACAGTTACCTTACTTTTCAATCCATATGCAATTTTCTTACTCTTCAAATGTGCTATTTTCTCATCTGATACTGTATGTAGCATAAGATATAGTGAAAAACTTCTTTGAGATATATACCTGTTATGATTAGTTTTTTTTGTCTAGAGGACCTTGTTTTATTAACTTCAGGTCCTTTTGCTATTGTCTGTTGCTTGTCAGTGAATGTCTACATGTTTTGTTAAAGATTTACCAATTATGAACTTTCTGAACAATGTGGATTACTTCCCAGTTGCAAGTCTCTATCATTGTAATTCCAGAGTTGAAAAGTCATGGCAAAACTTGGAACCCTTGGACACAAGATGATTAATTATAGTTATTTTGAGTTTGAAATAGACTGGGATACATTGTACTGAAAAAACAAAAATTACATGTCAAGAATGGTAAGAACTGCTGGCATCTGGATGTACTGAAAAACAAAAATATAGAACTTTTTTTCCCCTACAACTATCAAATACTTCACTAATATCGTCTCAATATGGATTAACAAAGAACAAATCATCCATTTAAAAATAGATTATGTGTGCAAATTTACTTTTGGCTACATCCGTTTTTAGTCTATAACTTCGTAGATAATTATTTTTTTAGCCACTTCAAACTATTTTTTTACATTCTCGTTTATGCTACAACCATTAAGGCCATAACTTCGTAGATAATTATTAACAATTATATTTTCTTGCAGAGATGGACAAGAGTTGGATGACACTTTTTAGAAAAAGATTAAGTCAGCCGTATGTTGATGGGGTCAACTCTTTTGTCGAATATGCAATGAACAAAGTGGGCAAGAATGGTAGGATTCGATGTCCATGTAATGATTGCATGAACTTAGAGTGGCATACAGAAAAAGATGTGAAGAATCATTTAGTTCGACATGGAATGATGTTATCTTATACTAATTGGGTGTACCATGGAGAACTTGTTACCGAGAATCAAACTCAAGTATCAGACGATGAGGGTGATATTGAAATGTCAGATGAAGAAGACGATCAAGACGAATTTCCTGAATTACTACAAGACTATTGTCGGGGGGCTTATATGGGCCATGATTGGGAAGATGATACTTTTCAGAGGGAGGAGCTGCATAACATCGATAAAATATTGGAGGATGCACAACGTGAAGTGTACCCAGGGTGTAAGAAGTATACTTTGTTGAAGTTGGTGATTACGCTGCTTCATGTGAAGGTAATCAGCAAGTGGAGCAATAAATCGTTCAACATGCTGATGGAAATATTATTTGACCTTCTACCCGAAGGAAATTTGCTTCCAAAGTCCATTTATGAAGCTAAGAAGTTCTTACGTGATCTGGGCTTGGGGTACGAGACAATTCATGCATGTCAACATGATTGTGCACTTTTTTGGAAGGAGAATGCAGCCTTAGAAAATTGCCCAGTCTGTGGAGAGTCTAGATACAGGATAAATAATGGTAATGGAAAAAAGATCCCACATAAGATCTTGCGGTACTTTCCATTGACACCAAGATTGCGTAGATTGTATATGTCGAGGAAGACAGCTGCAGACATGAGATGGCATAGTGAGAAGCGCATGAATGATGGAGTATTAAGGCATCCAGCTGACAGTGCAGAGTGGAAGGAGTTTGATAGCAATTTTCCTCATTTTGCTCAGGAATCCCGAAATGTACGGCTAGGAATGGCCACTGACGGGTTTAACCCTTTCGGAAACATGAGTACATCTTACAGTTTGTGGCCTGTAATACTTATGCCCTATAACTTACCACCCTGGAAGTGCATGAAAGATCCATTTTTTATGATGTCTTTGCTTATTCCAGGTCCCCAAGCACCTGGGAGAGATATTGATGTTTACATGCGACCATTGATTGATGAGCTAAACAATTTGTGGGAAAATGGTGTACTCACTTATGATGCATCCAGGGAACAAACTTTCCGAATGCATGCAGCTATAATGTGGACAATAAATGACTTTCCTGCGTATGGTAACTTGTCTGGGTGGAGTACAAAGGGTTATTTGGCTTGTCCCACATGCAATGAGAATGCTTCATCTCAAAGTTTGAGAAATAAAATTGGATACTTGGGACATCGATGTTACTTGCCTGATAATCATGTCTGGCGAAGAAGTAAGGCCTTTAATGGAAAGACTGAGCACCAAAAGAAATCGTTGGAGATACCAACAGAAAAAATATTAAATCAGTTAGATTGCTTATCATATGTCGAGTTTGGGAAGAACCATAAGAACAAAAAGAGACCCCGTGACCAAGCAGAATTGAATTGGACAAAGAAGAGCATCTTATTTGAGCTCTCATATTGGAGGAAACGGAAGCTCCGACACAATCTTGATGTCATGCACATAGATAAGAACATATGTGATAATTTGCTTGGAACGTTGTTGAACATAGACGGGAAGAACAAGGATACAACAAAAGCTCGTTTTGATTTGGAGGACATGGGCATAAGGAAAGAATTGCACGTACAGAGGTCTCTCGATGGTTCCTTGATCAAGCCTCCAGCGATTTACACATTGACACCAAAGGAGAGAGAGGGTTTTGTTGAATTTTTAAAGTCAATCAAATATCAAGATGGATATGCTGCAAACATCTCAAGGTGTGTGACCACAAAAAATGGAAAATTCTCAACCTTAAAAAGCCATGATTGTCATGTCCTTCTACAACGAATTCTTCCAATCGGGATGCGTGGCTACCTTAACAAGGATGTTTGTACTATAATGTTTGAGTTGGGTAATTTCTTTGAGGATTTGTGCTCTAAGACGTTGGTGCCAACAGACTTAGAGAAGTTAGAAGAACGCATAGTTCTAATACTTTTCAAGTTAGAGAAGATTTTTCCTCCAGCTTTTTTCGATGTGATGGTGCATTTGGCAGTTCATCTTCCACGTGAAGCCATCCTTGCGGGACCAGTGCAATATCGTTGGATGTACCCAATTGAAAGGTAATTTGTACTATCTTAATATAAATTTCAACTTAAACATGCTTTCATTATTGTAATTGGTTTTTGTTTGAAGGTTTCTTGGAACTCTAAAATGGTACGTAACCAATCGAGCTCGGCCAGAAGGTTCAATTGCTGAGGCTTATATTGTAAAAGAGAGCTTGACTTTTTGTTCAATGTACTTGAGCAATGTTGAAACAATATTTAATCGAGAAGAACGAAATGCTGATGGTGGTGAACGTGGTCCTGGGTTAACGATATTCACGCAAAATGTTCGTCCTTTTGGACGACTAAGAAGGGCTCCTGATGTCTCAGAGAAGGAATATGAAATTGCTAAGTGGTTTGTGCTTTACAACACCGACGAGGTTGAGCCGTATCTAGAGTATGTTATTCAACATCCTTACATGCATTCATAACTTAAAATCTTTTGATTATTGATTTATTTGCACTTATGACTTTAATTTCTTCAAGTAGGGAACACAAGAAGCTATTACAAAATTCAAGTGAAGGCGATATAACTCAAATACAACGACAAAAATTTTCAAAATGGTTCAAAAAGCACGTAAGATATATAACATATATTTAGATACTATTCAATTAATATTATCTTAATATGTCTTTTGTTTGTTTTGTATGTAGATGAATCAATTGCGAACACAAAAGTCACCAAAAGCAACTGATGAAATGTGGGCGTTAGCGAATGGTCCCAATGTGACAGTAACTCTTTATTCAGGTTGCATTTGTAACGGAGTTCGGTTCCATACTAGAGACCGTGACAATCGTCGTAAGAGTCAGAATAGCGGTTTAGTCTCTGAAGGAGCTCATAAAGGAAAACCCATCGACTTTTATGGATATTTATGCAAAGTTTGGGAATTGACATACATGTATGGCCATAAAGTTGTTTTGTTCCAATGTGAATGGTTCAACACAGGTGGTAGCCGAACACTAAACAAAGAAGCACATTGCCTTAGCATTAATGTCATGCGCCGGTGGTATTCAGACGATCCATTTGTCCTACCAAGTCAGGTGCAACAAGTGTTCTATGTTAATGATACACGATTAGGTGCAAATTGGCAAGTCGTACAAAGGGTTCGACATCGGGGTACATGGGATGTACCAGAGTTGGATGATGATGATGAGCATGACTCAATAGAAGTTTCAGAACCTATTGATGCATTCCAAAAAGACAAAAGCACTGGAATTATTCCAATTATCGTTGAAGATACTAATGTTCAATATCATAGGAATGGTGTTGATCCTGAGATAATTCCAAGTGATATGGTTTTGCGGCTCAACGATAATGAGGGTGAAAGTGAAACAATAGCACATAATAGAGAGGATGATGAGGATGACGAAGAAATGCTTTATGATTCTGATATTGATCCTGATATAGAATTTGATATGTAGGTAGGTTGAAGCACTATATTATTTGAATATTGTTTCAGCATTTCGTTCACTATATCATTTCATAATTTGTTTACTTATTCATATTGCTTATCTGGATTTTTGACTGCTATCAGGACATACAATTTCGAGTAAGTTTGACTGCTATCAGGACATACAATTTCGAGTAAGTTTCTTTCAGCTCTAACATGGTCAACCTACAATTTCGATCAATGCAAGATATTTCTTAGTAAACAGTACATAAGAAACAAACCACATGAAATACAGTGCAACATATATTCATAAACAATACAAAAGAAACAAATCAATGCATAAAGTACCGCAATAGTACATCCACACAAACATGATAAGAAACTTTCAATAGGATAGGAAAGAATAAAAAGACAAATCACATTATCAGTAGAAGACATGTTCCAGCCACAAATTCATCATAATACCATCTGCAGAGGATCATACGAAACTCTCTACCCTTGTATAGACAGATTGCTTTGGATATGAACCACAAAATGATTCATAGCAGATCAAGAAAGGAGACATACAAGAAAATATGCAAATATGATTTAGCTGTAAGAAAATTAGTGTCCTATAGATAAAAAAATTTAATGAAGAATGCAATGAACTTTAAGCGCTAGCAGATTGAGAAACATCAGCCATTACCTGCTATTTACCTGGGCAAACTGTCACAACCACAACAAAGTCGAACCCTGAGTCATACATATTTATACAATTTCCAATACTGTCATATTCAGCTTGGATGTATTCTCTTCTTTGCAGACAGTCATACAAACAAAATAAAACATTTAAAAGGAAATATGCTTTGACATATGAAGAGATGGAGGCAGAGGGTGAAGTGATAATCATGTTTCATTACCATATATACTTAAGGTGCACGTGTGTGTTTGCATTTTTATGTATGGCTATGTGTTTTTCTCTTTACTAAAGCTTCCTCGTCTGTTAATTAATATCAACTGCCACTGAGTCAATTTTACCAGTCAGGGGCAGTCCCAAGGCATTGAAGTAGAAATCCTAACATAATCCCCTAGATATGAACAACTTGCATGATGCTTCACCTTAGACTAGAATACAACTCAATATTGAATTGACTTGTATGAATGCTTTGTTTAGATCTCTAAATGTGAGATTTTGCACTTATTATCTCTATCTACTTATGTTTCATTGAATACTTAATAGTAGAGATGTCTCTCCTTATGTGATGTTTTGCTATAGTATCACTTTATTTATTTTGGTGTTATGTGCATTGTATTGTGCCCAAAGTCAACTTCACTTGAAAGAAACTTAGAGTGAAGTGCTTGAACCTTACACTTTGATGAGAGAGAAGTAGAAACGCTCAAGATGAGTTCAGGCATGAAACTTACACTTTGATGCTCGTAGTATAAAGTTCCATAGCTTAAGCTTCAGATGTTGCTATAGGAAGCAAATGCCTATAGGAAGCTATAGTTGCCATGGCAGTTTTGTTGATTCAGTCTTTTAATATTTGATCAGACTCATGCATTCACTTTGTTATGCCAAATAATAGACGATCTTTCATCCTTGCATGCCTATACCGCTTTTGGACTCCCTTTTTGCATGTTTGATAACTTCTGAATGTACAAAATAAAGCATGTGTCAAAGCTGGAGACAAATAATAATTCTTCGTAAAAACTGCAACTTGATTACATACCTTGTCCTAGGTGCCTGTCATTCTCACGAGGAAATTAATCCTGCTGTCACACAGGAAGGAGAACTGAGAACCCTGCTCTATACAGACCATCAGCCTAAATGTCGGAGCCTCACTGACGTCCAACAAGGAACAAATAGTTCTACTCGTTGCTTGCTAGAAGGCACTAACCTTTTCCTATATTTTCAGTTTATATAAATTGAAATGGCACTTTAACAAACGAGAATAAGTTTCAGGAACTTGTAAACTGTGCGATAATGCTTGTGCAACTTGGGAACTTCTGTATTACCTTTAATTGTTTGTTTTACCTTATGCAGTATAGTTTTTTAATTCTATTGTGAAACTGGGAAGAAATTGAATTTCAAATTATATTACCTGGTCTAATAATCGTATGATCTAAATTTTTTTTATCATTGCATCATGTTATGAAAACCATTGCATTATTTGAGACAATATCGTGGGATTGTCAGTGCTTTAAGTTCAATTTACTTCTATTATTGTTTGTGACACATCTGAAAGACCGAAAAGTTCTGTAGAGGTGAGGTTTAGGATTATTGTATAGTTCTGAATTGCAGACTTAGCATGTGATCTTGCTTGGTGGTATTTCTTCTTGGTAGTTGGTCCTATGAATTTGCAAACTTGTTCTGGTGAATTTGTTTTGAATGCATATTTAATAAATTTGTACATGTCTTAAGGCTAATATAATTTGTATCTTTATTGTCGTAGATGGAAAAATCAAAGAACAAGATATATTTAAGACCCGGACAAACAGCCCAATTGACGTCAGCATATGAGAAACAAAGAATTGAAAATATTGCTCGCAACCAAAGGAAATTTGAGGCTTTGGGTTTGCTTCACGCTACAAATTTGTTAGCCCCATTTGAGAAGGTCACCCAAACAAGTTTGGCTAAAAATAGTAAAAGAAATGCAAGTGAGAGAGATGATAATGAGTATCAACCAGGCGATTGTGATGATTTGCTTAGTTCGTCTAGCAGCGAAGATGAGAATAATGGGCATTCTAATCCTTAAATGGAAAAGGTAATAAATATGATATGCTTCTCAAATGAAATGTTGTATTTGAATTATGTTACTAACAATGCCTTAATACCTATGTATTTTGTATTTTTAGGTCGTACACAATGGTCCCACTCGTAAATCATCCCGCCTTGTTTCTATACCTGAAGATAACATGACTGAGGGGTCTAATAATCTTCAATTGCATGTGCCCAGTCCTATGGAGTCACCAGCCAGTGGTGCAGGTAACTTAATATTATCCTTACCGTGTCATGTCTAATCTGTCATAATCCAACTTTCAGTTTATAACTGCAATCTAGAGGTGGTCATATAACTGTGGCTTTGAATGGTCTAATGCAACTTTTGCTTCTACTTCTCGTGTCATGCATTGGTATCAAATTACCAGAGGTTGTCATAATCCAACTTTCATTTGAGGACTGAACCAAAATGAAGACTGAACCTATTTAGGCACTGTCCTCCTTACATCAAATTAATGATCTGCCCTTTCGAATAGGACATTAAGACCAGTTTGAATCTTGCCCTATCTACTTCTTGGTTATTTAGGCAATTGCAGTTGAATGGCAATATTGGTTCTGTTCCCATTCATCTCTGAATGTCTGTCCAAGTGCAGGTATTCACTTTGGGTTCAGTTGTGAACCCAATGGTTATTGCTTCTTGGTATCAGTTTTTAGATCAACAAATGATACCACCTATGTGCAGGTATGTATCATATAGTTCAGTTCAAATCATATACATGGGATTGATAACAAGGGCTGAATACCTAATATAGGCTAAGAAAATTAGATTAATTCATGGCATTTTGATAACAAGTGCTGATAACAAGGACTGAACTATATATGTTTGCATCTATAGGAGAGAATGTTGCATCAATAGGACTGAACTATAACAAGGACTGAACTATTACTGATACTCTAAAAGTTAGGGATATTCCATGTTCTCAATTTTTGCATATGGGTAGACTTTAGGAAGGTATACATAAATATATGCCATCAAACTTGAAGTTGTGGCCTTACCAACTTCCCTTGCTATAATTATGACCATGTCTTCACTTCCTGGTACACACATGCCACCCCATGCTAACAGAGCATTGGACATACCTGGTACTACTAAACCTTTGTATTTCTAACTGACCCAAGATAGCCCAACCTTTGATATGTGCCCCATCTCATGGACACACACTATTTCCTTACTCACTGCTCTACTTATCGAGACAAGGGTAAAACTCCTTCCCAGGTTATATTGCTCCACATTGACATGAACCTGGGTAGCTCCCCTGACCCTACCTAATGTACAGTTACTTCAAGAGAGGGGCTGCGATGGTTTCTTATTGTTCCTGTCGTGCCAAGGGCAACTAGAAGTAGTCTTTGTCTCCCACATTTCCACAGTTTCTAATTGAAATACCTAGGAAACTATCCCACAGCAGTGGGTGATACTGATTTAACTTGAGATACACCCCAAACCCAGTATTTCTCGAATACAAGGGTTCTCTCCTGTTAATATTTAAAGGGTACAGTTGAGGGTTCAAAGGGGAGTTCCCTATCAATATCTAACTGGTGGCTCATGTGGCATATCCATATGAGCCACCAGTTACCTTTCCTATACTTACATGCATGAAACGTCACTAACTAGCCAGGTTGCCCCAAAGAGCGAATGTTGTAATAGAGGTTAAAGACAAAGAAGAAAACAAAAGAAAATCAATTGCACTATATATTTTTACGAAGTCCCTTTTTGGTCCCTTTTCCAAATTTGAAAAGTAATATAATCCTAACATAATAATCCAATGTAAAGTACTTCCTTGTAAAGTTGTAAATCCAATGGGGGCAATAAGTACCAGATTGGATTTCATAAAAGAGTACTTTTCCGTGCAAATTTATACTGTAACACTAGGGGTACCAGGCTGATTGGATTTCATTAACATAAACTTTAGGTTATTGTTTTACCTCAACGAGTTCAAGACTTCATTTTGCAAGGCCAAATCAACACAAGTATTAGCTGCAGCAGATGATGCAAATTTCTAATATATTTCCACATCTTGCATTTTGTAAGTATGATTGTGTTAATGTGGTCATTCTTTCTACTTTCATTTTACTCTTCATGAATTGACAATGAAAAGTTTAGCATACATACTATCTAATAAGGGTCCAAACAGGCTGCTCCACCGTTGTGCTCAACACATTAGCATTTGGTGCAATGATCTAAAGATGCATGTTAGTCTCATATTGTCTTGCTTATTTATGAAGTGATATTTTAATTTTAATTTTCTGCATTATATATTATTTTTTAAGGTGGCTATAGACTGTATTATTTTAGGAATTTGGGATTTGTTTGTTCTAAATTCCCAACGATCCTGTAAAGCTATTCCTTGCCAATGTTTTTCTCTTTACTTTAGTGACCTGCTGATTCAATTAGAGAAGCAGTTGTTGAAATAATTTATCGTATGAGAATCAATTATCATCTATGTCTACCATGCCTAGCATCTTGTAGTCTAGAGATATGTGTTGACATTGCAATCCCAGGGCCTGGGTAAATGTTCTATCAGAATGAACCTGAAGATGGCCAATGATGCACAAAGAAGTTAAGCGGCCTTGTGGTGCACCATGCAGCAATAATGCACATGAAAATCTCCTCTTTGACATTGTATAGCCCAATGCATATGAAAATCTCCTCTTTGCAGCAATAATGCACATGAAATTCAGTTTCTTATTGTTTTTAGATCAACAAATGATACCACCTATGTGCAGGTATGTATCATATAGTTCAGTTCAAATCATAGGTATCCATGTTACCATTTATTCATTCAGATGAGAACAGGTTCATATGTTATCCCCTACTCCTATTCACCAAGAATTTTTGATGTCTTTTTATACCAATACAGATTGCCAAGAGAGCAAGTCAGTGTTAATATATTTCAGTCTAATTTTTTTATGCAACTTGATCTCTACCAATAATCCAAAAAATTAACTTGACAGGCTCCCAGAAGAAAAATACACGGGGTAAGACACGTGGTAAAGCAGTAGAGAAAATGGTACAAAAAACCGGCAAGCTTCAAGTGCCAATTCCTACCACGGAAAGGGCTCCAGTTGGGGAAAATGCTACTGCCCTTGCAAACCAGATTGGTATCGAAATTCGGGCTGCTGCACCACTTCAGGACGTCATGTATTGGGATGACGTCGATGACTCCTTAAAGAAGTCAATTATTCTAAGAGTTCGGGTATTAGTGGAACTATTCACTAGTTCATATAATTAGGTTTATTTCTATATACTATTTATTCATAATATGTATTATTGAATTTTTTTTGCAGGATAAATTTGAGATAAAAAATTATGATGATGATGAAGTGGTGAGACGTGCCATTACGAAAATATGCCAGCTGAGATACAAAGATTGGAGGAGTCGCATGCATGCACATTATAAGAGTTTGTTGAAGAATGGCGTTAACCCAAGAAGCAAACCGTATAAAGGCGTTTCACAAGAGGATTGGGAGTATATGATTGATCGGGTTTGGACAACAAATGAAAAGTTTAAGGTATATGCTACTCAATTAGTCCATCAATAGTCACTTGTTTTTCTTTTCTTTCTTATCTCTTATTAGACAAATGTTTGTGGCAGAAAAAAGAAAGGTAAGTAGTTATTTATTTTTATATTCCTACCATGGAATCATTCATGCAATAACATCGTATCACAGTATCTTTAATTGTCTAAGTTTTCTTTTTCTTTTTATTGTGATTGTGAAATAAGTAAGACACTTGGTTATCTTTTCACCCCTTTGTTTTGGTTTCATGCTGTAGAAACGATCAGAACAAAACGTAGTAGCACGTTCCAGTTTGCCATGGAATCATTCTTGCGGGTCAAAGTCATTTGCAGCAACAATGTCCACGAAGGTTGACACCTTTTTTTTATACAATTTCTAGATTAATTTTTATTATATATTTTATTTACATATCCATATCCATGAAATTAGGCGGAGATGCCTCACTTTGTAGATTTTTTCAAAGAATCTCATTGGAGTAAGAAGAAAGATGACTGGTTGGATCCTAAGTGTATGGAGAAACATGTAAGTCTATCATATATTTTGTTGTTTGACTATTTCCTAAAACTAAAAAGAAGCTACCAGTAACTAATTAAGATTTTCTTTATAATGTAACTAATTATGTTCCTTTTAAATGTTAGGGTGAGCTTGAAAATTTGCGAACTATGTGTTCTCAGCCAAATGCAATCCCAATGTCAGAAGAAGAAATGTCGGTAGCAGTGCTTGGGAAGAAATCGAGTTACTTGAGAGGATATGGTGTGGGCCGTAAGCCCTCTAATACTAAAACAACATTTAGGGAGAATGGTGAGGAAGCAATTATCCTAAGAGAGGAGTTAACATCACTCAAGGAACTCAATGAAACTCAACAACAACAACTTGAGGCACAACAACAACAAATTAGTGCACAGAACAAGAAACTTGAAATGTTCCAAACGGTGTTGATGAGATGTGGGTTACTTTCGTCGGATCAATGTGGGGAGGATTCCGCTGAGAGATGCTAGGCAGCGACTTCTTTCGGGTATATCTCTATCTTGATTGTTCTTATGCTTGGGTCCCTATATTTTAAAATGTTTGTCTCATGTATCTAGTATCCGTATTCGTATCCGTATCTGCTTTTTAATCCCTACAAATTGCTACTTGTGTGCCAATTCTAACAATTTTAATTTGTTATATAAAGAGACGATCAATCTATAGTCCCTAGCAAATTAGTACTACTTTGAGAACCCGGGCTTGAGAAACGATGATAAATTACTTTAGGTCCTTCTAATGGCAAATTTAAGTTTGGCTATAAATTTGTGTCACAGCTCTATGAACTCATCCTCATATTCCTACTCCCCTTCACCCCTCTCCCTGCATGTTCATGCAGCCTTCAACAATCTTCTTAATATTCTCTCACATTGATACACGAGCTAGAGAATCCTCTAGAAGATCTGATAATGATGCAGAAACTAGAGAATCCTCTAGTAGATCTCAAAACCATTTCTATTTTTGGGTAATATTATTTATTTAGTATTTAGATTTTTGGTTTATTGGCCATTAAGATTTGATTCTAGTGATATACTGCTAATTAATGATTTCACCCAAACACTAGCTATTTCTCCATCCATTTCCCTCTTTTGATGAGGTTTACGATAAGAAGAAAAATCTTCATATTTAGATATTAGTTGATGAAACTTGATTCTCTATGTAATTCGATTCAAACTCAATTAGTGATGTAGCCATACATTTTGGTTTGTGGTAGCAATCTGGAAGCTAGAGAATAGAACACGTAACTTTGAACATCAACAACAACAACAAAACCTTTATTCCAGATTTTTGTCTTAACTTCCTCTGATAAACTAATTTCTTAATATTCTATCCTTGAAGCACACTAAGTAGGTAATAGACCTTAATAAGGAAAGACATTGACTGTTGTCTTTTTCTTTATTGAGGAAACACTTTCATGATTGTTTTCTTTATTTTTCCTGCACCTAATAGTTAATATCATCTTATTGTGTTAGTCCCTGTAAACTCACTACTTAATGTTAGTCCTTCAAATTTTCTAATATTGCTGCAAAGTTTTCTTTGGAATGATTGATTACTTTAGACCAAATATTTATTCATAGTACAAGGTTAATGAACTTTGCTAAGTTTACTATCTGTCGTTGCAATGGTCACATTCTAAGTTTGGTTATACACAAATATTCACTACTTCCCTGTCAAACATTTTATAAGCTACTTCCATGTAAATATTTACTTAGCAAGGTTTTTCTTCTGTATCCTCCATTAGAAAACCTAGTCAGACATTTTCTAGTCTAGGTTCAATCCAGTAGATTAATTTGGCCTAGAATTTGGATACGGACACTGTGCCATACCAAAATTGTCCAACAGTGACAGGCACATCTAAATTCTAAACACCTAAAATCTGTCTCTGAGAATCGTGGTGGTTTGTCTGACACTAGTAGGTGTGTTTGACACTTGAACTCTTATTTTGACATTTACAATTTTGGTTTCATCTGGGTTCATCTCGGACTAGTTTCATTGGGTTGGTTGCTATTATTCCATCCCATATTAGAGAGGAATGTAAATAAAGAAACATGACTAAATTGCGTCCATCGTATGCTTCAACATTGAGTGGTATGAGCTCCTTTTGACAGTAATAATGATTCACGAAAGACGATAGCGTTCCTGAAGCGACCACACACCACCAAAGTTTCAAGTACTATCAGTGACTATAGCTGTTTCTTCTTGTCCTTTTCCTATTGAGTAATATATGGTTTTATGACTTTCAAGTTTTGGTTAATAGGGTGTTTCAGGGTTTTTGATATACCAAAGTTTAAATATCAGTGTCAAGGACAACTTTGAAATGTTACTGCCTGTTTGGCCCAACTCGACCAAACTCAGACGAACTCGTACATCCAACACTGACTATTAACAAAATCCTGCTACTGAATTTTTTAGCAAGTTCCAGGTTCTGATAAGTGCAAAAACTAATGGATCAAAATGTATCAATATTGACTGAATTTTAGAAACTTGGGCCATTTTGTGCATGACAAAGTATTATTATACATCGAAAGTTTACCATTACTGGTTGCTCGTAGTGCTAATACTTCTAAGAACAGGGGAAATGTTAGACAGCACAATTACCTCCCAAATTTTGACATACTTCGATGGAGCCTGCATGCCAGAAGGATGTGCCATAGGCAGGTTCATAGTGGGGTTATTGTTCAAACCAAGCGAATGTATGCCTCCTTGCTGCGACATTCCTGGTGTAGGCATCATGGTCCCAGGGCATCATATTGATCCACCAACATTAAATTACCTTAAAATACTTTTGCCAAAGTAGATACCAAAGGCTTGTGTCATAACCATCTCCCCCCCCCCAAACCACCACCAACACGCGCACGCGCACACAGAGAGACAAAAAAACCCTTCTTTGCAACTATTTTTTTATTATCCTTCCTTGAATTTGATCCGGTCACTTTCACATTGTTTCCGTATAGCCATGACACTGTTCTACACTCAGGTATCATGTGTATGTGTTCATACGACCTTCTAAATGCTTATATTTTTTTACCCATATTTGTATTAGTAGAGTGACTTTTTCCTCTAAAACATTCTTTTATTTTGCGCAATATCAAAATTTGATAGAGCTTGATATTCTTGTGTTTTATTTCAGTTAGTATAATATAGAGTCAAGAAAAATATTTGAATATTAATGAGTTATAGAGATAAAATTTCATTCTTTTATATATTTTGTTTTACTTACAATTTTGTTTTCTTTAATTTTTGTTTGCAGGATCACATGGACAACAAGTTGATTTTTTGGGAAGAAACTCGGGCAAATTTTTTGGGAATAGTCTCGGGCAATTTTTTTGGAAGATAGTAAATTAATGTATTTTTGTCCATATTATAGTTATCTAAGCTGGAATACAATACGTTTATGGGATACATTACATGTCGTGTTGAATGCTTGAAGTTGTTAAGATATTTGCATTAATGGATTATTTTTATGACAAAACTGTTTTAAGATATTATATTGGATATCATGTTGTGGGTACAACTTGTTGCTCTTTGTTCTCTAGTTCTTTTAATATGAATTTTAGTTTTATAATTTAATTTCGAAATAGGATTTTTGCATATCTATGTTGAAAAATATATGCAAACAGAAAAAAATATATTATTTCTATAAAATAGCTTTCGCAACATCACACAATTGTGTAGCAGAAAGTCATATCCTATACATTCAAAAAAAACAACTTTCCCCGACATGTGTTATGTAGCCAAATATACTTACATTCTGCGACATAAAATGACACATGTCGCTGAAACGTTTTTTTTAAAAAATGTGTGTGATGTCGCCAAAAGTAGGTATCTTTCCGCGACATGGTGTGTTCATGTCGCCATATACTTTCCCAGACAAGGCTATCGCGACATACGTGCGACATAACGAGATATGTCGCCGAAACTCTTTGGCGACACAAATCTAGCTTTTGGCTACATAGTCCATATGTCGCAGAATTTGCATTTTCTTGTAGTGTCCTAAGAGGCAGTCCAGTCCCGGAACTCTCTTCGGCTTTAATCTACTATTTGAGTAAATAGTTACACACGAGTTTGGATCCGAAGAACTCGCCAACTTCTTACACGAGAGCTTTAATCTGAAGGCCTCTCCGACTTCAACCGAGAGTTTGGATACGAAGACTCCCCAACTTCAACCGAGAGTTTGGATACGAAGACTCTCCAACTTTAACCTTTCACAATAGGTTTTGATCTCCTTATACAATAAGATGAAGATCTCACTTTTCAACTCAATAACTCTAACACAATTTGTGGATGACAAATGAAAGCTTTGTAGAGTTGTTTGTGGATAGGCTTTGGGGGTTTAGAAATTTTTAGGCTCAAAGCATCAACCTTGAAAGAAGGGGTTCAAGGCTATTTATAACCAAAGCATTGAAAAGAGCCAAAGGCAACTTTTCAGTCAGCGATCGGCATACCGACGGTATGAGTCGGCATACCTTCGGTATACCGGTCTGGGATTACAACGGCTCGAAATATAGCCGTTGGGATCATTTAATGCTGGAAATCCGACCGTTGGACTTTCACCGTTACTGAACCGGTATACCGTCGGTATGAACCGGTATACCGTCGTCATGCCGATTTTGTAGACAGAAAACTTTCTGTGAACAAAATCGGTATACCGTCGGTATAGACCGGTATACCGTCGGTATGCCGGTTTTCAGCCGAAAATAATCCTGGGCTAGTTTCTATCCTAGCTTTCGATTTTGCCATCCATTTCTTGTGTTTATAATTATTCCTAAGACTCATTACAGACTCCAGATATACTGTAGCAGGTGCAGGCTTCTTCAGAGTCATGAAATGATGATGGCATGGCTTGGCTTCTTCCTTTGATAGGTGCTGGCTTTTTCTCTTGGCGGCAGCTGTCCAAAGATATCCAGTTTGCGAAAACTGAATACCTTTCGGGGGCTTCGCCCCCGACCTTCCGACGAGGGGCGCTGCCCCCTCGACCCCCGTCCGCTGACCGGGCAGCGGAACCCCCGAGTGCGTGGCTCTGGAGATGTCGTCGGGTGGTTCAGAGAAATCTTGTGGGATCCGTCGTCTTTGGCCCACCATGATTTCTTCATTGCATATGTCCACATTGATCTTGCTTTTTTACTTTTCTGCATGTACAGGTTAGACAAACAAAGCAATATATATAGTAGCAAGTATGATAAGTTTATTGCACATTAGGACAATGCTGAGTTTAAGTATAAGTGCCAAGGTGATAGCATAAATGATAGTGATATCATAATGATTAAACTTAATTGAATGACCACAATCAAAAACATAGTTTTGATTTTGACAACCCGATTAAATTTAAGATAGATAAAGCTCATATCACTAATAAGTAAACCAATAGGCACATATCACCAAAGGTATAAGTATAAGTAGAAATGCTATAGCGATAGTATGAGAATTAGTGATAATAAAATGCTAAACTTAACAGATTAACCATATTCAAAAACATGATACAATCATTGGGCCAACAGTTCATATCATGTTAGGAAATATAAAAGCATGCAAAGAGTAAGATACATGGACTGTAAGAAAATAATATGAAAACGAGAGAGATTTGATAACTGAATATATATATATATATATATATATATATATATATATATATATATATATATATATATATATATATATATATGATAAGTAAGAACTGTAAGTAACCTGTGATTTAGAGCATGAGATGGTTATATAAACGGATTAGGACAATGCAAGGGAAACTCCATCATACGTGAGTGTACAATGGACATATACATGATTTTCACAAGATGGGATTTTGATCACATAACCATTTCCTACTCACCCTCCCCAATCAATACACAAGGATCCAGTCAAGTTACGTTACCTTGTACAAGAGATTTATCACGTTTGCTCACGTGATCATGAGAGTACAAGATTATACAAGAGTACACATAAATAGAGGTATACATGAAATATAAGATGTTCGTGAAAAGTACATGACAATTGTATTTGATGCACCCCGAGGGGGATAACATCGCATGACAAGATCCATAGGGTACCAATCCGTGATAATAATGTGACAGCATCATGTAAAGTAATCTAAAGCAAGAATACAAATCCTAGCAAGTATAAAACGGTCAGAGAATATACTCGCCTGTCATCCTGAATGACTGATATGAATAGATGTCCGAACTGGTGTCACAGAGTCCTATTTAGAGTAAAACAGGTTATAAAGTACTCAAATTGTAATAATGGAAATCTGCAATTCAAACTACATGATTCTAAGTCAAACTAGGTCAAAGTCAACTCTTGGTCAACTTTGGTCAACTGTCTAGGTCAACTGTAAGGTAACTTGGGCAACTGCTTAGGGTTTGGTCAAATTCTAGTCAAACTACACTAGTCAAACTAGGTCAATCTACCAATCTAGGTCAATTGGCCAATCTAGTAAACCAAGTCTAGGTCTAGCCAAGCTTAGACATACCAAAACTCATAAAGTACATATCAAGTATCTCATAAAGTACATATCAAGTATATATATATATATATATATATATATATATATATATATATATATATATATATATATATATATATATATATATATATATATATATTACAAATCAAACCAGTCTCTAAACTACCATATATATGTATAGATATATAAGGACATAAAGTATGCAATCACATAGAATTAGAATGAGAGAGATAAGTGATGGTGTGTGTGTTGTGAGTGTTCAAGAGCAATGGACTCACATAGGCTATTGTCTATAATTCAAATAGCAAAATATATATATATATATATATATATATATATATATATATATATATATATATATATATATATTCAAAAACTATAAAAAGGTAAACCTACATTACATTACTCATATTCATGCATCCTACATACTTGCATATTCATGTTTTCATCACATATCATGTATTCACATTATCTACCTATATATATATATATATATATATATATATATATATATATATATATATATATATATATATATATATATATATATATATATATATATATATATATATATATATTTTTTTAATATATATATATATATATATATATATATATATATATATATATATAGCATTGTATATTGTATCATCAATATCATGTATATATATATATATACATATATATATTAGAGATAGAGAGGGGGTTATGTGAATATGTAATGGTGTCATGGCAAAATGTATGAACATAGTGTGTAGGTGTGGTAAGTGTCAAGTGTACATAGCAAGGGTGTCAAGTGTGTATACATGGCAGTTTGTATGTGTGGGTATGCATTGAAGCATGGTATAGTGTAGTGTAGCAATATGTGTGGGGGTACATACATATAAGGGTAACATGGTGTGTCAAAGGAAAAAAAAAGGCTGAACCAGTGTGTGTACTGTGGACAGAACATAGGGGATCATGTGTATACAAACAAAGCTGGGGTGTCATGCTCAGGTTTACAGAATTTAACATGAACAACCTAATATGGCATGTATCATATAACCCTCATTATCATAGTAACATATAACCTATATGTATACTCTTATGAGGTAACATACATATATACATAGATATATGAAAGTATATGAAAATGAACAAAACTGGGACTACAAACCAATTCATTCAAATCTCAGAAAGCACAAATACTGAGATAATTCAGCTTATTAGAAAAAAAAATGAGAATGCATTATATCCTTCCAAAACCCAAGCCATCAATTCAATCTCGATTTCATTGCTTCAACCCAATCAACCATATCATCACCAAATATATATAACTCATGAAACCACATTATCAATATAAAATCCCAGACATGTTAATATGTTTAAACATTACCAATTAACATTATTATCAATTTAATTCACAATTAAACTCTGAAAATACATAAAAATGTGCACAATATCAGAGAATACGAATGAACCCTAGACTGATCAATCAAAAACCAAGTAAACATCAAATTAGGGTGTGCCAACATGTCGTGCATATATACTCGTGTCTCAGAGATCATCTCGTGTCCAAACAGTGGACACGAAGTGCCCAAAACGATAAAAACCAATGTATCAGGAAACAGTATAGCCTAGGCCTCGTGCAGCCGTGTCGCGCATGATTGCACACAACACAGGGCACGAACACCCACGAGCTCATGCACACACGTAGAGGGGGTATAGGGCTAGGGTTTCAAGTTCCTGATTCGTGTCCAAGTCATGTCAGGACAGGACACGAAGCCCGTGTCAGTAGCCAAATCCCGACTGTGCTGCGCCAGTGTAAATCCAGTGCGGTCGGGATTTCGTGTCCGATATGACACGAACTTGCCCCAAACTTTAGGGATGGCCTGTCAGTGTCTTTCCCCTCCCTCGTGCCAAGTGGCATGAGTCCACGTGACAAAAAGAGGGAGAAATCGGGGTGTGGTAGTAGGGGAGCTGACCGCACCATCGTGCAGCGAGTTCGTATCCATTTTGGACACGGATACAGCTCGAATTGTGCTCAGAGTTAGGGTTTCATGTTCTACACATATAGGGTTACAAATCCCTTCAAATAGAATTCAAAATTAACAATATTAATTCCTATCAAGTATTTCATCAAACACCTATTCAAAAACACCGATACGTGTCCGATACGGACACAAAATGGACACGAATTCCTACCAAACTTGGGCTACACCTAGGGGAACCCTAAATGAATGCATCTATGGAAAGAAATTAGGAATTTATTAGGGTTTGATAGGTTTTACCTATTGAGGGTGAAACCTCAATGTAGAGGCCTAGGAATGAGAGCTTTCCTCCTACTTGCAATGATCCCAAGCCCTAGAATCCTTGCTAGCTAGTCACCAATGATGTCCTCTACTGTTAAGGAGTCTAATGCAATTGGTTTGGTCAAATTTGGTGGAGAAATGAGAAATTGGTGAAGGTTTGGGGAAGAACACTAATAGGGATTTATGTAGGTATTTAAAAAAGGCAAGAACTTTTGATGATGTGATTAAATAGGAAGGGAATGGGCTTGATTGTTGTGGTAAATGATTAGGGTTAGGGTTTTAGATAAGTGGCTATGGTTTCTCCACCAATTTCTAGCTCAATCAAGGGCTCTCATCAAAAGTAGGTTTCTAACATAATATCTAACCAAAATATCTCCTAACATAATATCTCGATATTAATCTAACTTAGTCACTAAGTCTCTAACCTTCTAAATAAACCTCCATGAACATCATTAGCATCTAGGTTTAGTCAAAACTATGTTAGTCTCTAATAAAATACTTAGCACTATAATAATCAATCAAAATTTATTTTCATTAAAAAGTCCAAAATAACCAAAATACCTCCAGGCTAAAAAGTCATAATTAGTCATCCTAATCACATGGTTAGGTCCCCATGGTCATGGTTAGTCTCTAGGTCATGCAGTCTCTAGGGTTGCACTAGCAAAACATCAAAATTACAAGTCATGGTTTTAAATAGTTTTAAATTGATTAAAAATCACCATAAATCATATCATGATTTAAATAACATTATTAAATAATTAAAAAATACAAAAGTTTACGCTTATTTTAGAAATTGGGTGCTACAGTACGCAGTTGATGGAGATGTTTCAAGAGTTCCTTAACACCCAGAGGAAGCAGGCCATCCTTCTGCAAGCTAGACTTGTAGATACGTTTTCCGAGCTAAGGAGGACTTCTGGCTTCCAGACTCTCAGACATTTGGACTTTCCCGACACTGAGCGCATATTTTGCACCGAAGAGCAGATCAAGAAGCTGAAGCCGCCACTTCAGGAGATCGCCCAAGTCTCTGAGGACCGACTCCTCCGAAGATTTGAGCTACCAGCCAGGAGATTCAGAAAGTAAAATGGACAATAGGACACGACGGAAAGTTGAAGCTCATGAAGGACATGAAGACTTATGATGAATATAGCAACTACCATGGACCCGTAAAGCATCGCAACACTAAGCACCTTTTCAGCCGCGTCATCAGATTCAGATGAAGGCCATTTGTGCTTTCCACCTCCATCCAGACATCACTACGATGAATGCCGTAAGAGACGGAGGCTATGTTTATTCTACGGATCGCCTGCCCACCAAGTCAAGGATTGCCGAAGGCCGCTGATCATACTGCCCAAGGACGAGCACAAGGAGCACCAGGACTACAGCAAGGGGACCGAACCCTCCAGATTTAGCAACCACATGGAGCACTACCGCAGGGACCATCCTACGTTAGGACGGTTGAAGAAGTTGAGGTGATTTCAGTCCCGGAGGAATACTGAAGACAGACAGAAGACAGAAGGCTTCTCTTGCATGGTTGGAGAAAACTATGGATCTTGATTCATCATCCAGTCTTTCCTTAAATTCCTCTTAGCACCTAGATCATTTTTTGAAACTTCTCGTTTTCTATTTTGAAATATTGGTTGATATTCGAAACTTATTTCGAGATATTGTTTCCTATTCAGTAAACTTATTTCAGATCCATAATTCGATAATTGTTTGAAGTCCACTATTCGATACTGTCTACATATTTTATGATTTTGCTTCCTAGTGTTGGTTCCTTTTTGGAAATTTTGTCCCTCATCAAATTTTGTATTAATTGAGATTTAGTTCCTACTCAAGATTTCATTTCGAAACCATGTTCCACATTCGAAACATTGTTAAGCTTCGTCTTATTTAGGACATTGTTCCGGATTCCTTTGAAGGTTTTGAAGATTTCTTTTCCTATTTTGGGATTGTGAGTCATTCTCTATATGAGACTTGTTTTCCATTCATGACCTTGATTTTCTATTCGAGAGTTGGTTGCCCCTACTTTGTTTCAACCTTGTCTCCTCTCCAAGATTTCGCTCGTTTCATGAATACTTGTTTTCTATTCGCTTATTGGTATTGTGTTCGCTATTCAAACTTGTGCTACTCGAGTTTTTATTCCTACTCCAAATCTTATTTGGAAACCTTATTCCCAATCAAAATATTGTTTGAACCTTCGTTTCTATGTGACGCTTGATCGAGATTCAGTCCCTATTTGATTCATTGTTTGAAGATTTTGTTTTGAGACCTTGATTGGTTCTCTATTGAGGTTCTATTCCTATTCCTGATTTTATTTTATTTAGGATTGTTATCTACTCGCGGCATTGTTTCAATCTTATTTGAGATTTTACTTATTTCATATTCACAATCCGGAACCTTGTTTCCTAAGTGTTGATTGATACTCCTCCATTCGCTCTTCATAATCTTGCTTCCTATTCAAGATTCTATTCAAAATTTTGCTTCCTATTCGTGACTTTGTTGATGGTTGATTTCTATCTGAGATTTGTTTTCTATTGAAATTTCTTTTTAAGGTATTGTTCAAGATTCTGTTATACTTTGATTCCTGTACAAGGTTTCTTGTCCTTATTACAAGACTTTGTTTTCTATCTAATACCTTGCTTCTATTATGCTACCTTTGAGATCTCGATTCCCTATTCGAGATTTTAAATCTCCTTGTTGCCCTTTTTGTACTCACTACTCTCTGATTGGATCCCTTGTTACTCCTTGGCACCTAATAACCCTTGCATTCTAACAGCCAGATAACTTCGCCTTTTATCGTGATTTAGAACCCATTTTGAATTCTTTGAAAATGTTTTGTAATTCCTATGGATAAAGTTGAAAGACTATTCGATGACCTACTGGGACGTGGCAGTTGCACGCTGCAGCCATTATCTGGATTGCGGAGACCGAAAGTTCACTACAGCCAGCTGCACACTGGCGAGGCAGGAACTCTAAGTTGAAGTGATTTCAGACATTCATAGGTTTTAGAGTATTATTGAGACTTTGTCATATTCTTCATATCTTGATCTCTTGAGTTGTTTCGTCAATGATTGTTGGAAAATGGATAAGGTTGACAGAATATTCGGTGATATATTGTTATTTGAGTCACGGAACCGAAAGTCCACTGCAGTCAGATATATACTGGCGGGGTAGGGATTATAAGCAAAGTGATTTCAAATATCTATATGTTCTCGAGTACCATGGAAACTACATTCTTTTTTTCATATGATTATCGATTTTCGTGAATCACAAATCTTTGCACGTTCATTCTGATTTGATACTAATACCTCCTGGGTATTTCATACACTTTTCTCAACCAACCCTTGCAAATTTCCTCTTCTTGTTTTTTATCGCCGAATTATTTGATTTTTTTTCAATATATACATCTTGCTAGATTTGATTTCGTTCCACCAGATTTTTCTATCACTTGTACTTGTAATATCATGTTTTGTCTAAACCATGATCTTCATATCTTGTTCTGGTTCAGTTGTGTAACTTTTGAAATTGACCATGCTTAGAAGATCGTGCCTTCATGGTTTTACTCCTACTAAGTTGTAACCGAAACTTTATTCCATCTCGTGCATATTTTGATTTTTGATCATTGTTAGATCGTAATATTCAATCTCTGTATGAAATTTTTGTACTTAGCCTTAATTAAACTCCACCTCAACTCTGATCTAGATCTTGCTTAGATTGTTGTGCCAAATGGATTATTCTTCTAGACATAACTGGGCTCGGTTTTATAGCATGTTTAACTCTGTGTTTAGTTTTGAATTTCATCTTTGATTGATAAACATGCCCACTGTACCCTTTTGAATTTTGAGGACAAAATTTTCTAGGGGGGAGATTTGTAACCCACTTCCTTAAATTTACGGATTTTAAAGTTTTCGTAATTTAAGTTTGATTAAGTAAAATTCTTATTTAGTAATTATTTATGATTATTTTAATTGGAGAAAGAATTTTAAATTACTTTAGCTTGAGGGATTAATTCCTGAAATTAGTTATAACTAACAAATTGTGGTCCCCACATTTCTAACAACTTTCCCTAACTACCTAACAAATTCTCTAACAAAATTTAGGGTATTATTGTAATTAATGCTAAAAGTAGGGACTCAAATAGAATTTTTACCATCAATTTTCTCCTTCTTTGTATATGTAGTTTAGGAGAGAGAAAGAGATCACAGTACACTTTTTTTTAAAAAAAAGCTTGGAAGCTCTCATAATCTCCTCATTCCCCCAAATTCGTCCACTGAACCCTAACCCTAATTCCTTCATTCTTCGGCGATCAGCAACGATGGCGGTGGCGATGGCAGCAACCACGGCGAGAGCATTTCCCGACGACTGAATGACGGCTAGGACTCATCTTCTCCCCACGAGTTTGCCTCTCCAGCAACGGTGACGATCGACCGGGTTCGACGCATTCTCCGGCGGCATCACAACCTCCACGGCTTGAGGCGAACAAACGAGACGGCCATGGCGGTGCTCACCACGTCGATCAAGCATTCCCTCTACCATGATCTCTTCCCTGTCCCGATGATTTCTCATCTCCCGGTGGCGACGCATCAGCAGCTACGACGGCGCACGGCTTCCTCCTCCTCCGTCTCAGACGACCACGCCATTCCCGGCGACGACGATTCCTCGACGGTGCACAATTCTTTTCACGCGATCGGATCGACGTCGTCTCGATTCCAAGTCCAGTCGGTAAGCCTCGATCCTTGCCATGACTCGATTTCTTAAATGATCGGGGCTATTGATCTCCTGATCGATTCTTCTTGTTGAATAAAATCTTGGGAGAATTCTGTTTAGTTGATCGACCAGACGAAATTCTTTCACCTTCGTCGAAGAGCAATGGACAATCGGGTTAGATTAGCCGAGTGTTGATTCTGGAAACTTGATTTTGGTTGAATCTTTCTGGTGAGTATAAATCCTTGCGGATCCCTCTTATTGATTCTTGAAATTTTCCTTTAAAATATTTTGATTCTTCCCAGTAATTATTTTATTGCTCATGACCTTCATTTGGTTGAAATGACTGAAGCAGAGTTTCGAATCCTTCTTGACACGTGGGAGCTGATGTGTCCATTTCTGTAGGTGTCCGAGTTTCGATTTGAACTCGTCGCCTGCAGGTATTACTCAACTATTTGTGTATTTTAATTGATAATTAGAATTTATATGAATGGACAGAGTTATGATCGGAACGCAGGGGATTGGGGTTGTGTTCAACCGTTTGATCGTGTCTAGGGGTGGTTCGTACCCTTCTTAGTTCGTATCTGAGTTGTTTGCGTCCGATGTGGCACGATACATAGGGTTCGATTGTTGGGTTCAATTATTCATATCAAGCCGTGTCCAGGTTTTCGTGTTTGTGTCCAGATTGCAGTTCCTGTCTGCGGGTGCGTCCAGTGCCGTCGTATTTCTTGTAGTGTGCGTTCGATGAAGGGTTGATACGGGACTTCTCTGGCCGAGAGGGAAATGGTGGTTGAAGGAAAATTTGAAGTTAAAGCTAGGTTTGCAAATGGGGTTTGGTTATAATCATAAGTGTGTAATAATATACTTGTAGTGATTTTGTTCTCACTAATTTCCATTTTTATTAACTGTATGTGGGGATAACTACTGTATGTGTCCTAATTCTTGATTGAATGGCTGGACTTTAATTTGAATGATTCATAGGAGGGTTAGTTGTTGTATGTTTCAATTGATTCAAATTCCTTGGGTTCTTTTGAATGGTTAATTGGTTATAAGGAAACTACAGGTGGTCCGAGGGACCTTGGGTGAGAGTATGCTACATGTGGGCAGGGCTCTTGATAATGTCCTTTAGACTTTACTTTCTTTATGAGTCTATATCTTAATGGCAGCAAAGGAATTGAGTCAACCATTGAACCAGGATAAGTTTAGTATGCTGTTGGGACGGGCTTATTAGCAGGATTGGGCTTGGTATTAAGTTTTGAGGATGAATTTAACCCTTAGTTAATTTTGTTAAATACAATTTAAATTTGGCGTTCTCCTGCCATTTATTGTTCTGTGTTATTTTAGTCATCAAATGAATTATGGCAAATAGTAATGAATAAGAGTTGCTAACAAGCAAACTATTCTTTTCACTAAAATAAGTAGGTAATATTATGACAATTAGTTAACTAGTAGATATATCTATTTAGTGATACCATCTATGCTACGTCATATAGTGTATTTTCTAAAATGATTTATTAACTATTTTACTAAATATAGTAATTAGTTAGTCTATTGATTAGCATTGGATATTTAGCCTTTTAGACATTTTGGTTAATAACTAGAACCTAATCCACTTATACTCGTATTTGGTGGACATACAGATCTACTTCCTATTCTCGATCACCCTGAGCAAGGCAAGTATACTCCTCGGACTTGTCCATTACTTTATGTCTTGTATTCATGCTTGTATCTTCTTGTTGACACGATATTTTACGAGATTGTCTTGTATCTTGTTCTCTGAGTTTACTTGTGTCTGGGAGGGAAAATACTACAGATGTGTGATCAAACCCGAGTTATAATTCATGTGAATAGCTTAGGCTCCGCATCGTGCACGCGGGACCGAAGTCGTACCATTTCATGTTCCCTGAATCTACCCAAGCCGATCACACACTCTGGATGTATTTCGATATATTGCACATGTCAGATTCATGGTATATTTCATGTTCAAGCTTCATTTCATGTTTCCTGTATTTACTTTTCAGTATTCATGTTCTTATTTTTCGTACTTTATATTTTTCCTGTACTTATTTCTATACCATGATGTTCTTGTTCATTTTTCTGGATATACTTAGCTCCGCTCCTGACTAGGATATGTTGCAGGTGTACTTGCAGGATATTGTTCTACCTTATGGGCCAGAGCCCGGGATCTTAGCTGAGCAGGATAGAGTTATGACTTAGCTTGAGGTTTCAGGTTTAGATTGTTTTAGCTCTTCCTCTAGATATTGTATGTTGTGAGTTCATAGTATTTTTCTTCTTGTTGTCTCTAGTACTTTTATGATATTATAATCGGTGGATTATGGTGATCATTTTGGAAACGTTTTATAGATGCTGTGATTGTACACATTCATGTTTATCTGGTTAGATTTCCCTAACTTGGTACAGCTTACTATGTTGAGTCTTCCAACGTAGGCTGAACGTGTCCGACTCGTGTCCGATTATTCGGGAGCAGGTCGTGACAGATATTGCACCTAACTCTTATGATAAATCCAGGCAAGTATAGTACTACAATTTGAATTTACATTGTATTTTTTTTTGCAATTCTGCATATTGGATACGAGAGTGACACGGGTTAGCATTGATTTTCATTGTACATTGATTGATTGATTGATTGTCGTGATTAAGGGAAATACTTAGTTGCTATGTGATCAAACCTATTTAGTGTAATATTGCAGATAGTCTAGTCACACATCGTGCACGTGTAGCTAGACCGAACCGTACCATTGGTGCTATTGTATTTTATTGTGCTTATTGTGTGGCAACCGATCACATAGGAACTAGTATTTCAATCACATATGCATTGTCGTATTTATTGATTCAGTGTCGCTTTGCATGTTTGTTTACTTTCATCTCATTGCATTATAGATTTACTTTGTATATTTCATATTATAGGGTTGTACTTTGCTCCTTTCCTGACTGGGTTTGTTGCAGATGAGACTGATGATCTGTTATACACTAGTTACTATGGTCCATTAAAGGGCAGGGCTGGAGTTGACCTCGCTCAGGTGGTGGAGCCAGCTGCAGATTTGGAGATCTAGAGCGTGGAGTGTTGTAGTGTTGTAGTAAGAAGTTGAGTTGTATTGTTCAGTGTTGTATTGTGTAGTTGGATGAATGTAATAATAGCTTAGGATGCACTTTATCTTTTATCGGATCTGTTTTCGGACATCCAGTGTAAAAGTGTACTCCTAAAGCATAGTGGATCTCTGTGTTATGATGATATATGATAGCACGTGACAGAGTTGTGATAAGATTGATCTTGTACTGATGATTATTGAGATTTAGACAGCTTACTACTACTGTCAACGACAACGTAGGCTGGGCGTGTCCGACTCGTATCTAGTTATCTGGGAGCGGGGCATGATAGGCTAAGGCCGGGTGGTCAGGAAGGATGTATGTGAAGCTTCCTTTCCTATACATCGTACCTGTGTTCAACTTATAAGCATGTGGATTGCAGGGACATGCACTTTAAGAAATAAAATCTCGTTTGGTACGTGGTTTCAACTATCTGGCTGTTAAAAACTGGATGCGACATGGATAAGTAATTTAAGCTTAAACCCTCCAAAATGGGAATGTCATTCAGTTCATTTTTTTAGAGTTGATTGCAATTTCTTATTGCAAGTTGTATAATCTTTCCTCTTAGGCTGTGTTTAGTTGGAAGGATGAAAAAGCTGAAGGAAAAAAAAACAAAGAGATACACTTTTCATCCATTTGGAAAGGAAAGACTATTTCCTTCCTGTGTGTTTGGTAGGATAGAAGGAAAGTGGAAGTCATGCGCTTTCCTTTGTTTGGTATGAAAAAAAATTTGAAGGAAGAAAAATAAAAATATAGTCTTTACCAATTATATCATCAACTAACAATATTAATTACCATTTGAGTTTATTGAACTATTTTAAAATAACATAATTCTTATATGGTATAATTGTAAATTAAGATGAACATCCAATTTTTCTTCCATTTTTTCTCCCACAATTGGACAGATTGATTTTCTTAGGTTAGGAGGGCAAACTAAGTCCTCTTCTTTTTCCTCCATCCGCTCTTTCTTCTGTGCTACACAAGAGAAAATGTATCATTTTTTTTCTTCCTCCATTTTCTTTCCTTCCACTTTTTCCTCGTACCAAGTCACCCTTAGCCTGTATAACTAAAATGCAGGTCTATCTATATCCGTCAACTGACTGTCTATGCATTATGGTACATCTAGGGGTGGCGATTTTGCCCTCATACCTTCTACCCTAGCCGGGTACCCTGCACCCTCAGGTGCCCATGGGTACCCTCTACCCTTCGAGGGCATGCCCTACCCTTACCCTCTTGGAATTAGGGTAGGGTAAGGGTTTTATTCTGTTACCCTAGTGCAATTACCCGGGTACCCGCCCTACCCGCCCTACCCTCTGCCCTGTAACCCTACCCTGAACCCTACCCTACCCTGAATCACTACCCTACCTACTACCCGTCAACCCTAACCCTTTAAAACCCTCGACCCTACCCTTCTCCCAACCCGCTTTGTAATTTTGTATAGTCCCACTGCCATAGTATTACTACTACTTGTAGTTTTTTGTAATTAGTACTTAGGATTAGGAGAACTACATGGTGCTTGATCCTAAGGAGTCAGGTCTAGCCCCCTCCTTGGGTATGTAGGCAGCCCAGGTTCTACTATATAACTGGGTTCAGCGCCTTTAGTAAAAAAAATATTCTCCCTGTTATTTCTTGTTAAGTTGTTATAATTTTTGAATGCTGTCAAAATCTGAAAAAAATAAAATGGAAAGAAAAAAGATTTCCCCCCCTGTTTACTAGCAAAAAAATTTGATTTTCAAAGTTAAAAAAATGAAATGGCAAAGGTAATACCCTTACCCTCCCTACCCTGACCCTCAGCTACCCTGTGAGGGTAAAGGGCAAGGACGGGTAATGGGTATTAGTTTTTTGGAAGAGGGCTACCCTACCCTACCCTCATGACTCCCCTAGGGTATCAAAAAAAGGTCAATACCCTACCCTACCCTGCCCTCTTCCTGCCCTTACCCTACCCTACCCTACCCATCGCCAGCCCTAGGTACATCTCTCCCATTCTCGTATATAAGATGGTTAGTATTTTGGTACCAACACAGAGAGATTGATGTCAAATGGAAAGCGGGTCATAAAGCTTATTCTTTTATGTAGTTTTTTTTTGTGCTTCATAACTTACCTCATTCACATAGGAGAATGCTTGGCTGATAACCATGATGAAGCTTGAACTATTCAAAGAGATCTCATATTCATTTATTTTTTTTTGGTCTTCTTTGATTTTGCAAATTGAGGTCAGGATGGTTTATGACTGCTGCTGCAAGATGCAAATTTTTTTTGGATCCAAGTAAAAAATGTGGACTTCGCACTGCTTAAAGTATTCTTGTGGAACCAGAAGATTAACTAGAGTTATTTTTGGATACCAATTAAGCTGCAGAGAGTACACTTTCATGGAGACACCATCCAACAGTGGAATTGAACAAATTCCTTGGATCAAGAAACAAAAAAGAAAAAGAAAAAGAAAAAGAGGATAAATGAATATCCCAAGGAGGATTATATATGGAGCCTTGTTGGTTTTACAATCAACTCAAGACACCTAGAAGTACATAGTATCCCACCAATACTGGCAAAGAAACCAGCATCCCGAATATCACCCTGCAAGAATAATAACCCAACATCTACATGTATTAGTCCAGAACACATCAAAAACATGTAAGGAAAATATTTGGGTTAGTACCTTTCCTATATTTTATCCTTATTTTGAAAATAATTTTACAGACATTCGTTATGTTTTATGTTTTATGTAAAGAATTATTACACTAACCACCTTTATTTTAAAAATAAAACATAAATCACAGTCCGTATAATTATTTTTAGAATAAAGAAGGTTTATTTAAATAGCCATAAAAATAATCTTAAAATATGTCAACAACTTACGCAGTGCTAAGTACATCAGCGTGCAATCCGTACTCTCTTGCGAATATGAACGACGTGATGGATTGTGGCAGCGCAGACTGTAGAATATAGTTGGAGGAAAGACAATTTATCAGAATTACTTGTTCTCAACTGCAGACTAGTTAGTAGTCTTTCCTAGACTTCTCGTACCTGTATAATCGCCACACGCAGAACATCGCCGCGGAGGCCGACGACGATGGCCCCGATAGCCGTGGCCGCAGGCCCCGCGATGAACCTCAGCACCATGCTGAACACGGTCAAGCTCGGCCCGCACGCGATCAGCTTCTCTTGCGATGCCATGAACAACCCTACATGACCGGAAGAATGATGAGTATGGGACTATATAGATTTATGCTCACAGTGACCAGAAAGAAAGACACCGAGTAGTTTGAAATTAAGAGCTGGCGCGCCTCTTACCCATACTAAACATGGCCATGCCAGTCCCTGCTTTCGACATGATCAACACCGAGTCCTCCACGATGGCTGGCATGTCGAAGTGCCACCTGCCATATCTGAGCCTTTAGAACGACATTCAAGGAAAGTAGCATGTAGTAAAATACGAGTTCTAGAACAATTAAGCTGCTAAAGTCATTAATTTACTCCAAATTTTATCTTAGTTTAGACATAAGTCAGCCTCAGGGTTGGACATGCAGTCGGAGCCAGGCCAGGAGGTTGGGTTGTCCTATCGGTAGCTAGTTTTGATTGGCTCTTAATTCTTATTATAGATCGATTCTGGAGGGTCATCCAGTGACTCCGATCTCCATTGGAATCATGCTGAGCTTCGGGGATTGCCCTAAGCAAAGGAGGGTTTCCACAAACCCGAAGTCTTGCCCGGCTTAAGTTGGGCCGGCTCTGCATGCAGTAAACACAGTAAGATGATAAGATGATGTATGTCACTTGTTGTCTTTGTGTATATAGCATATTGTAGCGTGACATGCATTTATATATATATATATATATATATATATATATATATATATATATATATATATATATATATTTTGTTACTACTACACTTTGCAAATTCATTTATGCAGTAAAAATTGGTCTTTTTTTCTTCTTGTTTCTAGTTCTCCTGTCGTTTTTTCATTTGAGTAATGCTATATGTACCTCCAAAATGTACCTCCTCTATGTCCCTCCGTCACATGGCACCGCCTTATTGACCCAAGCAAATAGGAGGGGAGTTAGGGGGAAGACATAAAGCAATGGAAGAGGGCCACGTGACGGAGGGACATAGAGGAGGTACATTTTGGAGGTACATAAAGTATTTTCCTTTTCATTTAGCCATACAAAGTTGATGTTAGGTGGACTATTGAGTTTTCCGTACCTAGCTAGTCTTGTGGTTGGTATCGTGTAAGCAGAGGCAGACTCCAGCTCATTCCAATTTTTTTTTTTTAATAATAAATCGGCCCACACTTAGCCCACTCCCGTCCACAAATTCGAATTTTTAGTTCCGTCCATGTTAAGTCCTTCCTTCATTAACTCTTTTGGGGTAGGTTTTGCGCGAGCTCTCCTTTTGTTAATGGAGGTTGATTACCTAATAGGTGTTTAACAATTACCTGTTTGATATAAAAGCCCAAGTTAGGCCGAGAATGCTCGCATATGAGTTAGGATTCAGTGCAAGCTTAAGCCAAACAATCTTCATTAAGCACCAGAAGGATGGTCTACTGGCGACACCCTTCGTCGTCGCAGAATCAACAGTCACCACCACCTGGCCTCCATTTGCACCGCCGCCAGTGTCAGGAGCACTGGCAGGAGTTGCGGCATCAGCCACCATCGACCCAACACTCCCGCTCTTCCTCACCTCGAGCACGAACAGCAACAGCGTCAGCCACACGATCGACTGGACGACCGATATCTGCACCACGAGGTCCTGCGACCACCGCCCGTACATCGCGTTCAGCAGCGGGACCCCGATGACGAGCGAGTTGGTGAGGGTGGAGAGGGAGAAGCTGGTGATCGTCCAGCAGTAGCTCCCCTTGCTGCTGCACCTGGCCCACGCGGCCAGGACCAGCAGGATGAGCAGCTTGGAGACGGCATCGGCGGCGATGAACCGGTAGTTCAGCGCAAAGGGGTCGATGTGGAGGGTGAACTCGAACGTGAACAAGGGGAGGGTGAAGAAGGAGACGAGGCGGCTGATCGCCTCGCTCTGCTCCTTCGTGAAGATCCGCCACCATCGTATCGAGCCGTAGCCGAGTCCCAGTGCGACGTAGAGTGGCACCATGGCGGACACCACCTTGTATGTATCCCCCCACCCTATCATACTGCCTTGCCTTAATTAATTAGGCTTAATTTGTTTTCCTAAGAAGACTTCTACGTTGGTGTAGTGGGACATGGGAATGGTATGTGTCGGAGTGTTTGTATATATAGTGAGAGGGAAAGGAAAGGAGAGGAAAGGGGACATTGAGAATGAGAAGGAAAAAAAAAAATGGCAAAATGACAGTGGAGTAAAGGAATACTAATGCTGTGGATGCTAGCTCATGTGGGCAATGCTAGTGGGGGATGAAGTTATTTTTAGGAGGGGTTTCGTTGGAGCCATAGAATGGAGGCTTGTGGAGAAGGCTAGCTCCAAATCAGGACCGGCCCAGAGTTGATAGAGTTTATGGAGATCCTGGACAAACTTTTAAAATAGGACGTATACAAATGGGGCATATATAAATGGCCTATATATATTATAAAAATAATAAAAAATTGAAATAAAAGTAAACTAAAAAAATGTTGCAATTAAGAATTGAACCCAGAATTTTTAGTGTGCAAGTTTAACGTAATAATCATTACATCACAATTATTTTGTGTTAGAAGAGAATCATGTTATGGTTCCCATATTCCATTGGGTCCTGGGCGATCGTACTGGCCGTCCTGGGCCAGGGCCAGCCCTACTTGAAATAAGGAATGAGGTCCGAGGGGGTTATTCCACTCATGTTGGCAACAAAGGTTATGATTTGGGAGGATTTTTTTTTTTTTTTTTTACTAACAATACTTCTATTTTCCACATGTTGCATGCACGCGCGTTGCACTTGCACGCACCCGACGGAGGGGGACGGAGCACGCACCCGACGGAGGAGAACGAAGCAGCGTCGCTGGAGGAGGAGGATGAGGCAGCAGAGAAGGAGAGGAAGGCGGAGCAGGAGGGGCATGGTGGCCACGACTACGCCCTTCTCGGCCACGCACGTATACTATGTTGTGCATATGCGTGTGCCAAATATCATTTTCGTTTTACTAATTACCGGATTGTTATCCGGCAAGATGATGTGAGGCGCACTTAGTTGATTAATAGAGGAATATTGGAATACATTCTCTTTCTCATGCATGGGGAACTTGCTCCCCTCCCTGTACTTAAAGCTCAGTTCCTTGTTCAAATATGTTTTCTAGGAGAAGTTATTATCTTCGAATTCGATGACTTATACCACACAATTTGATCTTAGGATAAGTACATCAAATGATTCTGTATGATTCACTTCAGACATATGCTTATTCTGATGACAGCATAATGTACTCTTTGGTATTCTTTATTGTTATATGAGAAACCTTTTTTCTGTTGGTGTTTTTATCTTTGAACTAGTGTAAAATAGTTCCACATCGGCTACATTACCAACTGGGTATCTCAATATAAAATTTTGCATATGTTGAGTTGTGCACATAGGGTGTGGTGAGGCACATGCATGTGGAGGTATTTTCATAGAAGAAAAATGATTTAACTCCTCAAAGAAGCATTATTTTTGTCGCTCGGACGGGTAATCGAACACAGACTCACGGGCGCAAAGTGGCGTGTCGTGCATGCACGGACACATGTGCGGGAGTAGGCGCGGACTGGCGCACGACTCCGCTGATTACGGGATGATCTAAAATATCAAACTCATTTTTTGAGTATTAGTATTTTAGTCCCATATCGGATAGGAGAAGAGGTGAAGTCACTTTCCTCTATATAAATAGAACCCCTTGGCCTCCTTTGGAAGACACACAAAATATTAAAAGAAATGGGAGCTTGCTAAGTCCAGAGAGTTCGTTTGAGTCACAAAAAGTTGACTACGAGCGTTCCAAAAATTCTTTGTGAAGTTGCTGGTTCCTGGGAGCAGATCGCGGCGGGCGAATATTACTTTGAGCAACGGTGGTTTTTACCTTCCAACAAGAACAATAATTTATTACTATATCTTCTTCTCCTTTCTTCTTCTTCTTCTATTTTGTAATATTTTCTGTCCCAATTGTAACACGTTTGCAAGGAAGAACGCTCTCTTATATCAGTTTGTATTTGAGAGAGGAAGTTGTAATATGAAAAAGAAAGTTTTAGTATGAAAGGATAGTTGTATTCAGTGGATTTATCTTTTGGCGAGAAAACTTATTTGTCAGAATCTCCGAAATTCTAATACGTAGAACAGAGAGTAAACTTGTTTGCGAGAAGTCCCTGCTTCTTATCGTTCTACTCAGAACAGAGAGCAAACTTGTTTGTGGTAGATCTTTGTTTTCTGATCGTTCTTTCATCTAGATCTGTTTCGAAAATAATAATCTCAAAGAAAGATCCAGATCCGATGGAAAACTACCGTATAATCCTTCTCGATACAAGTTTTAACAAATTTGAAAAGATTGATGGGCATCACTTTCAACATTTGGATGAAGAAAGGTTCTTTGTCAAATGGTTGGATGAGTGATGGGCCAAACTATCTAATAAGTTTGATGCACAATACAACGTAGTGCATGGAGATTACAACTTGTGCTAGAGAGGATGAGGAGGTTCTCAAGGAGCATTTCAAGTATGTTGACAAGAAGATCAAGGCCTTTTTGCGCCTGGGTTCTGTTCAGATTAAGCACAAGCATATGTGTAAGTTTAGATTATGCGTATGTGCCAGTTCAGATTATGCGCATAAGATTTGTTCAGATTAAATGCTTGGATTTTCTCAGATGATGCGCACAGGTTTTATTCGGATCATGCATTTGTGTGCATATGGATTCTACTGCGCAGGGGTATGCTAGGATAAGGAGATGGGTCTGCTCGGATGAGGCGCATAGGACTGCCCGGATGAGGTGCATGGGACTACCCGGATGATGCGCATGGATTGACGCATAGGTTTTTCTCCATTATACGTATGGTTTTGACTGTATAAGCACGTAAATTCTCCAGAATTGTAATAACCCAACATGAAGACATCTTCATCTTGGTGGGATTAGTTACGGCTATGGCTTGGAGGGTCATTTGAAGGATATTTATAGATCCAAATTGAAACCAAAATAACAATGTAAAATTAAACTTGGTTGTTTTGATTACTTAATTTGTTTGCTATGTTTGCACAGGTTGAGTGATCTAGCATGGTTGCTGACTTATGGATAAATACTAGTACATCTAACCACGTGAAAAGCTGTTCACCAAGGCTGAGCCTATTTTTAAGAATGTCTTGATGGTGTTTGCTATTAATTATAAAAAACAAGAACTACAGAGGAACTCAATGTTATTGTAAACTCGCTAGTACAAAAGAGAGCCTAGAAAGAAATCATAGGAAACAATCTAAGTACAATTGTTTAATTTAGATTCTGGGGGGTGACAGTAGAGGCTCGGGAGAAGTGTAGAAACTCTGCCTTACTCCTTGGACTATCGGACGCAGTCTTTACTCTAGTGAGAAAATGCTCTTGATTTTTCTAGCCCTTTTGCATGGGTGTGGTACCCTACTATTTATAGAGGTTTCTGCATGAGGGCATATTTGGGGCCGCATAGGTGGTCAAGTAGCCACGTGGCCGTAACAGTGCACCAAGACCTGGTCTTTAGCTGCCAGCTGGGTATCTGTTGAGATTTTTATTACAACATATATGGGTGGTTCGAGACTTTGTTAATTTGCCATGTGTCCTACTACAAAGTAGAATTAATCTGTTGAGGGAGTATGGAGAATTTTGGACCGTATAAGGCTCATGCGACTCGAAAATAGGTCGCAATCTCCCTTGGCCGTAGGACATCCCTGCTTCATCTTGGCCGCATAGTTGTAACAGGAATCTTCCTCTGCGACCTGAATTAAATTGGTCGCATAGTGGTCTCAGGAGCCTTCCTTCTGTGGCCCAGATTATCTTGGCCGCAGAGTTGTCATAGGAGCCTTCCTTCTGCGGCCTGAATCAACTTGACCATAGAGTTGTCATAGGAGCCTTCCTTCTGCGGTCCGGATCAACTAGGCCGCATAAAATTTTTCATGCTTCTACAAGACCCCCTTCAAAGTTTTGAAATTACAAATTTTGGAATACTTTGAATAAGAAGCATGGTGATACGCATAAGATTTCAAGCCGCAGGGAAGTCTTATCTAGGCTGTCACTGCTGCATTTAAAGCTCTGATTTGTTTTTTTAGATTTGGGGCTATCTTTTTGTGATCGACATGACAGTTATGAAGTATAAAATCCCGAGAGTCATCATTATCTTTAATGGGCACGATAAAGGCGTCTATTTGTTTACGCTTTTTTGATAGCCTATAAATGCAGGCCGTATAGCAGTAAGAGAACTCCCCCTACTTTCTTTCGTCTTTCTTTCTTTCGTTTTCTGCTTCCTACTCTTCGTCTTCTCTAGTTAGCCATGGCCCCCAAAGGTTCCAAATCCACAAGCGCTGGACAAAGGGAAGGGGCATGCCTCTTCATCTAGAACTGCAGAATTACCCTCCTTTCACCCAGATGTACGGACTCCTATCCGGGATAAGGATGGTGGAAGAACGAACATTTGAACTCTAATGGCCATGTCACATGCTTTATGCGTGGGTCTGACCACGTATCACCGTAGTGCTTTGGCTTCAACACCTTTTGTGCATAGTCGGGCTTCCATGGGGTATATGTTCCCTGTCTCACCGGGCTGCATGTGCTTTGTGTGACCGGACCGTATAGACTGAGCCGCATAGGTGTCACATGATTGAGCCGAATGTATCCTCCATATATCTGGTCCGTATAGGCTCTGTCTGAGTAGGCCGCATATGCATCACCTGACTTGAGCCGCATGTGCTCTCCCCATATCTGTGCCGCATAGGCTCTGCCTGACTAGGCCGCATATGCATCCCCTGATTTGAGCTGCATGTGCTCTTTTCATAACCAGGCCGCATAGGCTCTGCCTGATTAGGCCATATAGTTGAAAAGGAACCCATTTCCTTTGTTTTCTTCTGACTATCGTCTTTCTTTGACCTTTGCAGTGACTTTGCCTACGGCTCCTTCGGAGGAGATTTTGATAGGGTATGCTCAGGCCGCTCTAGGTGTCAGATTTGACCACATAGTCGAAGATGTGTCGACTCAAATTACCAAAAATCAATCCGAAGCAAGGTTGAAGGAGATCTGGAGCCAGTTGTATTTCTATTTACTTGGCATGATGAACTCTAGAAAATTGGACGACATTCATTTGAATCCTATGTTTTTGTTCGGGGATGCCTTGACCATCTCGGACCCACGCATAATAGAAATATCCGAGAACTAGGATTTCTCTTCCCACAGGGTAGCGATTCACATACCCCATATGGAATGCCACTTCCCTTTATCAGGGTTCAACATGGTGTCCATTGAAAGAAAAATGTCAGATCCCATAACTCAGGATCAACATAGAGTTTTTGTAGGTCATATCTACTATAATAAATATGCACGGACAGTAGTCGCGGTCAAGGAGACAATCAGCTACTCCGTTGTTGGATTGTCCCCCGACAATTTTATCAATGAACTGAAGCCCAATATCCGATTTTCCGAGGCTGTCACTTTCTTGAATCAGCTTGCTCGCAAAGGGTTATACCCCGCAGACAAGTTGTCGCTGCTGGACTGGGTGCATCGTTCCCCTCCGTGGGTCAACCTAACGACCTGGATCCTGACGGAACATAAGGACACTCTGCAGCAGATTGGCCTCTACTACGCCATAAGGGGCACCTGCTACGGTTTATCCATGAACCCGAAGGTGTTCATAGCCCTTCTTGAGATGTATAATTGTCATACTGGGACCTTCTTTACTCCTGGTGGAGAGATGGGGCTCGCTCTCCATGAGATGCACGATGTTTCCAAGTTTTCCTGGGGAGACGAGGTTTACAAGGATTATACCCCAATAAATAAAAATTTTGAGGAACTAGAGCGGCAATTCCCCGGGTTCCTTGCTGTATACTGGGAAGTGCCATGTCATCATAGCACCTGTCAGCAGATGTCCAAGAAAAAGGATGAAAGCTCTGAAGGGCACCTTCCCCACATCAAGGCTTGGATTAGTTACCTATTCAACCTTAGAGCCTCAGGCCGGGTTGCCCCTCGGAGCCCTCAGACTCAGGACGGGGTGGATGCTTAGGTGCGAGGCACCAATAGGGCAAGAGCTGCAGGTGACAGATTCGGGAGCTTGAGTGACACCTTTAGTTACTTCTATCATGATATCCAACCTTTGTCCGATAAGGCTATCCTGGTCGGGTTCCTGATGATATAGCTGAGGACCTGTGTGGTTTCAGGGGTCTCCGATTCTATTGAGAGAATCAGTCGTAATCTGATCCTTCCTGCAGTCAAATTGGTTTTCGGAGACAGGCTGGCTCTATTCCTGGTTATGGTGTGCAGTATTCATTGCGGTCTTCGTACTTTTACGATGAAAGTCACTACTTATGAAACTACGAAAGCCTTCAACCAGATTGAGCTGTCTTACCATTATCTGATGGGATGGCTGCTAATGTACTGCCCCTCTTTGATACGGCCTGGCCCGGAGGGTAACACGACAAGTGGCAATGCCTTTATCTATCAGTATCGCGACATGTCTTGGACTTGCACTACTGTACCCGACTGCCGAGCTGCGCTCTCACGGCTGGACAGATATTCTTTTTTCGTGTCGGTCCCGCCTTTTACTGACGAAGAAATGGGCCGCCTGTATCATGATAGCGCTGTTGCTTCTCAGATCCTGCCTGAAAAGATGTTCTGCTGGTTGCAGAATATTCACCCTTCACATCTGGTATACCGCAACCGCAATATCGCTTTCTTAGAGCCTTACTTATCCAGCCGATACTCTCGGCAATTCGGCTATAGTCAATTATTTTTGGACAATCCCAGTCCCTGCCTAGGTTTTGAGGGCAGCGTCCTGGATGGTATTCGGGCCTGACATTACTATTTTACGATCCACACCCAGGCTAGCTTCTACCTGCCTGACGCTAAGACCTCCGGGCGTATTTTATACATGGCATGCCTTCATCACGAATATGTGAATGGCCCTCCAGTGACTTCGATCCAAATACCAGTTTTATTATTGGTACTAAATTGGAGAAGCGACGCAGGGAATCCCGTAAGAGGATGAGGAGGGGGAAGGCAAAGGCTTCCGACTCTGTTTCAACTAGTACGGGAGGCAGAAAATGACTCTGATGATCCGCTGCTCCTTGCAGGTCCTCTGACGATGCGCTCGCCTTGTCATGTATCAAGTCCTTTGCGTAAGCGGAACATGCATGGTCCCTCCGTTGCCAACAGGCCTCGTTCTAAGAAGCGGGTCATGATTAAAGTCCGTGGGCCTGTCGTTGAGGAAGGGGGCAGTAATACCGAAGCCAACTCGGGGGTAAGCTCTTTCATGATAAACCCCAGTGTTACTCTTGGGACATTATCTGAATGTTCCTCTTTGCAGGCATCGGAGGGAATAAACCCTCCACAACCCGATGTTGCCTATGAGCTTCTCCCTCTGGTGTCGACTACGGATACCCCGGTCAGGGAAGGTGCCAGCCTTGTGGGAACTGATCTTCGGATTGCGGGGTCTCAACAGACAGGTGTCGATACAGCTACGTCTCTTTCCGGAGCGACTGGGGCTGGAGAAGCAGACGTAGGCGGCTCGAGTTCTGCCGTTGAGGTCACAGAGGATGTGGGCGTAACGGGAGGAGCTGTGATTGCCCTGAATGAGCCCCAGTCTCTGCCTCCGTCCCCTGATAAGCTATGTCATATTCTTACCAATAAGGGGATTTTTTTGCTCCAACTCCATATCCTTCGAGTCAAGCTGATTTTAGGTTGTTTTGGATCTATAGGGCCTGCTTCCTCACTGTCGATGGCGGACATGGTCGCAGATGAAGGGATAGAGAAGGACACCGGGGTTGACCTTATACACATAAAAAGTGTACCTCCTCCCCTTTTGGTTCAAGTCGAGGGGCCCTCCACCGAGTTGAGTACGAAGGTGTGCGTCATGGAAATGCTGGTCGCAGAGGTTTTGGTTCCTACGCCCGCATCGGTGGACACGAGGTCGGAGGATGCGGGGTTGGTTGATGCTGCCCCTTTTCCAGAAATCTAGCTTTTCGAGTTGCCTAGTCTCCGGCTCCTTCGTATCGCAGAGGAAGAGATTGCTGCTGCACGAGAATCTTATCGCTCGGAGTTTGCTTCCCTTTTGACAGGGTCATCAAGCTCTGTTGCACCACCTTCCCAGACACCTTCATCTCCCTCGGCTGATATTCCTTTGACGCCTTCTTCTTTGGAGAACATAGACGAATCGTCAAAGGATATAATCGAGAGCTTTTACTGCCATTTAAAACGGGGGGCGATGCTGCTTTACGAAGAGGAACGTCATTTGCCGTGGCCCATCATTGTGCCTGTAGCCAAGTTGGACTGTTAAGAACGTTCCCGAGTAGAGAAGGGATGGCTGATTTCCTTGAGCATAAACTGGTATAGGTGATCAGCGCCTGGCCCAACTGCCGAAACTACGACAAATTGACATGCCCCTTACAGTGGACCAGGAGCGTGCGTTCCTCCAAACGGCCTTGGAGAAGGTGAAGGATGTACAAGAGACGACCAAACCCGCTTTAAAGAAAGACCTTCAGAAACTGTCTCTAAAGTATGACAAGTTAAGCCGTAAGGGAGAGGATTGCTTAACTCGTGAGGAGGCCACGACCCGTACAATTGTCAAAACCAATGAGTAGATCCTACAACTCCAGGCTAAGCTAGCATCCCTAGAGACTGAGCTTCAAGCTACCCGTTGAGAGAGAGCTAATTAGTGAAGAGACCAACAAGGTCACACGGGCCTCTGCTGCTCTGGAGGGTATGCTGAAGAAAGTGGAGGACAATTGGCAGGCTCATGCTTATTAGGATGCTGTGAAGCTGATCTAAGAAGTTGAACGTCAGGCCAAATTAAAGATCGACCGCTCAACGGCACAGCTTGAGGCGATACTCACTGAACAATGTGTTGCTGATGAGCAGACATTGTTGTAATGGGTCTTCCGTCTTTTTTTGGGACATAGTCCCATGAATAAAAGTGTACATTAACTTCATTCTTTGCTTATGACATCTGGGGTACTTGTACTAAAAGGCCTAATACATCATTTGTTGTTGGCAAATGACATCCCACTGGGGGACTTTTATGGACCTATTACCCTTTTGTGCACCTGTGGTGCGAGTAATAAATTTGAAATAGTTTTTTTTGGACCTATTACCCTTTTGCGCACTGGTGGTACGAGTAATAGATTTTGAACGATTTTTGGTGTACCTATTACCCTTTTACGTACCGGTGGTGCGGGTAATAGATTTGAACGATTTTTGGTGGACCTATTACCCTTTTGTGTACCGGTGGTGCGAGTAATATATTTTGAAACAAAATCTAACGGAGGTAATATGGACGTGATAGGTTCTGTGGCCTTAACACCGTAGCTTTATCCCAGATTGGGTACATGTATTAAGTTAGGAGATTATCAATATCAGAGGTAATATGGACGTGATATACATTAATCAAAACCAGGAAGTTTGCTCAGAGGTGGCAAAAAAAAAAACCTGGCAGACTCCGGTGGGGTGAAGCATTAGAGTGGAAGTTCAGAGGTATTAGTATACATGACTTGTCATCTAAGGAGATGCGATGTGAATCCACTCGGAGCTAGTAGAGTGTAAGTTCAGAGGTACTTGGTGTACATAACTCGACAGTCTAGGAGATTTAGTAGTCAAGGAAGTACGAGCGTGTCTTTAAGCATAATATTTTTTTCAGAAACTTGCCGTTTATGGGCATCATAAGCAAGTCTCTATTTTGTTTTACGAGCCGGTATACGCCAATGGAGAATACGGTCTTGATGACAAATGGGTCCTCCCATTTGGGCTGGAACTTGCCGGAGGTTTTATGAGTCATGACCATCGGTCTGCGAACGGCCAAGGCGAGATCGCCTACTTGGAATGTTCTCTGCTTGACTTTCTTGTTGAAAGATTGAGAGATGCGTTCTTGATAGAGCTCGATGCTTTGTCGAGCTTGTAAACATTTCTCGTCTAGGGCATCCAGTTCTTGTAGCCGTCGACGGTAGTTATCATCCGACGTTAACCGGTAAGTAAGTGCCACGCGAAACGAAGGAATCTGGATCTCCAATGGAAGAACTGCTTTGCTCCCATAAACCAGAGAGAACGGTGTATTTTCTGTAGCCGTCCAAATTATAGTACGGTACACCCATAAGCATTCGCCCCGCTTTTTATTCCAGTCGTGCTTGTTCGAAGATACGAACTTTTTGAGAAGCTTAATTATGATCTTGTTAAAAGCTTCAGCCAGACCGTTAGCCGATGGGTTGTATGCTGTTGAAGCCATATTCTAAATCCGATTTTTGTCACAGAATCGATAAAAAGCATGTCTTGTAAACTGCGGACCATTGTCGTGAATAATCCTCTGGGGCAGTCTAAAACGTTAGATGACGTGATGTTTTACGAAACTAATCACGTTTGATGTCATTACCTCTGCAAGCGGAATAGCTTTCGTCCACTTGGAGAAGTAATCGGTGATTGCAAGTATAAATCGGTATCCCATGGATGACGGCGGGGTGATTGGGCCGATAATGTCCATTTCCCATGCTTCAAATGGCCAAGAGGCCATTGTTGGGTGCAAGAATTCGGATGGTTGATGTATGAATTCTGTGTGGATCTGACAAGATCTACAATTCTTTGCATAATCGATCGCATCTGCTACCATTGTAGGCCAGTAATAGCCCATCCGACGGAGAAGGTCCTGTAACTTCGGGCCAGGTTGGTGATCCCCGCAAATGCCATTATGAGCCTCGGGTAGGGCTTCTTTGGCTTCTATATTTGATAGGTAGCGTAGCAGTAGTCCATTGTAGGATCGTCGATATAATATTTTTGTTTCTGTATCATAAAAGAATCTAAGAGAACGACTTCTGATTGAAGTTGCTTCTTTCACATTCTCTGACAGGATTCCATAGACTGTAAAGTCGATGAACGGAAGTCTCCAGTCCTGTATGTCATTGATTATCTGGGTGGAGTAACTCGTACCTAGTTGAACGTTATATTTGGGACATACTAGCTCATGGCCTATCACGTTGACTAGATAATAAGCATGATTTAGAACTGCCAAGGAAGCGACGAAACCTGCTAGGGCGTCGGCTTCAATATTTTGGAGCCTAGGATCATGCTATATAAAGAACCCCTCTAAGGTTGTAATGATGGTAATTGCTATTTGTTGAAAAGGAATCAGGTCCTCATTGCGGACCTCGTATGAGCCTCGAATTTGATTAACAATCAACTGCGAGTAGCCATCGCTTCTAGGTATTCGACCCCCACTTCTTTTGCGAGTCGGAGCCCAATGACCAGAGCATTATATTCGGCCACATTATTTGAACAGGGCTCTGTGAGAGAGTACGCCCGATTGACTACCAATCCAGAGGGAGAAATTAATACTATCCCGACTCCAGTGACGATATTACCTTGGGGCCCCTTTCTTGAAGCACCGTCGAAGAACATTCGCCAAACGACATCATGTGAAGTCAAGTTTGAGTTGATGACTTCGTCTGGGATTTCTTCATAGATTTTGGCTATTTTTGAGCCTGGATGGGCTGCTAAGAAGTCGGCCAAGGCTTGACCTTTGATAGCCTTCTGCGGAATGAAAACCATGTCATAAGGGGACAATAATATCGCCCAGGTGGCTAGACGAGAACTGAGTGCGCCTAGCTTGGTCATGAGAACCATGAGGGGGTTGACTTGTGAGACAACATAGATGGTCTGTCCTGTCACATAGTGTCATATTTTCTGAATGGCGAACACCAAAGCAAGGCATTCCTTCTCCACGGTGGTGTACCTTTGCTCCATCCCTACCATCATTCGGCTGAGGTAATAGATGGCTTGTTCATGCCCCACGTTATTGTTCTATGCCAGTAAAGTGTCGAAGGAGAGTCCCATTGCCCGTATATAGAGCAGGTAGGGCTTTCTAGCGACCGGGGCTACCAGAACTGGCAGATTCGACATGTATTCCTTAATGTCATCAAAGGCGCGTTGACATTCGTTATTCCATACGAAAGAAACGTCTTTCTTCATGAGTTGTGTGAATGGTTGACATCGTCCTGAGAGATTAGATATGAACCTCATGATGTAGGCTAGTCTTCCCTAAAGGCCTCAGAGTTCACGAAAGTTCCTCGATAGATTCATCTCCAGGATTGCTTTTATCTTATCGGGGTCTATGTGAATACCCCGAGAGGTAATGACAAAGCCCAAGAATTTCCCACTGGACATGCCCAAGAAGGATTTGGTGGGATTCATATTTAGATTGTGCGCTCACATGAGGTCGAACACTATCCTCAAATCGTATAAGTGGTCATCCTTGGAGTGGCTTTTAACGACGATGTCGTAAATGTAACACTCCACCGTCTTGCGCAAGTGGTCTCTGAAGATGCCACTCATAGCTCGTTGATATGTAGCACCAATATTCTTTAGGCCGAAGGGCATGACTGTGTAACAATATATGCCGATCGATGTTTGAAATAACGTATGCTTCTCATCATCAGGAAATATTTTGATTTGATTATATCCCAAAAAGCCATCCATAAAGGACATATGCTCGAAGCCACACGTATTATCGATCATTATGTCTGTGATGGGAAGAGGAAATTCATCCTTAGGATATACCACATTCAGGTTGCGGAAGTCGATGCAAATTCGGATCTTTTTATTATTTTTGATGACGGGTACTATATTAGCTACCTATTATGGGTGTTGTTCCTCGCGGATGAAGCCGCTAGCTATAAGCTTGTTTACTTCAGTTTCGATAGAATTTATGATGTCTGGACGGAACCACAGTTGCTGTTGTTTGACCTATTTTGCGTCTAGATGAATATTGAGCTTATGAAGTGCGATCTCGGGGTTTAGCCCTGGCCTGTCTTCATGGCTCCAAGCGAAGACGTCGATATATTCTCTGACGAGTTGCAACAATGACTTCCGTTCATCGTCCGTCAGGCTTTTACTGATGAAGATTGGCTTTGAGGAGGATTCGTTACCGAGGTCAACTTGCATGAGCTCGTCTTCAGTGGGAGGGTCTCGTTGTTCAAAGCACTTCTCCCATTGTGCATCCAGCTGTTGGACCCATGGCTACAATTCAAGGAATTCTGGTAGATATTCATCTTCTTCCTGAATGTCGACGGATGCCATATTGACAGACAGTGTTCGCCTGAATATATCCCTAATGCTATCATCGAAATCGTAAGTGGGTGATTCAGACGAGTGAGAATGCCACTCGCATTCTTCATCAGAGCTCTCTGGCATTGTTGCTGGTGTAACATAACCTAGACCGTGTCTGGACTTGCTGTAATAATCCTGAGGTTTTCCAGCCGGGACTGGCAACTGCAGAGACAATCGCCGGCCGTTGCTATAGTTCCAGCCTGGGGTAGTCTCCATATCGTACCCCTGCTTTTCCATGAAGTACTTGGCTCGGGAACTATATAGGTAGAGCGACAATCTTCCAGTGTCGGGTTCGAAATCGAACTCTTCTGGCATGAAAGGTTGAGGTCCTTCTTTTCGGCCGAAGATGATTGTGTGATCGCCTTTTCTTCTGCCCGGGACTAGGAAGTAGGGGTGAGCAAATACCAACCGATACCGAAAAATTGACCGAATACCGATTAATTTTTTTTTGAAAAACCGAACCGAAATTATGTACCGATACCGAATTGCCGAACCGACTAAATTATGGTATAATGATAATGGTAACGGTTTGAGTGTAATACCATACCGAAAATATCGAACCGAACCGATTCACACACACACACACACACACACATATATATATACACACACATACACACGCACACATTTTTTAATGTTGTTCATGATTAATTTTACACTACTCATTTTCATTTTTATCTTTGTTTTGGTTGGTTTCCTAGAACTTGGAATGGATTCCACTATTGGACTTGAATTTATTTTAAGAATGCTAAGAATTGAGTTTTTGATCTTTTGAGCTTATATTTTTTTGTTCTTATAGAATTTTGAAGTGAATTTTGGTTACTTAAACTTATACTAAAGATTAAACTTAGTGACCGCGTTTGATATTTTAAGCTCATTTTTAGATGTTTGCGACTTGTCACATATTGTTCTAATAATTTTGATTAATTATTTTGTTGGTAGAGGCTTGGCTTTAAAATTAATGCTTCCAAAAAAGTAAAATATATATATTATAGGTTAAGAGGTTCTACAATATTAAGTGTGTTAATTGATCAAATATTAATTGGTAAAATACCGATACCGAACAAAAATCGACCGAATACCGATTTAACCGAAACCGAAAAAAACCGATTCTAAATGGTACGATATTGGTATTGATATTTCAAATACCGATTTTAAAAATATCAAAAAAATCGACCAAATGTCGACCGATTATACCGACGCTCACCCCTACTAGGAAGTAGGCACCTCTAATGGGAGTAAGTCGGTTTGCGGTATAGACGGTTGTCACCTGTGTGTACAGGTTAATGTCCAGACCGTGCTCCATAGCATACATCAGATTAAGCTTATTGCGCTCATGATAGATCAAAGGTAACCTTTTATTGATGAAATAAGGTATCTTGTCTAAAGTAATTACATCATCGGTAGAGGGACTATCAATATGTGCAACAAGATATTTTATCAGTTCAGCCTCCTCTTCAGCTACCCCCTGCGTGACCAGAGGCTGGGGCGACATCTTGGGCAGCTTGACCACCAAGGGTTCTGCTCGTGGCATCGGCTTGTCTGAGTGTCTCGGATCAACACTTGGCTGTTGGCTCGTCTTGGAAAGGCGGATAACCATCGGCTCAACTGAGGACCTTGCATCTTCCGTTCGCCTTTGATTGGATTTCGACAATCGAATTACCATCGGCTCCACAGAGGACCTTGTATTTTCCGTTCGCCTTTGATTCGATTTTGACAATCGGATCACCATCGGCTCCACGACGGGTTTTGGCTCTTGGCTAGACCTCAGGAGTCGGATGACCATCGGTTCCAACTGCGCAGTTGGGGTGGGGGAACCGAGCACTTCTTTATGCAAAGTTGCGACAAGGGGTACGGCTTTGCCCGGTTTGTGGGCCTGGAGACGGATTTTCAGAGGTTTTTCTGACCCTATTGTGGCCTCCAGTTTATTTTGTGTTCCTTTGTCAATTGTGTGCTTTTTAGATTTCTCATATAGACAAGCCTCAGAAGAATAGTAAGACTCAACCCCTTTGAAGGGATCGACGTCGACAAATTCCGTCTTTACGAAGCCGTGCTTACTGACATTCTTGAAGCACTAATGGAGCATGGACGGCACGATCATATAGTCATGTCTCCATGGACGCCCCAAGAGGATATTGTAGGATGTATCTGCGTCTATGATGTAGCAGGTAACCTCCGTCTTCAGGTGGCCAATCTGACATTTCAAGAGAATCTTTCCCAGGGGATAGCTTCTTCCCGAGTTGAAACTGCGAATGGCAGTGTTGGTCGATGTTAGCTAGTGCATAGGGATGCCTAGGAGTTGAAGCAAGCTTTTCGGGATGATGCTTATTGACGAGCCCGGATCGATGTGCATTCGATCCACCTTGATGTCGCTTATGTATCCAGTGTAGTACAGAGGACGATCATGCAAGTTGGTTTTGATTAACATATCCTGTGGGGTAAATATGATATTGGGCATTGCATCTGCGCAATTGCTGCCCTGGAGATCTGCTGACGAGTCTTCCCCTGTAGGCTTAACCTGAGGTAAGTAGGTGTCAGCATTCTGGAGTGCTTCGCTCAATAAGACGTAAATATCCTTGAAGAGCCTTAGGAGCTCGTATAACGACAACTTTGCTGGTGTATTAGCCAGTTGTGCTAGTATGTCAAAGTTGTAAGGTCTCTCCAGTCCCTGAGGTGTGTCCTTACGGAGCGGCCTGTCGAAGTGGGTTTCCTTCGGCTTGGATTTGTCTGCCGATGGAGGCTGAGATGGTCCTGGAACATTGGTAGCAGGTAGCGTTGTCGGCTGAGGGTCCTCGACTGAATTACCCAGAGTGGGCTGGGATTGTGCGCCAGACCGGGTAACAACGACCGTCGCCTCCTCAGCTTCGACCGAGATTGTGTGGCAGGATCTGGACTTCCCGCCCTTTTTTTGCTAGTTGAAGATGGTACCGCCTGGGTAACTTTGGGCACTAAGTCCGGGTGGACCCACAAGACCTCTCATTGTGATGTGGTGAGAGGCACCAATCTAGTCATCTGGTCCTGGATAGGTGGAAGGTTAGTAACCTCCATCGTTGACCGGGGAACGGGTACTACCTCGTCTCGAGTTTTCATTGGAGAGAAGTCGCCTAACTGAACTGATGCCATGTTTGCAGCCACAGTAACCTCTTCGAAATCCAACGACAGAGCATTGGAGTTGATGAGGCTCTGGATGTACTGCTTTAATATGAAGCACTCCTATGTGGGGTGGTGGACATAGCGGTGGAAGTGACAATACTTTGGATCCTCGATCTCTGCCGCTCGAGGCTCGCGCTCTATATTACAGAGTCGGATCCTACCCGCCTGCGGGAGCATGTCGAAGATAGGCTTGACTTGGCTATCTTCAAAAGAGTATGTCTCCTTGGGCCTCGGAACTTCCGCTTGCTTTTGTTCAAACTTTTTGGTTGTACCAGCGACCATGGCCTATTTGCCTTTGGTGTCCCGGTTATTGGTGGTGCTGCCACTATTGTTGTTATTGGAGGTGGTACTAGGACGTTTGCCCTTGTCCTCTCCATCTGGGATGCGTAATCCCAGCTGGTGGGCCTACTTTAACTTTGTCTTCACGTTTGTAGCGCTTATGATGAAAGTTGTCCAATCTCTGAATTATTCTTCGACCATCCAGAGGCTGATTGTGGGGAGCAACTTCTTTTGGCAGATTTCAATCAAAGAGCTTTTCGAATTGCCTTGGGGCAATCTCATTGCGGTTTGGCGAAACCGCTCGATGTAGTTTCTCGTCATCTTCCTTTCTCCCTGAACGACATCCATGAGAGACAACATTGTCACATCATGCCCTACTTCGGAGAACCTTTCCAGGAACATGTGTTTGAAGCCATCAAAGGCATGGATGCAGTTGTCTGGGAGGTTGTGGTACTAGTCGAACGCGATTCCCTCCAATGCTCCGATAAATAGTCGTGTAAGGATAGCGTCATTATGCGGCAAGTGGTCTGCTGTGACCTCAAAATAAGTAATGTATCGGCTAGCAGAGTTGTTCTCGTCATATGAATCGATATGAAATAGTTTGTATCATGGAGGAAAAGGAACGTCTCTCCATGTAACGGGATACGGCTGCCGTATTCTGAAGTCCCGGAAGGAGTCTCGGGCATTGAACATTGCTCGAAGCTCCTGGACTTCTCTCCTTGACGCCCTGGCCTCATCTACAGTTGAGGGAGTGGATATTCCAGGAGGATTGTTTCCAAGAGGAGGAGCAGTCGTGTTTGAGTCCGCGTTGACTGCGGGGCCCAAGCTTGTTTGTCCAGGTGTCCTTGCTGGTTGAGTCGGCAAGGCAGCCTTGATCTCGTCTACTGACTTGACCAAGGTTAGGATCATGGCTTCAAGCACTTCTAGACATTGTCGATCTCTAGGCCCTTTGTAATCATGTCCTGCCATAAATACCGTCCGTACGTGGGGAGAGATGGAGGGGACCGTAGAGGATGTGCTTTCCGTGTCGTACCCTCGTACAGAGAAATCGTCGAGGAACGTCAGAATGTCCTCCTCCTCGGAATCAGAAGGGGTGCTACCACCTGCACAGGAAGTTGCATCGTCTTGGCGAAGGTGGTCACCCTCAGGGACGTCGACGTCTGTTGCATAATTCTAGTGGATCGCTACCCCCTGCGCATCCTCTTGGAACACCGGGTTATCACATACGTTCAGGGGACTACTACCCCCAGCTTCGTTCACCCAAAGGACGTCGAGGATGAACCCCCGGGTGTTGGAAACCTCTTTCTTGAACGGGTGCCTTGGTAGATACCCCTTATGTTCGTCGGTAGCAATCCTCCAGATGAGAGTTTCCTTGTCGTGCTGGCTGAGGTTGTCGAGCTGGAGGAGCCTGTCTTCTTTCCTCCCTTGCCGGTAGGAACCTTTCGAGTCAAATTACAGGAGGCAAAAAGAAATTCCTTGTCTCCCAAAATTTGTACTTGTTTCCCGAGTTGTCGTCGGACAGGTGCTGGCTAGTGCAGTCGTTGGAAGACGGACTGCCGGCCTTTAGGTGCTGCCGACTTGTTGCAGCAGTAGTTGATGACGACTTATGTACAGTGATGTCCTAGAGAGGGCTCACTGCACGCTAAGGTTGCTTCTCTCTTCTTGCATTTGTGGATGAGCACCTATCGCAAGTCGAGAGCAGATTGATCTACCTTTGCATTTATTTTGTGGGCCCGGGTATCCCGGGCGCATAGGTGCATAGGTATCATGTTTGCTCCTTGATCTGAGGCTAGTAAAGGCACTTTCTCTAGATCATTATGGGGAGACTCTTGAGACCTACCTTGTCTGTTTTCGGTCGAGGGATAGACATGGGAGGTTCTGTACAACTTTCCAGCAGGGGCCCGTGTAATGACTAACGGTATCCGCTGACGGTCAGCAGATTGGACAGTTGGTTGGGCTTGTTGAGCCCGCACTGCCATAGACTTCTTCGACTTAGCGCCCAAAGGTGCGTAGTAGAAAGAGTCCAACTTAGAACCTTCAATTTTCTTTATGGGCCGCATGGGATCTGGCCCGCATGAGATGCGATCGAAGATAGAGCTTCTGTCGGGGACGCGTGGGATACCCTGTCCGCGGCCAGGATTGGCTGCCGCATAAGCCGCCTACCTGCGGTCGCCGCTCTTATGCGGTCTCTTCATTGATCGCATGGATTTCCCCTGTACCCCCGATAGTCCAGCATCGTAGTGTTTCTCTGCTGGATTTGGGGACAGCGGGATTCTCTTCGGTTCGAAGCGAGACTGCATGGGAGCTTTGGTCGCCGTCTTGAGCTGCGAAAGAAGTTCCTTCCAGAGCCTGGTGAGGGGCAGTGGTCTTGGGCCTCCGTATCCTGCGGGCTCGTTTTGGGTTGGCACGCTTCTGTGCTAGGCTGGTGCTTCCTTCGGAGAGCATTTCCTTGAATGCTTCTTGATCAAAGCAAACAACAAGAATCTGCTGCGTAGAGCCGAGCTTGGACGTGTCGGATTGCATCACCAATTTCTCATCGGTAGAAAAAGTTGTCTCCAGCAGAGTCTCCATCGTGTTTGCAATTAATTATCAAAAACAAGAACTATAGAGGAACTGGATTTGATTGCAAACTCGCAAGAACAAAAGAGAGCCTAGAAAGAAACCCTAGGAAATAATCTAAGTATATTTGTTTAGTTAAGATTGTAGGGGGGTGACGGTGGAAGCTCGGGAGAAGTGTAGAAACTCTGTCTTACTCCTTGGACTATCGGACGCAGTCTTTGCTCTAGTGAGAAAATGCTCTTGATTTTTCTAGCCCCTTAGCATGGGTGTGGTACCCTACTATTTATAGAGGTTTCTGGATAAGGCATATTTTGGGCCGCATAGGTGGTCATGTAGCCACGTGGCCGTAACAATGCACCAAGACCCGGTCTTTAGCTGCTAACTGGGTGTCTGTTAAGATTTTTGTTGCAACATATCTGGGTGGTTCGAGACTTTGTCAATTTGCCATGTGTCCTACCACAAAGTAGAATTAATCTGTTGAGGGAGTTTGGAGAATTTTGCACCGTATAAGGCTCATGCGGCTCGAAAATAGGTCGTAATCTACCTTGGCCCCAGGACATCCCTGTCTCATCTTGGCCACATAGTTGTCACAGGAATCTTCTTCTGCGGCCTGAATCAACTTGGCCGCATAGTGGTTTAAGGAGCCTACCTTTTGCGGCCCGGATTATCTTGGCCGTAGAGTTGTCATAGGAGCCTTCCTTCTGCGGCCTGAATCAACTTGACCGCAAAGTTGTCATAGGAGGCTTCTTTCTGTGGCCCGGATCAACTAGGCCGCATAAAAATTTTCACGCTTCTACAGATGGGAAACAAGTCTCGAGCAGAAGATCTGATGATCAGGGTCATAGTTTTAGATTTTCAAAAAGTCACTGACACTGGTGTACATGTAGCACGTACTAGTTATTTCTGAGAAACTGATCTCAGGAAGTCTGTTGTTCGATACGGACTTGAAAATGGACATTCATGCTTACAAAGTGTTGGTTTCTTGGCCAGGAACATACTTTGGAAATATATTCAGTATTAAGAGAATGTTCAGACTTCTGCTGATGATGTAGTTTCTTAATTGAATTATGACGAATGGCCTAGGATGTGCTATGTAATAGCAGATTCGAGATGTCTAGTCTAAACCTTGCTTCTAGAATGTGGTAAGGAGGTAGAGGATTATGAATTATGTGCACGGAACAAAGATTGTTAGGAGGCTACTCAGACGATTATATTACAATATAGATCTTCAAGAGTTGGTACACTCAGAAATCTGTAAATTTTATCTATTCTCGACAGAAGTCGGATTAAAATGTATTAATACCTTCATAGATGATTTCTCGATGTATTCATATCAGAAGATGGAGCATTCGAGATGTTTAGGAACTTAAGGGGCGAAGCTAAATGTCTAGCCGATTGACAACTCAAGTGACTCAGAGGTGCTTCTGACGGATACCGATGTTTCTTGGACATCGTTCTGCTATGAACATAAAATTGTCTATGAAACGACTTCTCCATAGTCTCTCCAATCAAATAAAGTTTCAGATAGGAAGATCAGGACGATGTTAGAGATTATAATATCTATTATGCGGATCTTCCAATGTGCTTCTAGAAATAGATTGCACTTTTGACTATATTTATTTCTAAGTAAAGTACCATTCGCCATATCTGTCATTGCTTCTCATAAATACTGGCTCAAGATTAGACCTAACTTGAATATCATTCAAGTGTGGGGGTGTCTTGTGTGTATGAAACTTCTGGATATCAAGATTCAAAAGCTAAGAACGAGGGCCAAGATGACAGTTTTTCTGGAATTTGTTGTTGAAAGCTATGCTCGGAGTTCTCCTGATACTGTATTATATCATTGAGTCTTACGAAACGAAATTCTTTGTTGACAGGTTTGTTAGGGTCAAAGCATTTATTTTCGCAAATGTTTCGAAGAATCTTGTCAGCTCCGAAGAAGCTAGTACTTCTGAAGAAGAGGTAGTCCAGGAGGAGGTTGTCGTTGATGAGACAACATTGAACTAGTATTCGCTGGGTGTTCACAAAAAACAAAAGTTTTTTATTATTACAAACTTTGAAATAATAGTACAAGAGTACAATGAATTCTAGGGAAGTACAACTATCGGAATCTGATCAGAAGACGATCACTTTATCCCTTGGACGATGTGATATTGGAGACACAATTTGCTGGAGAATGCAACAACACTTTGTCAGGAGATTACGATCATTAGTGGTCCTTTGGGACTGATTTGAAACTCTATTTATAGAGTTCTTAAAATAACTGTTAAGTATTTATTCTGAGTGGCGCGCACTTCAGGTTGTGCACCTCTTGTCCAGTTGTGCGAGCGATTACTTCAACTGCCAGGGACACGTGGCATCTTTTGAGTGAGATGCGCATAGTTATGGGCAGTGTATAGACACGTTCTTCGAGATTAGTGGCATGTGCGCCACATCATCCTATTTCTGGACATAAAATTTGATGAAGTGGCACCAACTAGCCAGGTTACGCGCGGGCGCAACTCAACAACTGGCGCCTTTGACTGCGTCTTCTGTGCTGTATTGATTAATTTTTGCGCTACTTGACAACTTGCGCGGGCCAGCTTTCAGCATTAATTATATGCTGACAAAATCTTCTCGAGCGCCGTGTTGTATAGGATTCGAATAATTTTCTTCGATTTTTGTGCTATTAGTTGTCAATAATGGTGATAGCCGTTATAGTTTTTCGAGGAGGCTTGCCATGTGGCACCGTGCACCCTGGCTTTGGCGCAACCTGATACTGGCTTAACCTAATGATCTGGCACCACTTGATGATAGTGCCCTTTAATGAGTGGCGCCTCTTGATTTTTAGCTTCTATGAGACCCCCTTCAAAGTTTAAAAGATTTCAAAATTGTGAAATACTTTGAATTTGAAGAACTTAACACGGGTTGCGCTAGTCAAACGTACAACGGATTCCGAATTTTAAGCATCAGTTGTGCGACAGTTATGAAAAAGATTCTTTAGGCTATAAATAGCCGTCCAAAGAGAATTTTAACTTTTTACCGAAAATAAAAACTCTTAAACTCTTTCATCTTCTTCTTTCCATCTCTCGGAGCTCCTCCGACGATTGTCAATGGCCCCAAAGAAGTCTGTCGCTGTCAAGGGAAAGGCCATTGCTGGGCCTTCATCTCGTGCACCATCGACGAGGGTTCCTCAACACGCTCCGCCATCATCGAGAACTGAGAGAGCCAACCCGGCACTCGAAGGTGATTCTTGAAAAATGGATCGAACGTCGACTAGATCGACCAACTCTTTTTAGAGTTTTGGTCGACTCACGCATTTCATAACGTGCGCCACCTCTTTTTAGAGTGTAGATGCGCTTCACAACTGGCACCTTCTCTGTTTAGAGTTTGGTTGCTGTCGAAACACTATTCGTTTTTATGAACTGTGTTGCGCGAGTTTCAAATTTGTGCTTTTTGATTTTGTGCGATTGCGCATGTCAAAGTGTGCAACTTGAAATCACGTACAACACAGATATTGTGCAAGGCAGATGCCGCACAACACAGATGTCGCGCAATACGGATGTCGCACAACCTATGATTTTGTTTATTCTGCTTCATAGAATTAAGTTCATTTTGCGACTAACTTTTGTTTGTTATTTTTTTATGATGTAATCTTGACATTTTGAATCATCAATAAAATTAATGATCTTTTTATGGTTCCATTACTTGTTGCATGCCTGTGATAAACATAAGTAATGGATCAAAAGTAGAAAATATGTTCATAGGTGCCGGACGTGGCATATCTCCTTAGAAAATAACAATATTTATTATATCTGTACAAAGGTAATATGGACGTGACAGAATGTAATGCTTAAAATATTGTCATTTCAATAGGCGACCTTATCAGAGGAAATATGGACGTGATAGGTTGCTGACGTAGATAGTAGAATTCAGAGGTAATGTGAACGTGAATTCAAATTTTTATTCTGATTATCTTCGAATCAACTGGGATTTCAAAGATAGGGTTTACGATCAAGTGATGCGATGTTGATACAAAAAGTTTTATCAGAAGAGTGAATAAGAGACAATAACTCAATGCTTTTTTTTTATATACAACATTCAGAAGATGATCTTATACACCCTTTAAACATAGTATTTCTTTAGAAATTTTCCATTAATAGGCATCATAGCGACTCGACCATCCATCTCGGTTAGTTGATAAGCTCTGTTCGAGAAAACCTTGCTTACAACATATTGACCTTCCCACTTCGCTTCGAACTTGCCCTGGCTCCTGTGTGTCATAGTCATAGGACGTCTGACAGTAAGAACTAGTTCGCCTTTCTGAAACGCTCGTACTTTAACTTTACGAAGGAAAGCTTTTGAGATGCGGGCCTGGTATAGCTCGATATGTTGTCGAGCTAGTAGCCTTTTTTCGTCAAGCACTTCCAGTTCTTGAAGTCGAAGACGATCGTTGTTTTCTGTTGTGAGTTCATTGGCAATTACAATCCTCAGGGAGGGAATTTAAAATTTTAATGGTAGAATAGCTTCATACCCATATACCAAAGAGAAAGGTGTACAACCAGTAGGATTGCATACAGTAGTACGATAAGCCCATAGATATTCTCTAAGCTTTTCACTCCAATTACGTTTATTGGTAGAAGCAAACTTTTGAGGAGTTTGATGATAGTCTTATTGAATGCTTCAGCCAAACTATTAGCTGCAGGATTATAGGCAGTGGAAGCGACATTGTCGATTCTGTTGTCATCGCAGAACCGAGTAAACTTCTGACTGATGAATTATGGTCCATTATCATGAATGATTCGTCGAGGAACGCTGAATCTGTATATCACATGATATTTGATGAAGTTGATGACATTGCTGGTCTTAACTTCGGACAAAGGTATAGCTTCGACCCACTTCAAAAAATAATCGGTTATAGCCAGTATAAACCGATGTCCTGTAGACGACGGTGAATTGATAGGACCAATAACATCTATGTCCCAAGCTTCAAAGGGCCATGATACGGCAGTCGGATGAAAAAATTTCGATGGTTGGTGGATGAAGTCTGCATGAATTTGACAAGCTCGACACTTCCCTACATACTCGATGGCATCTGATATCATAATGGGCCAGTAGTAACCAATACGTCAAATACGATCCTATAGTTTAGGACCTGGCTGATGTGCACCATATACACCATCGTGAGCCTCACGTAGTATTTATTTTGCTTCATCTCCCGCAAGACATCGTAGAAGTAGACTGTCAAATGTTCATCGATAAAGGGTCTTGGTGGTATGATTATAATAGAATCAGAGTGATTGCCGACGAATGGTTATAGCTTCTTTAGGATCTTCGGGTAAGATGTCATGTACCATGAAGTCAATGAAAGGAACTCTCCAGTCTTCGCTGATGACATTGATTTCAGTTGAATTGTTGAACTCAATGTTTGAATTATTCTCGATGTAAAATAACTCTCTATTAGTAATAACAATCATTTGCTGTTTTCTGACCGGAATTGCCAATACTGCTGCAAGATTGGACAATACATCTGCTTCGGTATTGCATGTTCAACATATATATTCAATAAAGAATCCTTTGAACGATGAAGCCATTCTGACTGCTGCCTCATGATATGGGACAAGATCTTGATGTCGAACCTCATATGTTCCCCTGACCTGATTGACAATCAGTTTAGAGTCTCCATACACCTCGAGATATTCAATATCCAATTGTTTAACTAATTGGAGACCAATGAGCAGAGCATTGTTTTCGGCCACATTGTTGGAGCATGATTCATCTAAGGAATAAGCTCTTTGAATAGCTAATCCTTCCGGTGATATGAGGACAATTCTAACTCCTGCGACAATGGCTCCTTTTGGTCTGATTCTGGATGCTCCATCAAAGAATAGATGCTAGGCAAGAATTTCTTCTGAAATCATGTTAGATTCCAAAATTTTATCAGGAATCTCGTCATAGAGTTTAGACGTTTCGGGAATTGGATGAGCCGCTAGGAAGTCAGCAAGGGCTTGACCCTTAACCGACTTTTGAGGAACATAAACCATAAAATATTATGCTAATAATATGGCCCATGTAGCAAGCCTGTAATTGAGTGTACTGGACTTCTTCATCAAGATCCAGAGAGGGTTAACTCTGGAAATAACATGAATAGTTTGGCCAGTGATGTAATGTCTCGTCTTTTGAACAACAAACATCAAAGCTAGACATTCTTTTTTTACTGGGCTATATCGATGTTTATCACCGATTATTGTATGGCTGAGATAATAGATAGCTTGCTCATGATCTTCTTTGGTCTTCTGAGCTAGTATTGCACCTAACGAATGATCCATCGCTCGAACATATATCAAGAAGGGTATTCCTGAGATTGGAGGTACTAAGACTGGTGGGTTCATCAAGTACCACTTTATGTCTTCAAATGTTTGCTGGCATTCTTCAATCCAAATGAAAGACACACCTTTCTTTATCAATTAAGTGAATGGTCTATAATGTCCAGACAGATTCAAAATGAATCTCCTGATGTAAGCAAGCCGACCATGGAATCCTCGTAGCTCTTTTAGGTTGCGTGGAGGACGCATCTTTTGAATGGCTTTGATTTTCTCGGGATCAACGTGTATACCTTTAAAGGTAATGACGAATTCGAGAAATTTGTCACTAGAGACTCCCAGAAATGACATGGTGGGATTCATCTTGAGTTGATGCTGGCGCATTAGATCGAAGATAGTTCTTAAGTCATGGATGTGGTCTTTCTTTAGATGACTTTTGACAGCAATATCATTGACATAGCATTCAACAGTCTTTCACAAATGATCACGAAAGATGATACTCATAGCCCGCTGATAGGTGGCACCAGTGTTCTTAAGACCGAACGGCACGACAGTGTAACAATAGATTACCAAGGGAGTACGGAAAGATCTACCAAGGGAGTACGGAAAGATGTATGTCTTTCATCTTCAGGGTGCATTCAGATTTGATTATAGCCTGAAAAACCATTGATGAAAGACGTCCGTTCGAATCTGTAAGTGTTGTCGATCATGACATCAATGATCGGAAGAGGGAACTCATCCTTAGGACAAGCATCGTTGAGGTCTCTAAAGTCATTATAGACTCGGACTTTCCCATTTTTTTATAACTGGGACAACATTGGCGACCCAGTCACGATGTTGTTCTTCTCTAACAAAATCACAAGCGATCAGTTTCTTAACTTCAGTCTCTATGGCATCTATCATGTCAGGTTTGAATCGGCGTTGTTGTTGTTTGACTGGCCTTGAATTAGGCAGAATGTGGAGTCTGTGGATAGCGATCTGAGGATCCAGTCCTGGCTTTTCTTTATAACTCCAAGCGAAGACGTCAATGTATTCTCGGATAAACTAAATTAATTCTTGTTTATCCGTATCTGAGAGGCTTTTGCTGATGAAGATTGGTCTTGGTGAGCCCTCTTCTCCAACATCGACCTGAATTAATTGATCTTCAGTATGTAGTTCTCGTTGTTTGAAATGATGTTCCCACTGAATGTCCATCCTTTGCGTCCAAGGATCTACTTCAAGATTCTTCAACTACGTCATCCTTATCATCCTCTGAGAATTCGACGGACACCATATTAGAAGATAGTATCACTCGATAGACGTGCCCGACACTGGTGTCAGAATCCCATGAAATAGAATCAGAAGAATTAGATCGCTCTTCTTTGTCAGATTCAGAAGCTTCTGGGGTTGGAATTGGCGAGGTATAGCCTAATCTATGCTTCGTTTTACTGTAGTATTGTAGTGATTTCCCTTTTGGAGTGGGGATACGAATAGGAGTTCATCTTCCTTTACCGCCATTGAGACCAGCTTTAAAATTATAGCCCATCTTTTGAATGATATCTCTTGATTGTTGGCTATAACGACAAAGTTGGAGTCTCCTATTATCATCATTTTCGTCTTCGCAATTGAGAGTAGTTTCCTATTCTGTTCCTTTACTAAAAAGTATTGGAAGTTCATCTCTTTTTCTGAAAGGAACTATAAAGAAGGAATCTAATACTGGTTCAAGTAGTACTTTATTTTGGAGAGGTTGAACTGTTCCTATTGTAAGTGGTTCAAAGTTATCTAACATTTCCAAATAACATCGAGCATAATAAAATATATTAGCATACTGCAAAGGAGATGCTATTTTATTAATTTGTACATCATCATTTACAACAGGATTCTTGGCCTTAGCAAAAGGCTTAGTTAGATTTATAACTAAAGGAGGAGAAGAAGAAGGAGAAGGCTTGTTACGATGGAGGTCGATAACAAGTGGCTCAGAAGAGGTGAGCTCCCTTTGTTCCATCTTTCCAGCAGGAGGGTGTTTATTATATGAACAAAGATGGATGGTCAGCTTCTGAGAAGACGGTGGACGAGTAGTACGTCCATTGACTGGGATTACGAGAACATCATCTGAGGTGTCTCTCTGATCTTCTTCAGTATCCATAGCCAGTACGACTTTCATGAATTCTTCAGCTTGTACATACGAGAATCAGTATAATATTCTTTGATGCCTCTGAAAGGATTTAGATTAGCTACATCCTTCTGGACTTATCCATTGACATCTACATACTTGAAGCATTGGTGGAGAGTGGATGGTATAATGTTATGCTCATGCATGAATTGTCTTCCCATCAAAGCATTATATGAGCCATGATTATCGATCACGTAGAAGGTAACCTTTGTACGAAGATTGCCAATTTAAACTTTCAGGCGAATCTTCCCTAGGGGTTCACTTCTTCCAAAATTAAATTCCAAGATCGTTGTGATAGTTGTAGAAAGATTATGCACATGAATCTTCAATGCATCCAGTAGAGTCTTCGGCATGATGCTGAGTGCAGACCCAGGATCGATCAAGATGCGATCAACTTTCATGGTATCGACATATCCCGTAAAGTAGAGGGGTTGGTCATGACGATTGTCTTCCAACAGCGTGTCATCCTGCGTAAAGGTGATGTTGGGCATTAACTCCATTACACTATGACAGTGAAAGCAAGTCACATGTTCTTCCTCTGGCTTATTGAGGAGTGTCAGACAAGCATCAGCTTACATCAAAGCTTCACTCAATGTTTCTCGAGTTTCCTTCGAGAGATGCATGAGCTCAAAGATTGATAACCTTGCTGGGGTATTAGCTAGCTGAGCCAGTATATCAAAGTTATACGGCTTCTCGAGTCCCAGAGGTGGGGTCTTTTTCAATACTTTATCGAAGCGGCCATGCTGTTTTCCCTTGTTTGCCATCGTTGGTTTGGGAGGAGTCGGTTCCACCAAAGTTGATGAGGTAGATGGAACATTCACAGCAGGAAAAGAAGGTGCTGGGATAGCCTCCGGAGCTAGAACAAGGTTCCCTTGACCTTCTGAGTAGTCTCGTAAGTAAAGTCCTCCAGACCTGGTACCAGTTAAGGCTTCTTCTTCAGATACAGGTTCGAAGGACACCATGTTACAATTCTTCGTACGGTGCATATTTTTAGAATATTTCTTTTGACAGGATGAAGAGTTCGTCTATAAACCCAAGCCAACACGAGATTGATTGTGTGGAAGGCATAAAGAAAGAGGTATTGGAGATCCTTTTCCATGATTCAAGCCGGGGGCCTTCTGTAGATTATATCTCATCTTTGTCATTAGTTCACGGGATTGTGGACTATACAGATGGAAAGCTGGTTGATATTTGGCCTTTGGCTTTGGCAGTGTTGTTTCAGAGGAAGAAGAAGAATCTGCATCCGAGATGAGGATAATAGTTAAAGGTGGAAGACAATGTTCACCCAACGAAGTTATATGACATGACTTGTATTTGGTCACCTTTTGGACTTTATGGATGAAGAAGGTGCTTCAAAATCGGCCACTAAATCCCGATGGATCCACATGATTTCCCCTTATCAGTAGATAAGGGAACAAGACCATCATTTTATACATGTGGGAGACTAACAATCTCCAAAGTGGTTCTCGGGATGGGGACGACGCCATCCTGCATAAGTTGAGCAGAAAAGTCGTCAAACTGTAGAGAGACGATGTTAGCCATTATAGTCTTTTCGTCCTGTTGGAGAGTGATTGTACCAGAATTGACCATCTCCTGAATCTTGCCTTTGAACACATAGCATGCCCTAGCCGGATGTCCGATAAACCTATAGTAAACACAATATTTAGGGTGGTCAGTTTTACCTACTTCCTCTGGCCGTTTTGCATCCGACAGCTAAAGTTTATTGCTCTAAATCCAGCAATCGAAGATACTCATGACATCATATTCATCGAAGGAGTATTCTTCTTTCGGACGTGGTGCTCTCTGTGGTGGTGCCGTTGGAGTAGGTATTGATTGACCTTTATTGACGGCTAAAGCTTCTTTACCTTTGACATTGATAGCCAAAGTCTCATTTCCTTTGCGGCTGTTCTGACGGCCACCGCTATTTGATGCATCATGTTCATCTCTGTCAAGATTAGGTATCTCAATGTCTAATTGTTTGAACTTATCAGCACTTTCTTCTGTTGATTTAGCATTCACTATGAATAAAGGCCAATCTTGGAACTGCATCGATCAAGTCCATATGCTGATTATAGGCAACAAGTTTGATTTGCAAGTGTCTTTAGTCAAAACATCTGGAGTTCCGAGAGGCATTTTGAGTGCCTCACAGCGGAATCGTTCAATGAAACGTTTGGTCATTTCATTATGTCGCTATTTAATTTTGATGAGGGTAAACATAGTCATGTCGTTTGTTCCCTTATAAAATCATTTCAGGAATATTTGTTTGAATCCAGAGAAGGAGGTTATACAACCATCTAGCAAACTGCGATACCAGTCGTAAGCTGTACCTGCTAAGCATCCGATGAACACCCTAGTGAGTAGAGTATCGTTTGGCTGTAGTTGATCAGTCATTACCTTAAAGTGATTGAGGTACTGACTTGGGGATGTGCTGCCATCAAACAACATAATAATAAGGGGTTTGTATTTAGGAGGAAACTGAACTTCCTTCCACTCTATGGGATAAGGCTGCTTGATCCCAAGCTTCTGTAGGTCATCTTTTTGCTTGAAGGCTTCAAATTGAGTACGTAAAAGTTTTACGGCCTCACTAGTATCTCTCGATGATTATGGAGCAGTGGACTGATTTGATGTGTTGGGAGGAGGCACTGCAAGATAAGTACCACCCCCAGCACCAGATTGACTTGGAATAGCCTGCACTAGTATGGAAGCGGTGTGAGAAGACTGTACCCCAAACCAATGTTGACGGTTGCAGATGTCGTTACAGGTTCTTGGGTCAGAATCGGATTTACAACCAGTGGAACTGTATGTTGTGCCATAATCACAGCATGCATGCCTGTCATCATCTCAGCCATGCTATTCAGACTGGCCTCCAAAGCAGCAATTATCTGCTCTTGACTGTTAGAACTGGAAGCATCTTGATCTTCTGTGATGATGTAAGCAGTCACTTCTCTAGCTATTGAAGACGAGCTAGTAGAAAAGATGGTCCATTCAGAACTTTCACTGTCAACATCAAAGTTATATAAGGAACTACCCCCAGGATGAATAATAGGGAGATCCCTTTGACTGAAGGCATCTTGGCTGGAATAAGGAAGATTCCTTTGACCGATTGTATCTTAGTTTTTTGATCTGGTGTGTCGGTATACTCCTTTGCCGGACTCACAAATCCGATCTAGTTATTGTTGACTGGGATTGTGGGATACATTGCATCTTGGACGCTTTTACCCCAGTACTTCGAGACATCATGTTGACAGAAGCGTACAAAAAGTCATCTTTATCCACTATCATTGGTTGAGGAACCGAGCGTAGTTCAGACGGTCGAAGACAAACCGTTTAGCTGACTGACAACAACATTTGATAACCACCTCATGGTGATGATTACAGTAGTATTCTTGTGGCTGTATTACAGGTGGATGAGATGGATTTGTGATCTTCTACTTCTGTTCAAGAAGTTCACGGAGATCGGTTACAACAACATGACGAGAAGAAGTCAGAGGAATATATTCTTTAACGATGTTAGGAACATGATTTCGATTCTTGAGATGTCTTGTTCCCTGAGTGTACAAGGAAGTGTTGAGTTGATTAGCATATGTAAGAGGGTTTTTGACTTCAGAAGTATGCCTCTGGCGCAAGTTAGCCACTGGCGTAGGCTGCTTGCGTATTGCTAAATTTGATATTGGCTGGCGCCTGTTGAGATAGGTGCGCAGGTCAGAAAGGTATGGCACTTGTGTATTTGTCTGAAATACTAGCAGCTTGCTTTATTTGGATCCTGAGATATGCAAGTTTGGAAGATCCTGAGTTGCATTCTTGGGAGTAGGCAGAATCCCTTTTTGTGCTGTGCATCCTGTTCCTGTGCGCTTGGCCTGGCGTAACTGGGTGGCAAAACATTCAATTTGGACAGAACTCACTTTCTTAGCAGAGATATAATTGTCTCTGTATAGCTCCCCTTCCCGAAAATTTTGAAATATTTTTATTTATTATTTTTGATTTAAATGGTGATTTTAGAATGTTATAAATAATTATTTTGTTAATTATTACGGCAGAGGATTTTAGTCATGGTTAAGAATTGGGGTACAAGGTGACTAGAAATTGTGGCACAGATAGTGCAGTGGCGTGCTTTGACTAGTGTGTTAGCCCTGGTAGGGAAGGACGAGCCATAGTGATGACTTAACTAGGAAAACCAGGCCAAGTTGCGACTTAACCTCTATAGTTGTTTTAATTATTTATTAATTAATTTATTGACGTATAGAAGACCGGGTTGTACCAAACTAGCTCGAACTAAGCCCAAGCCCAAGCCCAGGTAGTCATATAGTGCATCCCAAGACGTCCTTGTAGACATGCATTGGGTAGTAGTATTTTAATTTAGTAACCTAGTAGACGATTTTCACAAAGTGTGGTATATATATATATATATTTTTTTTTGGTATATATATATATATATATATATATATTATATATATATATATATATATATATATATATATATATATATATATATATATAGATTATGAGTCCTTGGTATTAAATAATGTTTTATTGGTAATTTAGTAAATAATTTCTTTAACAAATATGTTGGACTTTGGGATTTATCTAGATTATATATACATTGTATATATATATATATATATATATATAGATGTAATAGTAGGCTTATATATGTAACAAAATAATTATATTTCATTTGTATAAATTTTAGTATATAAAAGTAGAATTATATATGGTAAATATTGATTTTACTTAGAATGTTCATTGTCAGTATTCGTATTTATGGCATAAGTATATATATCTACCTAAAATTGTATTGATGGAATAATATATATATATATATATATATATATATATATATATATATATATCTATATATATATAGATATATATATATTATATATATATATTATATCATTATATATTATATCATTTATATGTAAATACATATACGTATACATATACATATAAAAAATATATATATTTATATCATTATATGTATACATATACATATACATATACATATACATATACATATACATAAATATAAATATAAATATAAATATAATATAAATATAAATAAAATATCTATATATAATATAATATATATATATATATTTTTTATATATATATATATAATAATATATATTATCATATATATATATTATATAGTGTGTGTGTGTATTCATATATATCAATATAGAGGAAGCCAAAGCCAGGCCCAAACCCAGCCGGCCCAGCCTAAGACCCCCCCCCCCCATAGAACCACAACACCCGACCCCAAAACAGCGACTGCTCGAACCCGAGCGGAGACATCGTGTTGTATATATATGAGATTGAGATGAGGAAGGAAATCTCATCGAAACCCTAATGCAAACCTCACCCCCGACCTCCAGGCGCCGCGCGCTACCGCAGCGCCCTGGGCCAACCGCCGGCCGGCATACGCGCGACAAGCACCGACACAAAACGAACAGTAACAGCAGTAGCGGCAGCGAACGCGCCAACTTCGCGACGCTATCTTTCTATCTCTTCGATATTTTGTCAAACCAATTGCTCAGGTACATTCATAACCTAAACCATCTGCGTGACCCTCTAATTAGATTCGAAAATATTTGATTAGATTCCTGTGGAAATCGATCCAAAATTAATGAAAAACTGTTTCGAAAACAGTCTAGATGCCCTGGAGGATCGATTCCGATCAACTCGTGCACAACATTTAGAAGCTATTTAAATATAGTCCCTAGACACTCTATAGAGCATCACAATCCTTCTGTAGATCTGATTTCATTAAATGATAGAAGTTATTTGATTCTAAGTTCAACAAATCATGTTTCAAAAACTAGAAAATTGCCCGA